>JABXJD010000005.1:245000-845000 GCA_013375575.1 Percina caprodes | reverse complement strand
ACAAACCATCATTAGATTAACTTTCTTATTCTGTACTAGAAGTTTAATTCTTAAAGCTGCTAGGGGAATTAATGATTGTGTGCACAATGCAGAACATTACTCTAACTGTAATTTATGGCAGAGGCCAATAAGAAATTAAAGCTAAAGCAATAAAGAAACTTAAGTTAGAATGTTGCTTGGCAATAAATACAAAGATGGAAACCACTATGAGCTAGGCTCATATTTACAGAAAACCTTACATTTTGCAAGATTAAGTTCTTAAATGCTGAAGTATAATTGACACAATAACCAATTCAATAAAAAGTCCCCTTTGACTGTGATATCCTAATAAATCTGAAAGCAAGTATCAAACTACTCTTGGACAATTTGCTCCCTTTTCCACATTCAGCTACACAAAGAGAAGCAACACAGACGACAGAAGAATTTAAGGAGCTCCATGACTCACATATCAACCTGCCTGACAAGTGTACTGCTCCCAAAATAGATACAGATCTTGCAGCAACTAGCAAGCAGGTGATGCCTCTTCCCCCCTCGTAGCAGCTTCCTGACCTGCGGAGTAAAGGTAGTAAGCTCAAATCTAATTTAACTGAAGTACTACATTCAATCAAATTCAAGCAAATGGAAACTAACATTCAGGCAATGAGAAGGCAATCAGCAAATGTAATCTGGAAAACTTTATTACAGCCACAATGGCAGGGGCATCTATTAAATTAAAAAAAGAATTTATGGAATCAGAGCCACTTGTGAGTGCAGTTTATCATGTTGTCTCTGCACATCCGCAAAGTAATTCTTGATTTTTACATAACCTGTAAACTATAATAATGTACATGATGCATTAAATCATGAACTTCAAAACTATCTTTCCATAAAGAACAGAAATTGAATGGGTGGAAGTAACCTTGGATCAATGTTCCTACTCACATCTCATAGGGCTGGGTACAACTGAAAAGCAGCAAGCAAAAACAATAAAAGCTTTATAAAATTGAAAAACTTTTTAATTGTCAATTACAGTAATTTTTTATACTTGAGATCATTCAGGATCCTTGTCTTTGTTAACCCTGAAATACATAATCTTGCTGAAAGGCAAAACATGAAGATTTCTGGAAATATAAATTAGCTTCAAATCATATTGTTTAATTTCATTCCCCATAACATGCTACAAGTGTTGTAAGCATTGCCTGCGCATCTGCTATCTCTGTGGTACAACTGGATATGGTCAAGAGTTAGAAACTGGGGTGAGCACTGGAGAATATAAACTAGAAATAGGAAGCTTTTCATTGGTACAGACATACCAAACATATCAACTCACAGAATCAAAGATGACTTTGTCCTAAGAAGAAAAATCGTTCACTTACGTTTCTGTGACATGGCTCTTGAAAGAAAAACGACACATGAAACAACCTTCCACACATCCACTTACAATGGACCCAAAAAAAAAAATAAAAAAATAAAAAGACTGCAGCATTTAACTGCTTTGAGGATTTGATTCATTATCATGCATGTTGGCATATAAAAGTTGCTTCATGTGTCATTTTCATGTGTCAAATTACTTAACGGAGACAAAATTAATTTAGAGATTTGTTGGCTGTATAAGCAGTATCTGAGATTGGATGAATGATTTGCACCAATTTGGTGTCTGCAAAGTGCAACAGACCTGAATACATGAATAATTAAGCCAATCTTACTGATCCAGCTAGACATTTTGGCAGTTTGTTTTAAAGTGCTGTTAGAAACACTGGGCTGAATGAGTGATTTTAAAAATTACTTTCAAGACGAACATTACTTTAAAGTAGAATACAACATAATTCCCATCAATTTACAATTGGAATTAACTGCCAACATCAGATAAACAAAAGAGTATGAGAAGGCAAGTAAAACATGACATACTTGAGAGGTATCCAAAGGAATAGCTGTCAGGCCACACATCCAACTATAACCATACTTGCCACACACACACATACACACACAGTGTTCCTGAGGACCAATATTTGCAGTAAACGACTGCCATTTTCATTTGTGTTTCCCAAACAAACATATGCCAATAAGATTATATAATGACTACAGAAATTTAAATCAAACATACAGTACATACTTTGCAAATCATGTATAAACTGAAGTAGGTACCCGTTGGGAGAGACATGGAAATTGGCGTAATCTATTTTTTACTCTATTCTGCACATGCATTAAGAGACTCTGGAAACATCCAAAAATCTAAACAACCAAATGGGAAACATACGGAACATAAGAATAAACAAGTTTCCCTAACCCTAACGGATACATGATTGCCATTTGCAATATATCAGCTTTTCAACATAACAGAGCCCTAATGTTACTTTTTTGGATCAAGTAATGACTCAATGTATATATTAACTCATTGTCATTTAAAGTTTCTTTTTCCTTTTTTGCAAGGCTGGCTAAAACCGAGGCTCAGTTCAGTTTGTAAGATAGATGGTGTTGTAAAGAGAGTTTCCTCCTTAAATCCAGCAAAGGCAGTTCAGAGAAGCAGACTTCACTTGTTTTAAGTGAGTAGCCCACCACAGCCTTAATTAGTCCAGAGCATAGCCTGGGATGTGAACAACCAGGTAGGACAACAGGACCAAGGTAGGTAACAGTGTCCACATGGCTCACTTCATCAGCACCTCCTGTAACACACAAGACCGACAAAGTTGATCAAAAAAGAGCTGATCTGCAACGATAAGTTGAGAGAGACGATCACAACCTAATAACACATGGCACATGAGTACATGCTTTAATAATTTGTTCATGAATTAACAATTCAGATGTCCCAACAGCACTTTCATAAACAGGATGTTAAGATTACAGCCCCAAAAAAATCTGGCGTTTGAAGTTGATACTGATATTATTTATGGGCGGGTGAAGAAACAATTATATACGTCACTGCCTGTGAAAAACATGTAACATGTTATCTTTTAACTGTGGCCATTATAATTTTTGATTTTCCAATTTTTTTTAATGCATTTTCTCAACTCATGAAGAAAATACTTAATCAACCAGTTTATCTGGAATAATGACGATTTTCACAAGGTCCTTAGTTATTTAAGAATTATGACCAAGATATAAACTGAGCTGGACATTTTGCGGTTTAATGTCAGCACTCTTTTGGTGGCCAAACTATGTAGTGGAGACATAATAAATTGCCTCATACATATCTTTGGCAATTCTGTGCTGCAAATTCTCTTCACCCATCAGGTGGCATATACAGTGACACCTACTGTATATATATTTGCAATAAGCTAATAGTAGCCTGGACAATTTATCTGTCTAGTCCCAAAAAGGATAGACATAGGAAGAGTCTAGGAAACAGTGCAAGGTCTCACCTGACTCTCTTTTGGCTCTTGAATTGATGGTTCTTCTGTTTTAACCTCAGCAGAAGGAGCCGCATTGACCATTTGTAAGCTCCTGGTGACTGGACCACCTACTCTCTCCCTCGTTCGAAGGGAGAACCGCTCCTCTTTCTTCGACTGTGGTGGTGGTGGCGATTTGGCCTCTGCTAATCTCTTGGGTGCTGCCTCTTTGCCCATACGCTGCATTCTCATGGCTGGCCGTTGTTGAGCACGGTCACTAGGAGTGTCCGGAGCTGACGGGGTGGGAGGTAGAGACTGAACTTGGCCCTTCTTCGTTTTTTTGCTAGCAGAAACAGGTGCTGGGAATGAGGCAGGCCTCTTAAGTTTGCCTAGTGTAGCAGAGTTTTTTCCTTTGCTCGCCTGGGAGGGTTCAGGGTCTGCTGCACCAGAGCTACGAGCTCTGGTCTTTCCCAGGGGTTTAGGCTCCAGCTCTGTCTGCGGTATTTCACAGTCTGAAGCTTTCTTTCTAAGATTCATGTTTTTGTCTACCACAGACACCACCTCTTTTTTCACCTCTGCTAGACCTTTTTTGCCCCTTTTAACAACAGGCTTCATGGGACAGCTGACTGCCATATGTTTGCTGAGACTTGCAGGATAAGTAAACTCCCGGCTGCAGTGGGGGCAAACGTTAGAGGCCGGCTCTTCTTCAACTTTGACAATAGCCTTCTTTGCAGTAGTGGCAGATTTGTTTTTCTGTGAAATTGCCTTCTGGACCAGCTGGTTTTTCTTCTTACTAAGGGCACTCATTTTTGTTTTACCAGTATCTTGATTAAAGTTAAGTCTCTTTGGCTGGCCCATTCTACGGAAAGGACTCTGGCCTGCAATGGTCGTAGAGGGTGACACTACGCCGTTCGGACTCTTCACTATTTGCTTGAGGGGGATGGGATTTTTCTTGGGAGTGTAACGCTTCTTATCGCTTGCATTGGCACAGGCCAAAATGTGCTGGTGCAGCTCGGGCATGTTGTCAAAGCTGTTGCCACATTTGGTGCAGCGTATAGCAGTGCTAAAAGTTTGTGGTATGTTATGGGTGGTGAAGTTGGTAGCTGAGGCCACCGAGCCAGCATGGGAACGACTATGATAAGGAAAAGGGGGCGGTTTAAAACTGGGGTAGTGTTGGTTAATGCCAAGGCGAACATCCGGGCCTTTAGGCTTCCCACTTTCTGAGGCCATGATCTTTATTGTAGTGTACAGCTCCTCATTGGGGTCCTCCACCGCGTCCTCTGCATGATTACCATTAACATCAGGCTCTTCTTTTGCTAAAACAGTGTCACTGTGTGGAGCGGCTTCATCAGTCGTTTCTGGTGCTGGTGTTGAGGGATTGCTTTCCTCTTTGGCTCTGGATGCATCTGTGTAGTTTTGTGGCCTAAGCTTGCCACTCTCTACAGTGGTATGTGAACATATGTCATTTGGATGCAGATCATTTTGGTGCTGCTGGAGGTTACAGAGAAATGCAAACTCCTTGGAACAGACAGAGCACACAAAGATCCTGCCCACTCCGTGTAGTGTTGTCCGGTGAGCCAGCAGGGCTGGGGCGTCACCAAACAGCTGCACACAGAATTCACACTTAAAGGGCCAATCCACAGCATGCTCGGTGATATGTCCACTAAGCTCTTTGATGGAGTTAAACGGCTCCTCACAGACATTACACACAAACGTCTTGCAGTATGTCAAGTCAAATTCCTCTGACTCAGAGGTTTTATCAGACGGTTTATCAGAAGCAGCAGGCTGAGGTGAAGAGTCAAAACCTTCCTGAGGTGCATGATTTATAACTGACAGCTCATCTACACAGTGCTGAGGCTCTTCTTTTACCTTGATCTTAAGAAAGGATAGTGAAACCAGTGATGGGGATGGATTGTGCCGTGCAAAAGGAGGAGATGATGAGGCAGATGAGGATTCTGGCTGTGGTGAGAGAGCAGCAAGAGATTTCTCCATTACCGAGTCAATGTTTTGGTTCATTTTGCCATTTAGCAGACTGTTGAACGTTGCAGTCATAGAAACATCTTCCGTAGTGGGCGGATCTACTGATGTCAGCTCAGGAGGGCTTGATGTCGCAAAACAATTAAGGGGATCTTTAAATGGAGTGCTTGAGGAGTCCCGTGGCTCAGAGATATGGTCTACTTCCTCAGCTTCGCTTTCTTCAGCACACAAATTCTCCTCAGAGTCCGACATGGGCTTGTGATCAACTGATCTTGGAGACATTTTTGGCGAGAGGACAGGAAGAGGTCTCAGTGCAGAGGAGTCTGAAGGCTGAGAAAGAGGAGAGCTAGGCATAGCTGGCAGAGAAGGTATGGTAGGTAGTAGAGGGGGAGGCGGCGTTGGGGATGTCGCACTGGAGTTGCCGGGGGAAGACGGGTTCATGGTGACAGGGGTCAAAGATGGTGGAGAGGGGTGGGCAGACTCTGATGTAACGTTTGGAGAGTGAGAATGGAAACAACTTAGGTTTGCTAAGGCCGAGGGGCCCTCCTCTCCTGGCAAAGGTAGACCTAAATACTCATTCATCAGCACCTTTTCAAGCATGCTGGTGTTAGGCTTTCTCTTTTTTATTAGTGGCTGTGGTGCCAGACTTCCCTTTAATTCAGGCTCAATGTTGCTCTTCCGATGGAAGCTTAAATCTAGAGCTGAATCCCCAAGCACCTTGTTCAAACTGTCACTCCTCCTACTGACGGAGTTTGACAAATCCAACGGCTGCTGATTACAGGAATTTCCACCGCTATTAGAAGAGGTTTGGCCGTGCATATTATTTTCAGAAAGGCTCTGACTGTCCCCATCTTCCTTGTCCAGTAGGCTCCCAGAAGGTGACGTACTGTGGCTTTCCAGCTTTGGCACCTTAAGGGCAAATGAGCTCACCCCCTCAGCTTTACAGCTCTCTGTTTTACACACAGGACTGAGTTGTGGAGATGACGGGGGAGAGGATGTTCTTCTTTTAAACCTGCCTGAAGCTCCTGGCAGGGGTGTGACTGACAGCGGGGAGGCCAGTCTATGGCTTTCTGTTACAAGGGTTATGGTTGATTTCTGAATGTCTTGTGTCTGAAGGAGCTGTTTGAGCTTAGGTGAGAGATAAACCGTTTTCTCTCGTTGAAATGCTGATGAATCGGCAGCTTGTTGGAACAGTCCACCCACTAACAAGTTAGAGGAGGAAGTAGTAGAGGATGATGAAGATGATGAAGAGGCTGTGAAAGATGCTGATTCTGTCTCCACTTTAAGGCTGGGAACAAATGGTGGTGTAGATGTTCTTCTTTTTGCAGCTGGCTGGCCAATGTTGGAAACTTGCTTTGCAGCACTTGTTCTACCCTCCATCTTTAGCGCCTGACTGATCTGATTTGGGCTGATGATGACTGTGTCCAGACCAAACAGAGCTGCAGATCTGGAATCCACCTCTATCACCTCACAGGTGCTCACTGAACTGGTGGACACAATCTTGCCGTCAATGTAGAAGCTCAAATTCTCAGAGATGTTTTTGGATATGTCAATTGTGTAATCATCCCTGTCTACCTCATCTTCTGTGTCTGCACTGGGCACGTAGACGGGCGGAGGGCTGGTGCTGGGGGACTCATCGGGCTGCTGCTGTTGCTGCACTGATGCCTCTTGCAGCAGCATGCCTTTCCTGCGAACTCCTTTTGGTAACAAGTGCCGTTCATGTATTCTGCGTTGGTGTCTGCGCATGTTGGTGTGTGTGCCAAATGCTTTATTACAGTACTTACAGGGATGGAGTTCCTTTGACTCTCCATTTTCATCCAAAATGAAGGGGCGGTCAGCATAAGGCCCCAACTCTTTTCTCTGCATCTCAGAGTTGTGCAGCGGTCCTCCAGTAAACTGGGACCCTATGGCTATATATTGACTCGTTGGGCTGGTGCAGTCCGGACTTGAACCATCAGTCTGCATTACGGGAGTGAGTAGACTGGCAGTCCCTGCCAGAGAGCCAGGCCTTTTCTTAAGCCCGCTCTCATGCCTTCTCTCATGCCGCCGCCGCCCCACCTGTGAGCCAAAAGATTTACTGCAGTACCGGCACTTGAACAGTTGTGTCTGCTGGTTAGTCATGGCATGAATGTGTATGTGACGTTCCAGACCCTGTCTGGTGGAGAAGTGGCGTTCACAGTGCTGACAGGGATATGACTCTCCGTGGGGATCACCTTCAAGGTCACCATCAGGGTCGGGGTCAGGATCAACCTCTGGTTCTTGTCCTGCATGCGAAGAACATGCCAATTTTCCCTGCACATCCTTATGGCTTTCTTCACCACAGGTCAGTGATGAGCTAGGCTGCTTATTTTGCACGGAATGAGCCGGAGGTGAATGCTGAGCAGTTTGCTGCTGTGCTTCACTCAGTTCCTCTAAATCATCATCGATATCCTCCTCCTCTTCTTCTTCTTCCTCCTCCTCTTCCCCATTTCCCCTGGCCGTCATCACTGCTGACATGTCCTCCACATCTCTATGGTCAGCGCTTCCCATGGGATGGGTTTCCTGGAGTTCCTGTGAGGGCCCTAAGGTTGATGGCCTTGATGGTCTCTCATCCTCCTCCTTCAGACCTATAAACAAATTATCAATAGTGTCAAGTTGTGCATTTTTTCTGTCAAACCATTTCAGGAATTTTAGTAAACACTTGATGTTTAGTGAAATAGTAAGTGAAAGAATGTAAATATGCTATTATCCAGTACAATAAGTCACGTTACCTTGTTTACCATCCCACATCTCCTTGACAGTAGGTTTGGTTATGCTTGTTTTCTTAAGACCACCCAAACCAACCTGTCTGGCTCTCTCCAGCAGCTTTCTTCTGGCTGCAAGTACACACACATACACACACAGCTTTGTATCAGACTTCTTCAAAAGCAAACAGGTTTAAAAATGAGAAAAGTGTGGAAAACTTATTATATATTAGTACTTATATTATTATATCCAGAACTTTTTTCTCAGTGCTACCATGAGCAAAATGTGCCTATGCACCAATACAAACCACAAAGAAGATTATAAGTTATTGTAACATGTTTAAACATTTTTCTTTTAATAATCACATACTTTTCTGGCAAAATACTGTAGCCGAATTTGGTTATTTGCAAAGTGTTTAATGTGATTTAAAAATAGAACAGATGTGTATTTTACACAATATTACACTGATTATTACACCCATAAAACCTATGTCAGTAGGAAAATAACGACTTAGAAAAGTTTTTACCTCACATGCTCAAATTACTACACCAAATTATAAAAAAAACATTGCACATTGCATTCATAATTGAAAAAATAAAATGGGTTTGCACGCATCAGTAATTGAAATGTCTAACTTCTGCCTGGCTTCTCTGGCACCTCCTCATCCTTAAAGTGTGTCAACAAGGTCAGCTGACCTGGCCTACAAAGCCCAATTCATACCAGAGAAACACATGCTGAAGGTCAGTCATCTGACCAGCATTGTCAAGGCATCCTGCTAAATCTACAGCAGAACACAACTACCCAAACATTTTTAGAATGTTGGCCTGTGCTAGCGTTTAAGGGCCCTTAAGCCTTCGGTCATTGTTTTTAATCCAGTAGTAACTGCACAAGCACACCAACTCTGGCATACATCGGTTAGGTGACATGTCGGACTTGTGTTTGATATTCAGATGAAGCTAGCAGGATAGGTAGGCTAACTTTATCAAGGTTGACTTTGCAGTACAGTGCAGGGCTGCCAAAAGCCACTACAGTATAAAGAGAGGATGTGCTGGAGGCTATTGCACAAGAAATGACACAGAACCCATTGAATAAGACTGTACAATTTAAATAAAAACTCAGGCCATGCAGCTCATAGCCCTTATATCTAGTTTTCTACCTCTGTTCACAGACATTTCAGGGGTTACAGGGACAGATTTGACTTCCTATATGTTGTTTATATTTATGTTTCGATTTAATGTCTAAATGACATTTGCAAATATTCAACTGTCACATTATCTACACAGCATTTTTGTGGTATTATACTATAATATTTCTGCAGGTTTCCTTTATTCTACATTACAACACACTACACATTACTTATACCACATACCAAATATTTAGGATAGCTATGTGAAACAAGAAATATCAAAACAGACCACAACAGGGAAGATCATACATATTAGGGGTTGGAATCACCAGAGGCTGCACTTTACGTTGTTATCACAATACAATATTATGATTTTATACATTTTGCTGAATTAATTCATCTTGTTCATCTTGCTTTAATTTTTTTCTTATAAATTATTTTTGCACTTCTAAAATAAAAGATTGATACTTGTTGTAGCCTATGTATCGATACAGTATATTGCCACGTAAAATATCGCTATTGCGAGATATATATATATATATATATATATATATATATATATATATATATATAATATATTATTTTATCAAGTTGCCCTTTTCTTCATGGCCCTGCGTTGAATGATCCGAAACATGCAAACACAATGTCCAAAGTTCATACTGAAAACATTTATTTGTGACATATAGCAGCCATGTTGATTTTGTCATTTTACAACTAGTTAATACGTTCTACATTTTGTGAGTTTACACACACACACAAAAAAAAGTACTATAAAAGGTATACGAAACCATGTTAAAGGTGACGAAATAGTGTTTCTAAGTCGTTATTTTCAGGTTTCGATTGGATGTCTAATGTCACTAAATGTTAATGCTAACAATCCAGGCTATAACACTAACGTTACACCGAGCAAATATAACGACTGACACAGAGTTAACCGTCTTTCCACCACATCAATATGATCAGTTTTCAATAATAAATTTACTCCACACAGTTGGTCATCTGTTCCTGTACACCGGACGCACGGATAGCGTTGAGACCTAGCAGTTTAGCCTCATGCTAGCATGCAACACCAAGTCTGACACTGGACGAACTGGTTATTCTGGACCCAAAACGAGGTAAGGTAATTTTAAACATCCTCCATAAGATGCAACCGCTAGCTATATTTCATGTTGGTATTCAATATCTGCACTCTAATTATCCTGAAGTTGAATCATGCAGCTGGCTAGTTAGCTAACGTTAACCTGCTAGGCCATCATCAAGTAGCTAGAGAGGCTCGCCGATGGATGGCTTTCATGCTTTAGGGACTCAAGGAAGGTCACATCCTCGACAACGTCAGGACCCAGAGGAGGAAAAGCTACTAAAAGTTGCCCCGATGCTCATTTAACAATTTAACAGGGTATCTTACGGGAACAAATTGACTGATTGGTCGTTATTTACACCTTAATCTGCTTGCAGCGACGAGTTTCGGGTCGGGTGTGAAAGTAGAGAGAAGCCCCACACATCGCAATCGTTAGCTACCACTAGCCTGCCTTCATTTGTAGCTAGCGAGCTCGCTTGTTACAACTTCGACTGAGCTGCAAAGAACTCAATTCGTGGCTAAATTTGGGTGGCATGTGTTGAGCACACATATCAGAGATTAAAACCGAGCACAAATGGAATCTTGGTTAGTGTAAGTAAGGCCTCACCTCGCTTCGCCCTGGGTGAATTTTTCCTGTTCAGACTGCTGGCTCTTTCTTCCTCCAGTGCAGCTGTTATCTCAGGGTTGTCTTCCACAGTGTACCACACCAGCAACTCCTCTCCTGGCCCGATAGGCTGCAACAATGAGAGATGAGTTCTGCCACCAATCACAGCCCGGCTTGCTGGGAGGCAAGGGGGATATTTGGGCACTGGGCATCTTATCCGTGTAGGTGGAGGGTCTTGAATTTGACTGTTTTCACCACAGACTGCAGTTTATTCTCCAATGGTGCACATTTGGGATTTTTAAAAAAGGGATGTAGTTCATATAACTGCATTTACCACTTTCACCACTTAGACAGTTTTGACCAGTGGAAGTAGTATTTAGATCCTTTACTTTAGCAAAATATACAGATACTATTTTGAAAAAAAGCTAATGTAATATGTTGGGGAGAAAAATGTCATGATTTACAGAGGTGAATGCATCCTTAATAAAAACGCTCACTGCACACTATTATTTATTAGGTACACTTATACAATCTAATGCAATCTATTGAAACAGCTCAGTCATAGATTTCACCATTACAAAAATAATTATGTTCAGTTTCGGTTGACACTATTATAGAGGTATTCATTTAACTATATGTTTTTTATTGGGGTTGTAGTTTACAGTGGTGTTGAGCTGGACTACATTATAGCCAGAAAGTTTCTAATGATTTGCCTACCCCTTTTACATAGTTGGGAGAGAGGAATATTTTAAACATATACAGTGTACTCCATTTCAAAACCAATGCACTACACTAAATAAATACATTGAATTAGACTGCATGTGTACCTACAGGATGTGTAATAGAAGTTTTGAAATGCTGTTATTCCTCATTATAAATCTGAAGACAGACTAGCGTGCTGTGACACTTCATCTAGAAATATATTCTTAAATACATATTTAATTTCTCATGCATAACAATGTTTCTTAGTGCTTTAATCTAAAAAAAAACAAAAAACAATCCAAACCAGATTACTTTTCATTCATCAACCTATATAATATTTATATTTCAGCCCATGTGCCTCTGGTTGTAGGACCTATAGGCTGTATGAATGTGTGTTCGACCTACCCTTAGAACCTTGTAGTAAATGGCTCTGTTGATCTCCAGGGGGAAAAGATTTTGCTCTTCACTGGAGCGTGCCCAGTTCACATATCGCAGCCAGTTCCCCTTCATGGGGTCTGTGGCGTCAACACACATCCACCCCCGTGCTGGGAAATAAACCTACAGGAGGACACAGGTACAAATAATATAAAAAGACCTGGATAGGAGCACTGAATGGGGTCACCTTTGCCTAAGGGGAAGCTAAAACATAATCAGTAGAGTATGTCATAGCAATGTAAGAACACAGTTTTTCTTTCTTCCAAAACAGCAGTACCTTTTATCACTTAACTTTTACAGGTGACAAAATATTAAAGTAGGCAAACTCTTTTGAAATGTAGGTTCTACGCTTGATCCAGAATGTAGTTGAGCTTGTTTTAGCTATGCTGTGACAGCACACACACACACAACTGTGGAAGAGAGTATTTTTGGGTACAAAGCCAACAGAGCAGCCTGTAACATACCTCCCACATGTACACATTACTGGTCACCTGGGACCTTTTTTTCTTCTCTCCAACAAATGGGCCAAACCTCTTGCCTTTAGGGATGACCTGAGTGGCCCAGACACCTGAAAATAAGAATAAGGGAAAACATCTAACCTGTTGCATGAGATTTGTATATTGAAAAAAAACTAAATATGTTAAAAATTTGTATCAGTTTATGTACAATTTATAGGTACATTTAGAGAGTGGTGCCCAAAAAGAGATATCATGTACTGTGTTTTAACCTTGAACCTAAACTTGTACTCGTCAAGATTGGCATGATGAGGTTTATAATAATTAGAAAATATTTAAAACCCTTTGTACAGAACAGGTCTATCTGAAGTTAGGTGTGCCAGGTTCAAAGAAGAGATAAGTAGTTACTTTATGTTTACAGGAAATCATTCATTTGTCAAGGTTTTGATGATGATAGAAACAAACTAATTAAATGTCACTATAGTATTAGTCCAAACACTATTACATTTATATGACGATGGCGATGTTTGACTTACTTATTTTCCTCATATTTTCATATATTTCAATCACTGGGCAAAACATGCACTTTATTTCTCTGTGTGGCTTTGTCCATTCTCTGGGGTTCTTGTGGAATAAAGAAAGTCTAAAGCATAGACTAGGCTTAAGTGTTTCTGAGTCATAAAAAACATAAAAGCCTTCTGACATAACTAGTATTAATATTCAATTTTGTTCACACCATTTGATCATCCCATCATGTACTCACCGACGCGGCTTTGATCTATAGCAGAAGGTCTGAGACTCAAACAGTCAGGCAAACCCTTCCACACATGAGCTGGAATTTCATCTAGAATTTCCACTGTCTCTCCAATAATAGCCATTATCTACAATACATGAATATTTTACTGTCAAAAAGCATCACAGCCCTGAAAAAATGTGAAATATAATTATGCACGGCATCTTAATCATGAGTAGATAATATCCTATTTTAAAAAGATGGCGAGAAGTTGATATTTTTACCTGTTTAGGTGGGGTCTTCCACAAGACAGTTGGCACCAAGTCTTAATGGAGTGTTATCACATGGACTGTAAATATAGAGTGAAGTAAGTGATTAAAAAGTAGCAGGACATTTGAATGGATGTTCCTAAATTGTATTCATTAAAGATTCATGACCTCATTTCAGTGAGGGCAACATAATGACTGTCTAATATAACTTTTATTTAAAGCGCTGAGGTTTTCTGCATGGAAATAAAATTTACTATGACTTATTTTCACAGTCATCCTGATCTAACAAAGTTTGTGACAAGAGAGTACTGTACCTATAGACTTAATGCAAGTTGTGACATGCAATTTCAACTCGCAGCTAGACAGCATATTGAAGATATTTTCCTCTCCCTAGTTAGCCTATGATACAATATGATTGAAGCCACATTAATAACATGCAGGCTGATTTATAGGACTGAAGCTATATAATTACTTCCATTATGAATTAGTTTGCAGATTTTTTGTTACAATTAACTGACAAGACGTTTTCAAATGGCTTGTTTATCGTGAAACCCCAAAGATAAGTCCTGAGATAAGCTCTGCACAGCATCAGCAAGGGCTAAGGATCCTAAAGTCTTCATTATCTTTTAGATTTCTGCCTAAATGCATGTGGTGTTAATTACTGTATGCGATGTGAAATTCTGGATGAAATGTCATGAATGCCAAATGAGCTCTACAATTTTAAAGCACACAGAGTATACTACCTTTATTCAAGTTTTTCTAAATGTACTGTATGTGATAAGATAAGATATGATATTGAATGTTCACCGGCATAAAAAGAGAAAATCTTGACATTTGAGAAACTGGAACCGCTCAATGTTGCTGAGAAAATAGTTCAAACTAATTATCAGAAAAGTCAATACTTTTTCTCTTGATTAACGGTTCAATTCATCTGCTTTCTTGCAGAAATACAGATTAAAAAAAAAAAATGTCCATCACAAGCACTTGCTTTGCTTTAGCAACTTGCTTCTTGTGGCAGGAAAGCCAATTGTTCAGGAGAATGTTGTGGGGCTGGGCTCACACATCCCACTACATTCATTAATAAAAACAATATTCCACATCGTTTAATGGCGAATATTTTGAACTTAACGACTCTTAGGCTACTGATGATGTTATATTATCTCAAAAGGCAGATAAGGCTGAAAAAGCTCCGACAATAAACCATATTGTCTTAGATACGTGGGGCTCGAGTGTGTATACCATCCTCTTTAAACAAAGGATACAATGCATGAACTTTTTACAGGACAGGTCATTTAGGTTAATTTGATAGATTTATTTCCACTAGGCTATATGATCTTGGATCGCTGGTGCTGGAGTTGTGATTAGACATTTTTAAATCCCTCCAAGATGATGTTCCAGAAACAAATGGAGAGGTTTTAACGTGGGTGTGAGCAAGTGTGTGCGATTTACGCGGATTTTAAAGCATTATATGCATCAAAAAAGTTGACAAAGACAAAAAAAAAGAACGAGTAGGCTATGTAAACCGCACAGCCCCAGAAGGATGCCGTTTATTGTTACCCTTGCAGGCACACCGTCCGCTCTCCTTATTCCCATCAGCTCGTTAAGTGTTTTTTCTCCCTCAATGTTGCATGGCTCTCGTAGGGTGTTTTTTTGGGTTCAGCCTACTTACACGCGCACTTACCTGTTTTATGTGACCGGGGACTTGTGATTTTTGTGCTCTACCTGCTTTCAATCTGCTGAAAATGGCGGATGGAGGCTTGAGTCGAAAGCCTCTTCTGTAAGTCAGATCGTGGTGTAGTTGAGGAGAGGCAGCCTGTCAGACCCGCACACACTCTCACAGCGATGGGGCAATAAAGGAGGGTTTCTGTAGACGACACGGCTCCCTGGTGTCCTCTCCAGCAGCCAGTGGCTCTAGTCCTGGCCAAACTGCAGCCTAACATGAAACCATGCCAATTAAGTGCCTTGCTTAGATTCATCTGTGAGCATAATGGGCCTGTAGGCTGGTGCCATCTGTGCATCCATGAATAGAAGAACTCAATAAAAGCAGGCAAATGCAGACTGAAAGGTTGTTATTTGGTCCTTTAATATTTTTTAAATATGCAATTCTTTAGCCTTAACAAGTTGTTGTTGGTTTTTGTGTATTTATTGGTGGATAGTTTTCTTTCCCCCTTATTCTTTAATACTCTTTTTCTAAAGCACATGGCAACCGATTACTAAGATTGGGTAATTTATGAGTTGCAATTAAAGTTAAAATAAATAAGTGGATTCTCTGAAAAATGTTGCATAAACACTGTTTTTGGTATGATTCAGTCACATTCAATTAGTGTCATATCTCACTTGGATAGTTCACTTAATTAGTGTCTTAAGTAAAAGTAAAAGTACTGCTTTCCATGGAGTCCTGCATGGGTACATATATTAAAACCAAAAATGAGACAATTAAAACATGTCAAACAGTTGGAACAGTCTGTTGATCCGAACATAGTCAACTGGTGTCCAGATTCCAGTTCATGAGTTCAGTCCCTGGCATTTGGTTACAACCCAACAAAGCAAATTCAAAAATAACTATTTAGCAACCAGATGTTTGAAGATATAACTCACAATTTCAGCATACAACATGCAGTTACTGTCACACAACATGAGTAACAATGGTTCCAAAGTTTCAGCATTTTCAAATACTACATTCACTCAGGTACACCTAGCTAAAACTGATGCAGTCTAATACAGCAGTACTGCAGTACAACATCCCTTCTGTTAGCCATTATGGGAACAAGGCCTCTACATCCCCTAAAAGTCTCTGTATGAATTTTATATCACTCTACAGTAGTCTACATTTTCTATAAAATTCTATTGAAGACCTGTTAATTGGTTAAAAACAACAACATAAAACATAATAAATAACCTGACAGGAATACTGATTTTGTTTTGGTCAATTAAATACCTGAAAAATTAAAGTCCTCCAGGGATGCTGTAGCTGCCACGATACGAACAGTTACAGCAACAAAATCTTTGATGGTGGCAAATTCAGAATCTGCTCACAGTATTGTCATAGCTTCAATAGAGAAACACTAGAAATCATGTATTGCTCTCATTACATGGACATTAACAATAGCTGAAACTAAACGAAAGGCATGTGTGTATGGGACCTCTGTTCTCTGCAGTGTGCAGGAGTGGTCACATTGGTTCTCAAAGGGCATAGGTTGTCACGACTGGTGTCACTGCCTTCAGGTAATGTCTGTGGCCACTAGAGGCTGCTGTGTTACCATAAACAGGTTGTGTTTGCCTCAAGTCTGTTTCTGGAGGTTTGTGAGCAAGTTAGAACTGGACTGAAACTCAATTAATGTATTTGTCAGAGTTAGCTGAGTTGCAACAAATGTGAATGGATGTGTGATCTACGGGTTTGACTGTTCATCTTTCTGTGGCAAAATTTAAAACCTCTGCCTGGTGAACCAGAGCAATCATGCAACATGCCTCTGCATGTATTTAAGCTGTTTTTCTTTACAGGAATAAGATGTGAGACCATTTCTACTGTTAATAATTATGAAAATATCAGTGTTCTGTATCTTCTTAAGGCGTGACCTCATGTCACATTAAGACACATATCTGCAAGTATGGCATTCGGTACACTTAGGGTCCTCACCCAGGGTTCTTATATTAATTAGCTTTTTGAATTTGTTACAGAATATCACAGTAATGGTCTTACACAATCACACTGTGGACCTGTCATGTACGTTATCTGCTTATTTAGTGTCTGTAATCTCAGTGCTTAAAGCATCTTTTAACCAGATGTGCTGATTCATGACCCCCTTTTTACAAGATTTCCCCCTACTGCTCAAGCATTACCAAGTCCCTCCACCCCTGTTTCCACCCTAATGTCCATCAGGATGACAGCTGCCACACGTCCTCCTGCTTTTTATGACTCCTCATCTACCATACATATAAGGACAAGTAAGTAACAAAAAGTTTTGTACTAAAAAGACTATAACTTTGGAAGATATACTGATGGCACAGGTCTCATATTAACTGCAGAGAAACCTTTAATATATTTTACATATAAACATTACAAAAGGGGGCGACCTAGCTCACCCAGTAAGAGCATGTGATCCATGTAGGCCAAGTCCTTGGCAGCGGCCGGGGTTCAAATCCGACTGAAGACCCTTCACTGCGAGTCATCCCCTAACTCTCCCACCTTTCCTGTCTGCCCACTGTCACTATCAAATAAAGGGAAAAACCCCAAATAATAATCTTACAAAAAACATTACAAAGAAATATTTAATTATTATTAAATATATTAAGTAATCATCTGTTCAGCGCATAGAAGATGCAATAATTAAAAAAACTGTAAATATTACTGTAAATAAATATATATATATATATATATACACACATATGTATGTATATGTACATATATACATACATATGTGTGTATATATATATATATATATTTATATATATACACACACACACACATATATATACATATACATACATATATATATATATATATATATATATATATATATATATATATATATATATATATATATATATAAAATATAGGGTTTTTGTGTGCTAAAGAACCAAAGAGATGATCTGGCAATCATGACAAAGACATTTTATCCAGATTTTCACAGTTAATTATGTATGTGGGCAAAAATCTCAAAAGCTTTCTTTCTAAAAAGAAAAGCTATTCTTGCTTATACACATAAAAGCCGATTTACTAGCCAATTTCATATTTAATACAAATATAAAATGTACTTCTTATATAAAGTTTTACTTGCTTGGTGGGTTTGTATGTGATGACTGCTTTGTATTTGTCCTGTTGTGATGTTGCATAGGCCTATATGTAATTTGTTGAATAAATAAAAGCTTAACTAATTAGTGGACTGCCTCTACAGTATGTAAAGGCCATATTACTGTACATTTGTAAAAGTTTTAAAAATTATTCAGTTTGAGTCTTTACTCGCAGGTTTTGTAAATCTGAATTTATTTCATTCAAAACATGTGCAACACTTACAATGGGATATGTTTACTGTACTTGGGTGCAGTTTTAATACAGAACACAGTTTAAAGCTTTCACTTGTACACCATGTCCCCCTCACCATACTAAAAATATTTACTCTGTAATGGATGAGCGGTGGATATATAGCTGGCACTGCAGCATGCCAAAGTGTGATTGATAGGAGAGCTCTGCATCTCATGCTGCATGACAGAACAGGAAAGGCGATAGGCCTACTTGGCCTCATGAACTGTACTGTATGCGCCATAGGGCCAATGGATATGTACATAAAAAAACATTTTGTGATTAAAGAGTGGACAATGTTTAATTAAACAACTGCAAAAAAAAAATTGACTATACCTGCGTTGACCTTTTCTTTAATGATCCACAATCATAAAAGCTCAACAAGGAAAGTTAAGAGTGCATTAAAGTTTTCATCATCCATACATTTCAAAATCAAAAATAATCAAATTCCACAGTTTTCAAGACACACTTTTCAGAGGTGGAAAATATGTAAGTACTTGTACTCTACTTGAGTATTTCCATTATGCCACAATGCTTTAGGATAATGCTGTATGTTTTACTCCATATATATATATACATATACACACATACACATACACATATATATATATATATATATATATATATATATATATATATATATATATATATATATATATATATATATATATATATATATATATATATATATATATATATATATATATATACACTATATACTACACTATATAGTATTTCATATACAAAACAATTTGATCAGTCTGTAAAATGTGATCCATTGGCATAGATTAAAGGTGCCTTGTGGAGCTTTTGACCCCTAGTAGCGCTATGGTGCAAAATTTTTACAAGTTGTTCCACGCCTTGTTTGTACTGTGCACAAAGACACGCGATACACATTCATGCCACAGGATTTAAGTTTTTCAACAGTACGTTGTGGTAACAAGAAGAGTAAAAATGTGGCAGAAAAGTTTGTGAAGAAGATGACTGTTAGCATGTAAATATGTAAACAACATTTAAAATAGTAATACAATATCAGACCCCAAGGGTACACAAATGCATTTTGTTGAGACACAATCAATGTTAACAAAACTCCACAGGACCGCTTTAATCTACCTAAAAGTATTTATTAGTTTTGCTTCAATCAACAGGAAAATGCTGTGTACACATTAATGACTCAGGGGCTTCTCTGCTGTTGAGTTAATAATGTTAAGGATATTTTGCTGATGATACTTCAATACTACTTCCACTTTCACTAATATTCTACTTAAGTAAAATATAAGTAGGACTTTTTGTTTTGTAGAGTTTTAGTAAAAGTTTTGTATTGCTTCTTTAACTAAAGTAAAAGATCTTAAAACCACTTCGACCACTGGTTTCCATTACCATAGTGGCTTTCTGGTTGTCCGAACCTTGAAGAATTTCTTTCACTTGACTTTTCCTAAGCAAAAATCCAATGTAGAAAAACTTGTTCAGCTTTGGTTGCTCATCAAACAGCTCTTTGTCCACTGATCTGTCCTAAAACAGGAGAAATTGTAAGTGCAAGTTTATGGACAGTGTTGAACAAGCTATACAATGTGAATACTAAGCCACTTAATCATTACTGATGGGTACAAGCTGATTCAGTTTGGTGACTTTGTTGTACTCACTTGCATTCAGCGAAGTTTCTTGTATATAGTCATCCCAAGAAACCCGGTAACGATAAAAGACATTACTGTGAAGAAGGCTGCACCGAGCACTGTCCCTCTGTTCACCAGAACTGCGAGACCAAAACTGTCATTAGTGAAATCAACACTCGTAATTGCTACCTGAAGTGGTATTTAAACTCCTGCCATTATCCTTGACCTAGGCACTGGCATTTAAACTGGAGTTGGTCCCCGGTCAACGGACTATGGCTGCCCACTACTCATAATTAGTTAGGATGGGTTAAAGCAGAGCACATATTCCTCATATGTGTAAATGTACTTGGCAAATAAAGAAACAATTTTTTTAACTTACAGCTTACAAGCAGACATGAACATTTCACTATTATGCTAATAATTACATTCTGGAATGTTTGAACATATAGGCACATTTACATCATACTAAGGTATTGATTAAAGCATAGATTTTAAGAATACCTCAGTGTTGGATACTTACCTACAGGTTCACCTTCTATCAATATAGCTAGAGCTCCAAAATCTTCACTGCGAGTCTTCATGCTGGTTCCATCACCACCTTCCAGGGGAGCCAGAACAATGTGTGCCTTAGAGACAGCTGGGTCAGGAGGAGCTGTAACAGGTTCTATAGGGCCTTCAGTTAAGGTCTCTGTTGAAGCAGGAACCTCGGTGGCAGCAACTTCCTCACCTGGATCCAGTGCTGTCTCTATGGTGTCATTCTCAGATGATGTTTCAGTGACATATGTGACAACTGCATCACTGTCACCTGCTGTGTCTTCCTCCAGGGTGGTTCCCATCAGGAGAGGATCTGATTGGACGTTTTCTGTGTTGTCATCTGGAGCATCCTCTTCTAGATCCACTAGGGGGATGATGAGATGTGGGTCTTCAGGAGCTGGTTCCTCACTGGTGGGTTCCACAACAACACTGACAGTAGGTGGTTTTATTTCTTCTGCAGCCTGTTCCACTTGAACTTTCTCTTCTGTATCAAGGACAACAGATTTATCTTCTTCTGTTGCACCAGCAAGAGGTTCTTCGTTGGTAGCTGGGACCTCTTCTGCATTTTCTTCTGGGACTAATGGTACAGGCACTCCTGCAGCTTCCTCTGGAACTTCTTCTTCTGGTGATTCTGGGGAAGCTATGGGGATTGATTCTTCTGTAACTTGTACTTCCAGCTCTGGCTCCTCTTCAGCAGGAACAACGACAACTGGATCTTCTAGAGCCGACTCTTGTGGGGCTGTTTGTTCTGCAACAGGTTCCGCTTGACCTTCCTCTTCAGTCTCAAGCTCTAAAGGAAACAGGGCAACAGATTCTTCTAACATACTGGGAAGAGGTTCTTCGTTTGTTGCAGGGACCACTTCAGCATTTTCTTCCAGGACTACTGGGGCAACTTCTTCTTCTTTTGCATGTTCCTCTGGAACTTCCTCTTTTTTCACTTCTGAAGACATGATAGAGACAGTTTCTTCTTGCTCCTCTTGTTCCGGCTCCTGTTTAGAAGGTTCCACAGGAACAATAACAGCAGGTTCCTTTGGGGCTGACTCCTGTGGTGCTGTTTGCTCTGCAACAGGTTCCACTTGACCTTCCTCTTCGCTGTTAAACTCTACAGAAAAGAGGGCAACAGATTCCTCTTTTTTTAATGTACTGGGAAAAGGTTCTTTGTTGGTAGCTGGGACCTCTTCTGCATTTTCTTCTGGGACTAATGGTACAGGCACTCCTGCAGCTTTCTCTGGAACTTCTTCTTCTGGTGATTCTGGGGAAGCTATGGGGATTGATTCTTCTGTAACTTGTACTTCCAGCTCTGGATCCTCTTCAGCAGGATCTAGAGGAACAATGACAACTGGATCTTCTGGAGTTGACTCTTGTGGTACTGTTTGTTCTGCAACAGGTTCCACTTGACCTTCCTCTTCAGTCTCAAACGCTACAGGAAACAGGGCAACCGATTCTTCTAATGTACTGGGAAGAGGTTCTTCGTTTGTAGCAGGGACCACTTCAGCATTTTCTTCCAGGATTACTGGGTCAACTTCTTCTTCTTTTCCATGTTTCTCTGGAACGTCCTCTTTTTTTGTTTCTGAATACATGATAGAGACAGTTTCTTCCTGTTCCTCTACTTCCAGCTCCTGTTTAGCAGGTTCCACAGGAACAATAACAGCAGGTTCCTCTGGGGCTGACTCTTGTAGTGCTGTTTGTTCTGCAACAGGTTCCACTTGACCTTCCTCTTCGCTGTCAAACTCTACAGAAAAGAGGGCAACAGATTCCTCTTCTTTTAATGTACTGGGAAAAGATTCTTCGTTTGTGGCAGGGACCACTTCAGCATTTTCTTCTAGGACTACCGGGGCAACTGCTTCTTCTTCTTTTGCATTTTCCTCTGGAGCTTCCTCTTCTTTTGTTTCTGAAGAAATGATAGAGACTGTTTCCTCTTGATCCAGCTCTTGTACAGCAGGTTCCACAGGAACAATAACAGCAGGTTCCTCTGGGGCTGACTCCTCAAGTTCTGCAAGGATGAGAACAGATTTTTCCTCGGCTGGTGTCACAGGAAGACCAGCAGCTTTTACTTCAGTATTGTCATCAGGGACTATAAGTAAAGGTGCTTCTGCAGCTTGTTCTGCTTCAATTTCTGAAGCTCCTGCAGGAATGGGAATTGGTGCTCCTGGAACTGCGTCCTCCAGATCATCCTGTTCTGGGGGTGCACGCTCTACAGCTTCTGCATTTTCCTCTGGAGCTTCATCTTTTGAACTTCTTTTCTCAACTTCTGGAGCTGAATCCTCCCCATAATGCTGTTCACTCTCGACAGCAGAGGCCGTGGCAACTTCTTCTGTGGTTTCTTCTGGAGATGCCTCTGCAAAGGCAGCCTCTTTGTGGATAGTTCCCTCCTCTGAAGATTCTTGTGACGCTGCAGCCAAGAGCTCCTGAGGGGCTGATTCCTGAGATTCATAAGCTTCATCAGCATCATCAGAGACCTGATCTCCGATGAAAATTGGTTCTGGTTCTTTTGCAATAACTGGAATGTCTTCTTCAGCAGGTGATTTCTCATGAGATGGAGCTGCTACACCGGCAACAACTGGAATGAGTGTATCCAGAACTGGTTCTTTTTCCTCTATAAAGGGACTGTGATCTTCAGTTACTGGTGTAAGTTTCTCTGGTCCTGGTCCAGAAGACGGAGCAGCTTTGGCAGCTAAAATAGAAGTTTGAGACTTGACAACTTGAACGAGTTCTCCAGTCAATCAACGGTATAGCCATTTGGTATGTTCTCGAAGTTAAACAACAAAGGAATCCTCATTTACTGTACCTAAAATAACTTTGTTCATTCCTAGAATCTTTCAGTAATATAAAAAATAAAGTTACTCATTAAAGCTTACTTTTGTATTGTTAAAAAGACAAAAGACAAAAATCCACTGCGCTCAATTTGATACCATACGGTACAGTAGTAGTTTGGACTTTAACACTAATGTAATCTGAAAGGGTCTCAGGTTTAGTACATGATTGTGCAGCTGTTTTCCACAAAGTAAACCCTACAGTACACTATAGCTCTGATCTATGGCTAATTATGAATGATTATGTGACCTGATGGAAGGTGAACATGGAGGGTGTGTAGTGATCCACGTTTTTGTCTCACATGGTAACATGCTAACAGAAGCAATTGTGTAATTTTTGAAAAGTTTAGTTGTTATCACATCTATGCAGTCAGGCCCCAGAGTCTCAGTTTACGGGGGTGACAGAGGTCATTTTCCAAACTGAATATATTTTCTTATTACTCATACCTAGAAACTACCTAAAGCAATATTTGCCTTTCCCTGTCTAAGATTCTGTTGACTCATAGTGTATCTGTTATATAACAACAAACACAGGTTTACCTTATTAAAATATTAATGCATTTCTGTAATGTATTCATAAATTAAGTCAGTATATTCATAGTGTTCTAACATCATAAATCAACAAATATTCACAAACTGGATCTCCAGCAATCTGTTGTAAAAATTGCCACTAAGAAAATATATTAAATCATTTATAGTTATATAATGAATTATATTAATACACATTCAATTGATAAGTAACATTTACTCAGATTGCAATAATATGTAACATTGAAATATTATTTCACAGTATTTGACATTTATATACATTTATATTTATATAAAATCATTTTGTAGATAATATATATAAAATATAAATACTATATAACAATATTGTTTTCCTTAACAGCCTATAGTATTTTATGAAGACCTCATTATTTTCCGGAGAAATAACTGAATAAATTCTCATATTATTGATCTAGAACCATTTAATTTCTAATAATTATGAGAGGAAATACATTGCTTACGTATTGGTGCTGATGAGCATAGCTGAACATTAAGGACCAGGGTCAGTAGGAGCACAGAGGAAGCTTTGAACATGATGTCCGTCTTGAGATAGTCCTTTCATTAGACTCAAACAACTTCCAATAACCCAACACAGTAGTCAGACCGGTGCCCCCACTGCGAAGGAATATGCTACAGGGGCAAAGCACAGTGTAGAATAAAGTGTCAGCATGGATATACGTTGTAAAGTGACACACCATATGGAAATACTGGGAGGGGGCTTTGAGGGCTGGGTGGTTAAAAAGAGAAACCTAGTGTGAGATATGATCACGTTGACTTTTTCCACAAGACTACACAAACTTTTCTTTATCCTGGATCAAAGGTCCAACTGTTTGAATATGTTTTCTAAAAAAAAAATATACACATTCTGATTTATTTTTTGCAAGAATTATACTGCAGAATTATTTATTTTTTATTTGATTGATTTTTTGTTTCTTCATTTACAATTAAACTCTTCCCTCTATCTTCCCTCCTATGGCAGACATTATTATCCAGTACATACCACAGTATTTACCCAATCTCAAGCTGCACCAGTGAAAAATATTAAATGATAGTTTGGTACAGTTTGAAGAAAGAATATACTACCTTTTAATACTCAACTAGGAATAGAGCTTGAAATAATATTAAACTTCCCTCCAGCAATGAAGTTGTTCGCATCTCCACAGTGTTTGTACTGGGGGGTAGTAACACTGTTTTGGGAATGCTAGGTTTCGGTTTTCTAAAATAGTAGGTGTGGTTATATCTAATTTGATAGATAATACATATTAGCTCGCCTACTACTTGTAAATGACGGCCATCATCATCAATGAAGGCTGTATCACACCGATCTAAAAGCAATAAAAAAGCTGCCCTTTTTGCTAGATGAGCTCTCATACATTATCTTAAAAATGTGTTACCTTTATGGTTGGATAGTTTTTTTTTTCAGAACTAAAAAGGAGCCAGATAATTTGATAATGTGGTCTGAAGTGGCAAAAAAGGTTTAGCTTACTTATGAAATGCCTGAATATGTATATATGCACATATTTAAGTTGGGCATTTGGGCCGCCTTAATGAGTGCTCTGTGATTTACCTTTGAGGTTTTTTGTTGTTTGTTTTAAGATGTTATTTAGAGTTGCTACTATTGTGACAGATGTTTAAGTGAAAAGAAAGAAAAGCCACCCCCATGCTCTGGTTTTGGATAACAGCCACATCTGCTGATGACGTGAGACTGAAACATCCTCCTGCCATGTAATATTGATGAAGGTCTTTAGGAACAAAGCTCAAACAGCAAATTATTCCACAGTGAAGTTACCATATTTTATTTCTTTAAGTGCCATTCATGCATATAGGGGAAGGGGTGGGGTGGGCGGTGGTATCAACACTTCGAGTTATTTTACAGCACTAAACGAATACAAAGAGTAGCTGTGTCACCTCATTGGACAACAAAAGTATAAACCGTGCAATAAACAAAAAAAGGACAAATAGGAGAGAAAAAAAATATACAGGAAATGACAAAGACGAAATCAAACAAAACAGAAAAATAAAACACAAACCAAATATATATTATCAACACTGAAACACTGAATGTAGAACCATAGTACAGGTAAAAGGTAGTGTCACACAAAAAGCCAACGCATTTTCATCAGATATATACAATATAGATATATACATACTGTCACCCTCTGATTGGACAATAACAAAATACTCTATTCTTTTCGCTCCTGTCTTTCATGAATAAGACCCACCTCCTGCCTTGATACCCCACCCCCAAGAGGAAAAAAGGGATGATTGAAAAGACATATATGCACAAGCACAACACACCAGCACTGAATAAAATAGGCCCCAATCAGCAGTACTTGTTGGCAGTTCTCTCCCATATTGTAACAAGGCTTTTCTTTTTATCTTTTCTCTCCAATAATAGTCATCACTCTGGCAGGTACATGTCCAGCGGTATTTAAAAACTTAGATCGTCTTTTGAAGAACTAACTCTCGCACAAGCAAACACAAAAAAATACACACGCATACAGACTTTCAAGCCTCTGTGACTGACACACACACACACACACACAAAATTGTGATCCAGTCATTGTCTTCACCTTATTCCCCTTTTAGCCACAAACATTTGCTCAATTCTTTTGTTTCCCAATTGGCTGCTTTGCTCAGTTTGTAGCTTGTGTGTTAATGATCTTCACCTGGAAGAACTGAAACACATTTCTCCTTGCCACCAACCAAGAACTCGCAGGATGTTCTCTATTGTAGGTCCATAGAGTCCTAATGAAAACACATTGATGCTCTTTTTCACTGCTGCTTTTAGTTGCAGTCCTTTGGCCCACACTCACCTAAAAAAGTCATGATTTGGGTCACTCAACTAAGTAAGTACTCGGTCTGATCATTGATTAAGAAATTCTGGCAGTTGAACAAAACTTTAAAAACTCATAGTTGAGATCACAGGCAAGGAAATCCTCCATATACACTCCAGCGGACATTTGATATACAAAGACAGACAAAACATAGCAGGAAGAAAAAGGAGTGGACAGGTACTATTGGCAGGAAAATATAAAAATGAATGGCAGTTCATCTTCAGTTGAAAGAACGGAATTTGACTTCATCTGCACAGGGCAGCTGTGGACAGTTTAACAGACGATCTGCAATATAAAACTGGACAGGTTGTAGTTTTCATGTGCTCAAATGTAGAAACAGCTTGAACATGCCTTTTCTCATAATAACAAAGACATTATGCAATATCGTAAAATTAAAAAAAAAAAATCATGATTGTCATCCAAATATTTAATCAAAACTGTGACCTATTTGTTAAATTATCTTAAAGGAATAGTTTGACATCATGGGAAATACACTTTCTTGCCAAGAGTTAGATGATGTCATGTTTGTACAGTTTTTTTTTTTTTTTTACAGCTAAACACACGAGACATAACATGTTAACTAGTAAACTTGCTACTTGCAGATGGATTTGGATGTTGGCTGTAGCTTCAAAACAAATTCCAAAATGTTAAACTATTCCTTTAAACAAGGACACAGTGTTATAGATGTGAAGGTCATCAGTATTAAAGAGAGGATAAATAATCCTGTTCATTGTCTGTGACAACTGATAGTTTTACTGAGTAAATGACTAAATGAAAGAATGAGTAGGTGAGCGACTAGCTTTTGAGATCAAGCAGGTGCTTTGCATCTTAGAAACAGTTAAGATCAACAGAAGGTGTGCAAAGGGCGTTTTTTTCTTTCTTCAACATAGTGTCTCTAAAGTCCAGCACCTGTCTGATTGAGAAGCCACTTGCTACAGGACAGGTTTCCAGAACCGCTGATCTCCCTGTTCTGTGCTTCGGAAACCCTTCACACTCACACTCACACTCACACACACACACACACAAAAGTCTCAAATCTACTCTTTAAATCACTGTGTGCATCTGCTTTTGTGCTCATAGATAGCATAGAGATGATTGGAGCAATCCACCATAGCCCTAAAATCTCTCACGCTCACACACACACAAATTCTGTTATGATTGTATAACTGATGTACAGGTGGAAGAAGGCACGAAACTTATTTTACAAATCTAAGAAACGTGCAATAAAACTAAACCTTTTTTTGCCCTCTCTTCAAATGGAAACATCTGATGCATATCCTATTGATCATTAATCAATGAATTAGTATTAAAACATTTAAAGAAGTGTTAACAGTCTTTAACAGCCTTCTTTCATTTTTTAACACACTTTATTAGCTAGCAATGCTTCCAGTCAGTGAGGCTTGAAACCATTACTCTCCAAATTTCACACAGGCCCTTTACGTTTCACTTGTTACTGTCACTAGTATAAATTACATGGTTTGCATACAGTTTGAAGAGAAATTGTTTAAAGTAATGGTTTGGCATGTTGGAAGGGAAATATCTTAATACTCTTTCTTGCATAGAGTTAGTAGAGAAGATAAATGCCACTTTTACAGTGGGAAAAGATTTTTTTTTACAGTGTATCTTTATATTTCCTCTACAATCTTCTCACCTCCCAAAATGTCAGACTATAGCTTTAATAATACCAAACCCCGCTGACATGGACGGTACATTTAAATGAACACTTTCTTGCAAACTAGAGCCCAGCGGATACTGGATTACTGAGGCAAATAACAATACGCATATTTCAAGGTTTAAAAAGATCAGATGATATGTATATATATATATATATATATATATATATATATATATATATATATATATATATATATATATATATATATATTTTTTTAACATTTTAGGTTCTCTAAAATTGTGACCGTGATACGTGTGGATCAGGACAATTAAGTTTCAAATTAAACTTGTCATTGCTCTCTGGCCTACTGTGTGATAGGAACAACGTTTCTAAATTATCAATCTATTTCAAAAATATCTTTGACATTTCTCGACAGTAACTTATTGCTTATTAGCTGACATTCTGTATATATTCATACAGATATATCGGTAATAAGATGATCAGCCGATAATACTGGCCCATTTATTTCATTGTCTCTGAATGAGGGGGACTTGTTTAATGATCAATAGGCTACTCACCTAAAATTAATGAATTTTACCATTAAAACTAGCTTGAAAATGTGAATTTGTTTAGTATTTTACGTTAAACAATTATTAACAGACATGATGCACACAGAGAACCAAAACCTCATGTTACTTTTGGTTTAAAGAATTTAAAAAGACAAAAAGAAATTCCTGCCTTCACCTTCATCTCAGACCCATCATATTTACTCATCTGGAAGTGCTTGAGACAGAATACAGAGAAAACAAAGTTGCTGTACTCCCATAACTAGTCTGTTGCAGTGAGCCTGATCACGTTGGTTAGCTATGAAAACAGATCACCATACTTTCTGTTCTCTCTCTCCCTTTCTCTCTTGGTTTGTTTAATTTCAAGCCTGCTTAAACATTTAACACCCTGTTCAAAGTTATTGTAAACCTGACTTTACCACCAATTCAGCCACAGTGGGGCCCACTTTCTCCGAAATGTGACAAACGAGCACCATCACATTACTCACAGAATCAGCCCGTGTTTCTTAAAAACAAAAAATAAAATAAAACTTTTTTTTTCTTTTTTTTTTTTTAAAGAGAGAAACTCATCCAAGAGGCAGCTGAGGCCAATGTCAACACGAGAAGAATTACAAGCTGAACACGTCGCTCAAATCACATAACAGTTACGGAGCAGGGATTTGGGTGGAGGGGTTCGGACTTTGGAAGGCTGCTGGCTAGGGACGGGGAGAAGGCTGGCTGAGGAGCTGAGGAGCATGTGGTTTAGACATGAATGTGTTCTACTTGTCTCTGGACAAGTAGATAAGCAATCACTTTAACATGTCCAACTAAATATGATTGTCTTCAAAGTAACATTTTCTATGTTATGTTTTGCTTTTGTAAAAATGTCAGGACTCTGAAATCTGTCTTTCTCCAAAGCTTGTCAAATGTTCTTCTGCATCCCACCCACAGTGGCCTCCTACTCCTCCTGCGGCCTTTCAGCTCAGCCTGGCTTCCACCTTCTCTCCTCTCTCCCTTTTGTTTTGCAAAAGGAGTTCTAGGGGCTAGACAATGGAGTCCCAATCAAAATCATCCTGGATGTCATCAGCTGGCATGCGATGCATCTGGAAGTTTCTGGTAGGTATCATATGCTGCTGGTTCATCTGTGCATGGTGTCCTGGAAAGAGAACAGGAGAAAGGGAGAGTCAGACAAAGCCAGCTTTTTTTAGGCAAGTGAGAAAAAAACTGAATTAAATGGGTTTATTAACAAAAATCCATTATTATAAGGTTTCATAATGTGCTGCAAGGAATAGTTTTAATCATGTGTTTCTCTGTTGCTTTATGTCACCTGTCATTGTGGGTCCCGCGCTGTGGGGCATGTGGGGATATCCTGGAGGACCCATCATGGACATGCTCTGTCTGGTGTCCATGTAGAGATTTCCTGAAGCGAGAATCGGAACAAAACTTTATTTAAAGCCTCTATTAAACCAGGCAATGCACATCTTACATTTAAGTAATGCATTTGAGCAAAACTTGCTTTTAGGGGGACGCCCTGCAGTGTATTTTTGTGCTGTAATGTACTGTGATTTTACAGAAGGATCTCTAAATTATCCCACATTTGAGATAATACCCACAGGTGACCCACTCCCATGAAGGGCAAGAAGAGCTCATTGTATGCAAAAAGATTATAGACTGTTTGCACTTTCAGATAGATGAACTATCAGTGAGATAAATTCATTGGGCAATGGGCTTGTGTATTCATTTTTACAAACCCGTCAGTAAGACCGCATAGCTATACTGACATTCCAAGTGTTTTGAAGTTCTACTGTATGTACTGTACAATTATAGGATCTTTCCTAAGAAACAAAAACCAGATAAAGTGTAAATGCCTACATCTTTCAAAACACATGATCTAGATCATTTCCCTCCCACCTGAGGTAGAGAACCAACTTTAAAAAACTTTAAAAAAAAAACACTTTAAAAACACTCACTGGTCCTGTAAAAAAAAAAACTACTCACCACAACTACAAAAATTCAATCAAAATTGAAATAGGGTCATAGGGTTAAGGAGCGGGTGTTTAACCTGTGTTGAGGTGCTGACTGGGTTTGTTGGGGAGCATGGAGCCATGACAAACAGGAGGCTGCACTGCCCCCTGTGGCTGGATTACACCGGTGCGAGCAAAAAACTGGTTGATGGATGAGCAGAGGTCAGCAATCTGGGTGGGTTCCAGGGACCAATTGTTCAACTCCGCTTGTCTCATACTCTCTCTCAATCCTTAGGAACACAAAACACAAATTTATAGACAGAATAATCAGAGTTACTATCAGAGTGACAGTATCTGGCTGCACTAAAATGCCTTTGTGACAATGAAATGTATGAAACTGCACCAGCCGACTGTCCAAAGACTATACATTTATTAAATGAGAAACTAATTTACAAACGCGAAGCAAAAACTTTGGGTTGCAATATATATTCATTATGTCGGTAACCTTCATAGGGTGATATTTAAAAAACATCCTACCTTGCAATCCTAGACTGTAATTGGATAAACTGACCTGCTGAGCTCGGTGTTTTGGTAATTAAACTTGAATGCAGTGTTATTTAATTGAAGAGCTCAGTTTAATTAAACTCGTAATCAACTCCACAGTGTCAACACTTCAGCACTCAATCAAAAGCTGGGGCAGTACTGTACTATCAGCTCCTGGCTTTAAATATTTTGATTCTTCTGTAATCTAGAAAAATTTTAAATCGGACAAATAAATCAAATACATTACGTAACCATTATTTAGTAATGCAATAAGGTCTATTTGTAGTGTCCAAACCGCACCTTGGAAAGGTGAAAGGTCGACATCAGCCCAGTTATAGCTGCTAGCAATACGACAGCTTTCTTTCAGTGCATCCAGATTTGGGTACCAGTCAGACAGTAAACCTGCAACACACACACAGCATACTATCTGTAACATTACAAGATATGAGACTTAAAAGGTTACAGGTAATTTTGGTTCTAACACCAAGTTCACTCCTGGGACAAATACAGATGTAGTCCCAATTACATCATTTATGGGCAACTGCACATAGGAAATAGTCCATAAGATGCATTTTTCTATAGCTGTGTAGGCAGTTGTAGTACCAAATAAATAAGAAGGCAGCACTAAATAGTTTCAGGCTTTTTAACAGTTGAGCTCTGTGTTGTGGCCACTAGGAGGAGCCAGTCTACTCTGTAAGAGCTGCTGAAATCACTGGATGCAGCATTGCTTTGTTCTCACAACACCCCAGATAATAAATCAGATGATGATTTACTGTTTAGCACCTATAACAATTTCTAAATGCTTTATGACGACGGATACAAAACCATATTCAGCTGTGAACATGTTGTCTTTGTTTACATGTGTCTGTGTGATGAACGTGATGAGGAGAAAACAACACGGCGAAGACAACGGCAGACAGAGGGTCTTACCTGGGTTGCAGGCCATCTGTTGCTGGGTAGGATGGGGCTGGTGGGAGAGGCTCTGATGCTGCTGTCCGTGTTGAGAAGGGTGCTGGCTGTGCTGCGTGTGTTGGGAGGGGTGTGGCGTGTGTTGCTGTGGGTGCTGGCCATGGGACGGGTGCTGCGATGGGTGCTGCCCGTGCTGAGAGTGTGCAGCGTGCTGGGGGTGCTGACTGTGTTGGCTGTGCTGGGTGTGTTGGCTGTGGGGACCGCCGTGCTGCGGGAGGTGCTGTGCGTGGGGCGAGCCGTGGCCTGGGTGGGCTTGGGCAGGATGGGACAGGGGCACCTGGCCACTGTTGGCGGAGTGGCTGTTGGGGTGGCTGTTCGGTTGGTTGTTTGACATGCTGTTCTGAGTGCTAATGTTGCCACTGGGGGAGTGCTGATAGGAGCAGGAGGTGTGGGTCTGCTGGGAGGAATCTGACGGTATGCCCATCAGACCTGGGAAACGAAACACACCAACACAAAGCTTGTAATAGTGCTAAAAACAAATTGTCAAGGGAAAATTTGTCGAACAAAAGAAAATGATGTACATTATCAACAATGTTGACCATTGATAGTGCTGCAACTAACAATTCATTATTGATTCTTTGGCAATTATATCCCCAGTTAATTGATGTTTCTTTGTCTCTAAAATGTCTTAAAATAATGAAAAAGGACCATCACAGAGGCCAAGGTGACATATTTAAACATCTTGCTTTTGTCTTACAAACAGTTAAAACCACCAAAATATTTAAATTACAATTATAAAAAAAAGGAATAAAATCAGCAAATCCTCACACTGAAGAAGCTTGAACATGCTAATAGCTTTTGCAAGAAAAATGGTTCAAACGATTAATCGATAATGAAATTGTCTATTAATTGTTTATCAAGGACAAGGACAAAGCCAACACTTGGTAGTTTCAGCTACTCAAGATTTACTGCTTTTCTCGGTTTTGAACTGGTTTTAACTACAGAAAAGGCAAAAATATATTTAACTGAAGCCCTGAAATGAAACTAATACTTCCAACACAAAAGTTAGTCACATGGCTTCAGACTGAGGTGTATTTGTATAATGCACTTAAAGCACAAACACACAGAGAGCCAGGGTCGTCACATGTATAAAACTAAAAAAATAGCTACTTACATTTATCTCAACATCTTCCTCTCTCAATAATGGGATATGGGCCTCCCATGTTTAAGTAGTTCTACACTTCTACACAGACCCGCTGCCATTTTGTTGTACCAGGGAATGACTCAGCATCAGTTGCATCTCTGAGGTTCAAGAGCCTGAGCTGCCGTCGCCTCTCCTCTCCAGCTACACAGCTCTGGATTGTCTTTGACAAATTCATTGTGCGGCTGGACGGCTATTTACATGTAGCAGACATGACTGGAGCATGAACATCTGCACACCCAACTGCAATCATGTGAGTGGCAGGGAGTGGTCATAAGAGGCCCCGTCCTTCACAGCTTTGGCACAGCAAACCTATCACTGGAGTGCTTTTAGAGCTGACTCTAGCCCTGCACCTCCACAATCGGCACGTAACACTCACTGCAGGGGTGACAAAGGTGCACCTCTTATCTGTGCAGAAAGCCCATTGTCCAACCAGGGAAATACAGAAAGCAATTAACGCGGCACCAGAATAATAATGCGAGCTCATTACCTATTATCAAAGCCAGTGAATTAGCTCACTGTCTACAGCGGCAGAGTGTGAAATCCTCTAGCTCGATTATTTACGCTTTTTAATTGCTAGAGCTTGTCTGACTAAGAGATTTCACTTTTATGCGCATAAAAAAAGGTAACAACTTTGAACTAATGAAACATAGATGATAGATTAAAGGAGAGGAACTCTTTGAAAACATCAGCATGAAATGCATTTGATTTGTGAAAGTAGGTTATACACAGAAACTTCTTTGCTCATAACCCGCTTGTCAAGTGCTCTTTGTTTATCAGTCAATCAGATTACAAGCAAAAATGCATTTTGTTCTGTAGGGACTCACAGGCTTTTGGAAAGTTGTGCTCTATCCGCTACTATGCATTATATCATCCAAATTCTCTGTCATTATGACAAATGAACCTCAAATCCAACAAATTTACTGAGGACTTGGGCTGTCTGCCACCTCCTCTACTCCTCTGATGAAACAGCCTACCGGTACATGAGTAAACATTTATAACATGACGAGACACAGAAAAATGTCATGTAATTTGAAAAATACAAAGCAAGAGGGATGGTGTATCAATTCTAAATTAACCATTAAATGAATGTAGTAAGATTTCTTTACAACCTCTAATGAAATATTTAGGTTATGAGCTTTCAGACTCTGCTTCTGAATATTAAATTAGGCCTTTTCCACATTACTCTGGCAAAAGACCATGAGAATACTCAGTATAGATTTGCACTACAGGCGAGTCAGCCTGTTGAATACCTGCTCAATTCAGTGTAAACCTAATTAGTGCCTAAAGACTCTCTATAGCCCCAGCTGTTAAGAACAAACCAACATTAGGAAAATCGTTCTGATCGTTTCTTGATGAATGAAGCTTCCACTTGATGATCCTACAAGGCCACTCACCTTGTTGGCTGAAGGACTGCTCAAAAACGGACTTGTAAAGGCTGCGAAAGGAGGCACTGAGATCTTCAAATTCAGAGAACAGGAGCTGCTTGTCCCTGTCTGGCATGTTGTACTGGGACTGGGGGGGCTGCTGGAGGCTCATAGACTGGGACACAGGCTCTGGGTGACTGGTTACCTGGAGAGATAGCGAGAGAAAGAAAGCTAAAGGTTTACAAAAACAAACAGCAACATTGAGTGCAAAATTTGATTAAGTTTAATGATTAACTTGCGATAGATTTTTGTAAAAGTACTTTGACTGGCTACAGTTCTGCTACATCTGCACCACAGGCTACAGGGACTACTGATGCTAAGAAGAGTGCACTATAATGTTAAAACATACACATCAATAATATACATACTTTTCAAAAGATACCCACAATGCTCATCTTGTCATGGCACCGCATAAACAGTAAACCTCTAGAATATTTAATGCAAAATGTGTGGTTTATTTAAATGTACGCAGCAAACAAGTCAAATACGAGGACGGTCCGAGTCTTCTGAGGAGCCACTGTAATAATGTTGTTTCTTTCTGAAGAGAGTCACACAGCATGTAAAGAACAATCACACAGACTTAAACAGGTTAATGCTTACCGCCTTGGCTCACATAACATTAACAGACCAACTCGAATGGACACAAACCCAATACTCTGGTGGCCAAGCAAAATGTATTTAAAACAAAATCTATAGCAATACCTTGTACAAATAAGCAGCCATTTTACCCATGCATTTGTGTGGGCAGTCAATGTTATGCACTGCCCCGAGGTGTGAGACAGCAAGCAGCGTTCCCTTCAGCAACGAGTATGTCTACGAGATTCATCACAGCAAGGGCAGCGATGCGAAAACCATTGCTATTTCACAAAGCAGGACCTGACGTGTCAACTGTGGAGCTAGCATTACAAGAAAGGTCACGTCCAATTTTTTGATCATAACATCTTCCTCTTCCAAGATGTGGGCAGGCTGCTGAAGTGCACAGCTCACTGTCTGGCTTGGGTAAGAGTGAAGAGGTGATAATAAAGCCAGAGTGTTTACTGGAGCTGCTGCTTTGGCTGTGAGAGAGAGCACATCCATCAGGCTGAGACGATCGATGCCCAGCGCCTGGAGCAGTGAGCACTCTAGGATGCGGGAGGACCACACCAAAGAGGGGGCATCTCTGGTGGGAGGACATCAGAGGAAGCACTTTTCTTTGTCTGGCTTCCAGGAGCGTGCACATTTTTCTCTGTTTCCCTTAACCCCCTTCCTGATGTTGTACTCTAGCGCATGTCCACATTGAACCTCGGTCTATTGCTGTCTACTGTTGGCTCCTCTGAAGAGAGCCTCCTGGGGCTTTCTGATCAGATGAAATATGGGGTACAGTACACTTTCTAAGTCAGGCAGTGTTTCATTCCCATTCATTCAGTGATAGTGGCTCACCCACAGCTTGAAAAATGTGGATAAAATGAGAATTTATCATTTGGCCTAAGCGCTTAGTGTTAAACAAATCACCAACTACACAGCATTTATATACTGTAAATATCTTTCTTACAAATATCAAACTAAGAGACATTCGTGAGCTGCAACATCGACAAGCAGAATTACCAGCATCCTTTAAAGAACAGCAAGGCAACAGCATATTTGCGGAAAGGCGACCAAGATGCTACAGCAGGACCTTATTTGTTCTTTGTACCAATGCAAAATGTAGATTGACAAATGAATTAGACCTCTAAAAATGTGAAAAGTTGTCCTTGGTCTTACCGGTGTATAGCTGTGCACACTGCCAACACTGTTGAGATTGACGGAAGCCAGACTCTGATCAGACAGGCTGTTGTTAAGGCTGCTTCTTGGACTATCGCTCCCTTCCTGGTCTGTGTTGTACAACGCCACCTGAAACACATACATGTATATTAGCACATTTTCTAAAAGACACACCGTCATCTCCACTCTTGCTGATGGTAGAGCATGTCAGCATTCCTCTGAGATAATGTTGGTCTATAGCTAAACAATGTAATTTAGTAAGGAAATGTAAAGCATGAGCATGTGTTTGCTTCATGCAATGACATGTCATAATAGCAGAGTACTTGCTTTTCACTTCTTTTTTAAGTGTGAGTAGGAGACACAGGGTGCTGCTGAACACCCAAAAAAGTCATTAAGGGGTTCAAGCTGAACGTGTGAAGAGGACTGGAGACAGCTGAGACATTCCTATCACTAAAGGTCACACTAGTGGCGATGTCAGCCACATCTGCTCACCGAGCGCAAATCCGATTGGGACAACTCACAAAAGGATTTCAGTGCAGCCGAGACACTGACCTTTCAATATAGCAGCAAAACTAGCCGAAGCACTTCAGGACGACAATCTTAATTATCGTCTAACAAGGTTTAGCCTTCCCACCCTTCCCAAATAAAGTGCACCATCAGACAAGACAATAGTAAAAAGAATGATCCAGATAATGGATTATAATTATACCCAAAGAGAATAGTCCATGTGTTGAGTTTTGTATTGTGAAAAAGGAATGGCAGCAATGCAACGATGGTGTCGCAGTGGAAGAGGGCCTGGCATTCGAAGATCTGTGTGTGTGCATGCGTTTGTGTGTGTCCAGCCATGAGTGAGCGCAGCATGGTGGCTTCTGCTAATCACTGTGAGTGGAACAGAGTGGGCTCTGTGTTCAGCACAATGAGACAGCAGTGGCAGCAGCCTTTAGGCAGGCCGATTGGCCGAGCCCTGACCAGCACCCTGCCTTTCAGTAACAGCAGTGGACTGAAGGCTCTTGTGCTTCTGCTGAGGCACAGCAAGCTACCACAGAGGCCACAAGAAGGCAAGGAAACCCAGGCAGCTCTGACTGCCTTCTCTGCTCTGACATGCTGGTACGACTCCAGGACACACACAAACAGAGTGAGGGTGTCCGATCATATTAAGCTTTTAATATGGAGCTTGGCTCCTGAGCTAGTAGAACAAGATAGAAATACTGCGATAAAAAAATAAATAAGGAAGAGGGGTGAGGCTGAGGGAAAAGAGAATAGGGGGTAGTAAGAGAAGCTCATTAGGCAACTCTAGCCTTACTCCACTCAGTGTGGGCTTGGCTCCAGTGTTCATTAGTGTGAAGGGGAACTCAATGAGCAGCTAAGACTGAAGGCTTAAGCACATCTACAAAATCAACACAATACTACACAATGCTAATCAAAAACAGCGCGCCACAGAAATATAAATGTTGTGTAATGAAGTCATAAAACAGGCTTTTAACCTTAAGTCTCTCACTGCAATCTATTTTTACTCTTACCAATAAAGTGTGATGATTTCAAAACCTCACTGCTCTGAGGTTTACGCAGACCCGAGTCCCCTGAAGACACCCACTCAAGCAAGCACGGACACACACACACACACACACACACACACACACACACACACACACACACACACACACACACACACACACACACGCAGGCAGGCAGGCAGGCAGGCAGGCAGGCAGGCAGGCAGGCAGGCAGGCAGGCAGGCTCATACAGGCAGAAGCTGCTCCACAGTAAATACTGTGTACAGGCAAGCGAATCAGAGTTCTATTCTTAGCAGTGAATTAAGTAAAAAGCCAGAGGTGTCTTTTACATGGGAGCATAATCTGGAGCATGAGACATGGATTATGAAATCAAAGCAAGATTGACTCAGGTGTCTCCAACAATGCCAGCTAGTGTTCAGTACAATCACTGCATGCAAGATTGAACAGACACGAAGAGGAAGAGAGAAGGATGAGATTTGAGAGAGAAGACTATTCATCAGCAAACACTTCCAACAATCCCCTTTCCCTTCATGATCACACTTCAGTGCCAGAGTTTCATCACATTCATGCCAATGTTTAAGGCTGCCTAAGAACACAACCTTTAGGGGGTGGGAGAGAAAAATCTGAGTCTACGTGAGAAAAGCACACAAAAAAGAGAGAGGGGGGGGGCAATCTTGTGAGGAATGCCCAACAGAAGAGAAAGAAAAAGATTCCTGCTGGCTCAGTAGTTGCCCTGCCAGCGTCTACCATTGGTCTATCTGAGAAGGCGGGAATGATGGAGTTACTGAATAGAAAAGGAGAGAGAAAACCAGAGAGGGAATTCCTGTGGCTTGGCACACTGCACCGAAAGAGGCGTGGCCTGTCATGTGTTTACAGTGTAAGTCAGTGAGAAACAAGGTCTCTCCGAGGAGTTAAGGCCTCAGATCTGTTGCTATTCCACTTTGTCTTCTGTTCCCTTCACCTTTGTAACAGTTTTTGTCACAATCAAGTTCTTGTCACACAACTTCTTTTTATCAGTTCTTGGAATAACACAGCAGACATGTTTTCTGCTTGTTGCTCTTCTGAGTTATTTGACTGGAGGTATTTCATGGCAGGTGTCCAAACTCTAAGCTGTCAGCTCTCTACATTAGGTGCTTCATTATGCAGTCACTGCTGGTGGAGACTGGTGCTGTTTTATAAGTGCTTGTTTATAGCAATCACAGAGGAAAAAGGAGTTATCTTTCCCCACCCTTAGGCCCATGAATATGTCTGCTACAGCAACATGACAAACTGCATGTTCTCTATAAAAACATGTCCCAAGCCAATCGCCACTGAGATACTCATCAAACCAAACTCTGTAACATACTCTACATACATGTACACACAAGTTATAACACACACCGACATATGCTCACTTTCAAGCCTCTGTCTCTCTCTTTCTCACACAAACACATTCTATGTGAACACTACTGTTAACATTAAACAGTTTTTTGTAATGCTTGCAGCAAATGATTAAGCAACTCTTGTAGGCTTTTTAAAAGTACACCTGAGAGCTGGGCCCAGAGGATGAGAGCTTAAGGTTAAAAAGCCTATTTAAATTTCAGAGTGCGCGAGACACTCACAGCTAACAGCTAGCAATCCCTGTAGCTTTGCTCTGTGATGTACAAGTGGTTTCTAGCTTTTACACATATATTAAAAAAAAAAAAAAGAACTACAGAGAACAGAAGAAACCAGCAGCTCACCTATAGCTTGGGAGAGTAATGTGGTCACAGAGTGAGAAACAAGAGTCTGGGTGACAACCTCCGCTACAGGTGCGAATACAGAAACCCTATGCAGCATTTGGTCTATCCTACTGAACATATGCACGGGACTGTGTAAGGTCTATCAGGTTGCAAAGTGCTAAGTATCAGTGTGAGCATCATATTTCTATGCCGAAGATAACAAGAGCCTGCTGCCTGTTGTTGTAGAGGAAAAAGGTGCTGCAGTGCAGATAGTTGTGTATTTTGGTGTGGGTTGCATTGCAGAGAAGCTTTAGGCATATGAGTGTGAGTGTGTGAGTGTGTGTGTGTGTCTGTCTCCCCTCCACTAGAGTGCTCCTCTCTCTGTGGGGAATAGTGCTGTAGGTGGTTGGAGAAGTGGGTGGGGTCAGGGTGCAGCCGTGTAGCCAGGTGTGTGTTGGAGCTGGAGGCTGGATGGCTGGCTGTAGTACCTTGTTAGTCACAGTGTTGATTGCCAGTGTTGGAGAGGCACTTCCAGAGATCATACACTCCATCCCCAAAGACTCCGACTCCAGGCTGTACGGCGTAGAAGCCTGTGGGGGTTGGGGGCGGGGTGTGGAGGCAGACAAAAAAATAATAATAAAAATTCAATACTATCTAATTATCAAACATATGAGATCCCACTGCAGATTGCAAGAAGAGACCTGTATTATATTTGTGACAAATCCTCTGCTCAGACCAGATAGATATTCATCTGAACAATGCAAAAGCATAAACCAAAACTATTGTCATTTGACAGAGCAACACCTTTATTTAGGTCACATTTGAACTGTGCTTTCTGAGACGATGGAGACAGGCCTCCCCTCCCCCACTCCCTCCCCCCATCACAACCCTCTTCTCCCACCTAAACACGCATACAGTATAAGCACGCACGCACACACGCACTCGTCTTGCTGTATAAGCGCACTGTTGTGAGAGATAACTCTGCCATGCCTGTCTCACAAAACTGCTTACTATAAGAGGATTGTCTGCCAACAATACCATTTTTAATTCATGATAAACATAAATGAGATTTCACAAACTCTCAATTTCAATGTCTGAGACTCTTAATGGAATGCCTTGTAGGCATTAAAGGGGGGGGTGCACAGCGCATGTGTCCTACAGAAAACACACTCTTCACTTGGTACATTCTTTTGTGTCATGCTCAAATGAACAGAGCTGCATCAGGAGAGCTTTAGTTGAAACTGTTGGCAGAGCTGCATATTAAAAACAATGTTTTTCCTGTACCTTTACATTTTTCGCATGCATAAAAGCTCACAGCAGCAAAGAGACGCTGTTTGTGAATGAATGTGATAGTATTTTGGTGCTGCAGGGCGACTACATGAAGAGCATGTTAAGTTGTACGTGGTCTCTCTGCTTGTGTGGTAAAGACAATGGCTTGAATTAGCGTGTGCACAGGAGTCTGCCTTGCCAGACTAACAGGATCCTCCCTTCCTCAAAGCCTCTGGTCAGACACATTGTGGGAAAGAAGTAGACAAGAGCTCTCTGTGTCGGGATGCCCCAGGGCCAGGTCAATCTGAGTAGCTCACTAAAACCTGTGCAGCTGTACGTAGCGCTGGACGAAACTCATCCATATTTAAAGACAAAAGCTCCCGCTCAGAATAGCCGACGCACACAGCTCTGCATTAATTGATGTTTGTTAAAAAAAAGTGAGTGCAGAATGTAATGTATGTAATGGCTGCCTCGGGCATAGTTTATTAATAAGGACCCCACTTCATGACAGGCTAGCGAAGCAGCTTGGAGAGGCAGTTACATAAAGTCTGGATATGAACTCCTACTGAGTCTGTGTGCGTGCGCGTGTGTGTGTTTATGCATGTGTGCGTCTGCATGTAGTAGAGAAAGTGTGGGAGAGAAAGGAGGGCAAAAGGAAAAGAAAACTAAGGCAAAAACAGAGGCAAAGATGAATACTGAACCAAGTAGAGATGGAGGCAGAAGCTGTAGTAGAGGAACATATGCATATGTACAGAAATTTGTTTTCTTGGGAATATGCAGAGTGTCTGTCATCAGACTCACCCGCTCTCCTGACCGCGGCCTCTTCTTTGGCCGTGTAGGCAAGGCGTCCTCCTTTGGGTTGGTGTCAATGGCCCAATAAGAGCCCTGCAGACAGAAGAAAGACCTGTGAGCTGATATAACATACTGCTTTTTTAATGTGACATCCCTATGATGTATGTATGCACTGGACTGAGACTTTCCTCTTTGACATGACAGTACAGAAGCATCAGATCTTTCTTTGGTATAAAATTATTTAGAAATCGGAGGCCTCATCTGCTCAAGTCTGTCCAATCAGCCCAAGCCTTTAGTTGAGTTGATAGCTGGGAGTTTGTGCGGCGTGTGGGTGGGCTTTGTTAGAAAAAAAAAGGCTTGGCTTTTCCTCCTCTGCGGCTGCTTCTCAATGAGAGGCTGGTGAGGGCAGCTGGTGGTGGTGAAATGGTAAGCCTTTTCTGAAGCTGTACTTCCTCAGCCTCTGGTACTGAGTCAGAGCACTGTTGCTAAGGATGAAGGCTCCAGTCTCAGACCATGAATCGAGGCAGCACTAGCCCTGCCGTGCGGCTTTCTTCTAAGGTCTGAGCAAGGCTAATCAAGGAGAGGGCTGGCTCTGGGGCTGCAGCTTGCAATTCCACAACCAGGCTGCATTATTTATCTTTGCATTCAGCCCCATTTAATTTATTCTTCAATGGTTTTCTTTTTCAAAGTCAACAGAAACACAGTATAGATTTTTCAACTTTAAGGGCCCAACAAGTCCTGAATTTATTTTTAATATTTTATGTGATCCCTGATAAAATTTTAATTGTCCAGATAAAGTGACATAAGGACCTTTAAAATGACTTCCCTAGCAGAAAGAATGAATGTTATTACCATTAGAAAGAGGCCATAGAAAAAGCTGTATCTCAAGTATCTATACAATAACTGCTGCATAACGGCCTGTTCTTGTTAAAGCCAACAAATCTGGTTGGTTTTTTTTTCCAGCTTGCATACACCACTGCTGCAATTGTTAAAATGAAAAGCCAGGGTTGGACTATATTTGTCAGGGGGGTTAAAATTATAAGTTTTAATATGTGTGAGGCTTTGGGGTCAATTAACATTTTCCTCAGAGGGGAGAATAATTCACAGCACAATCCACCAAAGATAAAGAAACATCTCATATGCAGAAACCTCATTACCCACCCCATGTTTTCACAATAAGCTTAACTGAACAACGTATGTAAAGGTGAGAAAAGGTGTCTCTATGTGTTAAGATGCAGGGGTTAAATGCAGGGGTACATATGAAGATGTTTCAAAATTAGGAGCCACAGAAACAAAGGAGATGGTGGCATTTCTTTTAATTGGGGAGGGAGAAAACATAAAGTCAACCCTCATGGGAGGGGGGTTTCTGCATTTCCCTACACCCACCCCAAGAGAGTTGGCAGGAAAACATATAAAGAGTCAGTAAATTATTCACAACTATCTTGCAATATGTTGTAGAAATGCCTAGCAAAGTGTGCCTGTAGAGTCTGGGGCAAAGCCACAATATCCTCTGCAGCCATAAAACAAAGGAGGCTGTAAAGATTATTTGAAAAAGAAAAAAAAAAAAACAGATCTTGATAAGAGATGTACTCTACCTGCTCTCTTCCCGTAAATGACGCAGCTCATTTTCATACATCAACATGCATTTAGTCATCTAGTTCCCCTTTTGTGTGTAAATATAGGAAGGACAAACATCAAGTACATTGGTTATCCTGGCAACTCCAGACCGAATTATGAGACCAATTATATATATATATATATATTTTTTTTAAAGGTAGCCTTCAGAGGCTGCATTTCTACCTCCAAGGTAGACAGGGTGTGTATGTACAATACCAACTGTCATCTCTAACACCATCTCAGAGAGAGAGAGAGAGAGAGAGAGAGTCAGGCTGAGAGCGACATGACTCTCCTATCTCATCCAACCAGCAGTTCTCATATTCCTGCCACATTACAATATTGATGCAACATATCAAGAGCGGCTAGCGCCTCTTTGAAGTTGTCTTCGGGGGGAAGGGAGTGAGGAAAATTCCAAATTAAACATTAAGGATGCGAGCATGTTGGCCATGCATTTGGAATGGGATCCATACAGCAATAGATTATTTTGTATTTAGTGGAGCAGCTCCCAGGAGTGTCAATATCAGAGGATTACAGCAAAACATGAAATTAGCATTCAGTCCCCATCCTCTACACAGCTAGGCGTAGCTCTTCATGCATGTGTTGTTGTGTACATGTGTGTGTGTGTAATTATTTGTGTGGTTTCCTAAGCATATGTAGCATATGCCCTGACAGTGCTGGGATAAAATCTGGGTTAGGCTACATATGGTTAGACCTATGCATGCCATCAGATTTATAGGCCTATAGGCTTCTTGTTCATGAACTACTCAGTGGAACAGGGTACATTACTTAGGTTGATGTCACTACAGATTGTGATGTAAATCGGGTTGATAAAGCAACTTTCGGTGGTCCTACCGAGATTCAAATGTCAAATTAACATGTTGGACTATATGCCCTTTAACAGAGAATAAAATAGGGAGCTGAGCAGAGAGCAAATACATTTTTTCCTCAGTAGGTTCAGGTTCACCTTAAATAAATACTTAAGGGATGCAATATTCTGGAAATGACCTGACTTCTAACCTGTTACGGCCCCATCTCTACCAGTCTGACTTTTTTTTCCATGAGCAACATCTGCTGTCTGTGCTGGTCCAACAAACTAGTCTCTCCTTACATTTGAAATGCAATTCTGTGGGGGTGGGACGGTCATAATAGATTACGAGCATACCATGCATTTCCAGACTGTCAGAGTCCTGGCAGCCATTCAAAGGTAACATTTTTCTACCAGAGATAGCATTATCACACCAAAATAAATGTTGCAACAGTGGATTTTGTCAGCTGACCAACTAAACATATTCTTCTATTTGTACTTGTTTCTCTCTTCATAATTACATATATTCTTCTGAGGTTATAATCAAATTCATGTTTAAAAATCTCACCTTTCCTGGGTCATCTTTGGAGCGAGGCACTTTGAGAAAACACTTGTTCAATGACAGATTGTGCCGTATTGAGTTCTGTGGGGGAGAACAGACAGAAAGAGAAAGGTGGCAAGGTGAGTTAACACATATCAAAAATCAGATTACACAAACAAGTCTGTAGAACTTGAGTGTGGAGAACATCGCTGCCAGCAGCAACAAGGGTAAACAACTTGCTGGCATGTATCATTTAGGTTTAGTCGGAGCTCCTGTCATCGAGTTCAGCTCGTTTCAGTGGCGTGAGATCTGGCCTGCAACTGTGTCCAGATTTCACTTCTCACACATATACACAGGAGCGCAATCTGTGTACAAAGCCACCAGGAAGCAATATCTTTCATCAATGTCCAACAAACTGCATTCTGGTTGCACAACATATCGAGTTCCTTGGGTGCCAAAAATAGGAGCCAGAAGGAATCCCACACTGGGATGGTTGCTGATACCAGGGCCTGATATTAATTAATGCTCCAGTGAGCTCCTGTGTGGGCAGGAAATAAATTATGTAGATCATTCTGAAAGTTAACTCATTACAGTGTTACAAGCTACTCCACAGCAGTGAAGAGGGAGGTTCATCCAGCTTCCCGATTGGGGAGGCGAGGTGGGCTGAAGTAGCCACAAGGGCTGGAGAGCGATACTCCAGGCCTAGGTTAACCAGCTACAGCAAGGCCCTCAGAAGCAGCTGGAGGCAGGCCAGCTGAGGGCTTACGAAAACCAATGGATGCACACGTTTCTCCACTCCACTTTATGGAGTGGTATTGACAGATGGCCGCACTAAAAAGCTGTAGGATTCTCTGATGAGTTTAACGGATGCAGAGATAAGGAGAGAAGCACAGAGAGAGAGAGAGAGAGAGAGAGAGAGAGAGAGAGAGAGAGAGAGAGAGACCCCAAGAGCAAAAAAATGGGAGCTGCTTATTCAACAGTATAAGCAATTATACCACATGAGGGATAATAATGGCAGTCTTGTTGTAATGCTGTCAATCTCTCTGGTTAAATCACTTTGAAATGCCAATGCAATCCAAAAGTAGTCTAACACCGTTCTCCAACAGATAATATGGAGGGGAACACTGGCGCCATAGTTGAAACTAAATCCTGTTCTTGTGCCAGAAGGGAACATTTTCTGAATGTGAAACTCAACCCAAAGTCTATCTTTTGAGTATCAAACAATCCTCCCCATAGGCTTGAAAGAAGGTTGCAAAAAGTATGCAGTATGATTTTTCACAAAGAATTCATGTTACACAAATGGATGCCCCAAAATTTGTTCACAACATCGGCTCTCTGTTGCAGCTCGCATCAAGTTCAAGTTTAAGACTCTGGGGCTAGCCTGCAGAGCAGCGAAGGAAACTGGTCCTTCCATGGCCAAGCCCTGCACTTATTCTACTGCAGGCTGAAAACCCAACCTTTCAGACTACATCTTGACACACTGGCTAGGACTCACTTATGTTCTAAGTATTGTTTGTTTAATAGGGTTGCATTTCAAATCTTTGATGACATCCAACTCTGGCTCCCATCAAGGTTGAATTTATTGTATACATTTTAATTTCATGTCACTTTGGTCAAAATCACCTACAAAAATGAATGCAGGGTTTTCCCTACCATTATACAGTTAACTGTTGGTCATAGTTTTTTTAATTTGTGAATATATGCAATTCATGAAACATTTGAACATTTTCTTAATCTGCTTTTTTGATTTACAGAAAATGATTTTACTTGGAAAACATTGCCATAAGAATAAAATGTTTTGACCTGGGGTGTGATGTGTAAATAATCAAATAATTATTAGGCGTTCTCTATAATAATAATAAAAGGTCCAAGAGGATGTGAAATTGAATAGTGTTAAGTCAAAAGCCTTCAAATGTTCTTGGGGGAGCGTAAATAGCTTTTCTGTGTGTTTGTAACATACATATATGTTTTGACTCTTTTTGTCTCACTACCATTGTATTCCAATATAACTGACACAGATTCAAGATAACTATAGCATCGGTTTGACACTCAAAAGATTTCTGGGTGGAGTATCACCCACACACCTGAACTTTGGAAACGTAATCCATACAGAAGGACAACAGCACAAAATATAAAAGACAGGGGTAATAAGAGACACATATTCATACAAGTCGTGTACAAGCAGGCTGTTGTAGGCCTACACACAAGATTGTCAGGAATCAAAATAAAATTGACACAAAACGGAAGATTCTCACATGTAAAATGTGTTTAGTCTATCTTACCAGCAATTATTTGAATTATCAATAAATCTGTGAATTATTTGTCGATTAACTGATTAATCATTTAATCTACAACATGTCAAAAGAGGGAAAAATGTTCATCACAAGTTAGCGATATTCAATTCAAAACTATTAAAGAAAGTATTAAAGTAGCTAAACTTCAAATTCATCTTCATATTTGATTGAAAATGCAATGATTATTGGATTATAATTAAAAATATTTTCTGTAGACTGACTAATTGATTCATTGACCAATTGTTTTAGCTCATTTTACTTTATTTTATTTTTATTACGGCCACACAAAACATTATCTAGCATTACTGCCTGTGTTACACACCAGAATACATTTATGGAAAGGTCTCTAACCACAATATACTTTGGTCACACTGCTATCGGATCTTCAAAGCTAGATATGGAAGCACTCAGGCTTGTACTGCGATCAGAACTTTATGTGGTCTGAATGTAATCCAGCCACATGATGAAGCCACTTTCCCTCCAAGTAAGAATGTGCAATGCTGTGACGCAGACAATGCTAATCTTTAGAATCAGATCAGAAAAAGTCACATAGACCTGACTCATTAATCTGAATGCTATAAGACAGGCAAAGTATTGGTGATCTGGTGGCCCTTGGAATAACTAATTTACTGATTGACCCCAACGTTGAGCACACACAGATGTGACTAAAGATTCTGCGCACTCTGCCCGCTCATAGATGCCCTTCCTCGTCCTATGCCGAGTCTGACTCCTTTACCCAGAACCCAGTGACAGCACCATTACACAGGCCTCTTCCTTTTAGCCACACTCTGTCCCTTGCCTTAGTTTGTCACAGTTCAACTTTACATGTAGTTCAGTTAAATAAAACAATGTGATAGCAAAATGTGATCATGCATAGTGGATGGTGACAAACAGACAGGAGGCTCTCAACTTAGCCAGCTACTATGCTACTTTAAAACCCTGAGACATGTCCAACAGGGTTGTGTCTGAGCGGGAAGGTCTGTGATGCAAGCTGTACAATGCCATACACACATAAGTACTTAAAACCATTTTCCCTTCACAGTCTCTAAGTGTGTGTGCCACTTGATGCCAGGCGGACAGAAGCAGCTGAACTTGCACAGAGAGGTGGCTCTATCCATTAAGGACCTTCTGCTGGGCCTAAATCATTGATACAGTCAAGCAGCCAAGGCCTGCTGCTACATTAGAAGTTTACTTTTTAATGAACTCTGCCTGCCTGCTTTTTTCTACTCCTGACAGGCCCTGTGCCTGCAACATCCCATATTGTGTCAGACAAACTTTTCCCACTGCTTTAGACACATTTGTAGTGTGAAACTAGCAGGCAGTGGGTCATTTGCAGGCGAAGAGATGAACCAAAAAAAAGGGGACTTTAAAATATCAGGAGCAGGGGAAGAAAAAGAAAACATGGTGACAGCGACAGTCGCTGCATTTGATAGATCACAGTGTATTTGCTGAGTAGGAGGGAAAGGGGAGAGCAAGACAACGATAGGCTGATGAAAAATTAAGGCCAATTACTGCTGCACATATAAATAATATGTCAGCATTTCCTTAGATTTATAATCTAAGTCTGTGTGAGTACAAAGTATTTGCTTTAGGAGAGTAGGCTTTAAGTTGAGGATTAGGGTATAAGTGGCTCTACAGTACAGATGGAAGCGCAGTAGGTGGAGGAGGTCAAAGGGTGTGAACTGTGATACACAAACTGAGTCAGACAAAGCTCACTGCAGGGGTCCTGCCCAAGTGCTGCCCAGCATCTACCTGCAACCCCCACAGAGCTCCTCATAGCAAACCTCTGCACAAGCCTGTGTGTGTGTGTGTGGGATGCCTCCTACACACCTAAAAAACACACACACACACACACACACGCCTCCTAAGAAATGGCGGTGATTTAACACACCAGGACAGCAGTGGAGGCGTAAGCAGCTCCGCCCTCGCTGCCCCCCCCTGCTGAGGAGCGCTGCAGCTCAGCAGAAGGGCCGCCAGGGGAAAGTAGGTCAGGCTGACCTCTGTGCTCGGCGTGTCAAACGTTCAGAGTGAGCTAAAGGGACAGGCCATGTCAGAGCCCTGCTCCTCACAGCTGGGGAGGAGGAGGCACCCTGTGCACACCGTCAGGGACCCAAGGGAGCGAACTCGGCATGCTGGGATAGACACACGTATGCACACATACTGGTTATGACATAGGGATGAACACCAGCAACCAAGGGAGAGGAAAAGTCACACTGTGGTCCAACGTGAATAAATCAATGCTCCTGTAGGTTGCTGGCTTTCCCACATTCATCCATCTTCCTGCAACTTTATGCCTCTAGTGTGCGGGGGTTCTAACCAACACATGGCCCACTCTTATATTTACCACAACTAACACAAACAAGAGGCAGTTGTGAGTTTACTTGAAACATTCCAACTGCGAGTATGAAATGACCTAGAGGTGCTCTTGAAGTGATAAGATTCAACTCCAAATAGAGGGGAACTTAAATGCTGCTGGATTTGCCGTCTTTGTGATCAAAGTGTTCTACCTAGCATTGCAGTATGTTCGAAAATAGGCAATGGTGAATGGTGTCAGGAAGCAGCGGTCAAACATTACAGTGACTTCTGCTGCAGGAGCTGCTCATAAGGCAAATATTCCAACTATAACTATTTCTGAGTTTAATTTACATTTCCAATAAAGAACAAGTCTAGGGAGAAAAAAAAAAAGCACACACTCAAGCTCAGTGTGGTAAGGCAACGTTAGTTTAGATGACATTGTGTCACAATCTGTTAGATTGGATGAAAGGTGGGACGGAGAGAAAAAACTGACCATTGAGTGGGTGAGTGAATGAGTATGTAAAACAGCCAAACAAATGGAAAGTAAGACAAAGACCTTTGGGCTGGGTATGTGTTAATGAACATGGACCGTAGTTATCACTAAAAAGAGTGACTGATGTCACAGTAGACATTGGAGGCTGAGGAAGTTTGGCATGTTGCCTAAGATCCTCAGCAACTTCTAAAGCTGCATTGTTGAGAGCATCTTGATCAGCTGCATCACCATGTGGTACGGCAGTACTACTGCTGCTATGGACCGCAAACGCCTGCAGAGAGTGGTGAAGACTACCGGGAAGATCACCAGGACTCCACTGCCCTCTTTTCATAGCATCTACCACCGCAGGGTCCACAGGAGAACTGCCTCCATACTCAAGGATCCCACCCATCCCCAGCACGGAGGTAAAGAAGTGTTAAATGCAGGACCACCAGACTAAAGAACTCCTTTCCTATTGTCATACCTTTACTCGACTGTTTACATTTCTCCAGTTTGCACATTCATAACTTGCACTATTTAAATGTGCACCGTTTATTATTACTGTGAAGATTTCACATTCAGCCTTTTAAAATTGTTTTACTTTGTCTCTTTATAGTAGACATTGTAGATTTTATGTTTCTGTTCATTCTGTGGACAGCAAAGGAAGAATTTCACAGTACAGGGAAACATGTTTTCTTACTGTGCATATGACAATAAAACTGAAAAATTAATGAAATGATGAAATTAATTGTTGCAGGCCTACAAAACACATCACAATAGTGTTGAAAATAACATCAAATGGTCTTCTAGTGTTTTACAAATTACCTCGACAATTAAAAAAACTTATACCATATACATGTTCTCAAGTATTTGATTGCGGCGACTTTAAAAGTAGTAAAACATATAATTTATTTCAACTTGAGTAAGGAGAACCATAATATCTCCATATCTCTCCAACTGAAAATTTCTTTGTCAGTTACATTTTAAAGAAAGGGGGACTGTAACAATCAGTAAAAACGGAGTCCAGCAAGCAAAGACACAAACAGACACACAGACACACACACACACACACACACACATATTTTTAGATCTTTTGTTATTTTAAATGGACCCTGTGACATGCCCACCAACACAGAACATACTCCTGAGCCTCGGGGATCTGCACCGAGGCCACGGAATGTAGCACCTTCGCTGTCTATTTGTAGTGGGTGTGGGAAGGCATGTGGGATGCCACTGCATGCGCTCAGCAAGGCACCGCTTTAAAAAAAAATTTATTGGACACACATACACACAGGGAGAGAAAGGTAAGTTCGTACAGGTGCAATCACTGGATATTTAATCCTGTTAGCTGTAAGAAGACTGGTGACCCTAAGGCCATCAAAACGAGGCTCTTTTGTCGGACTGCTGAAAGCCTGCTGTGTGATGATGAAGGAGTGCCGGATGCTGCATTCACTTTATGAACACTTAAAACCACTCTCACCTCTTGTTTTACCACACACATTCACAACATGTACATAAAAATCGTGAGAAAGTAGGTAAGTGGGTTTCCCCACAAAAATAATAACATTAAGCTCCTATAGAAAGGCCTTTTTAAAATTCTATTTAGTGCTACTTAAGCCTTATTGGCTACAATGGCCCCTCCCCCACCGAAAACATACTGTCAGACTCAAGAAGTCTGACAACACTCACTGCAAAGCTGTCTCACATCTAGTAAAGCTACCAAAGACCTAAAGCCCACACTTAAATACCAATGGAGTCAACTATAACGAATTCAACTTTTTTTATTTTTTTTTAAACTATCTTCAAAGGCGTTTGATCTGATTCCCTTGGTATCTAGTAATGTGTTGGCATGGTTTTAAATCCCATAGACTCTAAACTTTACTGACCTGTATGTAGTTTTAATAAAACAAACTGTTTACTTGTCTGCTGCAGAAAAATAAGTGCCGAGTTGAAATCTGTCATAAATATAATAACCTGCTATTCCGTGCTAGGAGAGCTCTATGTCTATGTCCATAATGCAAAGACAAAAATAAATTGAGCAATCAAAAAAAAAAATCAAAATGATTGCAAACTTTTGCTATCTAGACCCAGGTCATCTTGTGTAGTACATTGAGGTATTATAGTAATTAAAACTCAACAGCTATTTGCGCAGAAGTAAATGACACTTTGGGGAAATTGTATTTCCCCCACCAACTGTGAGCATTTGCCTAAATTAAACCCATTTCTCACTGGCAGGCTCATATAATGAGGGCAATACATGCAAGAAAGAAATTAGCTTGAAAAACCATAACATGTTGTGTGGACTCAAAAAACATGTTATCAGGAGAAGAGCGTATAGTGATAGAGCCCAAAAAACAACTTTCAGAACATTTGTAATAGTGAAATGCTTGGACTTTATCTATTAAATATTTTTAAAGAGCTATAATTAAAGAAAATAAAAATAAAAATTCACGCTGTCAAGGTTTGCCTGACACAACAGGGGCGCCAACTGAGATGACAACTGAGGTCACTGGTTTGTATCGGCCTCCACAGGTTTCCAGAGGCCGGCTCCATACATTCAAACTGCAGGAATGGCAAATGGGATAGATAGGGGAGGCTGCAGGTACAAAATGTGTTTCATCAGTGGAAGAATGCCACCTCAGACATAATAGATAAATACAAGCAAGGTAACAGACGTCTACAGCAAAAACATCTCTGATAACTAAAGATTATTAGACCATGCTGTCTGCATATTAATTACAGCCAGATACACATTAACCAAAGAAATCTGCAAACAAAGTAAAAGTGGATGTTGAGCTTACCTGCGTATTCTGATATCAAAAAAGCAAAGCAAACCGACTATATCTGCCAAGTAATTTTGCTGAAGGGTAATCCAGGGATGCTGCATCCTATAGAGCTCAGATAATAGACTGAGCCAAAACAAAATCCCTATAGTTCTCTAGTGGCATAAACAAAGTTTATGAATGCTGCACCAAGGAGGTGGGGTTAGAGTCCAAAAGCTCCAATATAAACGTTCTGAACTCAATCTCACGCAGGCACATTCCCTTCCCTACCTGCTTTGTTGCTGTAAGGCCAACCTTGGAATGGACCTGCAGAAATTCAAGGTAAAAAACATCTTCTGCATTATTTTCTAGGTGCACTCAAGGTTACAGCCTCGACTTGAATGCTACGTTTGGAATTTGAGCATTCCCCTTATAAATTGGGAGGCGGTCACTGCAGATTTGAAAAGATGTGGGGGGAAAATTCACTTAATGCAACACTGAATGGCAGGTCACAGTACAACAAAAGCCCTGAGCCACTCATATGAGCCCTATTTGATCGCAGTCCTTTAGAGAACTGTCGGTCTCTGTTTTGCCGATATTTGTGCCTCTCCCACTCTGTCTCACTCTCTTGCTCGCTCAGAGCCAAACCGCACACAAACCACTTTGTACAACCTTTGGTGTTGCTACTCTATTGCACGGTGCAGCATTATTCTATTAAGTGGATTATTTCAGAACATTTGACCTTCAACAGGGTTGTCACTGGCAATGAACCAAGAAGAATTGAACAGAAATGATGATGGGCACAGACCTCAATGGAAGTTGGCAGGATTAAGTGATAGACATAGATAAACAGTAAACCAGTCAATACAACACAGGCTGGAACAAAAATGTCGAGACACAGCAAGATTAAAATCAAGTCTAGGGAATACAAAAAAAAACTGTGCATCACCCACTACAGAAAATCAAGAATCAGCCCAGTGTGATTTTCTGGGAAGGGGTCAAATGGGCCAATTAGTACTTTTCTAGAGGGTCACTGATGCAAAAAATATAGAAATTACATGACAAGTGTTGTTTTGTTTTCAATTTAACAAATGAGAATTTTGGGCTAAACTGTGGAACTGACATTTTATTTAGTATTATGCTTGGAATGAACTTCCATTAAAACATGCATCTGTACCTAGAAAACAAACTTACTTTAGCTCACATTTATTTAACAGCTATATCACTGCAAATCTTGAAATGACCTTCACCATGGTGATCATTAAATACATATTATTATATTATATTTAATGGTAACTGCTTTGTAGTTCTCTACTTCTGGTAATTTCAGCTAAATCACAAGATGGCATATCATCTCAAAGATCCTGTTAACAGCTCCATGGCCCTGTACTTTAGCTACTGATATGCCAACGTTAGTTTACAAACCACCTTGGCTTAGCATACAGGCACCAGTTTGCAATGCACCTTTACAGGTAACAGACAACCGTTTTCTTTTACAGTTTGACACACACACACAGCCTTAAAGTCTAAAAATGAGGAGCCTGCAAAAAAAAAAAAAAAAGCCTCCACACTAACCCTTGATTTTAAGGGGGACGAGTAGGAAGTGGTTGTAGTGATGGGACATTTTACGTTTTAAGGGGGTTATAGTCGCAATAGTTCACTCAGGTTCAAACTCAGTCTATCTATTCTTATGCACTCAGCGCCTAAGGTCATCACAAGTTATATCAGCCTTGAGGATCAAATAATTGACAGATACTGGGGAAAAAGACAGCACATACCGTGTGCTTGGCAATATCCGCAAAGAGAGGCGCTTTGCACAGTGCTGTACATTGAGTATGGTTGTCTGACCGACGCAGGCTTGCACTTTTCTTCTGTGCTACAGTACACAGGGCTCTTTTTCTCTCCCTTACTCCTCCACTGCATAGGCAGCACAAGGCCGTGAAAGATTGGAGGCAAAGTGACGTCCTCTGGTTTATCCTCCCTGAAAGCCTTCGCATGCTCTCAGTTCCACATGAGGGATCTGATGAAAGCCGTTTGTCAGTGCGCCACTTAATTATCAGCCAGAAGAAGAGCCTCTGATGCTATCCTCTGACAATGGCTCACAGCAGCCTGCTGACTACAGTGCCCACTAACAATGAAGAACTGACTGCAGCTACTAATGGTGACGGGGTAGTGCCAACTGTCCACTTAAGAGTAAGACAAATTAAGTAACAGCACAGGAAGCCTTGTGTGTGCTTCATCCATGTATATACTTTTCTTTGTAGGCAAGTAGCAAGAACCACATTTTACATCTTTATACCATAAAAATGTGATGTTTGAAGAACAAAATGCAAAACAGAAGTCCTACTAAAAACACATTATATTGAGCAGAGGTAAAACAGACGTTTTGACCTTTTTATTTCTCCTGTATGTCTACACAAACATTATAGAGCTAATGCTGCTGCTCACTATGCATGTTACCATCAGACTGCAAAAACAGTATAACAGTATATTTTATGCAGACTGCATAAAAACAGTCACATGCATTCCTTAACCTTCTATCTTTGCATAGTCATATTCTTGTGACTGACTGTTGAGAATTTTTAAAATACAGAAGGTAAGCTTAGCCTGCCGTTAGCTAATAACTCTAGCTGGCTTAAACACAGATAAAATATTAACAGCTAAACGGAGTAAAGTATGACTGTATTTCACTGTAAAGGATTCCAACACCGGGACGCACAACAGTCTGTAGCTAAAGACACAAAGGAAACTAGCTGCACTTTAAGACAGCATGGACACTGCTTAATGGCAAATGACTGATGAAAATTTTGTTAAAAGTTATTATATTTTAAATAAGTAATTTAAATTTGACCATATGGCAAACGGCCTTAATGTCGAATCAGAATCGCAACTCCGAATTGTTGGGCTGTCAGTAGCAAAATTGAAGATCTAGAGAAAGGGCTGTATTTTCTCATTCAGTGGTGTTCTTGTCATGCAACTCACTCTTACATTTACTTCAGTCATCCCCAGGTTTTTTAATACACTCGGCTACTACACAAGCAGAGAAAAAGGTAAGCCATTTACCATCATCTGTATTAATCTGATCTCATACTTAGCTTTTCATTAGCAAAGTACATTACAGTACATGTCCATGACAGACACAGGGTGATGACTCAGAGTAACCTTGGACTCCCCACAGTAACCTGTCAGCATGGTGCAAATACACAAAGGAAAGGCAAGAAGCAACGTCTCATTTTAAATCACTGCTCTGCTCTTACTAACCAACTCTAAAAAAAAAAAAAGACTAAGAGAAGCTTTTCTTCTATAATATGTATTAGATTTGATTTCCTTCTGAAAGGAAAACACAGACCCACCCTACAGTCCATTAGCCAAGTTAATGCAGAGCTGCCAGACTTGCTGACCCATTAATAATACATTGCAGTGGTCAAAAGAGGCCAGACACCTCCGTGCACCCCTTCATCCCTCTACACGGCCACATTAATGGACTAATTCAGATGCAATTAACTGGTGGAGAGAGGCTGTGGCCTTGCGGCTGGTGTAGCACAGGCTGAAGGGCTTACAGCCAGGGCTCGGATTATAATCACAGTGAGCACACACAAAACACACACTCACAAAACAATTTACATACTACAAGAAAGGAGCCAATGCATTTGTAGAAACACAGAATGTAACTTTCATATTTATCTGTAGAAAAATTAAGTGGCCCTTGGCTACATAATCTGTTTTAGCCTACGTCTTGCAAAAATACTACCACCAGATAAACCTGCAATAAACCTATTTTTCTGGCCACTTGGCCGCAGTGGAAAGAATCTATAAATGATATATTACCACCTTTGAAGTTGATATAGCAAATTTATTGGCAACCGGTTACCTGTTATATAATATAATTGAATATAGCCGCGTTAAACAGCAAATTATATATAATGTTAGGACCTTCCTAATGGAAAATCTGCATGAGACGACAAAGTGGGAAATGCTTACACTGCCCTGCATTGCAATTTTAGTTTATTTTATGTTTGTCCATTTCAGCAAGTTTTATTCAAAAATGTGGCTGCAGAAATCGTCTCTTAGAGAATGTGACGTTGACAAATGAGCAATTACAGGAGCAATATTCACGTGTCACATCTGTGGCCGGCATGACCCACGATTAGCCCTACTGATGCTGTATGTGAGTTGGAGAGCCATGCCTGTCAACACAGGCGCCTGGGAAGGCAGCGTGGCCCATTCTGGCATGTCATCCATCACTGGTTCCACTCGGCTTCCACAGCTGTGTCACTGTCCCCCTCTCACAGACTGCTGACCCCACTGAGGACGCACCAGCAGGATGATCAAATATCTCTCTGGGATAAGAGACAGCCATCCTGCTTCACTGACAAGGCAGAGGACATAAAAACCCTTCCCTACATATCCTCTGCCATTGTGACATCTTTATCAATAAGTAGTAGAGTCGTATAGAGACTCAAGGCTGCTCGGTTTTCATTCCAAAAAGGCAGGGATTGTGAAGAGCTGTGAAGCCATTAGATACTGTAGGCTGACACAGAAGGTGACAGGGTTAAATAATTGCCAGAGAAGAGAGAGGGTGGGATAAAACAAAGAATGAAATGGAACATCAGCCAGACGTATTTCCAAGATAATTACTTGCCATGCAGATTTCATCAGCATGGCAATCATCAGGGCTAGCGTATGACTTTTAAAATTCTATCTATATCAGACGTGAAGGGTCAACAGTCTGGATGTAAGGCAGCATGGCTGTCACTCTCACTCCTAGTTTCCACTGCTTGAAGAATAGCTGCGGATCGGCTCTTCGCTGCGTGTAGGCTCCGTGCTCCGCTGTCCGTCAATACCCAGCAGGTCTGGATTTGTTGCGGAACGGCTGCGACCATGACTGACAGCTGAAGTCTCGAGGACTCACGACGTCTCGCAAATTCATATAGAATAGAACCACAAAACCAACAACAGTTTGTTTCCATCCAGCGGAGTAGAGGGGAAACAACTCTGTGCTATGTTTTCAAGGTGCAGTGCAGGGAAATATGATCCGCCGTGAGCACGGCCTATTTTATTTTGAAAATTAACTGGATGTTTTATCTTGTTTCTGTGCTCGACTTCCTGTCCCGCTCTAGCTGCCATATGTTGAATTGCTGCGGAGCTCTCAGGCATCTGGCAGAAAAAGAAGCTCTGCGTATCTGCTCCAGAGGGCTGCAGATTGCCGGAGCTGGGACGGAGTCGGAACACAGCCATTCCGCAGTCAGTGAAAATGCACACATTGACTTTAATGGAAACCTAATTACTCCACTGCCGTTCCAGAGTGGATCAGCAGCCGTTCCGCAACCGGTGGAAATTGGGAGTAAGTGGATATTCAGTGGAGAGCTTACCTAAGTCAAGCTACAGACCTTTGACCCTATCAGCGGTCTCAGGATGCAGTACTTTTTTTTAAAGATCCTTCTTCAGCCTCTGCTAATTAGTCCTGCAGCCCCTTTTCCTTTCATTATCAAAAAGGAATAGCTGCATGCGAGCTACAATACAGTGTTGGCAGATAAATTAGCTGCATGCTTCACAGGAGGCAACTGTTCTTCAGGGAGAGCCGGCTACCTTAATTAGGAATATTATTAATTAATAAAAGACCAGGAGAAAACAAAAAATCAAATCAATCAGACTTGTACTAAAAGATATTTGTTAAAATTAAATCACACCATGTTAACACTTTTCTAAAATTACATTTTCTACACTGGCAAAGCTGGCAGCAATAGCCAGTCTAACCCAGCCTAGATGAATTTAACAGGGCATAGTTAGTGTTAAAAGCAGATTCCAAGGACTGTGATCTATTTATAGCACACAGAATTCATCAGTGTACCCCTCTCCTGCAAACATCAGTGGCCACACAAGAGGCTGTGTTACAAGGCACCATCTGTGATTCCAATGTCAACAAAGGTATACTGATATACAGACTGAACAGCCGTTATGGTACAACTCCATTATGCAGTCTGACGTGGCTTCTTATTAGCTGTTTCCTGGAGGGGAGGATTTGATTTTACTCTAACCAATCACTTGCCTTGTGCATCCGGAGGCTCTGACTGTGTTAGACTGCATAAAAATATGTACAGAGAACAGCGGTTATAATTGAGTTACAAGTTTTGTAAAGACAATATGCTTCTAAAATAGCACACATGGTGATGTGTCCAGGAACAGAAAAATAATAGACAAGGACGGGTTGAATATTTCCAGAATACAAGATAAGAGTTCACTGAGAGCATTGTTCTCGTGTTTAAGCACAACAGAGAGGCATTGTTACTGTTTAACATGGACAGATTTCAAAGAAAAATAGTGTTCAATATCTCAAAAAGCAAATAGTGTAGGTAATTAAGACTTCTTGCAGACTGTGCCGGCTCAACCTAGCTTGTGTCTACTGCACACTTTTAAAAGCCTGACTATGTCATGTAAACTAGTTAGCTAAGTTAGCTAACTTATGACTTATTACTTTGTTTTCACATTGTAGCTATTTGCAATTTAATATTAAATTGTAAAAACAAGACAAAAACAGATTTGTTTTGATTTTATAATTATAAAACCGTTAAGGATGAAAATGGATTTTTACGTGTCATATAGAAATGTACAAATCAAACTTAATTTCTACACCTGTGAGTTCATTGGTCATTTGGTCAAATTTACAGTTTGGGCTTTAAATCTTCACCGGAATAAACATCAGAGTATAGAAAGTGATATTTAAAGGATGAAAACATTCATGATTTCTTTTGAGGGGGTGGAATTCACAGACATTCTCAGCAATATTAAGCTCTAACTGTACATACACTGCTTTACACAAAGGTAACAGCAAACCAAGTAGAAAAATGATGGAGGGCAAAAGGCCACTCACTGGGAAAATTGAGTTAAAATAGAGGGAAAACAAAGTGCTATTTTTGTCTAAATCTTTATAGCCACAGAATGATGACTAAAGAGTTTCTGAGCCCCATGGCCCTTAATCTTCCCCTCAGAAGAATCTAAGAACTAGTAATGATTTTTCCAGTTATGAGTTGTTTTGAAATGTGCTCCAAATTCCTTGCAGTTCATAATTTTAACTGTGACACTGGGTATGCTTTTCTTGCCCAACTGCACTACGAGCTACATATCTGTGACAAAGAAAGGGCACGGCTTACTGGAGGTGATGATCTCAGTCACCACATAAATGGACAGCTCTGGAAAAGACCTAGAAATACAGATCTGACCCCTTTTCCAGTTATTAAAGAGTTCTATGGGTCTCACTTATGCCAGTCAGCTAAACCCTTCAGTCTACTCCTATCCAATTGAGATAAATGCCAAGCCATAACTAACTAGAGGACAAGAGGAACTAGCTACCCAACAGACATGACTACACTGACAAAGATCCTGCCTGCCTTGAACTCTCATATTTCTTCATAACTACTAACTGAAGAGCTTGCCTCAGTAATATATACTGATTAGGTGTTTTTTCTTAAAGGCCTAAAGCTGTGACTAAGAATATGTACAGGGATCAACAGCCCATCATTGTCCAGTATCTTCTGCATTATAAATGATTCTTAGAAAGAAGAAAAAAACATGGCAGCCCAAGTGGTGCGCCCCAGCCTGTGAGTCACATATCGACTTTAACAGATCTCATTATCACAGAGGAGGAAGTTCACTGAATCTATTGATGACAATGGTCAAATGCATTTACAACCTGCTGCTGTATTTGTATCAATGAGCAAAAAGAGCAGATGGGAGGGAGATGTTAAGGATTAATGGCTGTTTAAAATGATAACATAAGCCATATATGTAGGCGTTGAACTGAGAGGCCATAGCAATGACTGTCAGAAAGACAACTACAGTTTCAAGTAAAATTGAAGCCAACATCTCTACACAGGCCTGCAGGCCACAAGAGGAAGCGATAGAAGCCTCCGGCCTTTTATGTTCTGCACTGCAGTCAGCACTTCACTCAGCGGAGTGTGGGGACAGCAGCTCCTGCCAAAATGTATCTGTGCCAAGGCCTGCCAGCCTGCTCTCCCCGCCCACTCTAAAGGGCCAGAGCGTGAGCGGTGGGGCGCTGGTAGGCGGGTGCAAGGTGAGGCTGGTGGGCGGCTGGCCAGGCTGGAGCTTCCTGACATGGGAACTCGCCTCACAGCATGATCAAACTGGCTGCCGAGTGAATCACTACCCCTCCCACTACCTGACAAAGTCAGCACCGGGCCAGTACGCAGCCACTTTTGCAGTCTCTACAATTAACAGGCAATCCAGGATGAGACAAAAATACTGCTCTATCACCTCATCATACTGCACCTCAGCCAAGGGTCATATGACACTGAACTGAAAAAGAGACATTTATGAACTTCATCAAAAGGATCATTTTGGACTTGGGGTTGATGTGTTGGTTTCAAAAGGAACAGAGGCGCTCTCTAAATATGTATGTGCTACTGAAAAATTCAGTATCAGCAAAGTGCTTAACATTTAAATGTTTGCTTTACGGTGTAATGATGATACAGGCTTAGAAAGTAGATGAAGGTATCAGAGGGTGTAGCACCGAAGCAATTTTACACTTTCAGATTTCAGGCCGTGCAAACCTAAGCTTGAGGTGGGAGATAGGGGCAGGAAGCACAAATTCTCATACCTGACCAATCTTATTTAAATAAGCAACAGGAGCAGGGGTTTTCTGAGCTGTGGCTAGTCACTAGTCAGAAGCAGGAATATTATCTCCAGAGTAAATAATGTCCTGGAGGACGAGAAGCTACCCAAATCGCTTCTTAAAAAATAGAAAACTGCTCCGGGCTGCTATTATTAAGCCTTAGATCCAATGGGAAGTTGAACCTTTGATCTGTTTAGGGTACTGTGTATTTGCATTTTATAATGAGATCAAAGCCAGGTCTAGGGCCCCTGCAGAAGGCAGCGCTGTGCCCCATCTCTGCACACTGGATGACTTACAGACCAAAACTATATTTCCCTGTTAACAAGATCATGTAAGAGCTATGGGCCTCAGTGAAAATGCAGTGGGAGAATCAATGTTTGTTAGGCAATCAACAATAGCCTACATTCTTTTTCAGCTAATTTTCTTTTCTGTACACAGGTGTGGAACAAAAAAAGTAAATAAAATCATGCCAGTAGCAACAACCTCCTCAACAGTTAAAGTTCAAGAGAAAACATTTCAAGCATTTTTAAACTGGTTGAGAATTGCTCCACATTTTCTTTGGCATTCTTCACCTGGAAGAAATGCAGAGGGGAATTTAAACACTTTGCCTGAAGTGAGCCTACAGGGAGCGGAGATGATCATGGGGGGGTCAACATTTCAGAGTATCTGTGGAATCTCTACCTAATACTGTTCCTGACCAGGTTTTGAACAGAAAATATACCAGAAAAGAAAAATCATACACACTGTCACTCGTTCTTTGGCTGAGGTGAGCAGGGTCTCATATTTTCTGATGGCCTGCACTTAGCTGGAGCTGAGAGAAGGACCATGCAGATCCATTAGGGAGCGCGGTTTGCTTAAATCAGCCCATCCAGTATAAAGGTATTACTGTAACAACACTTGAGAGCTTAAATGTAGTAGTAAACGTGAATACAGGGAATGTATTTGCAAATACCATTCAAAGTCAATAGTTAAATATATGACAGAATAGAGCTGTAACAATTTCAAATTGTAATGTACAATTAATTGTCTCAAAAGTAATTGGAATTAATTTGTCTCTTTCAGTCCAATTTAAAAATATTTATTTATGTATCACTTTTTTTAGTTATATCATTATACTTGTGACCCAGATAATGTAGTAACACAGGTATACAGCCTATGAAAAAACCCACACCTCTATGATCATAAAATATTGTATTCTTTTCTTAAATTAACATAAAACTGACAATTACCATCCATACTTCAACAGCCATACCCATTAGAACCATAGCTAATGTTAGCAATTAAATGTGGTTAAACAATGAAATGACAATTATGTTGAATTTTTTTTTTTACATTTTAAGTTGTTACAGGCCTAACAAAGAACTTTAACTTGTAATAAAATATTTGCTCAAATGTATTTATTGTAATATATACTGTTAGGCAACAAATACTCTGACTGCATAACCTTTCTGAAAAGTTAGTTTAATGTATTACACATGGGTTTCATTCGTCTACTGGATATTTACAATCTGAGTTTAAATCACATAATGCTTATTTATTATATAAAAAGTTTAAAAAATGCTTTGTATCCTTCTCATTATGTGCATTTTGATTTGATCAAAAACATCTTACCAGACTGCACAAAACATCTTATAATTTAATGCTTTCAGCAAATAATGCAGACACAGGTCATTAATTGACACTGGTTCCCCATCACTTTAAGGTCCACCAGAGACTTTAGCATCTAAAAAATTGACCAATACTAATTGACAAATCAACCTCACACTAACTTTAATAAACTCTTAACCGGTATGGTTTGTTCAGACTGGTCTGCGCTACTGCCCACCATGATACATCCACATAGAAGTTGACTAGGGGGGAAACCCCCACCCCTGCAGCTGTCCTTTTGAAGTGTCTTGAAGCCACGCGTCTGCAAATCATTTATGCAACAATTCCCCCACTAAGTTGTAGTGAAAGTGAGAGAACGCTGATTCACTATTCATAACACGCAAGCATCAATGAAGAGGGAGATTTGAGAAGTTGTAATAACAGACTTAAAACCAAATTCAGCTCTTATTCCATTCATTCTATTACTAATCATACAAAAAAAATTCCACATTTTAAAATCTTTTCTGTAAATTTATAAAAAAAAAGGTTTAATACCTAATTCATGAATGAATAAACATGAACTATCTTATACAGTAGATTCTTAAATCTTGAAAGTGTCCATACGTTATAAGTAATACAGCATATGTTGTAAGTATTAAAAGTCTCATCTTTGTGAAGTGCTCATGATGGGAAGAAAGACACGTTCTTCTGACCTTGGAGTGGGAGAGCACTGTTCCAATTCACCTTTTAATCTCAGAGGAGGAATCTGGACCCGTTTTTACATTGCCTGTAATGGCTTTCAAATAGAAGGGACTTGAGCAACAGATATAAGTTATAATCAGTACCACATAGAAACAATATACTGTACTATAGACAAGTGCTGCAAGTAAAAGCATATACTCCTCTAGGAAATGTTTAATATTGTTTTAATCCTAGTATATGAAAAATCCTTAAAGTGCTCATATTATGATTTTTGGCTTTATCCCTGTCCTTTATTGTGTTATGTATCTTTTTGTGCATGCTATAGGTTAAAGTGAAATAGCACAAAGTCCATCCCAAAAGGACCTACCATTTCCAACAGAAAACACTGTTTTCACCAACTGCTCCAAACCGCTCAATTGTAGTCCAGTCTTTACTTCAGTGACGAACGTGCGTCACTTTGTAACATGTTATAATGCTCTCCTATCTGCTAGCATGGCACTCCCTCATGCTCTGCAACTGACAAGCGAGCAGTACTTACTGCGCATGTGCGACTCCCAACAAAGATGTTACAGAAGTGTGATGCCTAACTCTGCAGCTAAAACATGGAGAAAGAGGAGCTGCAGCAATGTGGATATACAAATATAGTGTTTTCTGAAAATTAAACCACATAAAGCTATTCTGGTACAGACTCTAAATACTGTTATGAACTGAAAATAAGCATAATATGAGCACTTTAAGGAATCTGGCAGAGGTTCAATAAACCACACTTGCCATACAAGGAAAAGAAGGACACGGAAGCTACAGTATACAAAAGGCTGCTAACACTGACCTGCAATGTGTGAATCAAAATACCTCAGAGAGCTGGAGAGGGTGTTAAGAAAAGCACCATCTAATTGCTTGCTCATAGATGCCGAGCACATATTCTGCACTTTCGAAGGCAGCGTTCACATTTTTTTGACCTCGATGAATTATGTGTTCGTGAAAGCGCAGGCTAATGGAGATCTATTGAGATTATTAAATGAGTTGCTGGTGCCTGGATTAGCCCGGTCTCATCTTGCATTATCATACAGAACAGACGCATGCGTGCGTTGAGTCCCAGATTCCTGCGACTGACAGAGGAGCGATGACTACATCCGACCGCCATGCGCCTCACCCAGGCATGCCTGCAACTAATTACACACACAAACATGCATACTTAGTTACACTATAGGTGGATTCATACCATAGTAATAGTCACAGAACAGGGAAACGTTACTACTGTGTGAATATTACCAAATTCTGCAATTTCCTACAAGTTCTCCCCTGATGATTAGGAGAGAAATTTTAGAAGGAGAGAAGACTTTTGCACATGCTTAGATGAAAATCTAAATTGTGTGATATAATAAAATAAAAAAATAAAATAAAAATAGGAACAAACCTAAGGCTACTGGAGCTAGCTCAAGTACCCCGGGCATGGAAACCGTACTACTGGATTCCATTCAAATGTCTTATGCAATGAAAATATTTTATAAATACTCTCCATGCATTATTTCATGTTTTTAGATTCTCAGAAAGAAAAAAAAATGACAGGGAAAACACCCCCATTAACAAGAACTGAGAAAGAACTGACGCAGGCTGTAGCTTATGAGCACAACCTTCAAACCGCTTTTTTAGTGCTTCCTGTGCTGTACAGCATCCTGGTTAGAGTGATGTGGTTTTTCACACTTTTAAATGTGAGGGGTATTTCTACAGTTGCAGCCCACATTTAGGGCAAAATCTATGCAAGCCTTTACTAAACTAGAAAGTACTTGAAGAGCGTCAATCGTAACCAACACTGACTAATTCTATAACTTGCTCTTGTCCCCGCGGCATCATTCCAGTTACGTCAAATCTAGATTTCACCCAACACTGAAAAGAAACGCTGAAAATGTATCTCTATTGGTTTCATCTCTGTGGATCAATTGTTCTTTGATTTTAGACCTGTCGGTCTACCAAATTTCATTAAATCCAAGAAACAAGAGTTTTTGCAGAAGTATTAATGGATATACATATTAAATTTAGTGCATTATTTTCACAGGACTCACTGTAATGCAGTATTGATGCAGAATGGATTGTCCTATAGTGAAATAAAGTGCAATGAATTATCCCCCTTAAATTCAAAACCTTTCTGCTTCCACTTCATACCACATTTTCTCAACTGTACTACTATAATACATATGATGCAACCTTTACAAGTGCTGTGAACGAAAAACAACCCGGCATAAAAATCTCTTTTTGCTTTAAGAAGTAATATTGTGAATTTAAAGAAATCATCCTTAATGATCCAACCCTGTTCAAAACTGCATGCTTACTTTTATTATTGGAAATTTGATCTGGTCTTTTAATCCTAAAGAGGATTGAACTCATTCACTGGTTAGTTACCAAAAATACAGTAGAGCAGCTGCATGTAGGCTACAGCTAAAGTGTCACATTAGATTAGAGTGTTTCTTTAACAGCTCCTGTGATACTTTACAAACCTGTTATTAATTAAGATTCAATTACATCTCCAAATCTTTAGTGCTATTTATTATTTTTCAGAATTCAAAACAATGTTTTAATTACATAACAATATCCACACGTGTTTTCTGACAATGGGAAATCAGCACTTGATTCCACAATAAAGCCACACGACACATGACAACAAAAGAACCAAAGGCACATAAACAATCACACACATTAGCCACATGAAGTCCTCTCTGCTATATCTATAGTGAGACTGTAACTCAGTGAGTAGAGCAAACCCTGTCAGGAGTACCAGTTAGATTCCCACTAAGGACACCCACTCTAACATTAATAAAATGTGTATGCATGTGAGTGTCAAATAAATGTTGTGTCTTATCTACAGTCATTTATGACGGCTTGTCAGTCACACCCTCATATTTCCAAGCAATAAAGTCTGTGGATGTGTGCAAGACTTCACCAAGTCCACTTCAACCCACATAAGCTCAAAGCTGCTCTCTGGATATGAAGAAATATTCACATATTTGAAGTATCTTAAGAGATACAGACGCTAAATGCTAAAGTGCTAAATGCTCTGAAACTGGATTTGCTCATATTATGCTCATTTTCAGGTTCATAATTCTATTTAGAGGTTATATTATAATTGGTTTACATGGTTTAATTTTCAAAAAACACCATATTTTTGTTGTACACCTCCTCTTTTCACCCTGTGTGGAGAGCGCTCTGTTTTAGCTACAGAGTGAGGCATCACACTTCTATTCCGTCTTTGTTGGGAGTCGCACATGTGCAGTAGCTAGGTAAGCACTACACCCAGTCAGAAGCAGAGTATGAGGGTGTGCAACTATTGCAGCTAGGAGAGCATTATAATGTGTTACAAAGTGACGCATGTTTGTCATGGAAGTAAAGGCTGGACTACAATAGAGCTTTGGAGCAGTTTGTGAAAACAGTGTTGTTCTGATGGTAAGTCCCTTTGGGGTGGACTTTGGGCTTTTTCACTTTGTAAACCTATACAATGCACAAAAAAGATATACTGTATACATACAATAAAGGAAAAAGCCAAAAAGCATAATATGAACACTTAAACAACCTTAAAGTAATAGCAGTAAATACTGCTGCTGCCTTGTGCCGATGTCTCGAGAAAACCGTTAGCGTGCAATGAATGGTTAAATATGGTGCTAAAGAAAGTGGGCGGTATACAAAATACAGAGCTGACCTCAGTAGTGAGTAAATATGCCTGTAACTCAATGCAGGAATACATGCAGACCGACAGCACATACGTAGCTAAATAAGGGATGAGTAAAGAGGAAACAGGACGCAAAATAAAACAATTAATTTCCTTACAAAAGGCCTTGCCACAAAAGCTAAAACCAATCCATTTATAATAACACATGCTTTCTCATCACTCACACACACGCACACACGCACACGCACAGCCTGTACACACACCAGATCTTGTCGCCCCAGGAAATGGGCTTCATACATCTTGTCTGACTGCAATAAAGCAGTGCCTAAGATTCTATTTCCAATAAACGTCGACTGATTGGAAAACTCATTCTAATATCAATTTCCATCTGGGCCCTTTAAAAGGCAATCAGCATAGCTTCATCTCGGTATATCATGGGCTCCTTGAGATGATGACACGGCACCGACTCTCTTCTGCATAATGGCCTTCTCCTATCAAGGCATCTGCAATGAATAATACCACCCATGAATGGGCTATTTAGTCTGTGTTCGCACAGATAGGGGCCACTTCTCTGAATATTAATCCAGGGTTTTACAATTTATATGGTTCTCTCAGGGCTGCACCATTTTTCAGTCGGAGGACTTAGTGTGATTTGGCGCCCTCGTAATTTCTCTCTAAGCTTTCTCAGAATTGACAATGGTGATTACCAATGGCATTTCACTTTGTTTAACCACAAAACAATGATTTCAGTCAAGGCAAAAGGCTGTCCACAACTTGCTACAAAATGTAAGGTCAAAAAATGGTTTCCATGAGTAAATAAACTGATATAAGTGACTGCCATTGTAAATACCAAAATGACATCAGTTCTAAAGCACTAAAATAGTTTGTCATATTTGGTTTGACATGAAATCAGAGTGTCCGTTTAAGTCAGAATCCCCATTACAACCAGAACACATCTCTATTATCATCATGATGGCAACAAACTTTTATGTCTTCTGTATTGGCTTAAAACATAGGCCCAATGTCTCATTTTCTCACCTTCCAGCCACTGCCTGCCTCCCTGTAGTAGGGAAAGTTATCGCAGATCCACTGGTAGATCTCGCTCAGTGTCATCTTCTTTTTTGGCGAGCTGTTGATGGCAAACGTGATGAGGCTGGCGTAGCTGTAGGGCGGCTTTCCGTCTTTGTGCTGCTGCACCTCCTCCTGGTCCAATGTGGTGTTAGGATCCAGTAGGGTACTCTTCTTGCCCACGCCTGGACCGTGTACATTCTGGGCATCTGCCTTGCGGATGGCTGCCTGCATGGTCAGCTGAGGAAGCCAGTCCATGGAGGTCAGGCTGCTCTCCAGCTCCGACGTCATGGTGACGGCAGGCTGGGCAGGAGGGGGATGGGGAAAAGGTGGAGTTGGTGGTGGTTGCTGTAGGTGCTCTGTAACTGGTGGAGGCTGGACCAGGTGTGGAATAACTAACACGGATGAGTGACAGGTTAACGATGAAGTCTCCCTCAGCTCAAGACATCAGCATGACGTCTGACGTAGGTTAACTCTGGAGAAACAGGAAACAGACATGTCTTTGTTAGTCAGCTATTTTTTTAAAAAGGAGCACAGGAGTACATTGGAAATAAAATGTATGCATATCAGCAATACTGCAGAGAACAAAAAGAAATGCAAGCGAGGAAGCATTTGTGAACAGTTTGGCCAACATCAAGAAACGTGACTCTGTAAAGTATGTTTATATTCACTGTGCAGCAGATCACAAGCCCACCACTCTCTCCACCACTTGCTGTTCTCAAAGCTGACTCATAGCTGGGACTCCATCTGCACAGAGGGAGAGAGTAAATGCCAGGCAATTGTTTTCACAACTGCCAGCCAAATGGGGGAATGGCTCAGGAGGAATTCCGACTCTCTTGAGGGTAGTAAACCCCCTCGCCCTTCTTCCCTGCTTGCCAGCTTGCTTGCCTCCTACCCTTCCTCCCTCAAACGGAGCCACTGCCGTAAACAAGCCAGCCAGTGTCGTCTTGCAAACCGTGCCTGGCCCTGTGCGTGTCGGCTGTGCAGAGTGCAGCCCACAACAGCCTGTCTCTCTGTCCCTCTCGGCACACTGCCCTGCCCATCTTAAAATAGAGGGGCAGAGTAGAAAGGCCTAGAGTTACAAACGTAGGTGAACACAGGGATCTGAGGGGAAAAAAACTAAGCAGGATGACACTGCAATCTGGCTGAGGGGAAAAAAGAGAACAGGCTGGAGATGAGAAATCCTCACAAAGTTGAGGGATTTTCTCTTGACTAAGCATGCTTGCACAAGTGTGTGTGTGTGTGTGTGTGTGTGTGTGTGTGTGTGTGTGTGTGTGTGTGTGTGTGTGTGTGTGTGTTTGAGTGTGCACTCAGGCTGTCAGACTGGGCATAAATAGTCCTGACGGCACTAAAAGGTCAAACACTGTATCTTGAGATTAATCCTAAACATTTTTGCTAAATATAATTTCTTAAAAAGAAAATTGACTCCTAGTTGTGTTAATTTTTACACCTCAAATTATCTATTTGACTTTATTAACAATTCCAGAAGATGAAAAACAGCCTTCTGGCTAACTCTTGCATATTGACAGAAATGTATATTAATATGCACTGTCCCTGTAATAAATAAAAAAAAATTAAAAAGATGGCGAGGAATAAAAACAACATAATTCTTTGGGCATTTGCTGTTGACATGAAATACAGCAGGAGTAGTAAGAAATTCCGAATTTGGACAAATGGTCACAAGCAATTTGTGGTTGTCCCTTTCAATTGGTCACTCCCAACGGGGGTTAGCTAGTGCCCAGCAGCTGATGAAGGCATTCTTCATACATCCAAACATAACTGAGAAGGAAAAGACAAAATCCAGCTGAGGGATATCATTAAGCATTGGTCTTAAGGAGCATTTAGCATTGAGCCTTGAGCCTTGAACCAACAACCTCCCGGTCACAGGCTTGCATCTCTAACCCAATATACACTACAGTGATGAGAGTAGTAGCTGTGGTCACTTTGAATTCATTTCTTTTATTAAGTTTGTATTGAAAAAAAGCTCTGAACAAGCTTCTCATACCACTGCAAGAGCATAATCCAATCTTGCACGGCCCATCTGTATGATCAGTGTTTAAAACTCATTTTCACGGAAAATGCTACTTCTGGCTGAGATATGAAGCTTTGATAGCACGAAATGAAAGCGTATTTAGCTATATTTTGGCAAAATGGTGAATGCCTGGAACATACTGGGCCTGTGGGCGGAAAACAGAAAAAGACTTACGCTTCAGGGGTGGTTTGAGAAGTTTATAAATGTTTTGATTCCTAAACATCTGTCTGTAACTGACTGAAATCAAGTTGCCCACAACAGTTCTAATTCAATGGGAAAAAAAACAATGTTTCATGGCCACGTTTCACACCTTTTGATACTCAAAGACAGATTTTAAGTAGAGTTTCACTTTCATCTGTCCACTTGGCAAAAGGCTGGTTATTTACTTTTCAGTGTGTTTTTTTTTTTACTCCTCCTACATTAACAGCTGCACCATGTTTGCTCGCAGGTTGGAGGCCTGGATGAAAACACCAAAGGCTTTGAGGTAACTCTCCCAACCTCTGCAGTCATGAGCAGACTGTTAGTCAGCCTAATGGTGGAGAACAGTTCCTTATCACTGACAAGACAAACCAATCAAACACAAAATATTTCCACCCTATAACTAACCATTTTGAATACAATGCCATAAACCAGACCGGCCTTGTGTCATCGCCAAAGCCACGTCGCTTGCGGGGAATAGAAAACAGAAGAGCCTATAGACTTCAAAGCAATTTGAAGTATGTTTGGATCAGAAATCTTTTTTTTTTTTCAAAGATATTTTTTGGGCATTTTCAGCCTTTATTTTTGACAGGACAGCTGAAGATATGAAAGGGGAAAGTGTGTGTGTGTGTATGTGTGTGGGGGGGGGAGAGATAACATGCAGCAAAGGGCCACAGGCGACCGCTCAACCAACTGAGCTATCTGGCCACCCGGGATCAGAATTTTAACACGTTTGTATAGAGTTATTTCTTGTTAGACAAACATTTGGTTAATAGACATGTCTAATAATTGTTTAGCAACCTTGCATAAACCTAAGCGTTTGTGATACTTTAAGAAATTAAGGTTGACCACCGTCATGCCTCTTCAGTCTTCCCCTGTCCAAGTGGATCAATGAACCAACACAGTTGCCAGATATTTATTCCAGACATCTATAATGCTTCTATACTGTGTGACTGTACTGCAACTACTGTTAGCTTTTCTGTCACCAGCATCATTTAGGGATTTACTGCACTGACAATGAATATTCATGTGTCTTATGTGTGCCAAATCTCAGTGTGAATTGAAAGCCTCAGGTAACCTGCTACACTTGGCGATGATGCAATACCAGTTTTGTCTATACAAAAGAGCTGAAACAACTAATCAAAAGAATATGAATTTACAGTCACTTTGATAGTCAAGGAATTTTTTCAACCATTTTTCAAGCAAAAATCCAAAACTTATTATTATTATTGTTATTATTATTATTATTACAAATTGAATATCTTTGGACAGTCCACTGGTCAGACAATACAAGAGATTAGAAGCTATCACTTCTGGCCCTGAGCAACTCTGATCATTCAATTACTTCAGAAGAAAATGGCAGATTAATCAATAGTAAAAATAATAAGTTTTAACCCTAAGCAACCCTATACAGCCTTCAAAACGACCATTGATTTAAAACGTCACTCATCTGACAGAGTGTTTTATTAGATTTAGTTAGGGGTGCCTGGAAAATGGCAGATCAGTGTGAAGATCTGAATAAATTCTTGATGTAGAGGTTTGCATTAACACCAAACGCTCAGTATGAATGGGGGGTATCGAAAGGGAAGAGGCAGGCAGGGCCTTCTGGTGGCCACCGGAGGTGAGCTGACAGAGACCGGGGTTGATAAAAAGGCACTCCACCCACTACACACAGACACATGCCATTTGACCCTCTAAGCTAATGATCCTGCTGCTACATCATCTGCAAGGCCAAGTCAGTGTCTTAATTAGAGAACCTTAGGCTGTGGCAGGAATGATGAAGCGCATCACAGGCAGGCAGTAAGGCTGCCCCCCTGCTGCCTTCATTAGCCTGCCAGGCAGTGGGACAGTGAGAGCAGGGAAAAGCCTCAGCTTGTTGCCACGTCAGGTAGGACTGTCTGAATATGTTCACCAACAGGTCGGGGGATAAGCAGTTGAGTACTGAGGAAGCGGGAAAGATGAGAAGAGGAGCCAGGGGAAAAGAAGCAGTAGACAAAGGTGTGGGTGTGAAGGGCACCACAGTGCTGGCATCAGGCTTGGCAGAGAGCAGAAAGTGGCAACTAAGTGCACTGAATACGTCTGAGAGTTGAGGCGCTATGATTACGACTGAACACACACGAACACACACACACACACACACACGAACACACACACACACACGAACACACACACACGAACACACACACACGAACACACACACACGAACACAGATCTGGCTCAAGGAAAATGGGGTTACGTCACTGTCACCGCTAAAAAGAGAAAACTTATTTTTCTCTCTCGACTTTAATTTGTTTTAACAATAGAGCACTGGGAGTATTTGAGGACTGAGAGAAAGATGGTCAAATTCATTCTCTATTCAGCACTCATATTTTCTTTATCCTCCAGGGATTAATGGAAGATTTAGTTCTGAACGAGAAATTGAAAGCACTTTTGAAACATCTTAATTTACCAAGTTCTTGACGGGACTTCTCAACGTTCCTGCTGCCAACAGAGCACTGACAGCATCAGTGATTGTGTTTTCGTCTCAGCTACTAAGTCTGAAGTGGTTCAATCAAACTGACAGCATGGTTATTATACATGTGCCAGCCCCCTCTTTTATTCAAGAATCTCCAATGAGGCAAACTGCGTAACAACCAGGGATTACTCAACACAGCACAGCAGATTACGTCAACTTTATAACGTTAGGGAAATATGTACGGAGAAGCAAGTCGGTAACTGAGTCATAAACATCAGTGCTGTTTCCCATCTCCACTATTGCAAAATTGATGTATGTACTTACTTAACATTTTAGTACCCGTAACAATGCATGGCCCACGATGAAATTAATATTTTATGTAATAAGTGTGATATTGAATATACTACAGTGAATGGCCCTTAACTGTCTTCAACATTTCATATAATAACCATCTACTTCATTTTCATCATGTAATATATTCTTGACTAATTCTCAGATTTTGCAAATATTACTTTAAAATGTTATTAAATACGATCAACAAAAGTTCAACTTTTAGGATACCAGAAATTGTGTTATAGTTGTTCTGTTTTAAAGCTCTGAGACACACAACATCAAAATCAATGGGAAGCAGTTTTATTACTTCATACCTCAAAGAACTAAAAATAACATATTAGAAACTACTTCAAACCACATGCATCAAGATTTGAGATAAACTACCCACAAAATATACAATATACACTAATATGCTCACTGCACTCTAGTCACATGCAATCTTCCTCCAATGAATGACACTAACAACCTTGCTCTGGTTCACAACATTCTGCTAAACAGAGGGAACTACTAACTGAAGCAGAAGTAGAAGAGGCACATTAAGTCAAACTGAAAAAGGTGAATAAGACTGGTTTTACTACAGTCCAAGACTCAGTCAAGAGAAAACAAATCAGGTTGCAGACTGCATTCACAGTGGGGAGTAGTAATTAAAGACATGACAAGACACCACGCAGGAAATGTTAATGATAAGAAGCCTAAGCAAAACAGACAGCATGCACACTTAATGTTTTCATCTGCCATTTCTGTTTAATAATGTAAGGTCAATAAACCTGACGAAATTAATTTGTACTGTGTTTGGCCAACCGCATACACATCAGTTTACCTGTAAACTGAGTGTGTATAGAACCAGAATGTGCAGGGGAAAAAACAGCCTGACCCACTGCTAGCAGAGACAGACAGGACTAAATCAGAAGTAGTGCTTACTTTGGTGTAAAATGGGCATACGTAAAGGGGGAGAGGGAAATCTATGTTTGTCATTGTGGATGAGTCAACATAGCTTATTTGATAGGAGTCCATGACCCTGCTCATGACAAGTGTTCTTTACAAGTTTGACACTGTTCAACCTGTGAAAAGGGGCATTTGTGACTATGCCTGCACTCATTACAGCAATCACTAAGGAACCCACAAAGGCTTTTCTCCTCAACAAATATTAGTGGTTACTTGTGCTCTCAGCCATAATGCCCCCTTTTCTTGACTAGACATATGCTTAAAACATGACTAAAAAGTGTATGTTTTACATCTCTTAGGTGAACAGGTTTTAGAAAGGTATTTCCCAAAATAATATTTTGGGAAATACATTTATGTTTCTGTCCTAGAGCCGGATAAGAAGTACCACGCTAATGTCTGTTGTGTGCTGTGTGTTATGTACTGTATGGAACTAGAATCAGGAGGCAATTAGCCTTGCTTAGCATAAAGACTGGAATTAGGGGGACAACTAGCCGGGTTCTTTCCAAAGTTAGGGTTAGGGTTCAAATTTGCCTACTCACCACTTCACGCTTGTTTTTCAATCAGAACACAAGTAGACATGTAAGACATGTAATGTGTGGTAGGAGTTACATTCTGTAACAATGTTTTGGTGTTTGGTTGCTGCAATGGCGCAAGTGTATTTCCCAAAATGGAGATCTATTCCTTTTAAAAGATTAGCCGAGTAAATCCCTGGCTGTCTGCAAAGTCCAGTGTGCAGTCTATGTAAAAACAACACATCACTTCATTTAGCATGGACATGTAGGAACTGCATTTGCTGACCTTGTGTGTAAACAGCAATGACTATTGCCTTATGTTTATTAACAATGGCCAAATGAGAGTTAAACCTGGGTTTACTATATTTGCATGCATGGGATTTCATGTGAAAGGAATATAAAAGACCTAAATACAAAAGTTCTGTTATTTACAAATACTACTGTTTTAATGTTAAAAAAGAAATTGTAAATATACATATTTTATATTTTTAATAACCTGTAATGGATCATTTGTCCGTCAAAATGGACACAAATCTGCCAGAGACAGCAGATAAAGCTAATGCTAATCGGCTGGAGACACTGGAGTGAAACGCAAGGTTGCATGTTTTTGGAATATTTCATGATGTCATTAGTCAGACGGTCTAAATTGGATTAAAGCAATGGATTTGGTCCAAGTTTACTTCCTGTCAGCTGATGCCATTTCCCGCAGATGTGTGTACTTGGCTGCAACCAACGCCGGCGCATGTGTATAGGCAGACTAGGCTACCATTGTCCATTGGTGAGGAATGTGTGTCAATCAAAATAACCAGTCGGTGCCCCGCCTGTCTCCCGCCCACCATCCCCAGTTCTCACGAGGTCAGAACACTAACAGTACAGCACAATGTACAACCATTTGACAGAAACCATCTGGTTGTGACACAACCAAAAAAAAAAAAAAAAAAATGGCAAAGGAGCAAGTGCTCCAAAAACAAAAGCTGCCCGGACAGTGATGCCTCCCCTACCAGCAGAGACCGGGGGAGCCACAAATCCTACCGGGAGTGAGAGTGACATTCAGGCCGCTAAACATATAGCGGCACTGCCTGTACACGGACGAGGTGATGAGGATAACATTGTGACATTTTGACAGAGAATTGATTTCCCCAGGGATAATGCACACAAAAAAAAGTAGTCTAGTGTTTTAAGTTGTGAACCTGCTTACGATATGCGCCTTGCTGCACACTGTGTGTGTGTGTGTGTGTGTGTGTGTGTGTGTGTGTGTTTGTGGCTGTGTGTTTTACGCACAAGGTTTTGTTTAATTTGTTTAATATTTGCAATTTGCAAGTTAAAAATTGATTATTTAGAAAATAGCTGTGCTGTCATGAATAAAGGGGTTTGGAACCTATTGGATTTATTATGCGGCAGATCTGTTGGTGCCATTGTTGTCATTCAGATATACCAATGACAGCCTCCTACTACTACTACTACTACTACTACTACTACTACTACTACTACTACTACTACTACAGCATCAAAATCACTATTTTTTAAACGTTAAGAAGGCTCGACACAACATGAAAGTATCACCAGGGGCTCTCCACATGAACTTGGGCATTGAGAACATTGTTTGTTGTTGTGTACACAGAGTTTACTAAAAATAAAAGGTTTTGAACAACTTACTTTAGCAGTTAAGTTACCGGGTGCTACCATCTCGCCAGTCAAAAAGTGTCGATCTCTGAATGCAAATGAATGGACTCCTACAAGGTCAATACTGTTTTTCACTAACGACAAAACAACGAGTTAGCCATACTTTTATATTGAACTAAGCTTTAGGAGAGACATTTTCTTTATGTATACTGTAGGTTGGGATTTGCCATTTTCAGGCACAAATAGACAATGCATTCACAGTTTAGTATTATGTAACCATAAGCACAGCTAGCCTATTTTATTATCTACCAAGAACACCTAGCTGCTTACCTAGAACAACTTCCCTTCAAATACCTGTGCATTACTGGCATCCCACTTGTAGACACAAGACCACTGATAGGTACTAGACCATTACTATCTTGCACTTTCTGTAATTAATCCCCTTTTACAGAAGTCATGAATCCATCATGGGTAACACTCCAACATGTTCCTACTCTGCTACACAGACAACCATTAAGACTGCACTGCCATGTATGCTACCTCAGAACAGTAGACATGATGAATGCTGCATTAAAAACAATGTCACTACGAATCAAACAGACCACAATAAATATTTACAACATTGATTGTTAAATGCTGGCCAGACTTTGGTGTGTGTGGAGAGAGAGAGACACAGACAGAGAGAGAGAGAGACAACTTATTATGACAAGAATCTTCCTGTAGTGTGATGGTAACTTGGCAAATGGGAGGGGAATTGCTAAGCATGCTCCCTCTGTTATGCCTGAAGACTTGGCACAAGCACTCACAACAACAACAGTGATGTAACCTGGTAACAAGCCTTTGGCATCTTTACTCTCGACCGAAACCAGGGTCATACCTTCCATATCAACAGCTTTATATCCAGCGTGGGAGAAGCCCTTGTTTTTCTAGCAATTGCAAGGGGGATAAACAGGGAGGGGTGGGAACTCTGCTCACCTGCCCTTCAGTCAAAGTGAGACACTTTTTCCAACCCTGGAGGCAAAGGACTTAGGGAGTTATTTTTGAAATCTCTCAAACTAAAATAGCAGTGCGTCCGTGTATTGTGACTGCACGTGAGCTCTGTAATCATGCAGTGATCTACCCTAAGCCTCATCTTCATTAAATAACAAAAAGAATGTAACGGCAGTACCAAGGCAACAGCTTTTAATGTCAGTCTTCCTTCTCAATTAAAGGCTTAATGGTTCCGCTGAAACCACCCCCAGGAAAAAAGCATTAATAACCCAGTCTTTACTTGCATTTTTAGGATGTGTCAATTATCGCCTCACGGCTCACGCGGTTCAGCACATTGCTCATCTTATTGCAGCCTACAGCAGAGCTGGACACCAACCGGGGCCTCCTCGCTGCTAACAGAATGTGCAAGATTGCCTATGTTTTACAGCAATCTATGTGTCAGTATTATTAGTGGGCTATGTTGTGTTAAAGTTGGCTTTTAAAATGCAGGCAAGCAGACCTCTCGGCTGCACAAAAATGGCATACATGCTCTTTCTGCGCCCCTACTCCCTCAATCCCACTTCACCTGCGGTTGAACAAATCAAGTCCATAATTATTCTGCCAATCAATCGGGAGCGCAACTGTGGCTGTGGGGCAGTTAAACGCTGAGGAGAGAGAGAGATGTCAACAAAGCAAAGCTAAACCTGGAATTCTTTTAAACCCGCTGAACCTTAAAAAGGCAAAAGAGACACCTTTGTCTTATTAGTCAGTGCCAAACAAACAGAGGACTTCTAAGTATGTAGTAAAGAGAAAACGCATCCAGCCGCTGCAGACATGCATAAAGACAGGCAGGTAGAGGGACAGAGGATCAGAGTAGTGGAGGATCTGGGAGTTGGCTGTGGATCAACTGAGCTGCTTCAGGCTGTCTGGGTGGCCACTAAGCAAGCAACAGTGTTTTTGACCCCTGAATGCAGACAGAGTCAATCCTAGAGAGACGTGAATAGATGCAGCGGTGTTAGATATTAGAGAGATGCTCTCAGCACTCAGCTACTTTCCATGTTAAAGTGGGTTTGGTGAACTGGGTGTATATGTGTATGTGTGTGTATGTGTATGTGTATGTCCTACCATGTCCTACTGTCTTCCTATTTGGTCACTTACCACCAAGAAAATTACTGAACCAATAGCACAACTATACCATCGAGCTCTTAAGATCCACAGTAACCTTCCTAAGTGGTCTCACCACTGCATTGCACTTGCACGTTCTAAGGCTTTGACTTATGAAAACTTCATAAATAGCCATGCAATTGCATTTTCACATTTTAAATGCCACATTACCAGCACTTACTGCACTTCTTCCGACACATGTGAGACCAGGACGCCTCACTAGGTCAATCTCACAGGCACTTATTCCAGTTCCTCTATACAAAAAACAACTTTGGTCAGAAATCTTTATTTCATACATACACAAAGATTTGGAATGACATCCCACATCACATTAGAAGTCTATCGTCCATCACACATTTCAAAAAGGCATACAAACAGCTCCTTCTTAACAGCTACACTTGTACGCATTAATTGTTCATGTATTGTACTGTCCAGGCTTTGTTTTGCATTGTCCGTATTCGTCTAGCCGATCCTATGTTTTGTGTAAATATCTTTATCCTTATGTAAACTGTATGTATTGTTATTTTAGTTGTCTAAATATCGTCTAGTCCTTATTGATGTACTGTACAAATGTCTGTCTCCACGTGCTGTAGCTAGGTTTTGTGTTTCTGCAGAACAGGAACCTGCTGAAAACCAGTTCTTGAACTGAGTCAGGCCCGTCTGCGTTGTAATGTAATGTTACTTTTAGTAATACTATTAGTAGTACTTTCCTGTATAATAAATATAAATGAATGAATGAATGAATGAATATGTGTGTGTATGTGTATGTATAGATAGATAGATAGATAGATAGATAGATAGATAGATAGATAGATAGATAGATAGATAGATAGATAGATAGATAGATAGATAGATAGATAGATAGATAGATAGATAGATAGATAGATAGATAGATAGATAGATAGATAGATAGATAGATAGATAGATAGATAGATAGATAGATAAAAGGTGCAGAGCTAGATCTAGGCAGATAAAGGCAGCACTCAAGCACAAGGCCCTCAGCTCTGTGTGTGATCTGCAGGTCAATACAAAAAAAAAACACATACAACATTCCAGTAATTGAATAAGCCTTTGCTGTGAATCAGAGCAGTGATCAGGAGGGGTTGGTTTTTCTGTCCCTAACAGCTTGCCTGTGAGGCGGCCTTTGTTTTGGAGGTGGCAGGGGTGCCCCGACACCAACCATGCAAACCCAATTACCCCAGTCCCAAGGCCTGGGGGCCCGCATTAACACAATCCCACTGGGAGGTTGACTCCACACCAGCCTGGCAGTCAGCAAGATCCTGCTGCTGAATCACAAATAGACCACTTAAGGCACAGGCAAGCATTTTGGTAGCAATCTTAAGAGCCTGTCCTCATCTGCATTCACTAGATCCATTTCAACGTCAATGTTAAATATTGAGCCAGTCTCTGAGGCGAGCAATTAGAAAGCAGAAGTTTGGGTCTGTTTGCCTGGGATAAGAAAGCTGTCCACTGTACATAAAAAACTTATAGCCAGGAAAGCATCAGACCTCCTGGAAGTACAATTGATCTAAGTAGTTATTTCAAAGTGTAGTCATCAACAGAAGATTACTTGGCAACTATTGTGATGATCAATTTATCGTTAGTCATTTTTTTCTAAAAAAGAAAAACATTTATTTGTTCCGGCTTCTCTATTGTGAGGATATGCTTATTTTTTTAAGTTTTGGGCTTTAGGGAGTTGTGAAATGCTTTTCTCACCATATACTGTATATCAAAACTTGTATTGAGTAATTGATAAAATAAATGGAATATTAATAGTTAATAAAATAAAATAGGTGTTAGTTATAGTGTTCAACAGATATGTTTTATTTTCATTGGCCAATACCGATACATTACCGGTCAAAAGTTTGGGGTCACTTAGAAATTTCTATTGCACTCCATTATTGACAGAATACCAGCTGAGATCAGTTGCGTTGTTTGTTTTTTTTTAACCAGGGCAGCCCTTTTCAGATTACATTCTGTTAGTTGTTTTTTTTGTTTTTAATGATAACAAATTAAAAAACAGAATGTGTTTTTGGAACATTGGATGAATGGTTGCTGATAATGGGCAATGTAGATATTACATTAAAGATAGGCCACCCACTCAGATCAGCTGGTTTTAACGGAGTGGTATGGAAATTTGTAATTTGTAAGTGACCCCAAACTTTTGACCAGTAGTATATATATTACAGCAGGGCCACAAGGGCTTTGTTCTACAGCAGCCACAATGACAAGGCTACCTGCACATGTGTCTACAGACATTTTTTTGTTCATCTGCCTTGTGAGCACATGCATCGGCCAATCTCAAAATGGCATTAATCGGTCCGCCGATTAATCGGTTTATCACTAGTTAGTTACAGCCCTATTCTAGATGCACAGTGACAGGCATGTTAAAATATTTCTAATGTGGTGAGAAGTACAAAAGATTGTTAGGTCTAATGAATAGGTCATATTTAATTGTCTCCATAAATACTAAAAACGGTATACTGCTTGACTCTTAAAGATAAACCATTCTCTGTTCTCTTATTGAACTCAGACATAATGTGGCATTGTTCAATGTGTCCATGTCATCCCTCTCAGAAACAGCTGTGTATGAGCTTCATGCTTCATGTATGCTAGAATTACCCAAGCGTGATTTAAAGGAATTACCTGGGTGGGCAATGTATGTTCTGAGTACTATGCGGAGCAGGATTTAGGTCATGAATTTCAAATTTAGACAGTGGATCAGCATTGGCAGCTTTGGAGCTATGGTTAAGAGAAGGAGCTGGTTACACAGAGACAGAACACTCACTTTCAAACCCAGACAGTACAAAGTTAAAATTAAATTCAAAACAGAGTGGAAATAACTTTGACATATTTCTTAGATGTTCCTCTCATGCAAAGCCTTAAATCGTCTTCATTTAGAATGGCAATGGAGCTGGAGTTATAATAACCATTTGCTTTTAATCAATATTCAATCTCTCAGAAATAATTAACAGTATATTAAAGAGTTTACTGCCTGACGGAGCTGGATGCCTCTACATCATTAAGCTGTTGAAGCGCTGCTCTTTGACTCCTCTTGTCCCATTTCCCAGGTTTAATGCACCTCGGTACAGGCTCTTTTAAATGCTCCTGGAGTCATACTGTACCTGCAGATAATAACACAGCCCACTGATAACATGCAGCATGTATACTCTCCCCCTCTTACTGCGACAGGGCTTTTAACATGTAACACAAACACTTGGAGCTACATGAGCGAAGCTGTATGTGAAATAATTTTACCGAATGCAAGCTTTTATGATCAAGGTTTTCATGGCATATTGCTGAAGGGTGACCACCTGCCATAAATCCATGCCCTTTCCCCTAAGTGATAATGCAGCCTGCATTAGTTGCACAACATGTGCTGCTGAATATGTACTATATTAAAGGGATTAGCAGTCACAGGTCAATAGTTTCATATTTTCTTGGTGCTCCATCTTCTGCTTTACTACAACACTGTAACCACACACCCACACAAACACACCACATCTGCTTGATAAAAATACATCACATACACGCGCAGGGAACATACTACAGAAAAGGTCTACGCAGTGTTGCAGAATACAGTATGTAAGCACTCCAATCAGCTGTTGAATTCAACCAGCCCCCGTCTTACGTCACCAGGAATTCTTTGTTTATACAAGCTGCTAAATTCCTTTGGCATTTTTCAGATAACTTCCATGGTAATTCTGAGGTAGCTTGGTTTTCGTCTAATGCTAATCTAAAAGAGAGCGGTGGAGTAAAACATGAGACTGCGGCTGTCTACAGGCCAGGAATTTGTTTTCACATGGAACGGACATCTGTCGGTGTCTATACCTGTTCTTTTTACGCTGCTCCGTTCCAGATCATTTCAATTAATTAGGTTACCTGGAGACAATGTTGCTATTTATCTGGGTGTGGATGAGGTCGGGGGTGGGGGAGGGGGTGTAGCAGTAGTCATTGTTGGTTTAAGCTTTGCAGTCAAAGTACCTTCTGGCAAAAAATGGATTCATCCACCGTGAGGTTACTGCCTTACAAGAGCCACAATAGGTCATCACAAATCCAGAGGATTTACCCGAATAAAACAGCAGACACATGAGTTAGGCCTGGAGTCAAATGTTTTTGGCTTCCACTAACTGACAAGAGAAGATTTAATGGTAACTCAAACAGAGTGGCACTCAACCTCTTGGTGCCTCTGAAGAAAGGCTTTAAGGCGAATTATGGATTTGCTACAGGCATGATTTGGGTACAAACCACAAATTAGCTAACAACACATGTGGCAGTCTGATTCAGCGGAGGAGCCCAGTCAAGTCAAAACAAAAATATGACTAATATCCATACAACAATACATAGCCTTCAAATAAACATTTTTTATGAAGTTTGATGTCTGTAGCAGAAGACAACATTGCTATAGAATAGCGACATAATGGAAAAATATGAATAACACATTAGAAAATAATTAGGGCTGCAACTAACGATTATTTTCATAGTCAATTAATCTGTTAATTATTTTCACCATTAAATCGATTAATTGTTTGGTCTATAAAATGTCAGAAAATGGTGAAAAAAAAATGTGGATCAGTGTTTCCCGTACGTCCAAGCAGAAAACTGCAGGTCCACCGCAACTCTCAGCTCTTTTAAAATCAATGCTGAAGACCTTTCTTTTTTTACGTTGCCTTTCTTTAAATGATAGCTTATTTCTTATACTGAAGTTGATTTTTGTTGAAACTGTATCACAATCAGCAAAGTTAAATGATTTGATTAGACAGTTATTTGTTCTGATGAACATTTCTAAACAATTAAGCGACGAAAAGGGGTGATGTTTATCATTATTGTTGGCTAAAACAAATATTGAAGTAAATTGAGCAACTTGGTGCCTTTTGGGATGTTTTTATTAACAACTGAGATTAGGGTTGTGGCCATTCTGGGGGTATTTCTGAACAGGAAACGAATATATGTCTGAGAATTTCTCCAACGCAGGTGTGAAATAGATTTTATGGTAAAATCTACAAGAAACAAGTTTGCCGTGATTAAAAAAAGTGACGACTATATTGTAGTGTAAAGAGAAGTACTTCCACTCTTGGTTACAGTACAAAGTCACATGATCCTACGGGGCCCGTGGTGGATGGATGACATGGTAAAGACAAGTGGTTCTGCCTGTATAGAGTGCCTACCTTATTAGTAGGTACAAAGTTTGGGTTTCCACAAAATGGTTATGGCGCTCCGATAACGTGTGTGGGGCAGCAGCTTATACACTGTCCCATACTAGCAGCCTAAAATCTGCTATTTTATTTTATTATGTTTAACTGTTTTAACTGCACTTTAATGTTTAATTTCTTATACTGGAATGTAACTTGTATTTTCACATTTTATTTTGACTGTTTTTAACTGCTCTTTAATGTTTAATTTCTTGTACTGCACTGTCCCTTTTATTATTTTAATCGTTTTTATGTAAAGCACTTTGAATTGCCCTGTTGCTGAAATGTGCTTTACAAATAAAGCTGCCTTGCCTCAAATGTCTTGTTTTGTCCACAACTCACAGATATTCAGTTTACTGTCACAGAGGAGAGAAGAAACTAGAAAATATTCACATTTAACAAGCTGGAATCAAAGAATTTTTACTTTTGACTTTAAAAATTACTCTAACTGACTAAGCGATTGTCAAAATAATTGGTGATTAATTTAAAAGTTGACAACTAATCAATTAATTGTTTCAGCTCTAAAAAGAATACCATGATGTATACCACATGATCTATTGTGCAAGACAAGGAATAGCACCAAATTCACATTTACGAGACGCTGCAACCAGAGAAATTGACATTTTTGCTTAAGAAATGACTAAATGACATAAATGTACCACATCATAAGACTGTTTAAATTAAACATGCATTCAAATACATGCAAAATCCTATTGGTCCTTGAGCATTGTTGCAAAAAAAAAAAACTAGTGATGAAAATCATAAACTGGCTCACCCCTAACACCAAACTGTACTAAATTGAGCATTTGAAATTACAAAATGTCTTACATCAAGCTCAGCCCAAATTTCAATATTACTACATAATATTGGTCAATTTGTTTGTAAACAAGATTAAACCTTAATGTCAGTTAAACACTCATCACTGATTTCAACTGAGGATGAGTAATATTCGACCGGTTAGTCAGTCTAATAATCAAAAGGCCACAGTGGCCTCAAACACCCGGAGGAACTCCAATGATGTCCCTACCCACAAACCCTTACAGCCCAGCACATCCAAAACACAGGAATTCTCTTCAGTGTGAAGGAGCAATCAGGCAAGAGCAGAATGAGACACTGTACTACTGTTGTGAAATTGGCTGTGGTGTTTCCCATGAGGAAGTCTTATTTCAAAAGGAGGAAGGTAAGAGGCTGTGTGGGCTGCTGACATTTTATTTTGCTCTTCAGCATCATATTGGCCATGATGGGTCAACAGCTCACTCCCAACTCAATGTCAAATCCTTGGTCCAACTTTACTTTGAGTTCCCCAAAGTCCCTGCTTTCAAGATACTACTTTCTAGTGGTTCAAAAAACTATATCGGCATAAAGTTTGCTGTTCTGCAAATGCTTTTCCAGTCAAGCAAAAGCCTCAGAATACAACTGTGAACAGCATTTATTTTTTTGCATCAATTGATTATTTAATGCCACTGATCAAGAAGTATGTACCAGATTAATTAAGTTAGAGATATGAAACTTAACTTTAAAATAACTTAGTAAATCCTCTTCATTTTGGAGAAGGGATGCCTAGCCTTTCTGGTGTTTTCCCTTCCAACCTGCACATCCTTTCCAAAATAGGCCACACAATAGTGCATTAAAAAAAAAAAAAAACTACTCTTTTGTCTCAAAGCTTTATAATTCAGTCAAATTTGCCTTCATGGTTCATTAAATTTGGTGGAAAATGCACTAAAGGATTCTTTATATCCTAAGTTAGTTCCTGACTTTCAGATCCTAGAGCTTATGGTTTCTTTTTAGCCTAGAAAAGCCCTGTTACTATGCCTCATGAACAGTTATCAAGTTTTAAGACGCCATGACATTTTGTAGGTCTCATCTTATGTGAAGTGGCTGTTAACCTCAAATCGATCTGCAGAGCTCATCAAAAAGTCTTGAGTGCTTTACATTATTGGATGGAGACAGAGGCCAAAGCATCCCAACATTGACTGGAGATTTAATTTTTTAATGAGTGAATAAAATCACATTTGCACAACTATTGGACAGTCTCGCACAGACTAATGAGGTTCATGACTAGGGTTGGGCATCTTTTGGATTTTAACGATTCAGATTGCAATTCCTCCTTTTCAATTCCGGTTCTTATCAATTCTGATTCTTTGAGGGGTGGAGTTTAAACGGGTCACAATCTTATTTCACAAATGGTTTTATTTTGATTCAATGGTGGGTTGCAGTGTTACGGGGCTTTTTCAATGCAAAATAAAGCCACACTAAAGCGCCAATTACTGTGCTCCATGGCTGCAACACAAGCCAATCGCTACTACGGAAACCAAAACTTGCGCATATTTAATTTGAATCTGATGATCAGATTTGAAACCAAATCCTTCAAACGATTCCATTAAAGAACAAATCTACTGCAATTGTAATTTTTTTTTAAAATGATTCCAACTAGGAATCGGTTCTCTATGCCCAACCTGATTCATAACACACTTCACGTACTGCAGCGTGGATAGCACGTGAAATAATCCTCAGTCAGTTATCAGTTAAAGCACCCCCAGCACTGTACTTACCTATCTGCATAAATCATTAGATCCAGTAGTATCCAGTTTATGGTCGGTTAAAGAATCTACAGATAGAAAACTGAATCAACATTCTTGAAATTGTGTGATCCTTTTGTGATCCAAGAATACCGTCACTCAAAACGTTTTGTTGCCGTGATAAGTTAACATGTTCCTCTTTGTAGTAAGCTGTGAGACATTCACAAAACACAGAATTACAACAAGCATTTTAGGATGCTAAACTTTCAGCAGAATTCACACAAAAGCCTCATTACATTTGCTAACGGTGATGATGATGATGATGCACCATTTGTTGTTTTTTTTCCACACCACGTCTTGCTGGTGTAAAAGATAAGGCTAATTAACGTGACACCATTTGCATCTTTGCCTCGATGTTTCAACAGCGAAAAAAAGCGAGCAGGCGCAGCGGGCTAATGAATGTTTGATTTGAGATGGAAGACTTCCTGTCACTTCCAACGCTCCTGACATAACCCTCTCCTAAACCCCTTACATTTCTGTGCTCTGCTATCTGGTTCGGCTGTCAGAGTCTCACCTTTTCTTTCTGCACTTTAAATTCCTGAGTTCATCCCCCTCTCCTCGCACGCGCCTCCCCCCCTCCCATACCACCACACAGGCTGCGCTCATTACAGCAGATTTGCATGTCTGCTTTAGAGCAGTATGAGAGGAGATGAAACAGAACTCCCAGTGGCTGCCTCTGCAGAGCTTCACTCATCTGACAGAAAGAGCTCCACCTTGGGCCCCAGACACAGCCAGCAAACAAATGCAGGCTTCCTAAACAGGCCATACACACACGTATACACAAACAAACAAAGATACTACCCCAGAAAGAATTTATGCTGCACAGTATTCAGTTTAAATATATCTATATTCAGGAAATAAATTGAAAAAGAGAAGTCTACCTTCCAGCACATTGCTCCCCTCCCTGTGCATTACCAATCAAGTTGCTCAGCTGAGGACGACGAGACTCTCTTTATGTTACTGTGCCATCAGCCGCCATTCCCACTGAGGTCTCACACATTTAAGACCGATAGCCATCTTTTATTATGTGCATGTCATGGTTTCTCAAACGGTCCTTTTGATTTTTTTCAGTCAATACTGAGACAGCTATGGCTGGATGATAATTCAAAAATACCATATTTCTGCTGAATTCTTTTTCACTCTCTGCCAAATTAAAAAAATGAAGGGAAAGACTTGCGTTTAACTGACCAAAAGCAGCAGCCTAAAGTTGCGTTCAGACCAGCAAAACACAATCCAAAACGGCCCATTTGTGTGACGCCTCGCTGTGTTCTTTAACCCCTCAACGTTATATTCCACAATTATTGTTTTCCGTCTGATCGTTTAAAGATCTCAACATTTCAAATAGCATTTGAATGCTGCTTGATTTTAAGGAGAAAGAAAAGAGACAAGCGAGACAAATCGACTATGCTTCGTTGTTGCAGTCAATATTCAGCTGGTACACAAAACTCCCGGGCAGTTCGGTGCTTGCGTTTTAAAACTTTCTTGTGGCAGCAACATGGATGTATAGAGAACAGGCAGCGATAGAGGCAGTGATTCCTGTATTACAGAGGATTCTCACACCACCTCAAAACACACTGACAAGTCTGATTGCCTGTTGCATGACTGACCACCGCAGTGTGATTTGGGGTTGCGTTTTCTTCCCAAAGTTCAGTCGGTTTCAACTTCCCGCTGAGTTTTTTGCAAGTCCCCCACGCGGCAAACCTCACCGCAGCCTAAACGCATTACCGCTATTCAAAATGAATGGAAAGCCCTGCGTTTTGGCCGCACCGTCTGACGGGCGAAGCAAGCTGTGTGAATGTCACCAACACATTCTGATATGACCATGTTGTCACAACTGTACCATTAACCATGAGCACAAATAGTATGTCAGCAATGACTAAATGTCACACAGTTTACTAAAAAAAAGAGCAAAACCACAAAAAAGGGAAAAGAAGTGCATGTTTCATTTTCAAACGAGGAGTTTTTGTTTAGGATGACTCACTTGGTAAAAGTGGGGAATCATTTGCCATGGGTCACTGTGAAAGAGGAAGGCAGAGAGACCTATACCATACAAACTTCTGACCTCACCTGGATTGTTCCCCACTGACCACAAGCCTCGATGACCTGCAAACTATGGACCATACATGCACTTACTGCATCATATCAACAAGGAAAATCCTACTCAGTCCCCTCTGACTCATACTCGGCAGATAAATAAAATAAAGAGAAACTAAAAATGAGAACTTGGATTATTTTTGATTCAAGACTTTCAGATCCATATTCTCAAAATGTTGCATTATTAGGATGAGAATAGATACATTTATAGATTATAGAAATCAACTGCATTACTACTAGCGCACTGTATTTGAACATATAAGACATAATTGATAAGGAACAAGTGATTATTGGAAAATAAGGCAAAGCATTGTAGATTTAAGGCACCAGCACAAAGAAGGGGGTTTCTGGCTTCCAGACCATTGTCTTACTTATAGAACAAAATCTTCTGACAAAAACAGTCCAGCAGGAATATCAACAAAGGGTAGGAGCTCTTTTTATGAAAAAACACTATCACAAATAAATCTAAATACAAATTAACAAGCTTGCTGACTGCAGGGTGAGATGACTGTAAAACCACAGTCTGTCGTGCAGAAAGTTTTTTTTTTTCCCAGGGGTTGCACTGTCCCTATGTAAAAGGTGGTGGTTGGGGCTGTGTTGACGTCATAAGAAACCTACAACAGCACAAAGCCTACAACCAAACAGGTAAATCCCACAAACTCAAATTAAACTTTACCCGTTTTACCTTTTACCCTTATATATGCGCTCCATTTTCTAGATGTTCTATTTACTAGTCAAATGCGGTAAATTGTTATGGAGATCAACCCCTTAAACTTTGAAAAAAAAAATTTGTTGGTGTGTTTGTGTATTTTAAGTCAATTTGTAGAGTCAATAGATCATGGAAAAGGTATGAAACATCAAAACTATTTTAGGCTGAGTGCCACAACACATTTTCACTCCCGGTTTAATGCAATACAGTTCAGCAGCACCACAGACTACATCTATCTATAAATTGAGATCTCTCCGTGCGTGTCCCCACACATGCACATTACAACAGGGGGCGCAGGTAGTTGCTGAATCCATACAAAGCTCATTGATTGTGGTTCACCGTCTACAGGTGTCTTGCCAAAAATTGATCATCTGGCAAAAAACTCATTGCTGTCTACCCTAAATGTAAATGATGAAATAGGGGACACGCTAAATCTCTAGATGAGTCGCAGCCGAGCCGTGACTGATTGAGCCATGCTGCAACATGTGTTTACAGGTTGGGGCTCTCCAACACGTTCTCAGCTGGGCTCTCTGCTTCTACCGCCCGGGCTACATCGCCTAAAACTACCACGATGTGTGACCGCTACACAAATAAAGACGTTGAATCTCTGCATAAGCCGCAGCCGAACCGCGACTGATGAAACCTGCTAACTAATTTCACTGCTAATGTATAAAATTACATAAACACTTTAGATTTCAATGTGTTATTTATTGCTGTCTTTTGAAACAGAAAGAAAACGGTTTTGAATGCTTTAAAAAAATTATTAAATGATCAATCATCAACCTTTTGATTTAAATTCATCTGAAAAGATTAGATACTAGAGGTTAATCAATCACAAAACAAAGACAGTGCTGTCCTTCAAAAAAAAGTTGGCCCTTTTTTGGTCCTGCTAGCTGGTGTCTTAAGTTGAAGGAGCTGCTAGACAAGGTCCACGTGTCACAGGGAGATGTACAGCATGTTGCCAAGGACTAAATGTGATGGAGACATCTCTTTGCAGCCTTATGTCCCACAGCGGATGAAAAGGAGTAAGTAACGTTAAGTGGTAACATCAGTGACATGATTGAGCTGTTGAGTTTTGCGCCAACAAATGTATTGTTATCGTCAGCTTGCTCACTGTAAAAGCAAACGTTGTCTTCTGACTCGTTAGCTTTTAAGGGTAACGCTACCGTTAACGTTAAAACAGGCTAACGTTAACAAGCTAACAAACACTTAACGCGTTAACAAAATACGATCGCTAGCAAGCTTACCAACTTGGGATGAATTCGCCGTTGTTGCTGCAGCTGTTGATTTAGGCAACGCTGTTTTGTTGTATCATAGTAACAGGTTGCTGCCAACGGATTATTTACGTGTCAAAAACTACAGCAGCAGAGTAGGGAAGGCGCAGCTATAACCCACGGAGTAGACGCTTAACTTGATCTAATTCCAATTAAGGTGTCTAATGCAGGAATACTACCAGTGTTTCCCACACATGCTAATTTGGGGCGGTGTGCCATACAATCAACAACGGCCGACACACATTGTGTTTCGTTATCATTTTTAACGCTATTTAAAAACATGCATTCGTTCAGCTGCATTTCCTTTCCCTGTTCTCCTTCACTCACTAGATTTAGCGTATTTTCAGACCCCCTTAGTAGGGCTGAACGAGATCGTGTTTTAGCATTGACATTGCGATGTGCGCATGTGCGATAGTCACATCGTGTCATAATCCTTTTTGCTGCTTGACTAGCAACAAATCAGCATAGTCTAGCAACCACGCAAGGCCTTTCTCTCCTGTGGCTGCCAAAACAGTCAGCTCTCTGAATTTGTTTTGTGAGGAGCAGCCCCTCCCCTCTTTTTAAACTGCATGTAAACGCACTGAAAGTGGTTCACCACTGTATGGGACCTCTTATGGCGTTTTTCCACACGCCTTTTTTGGTTTTCCATTACGAAAAAAAGTCCCTGGGACCTGCTACCAGGTACTTTTTTATTTCCAAGCGAGCTGAGGTGATACCAAAAGGTGACGTGAAAACCTGCAGACTACTGGTTGGTTGGAGGACCGTCTCTTATGACTGCGTTTTTAGCAAACAAGAGTGCGGAGTGTGTGTCCGGAACAACCGTACCATTTAAAAAAACAAATCTAGCCAGACACTGACAGATTATCTGCTCTCTGCACTATTCTCACCTTTCTATTCTCACTATTCAATATTAAGGGCTATTATTTTGCATGTCGTTTCTAATATTGCACACTGTTACTTTAAAAAAAAAAAAACAAGACAGTATATCAAAGAAAAGATTTTATTTATCTATTCAAGTAGCGCATCAAACCCTCCCGTACATCCTGGTCTTCTTCCTCTGCACCCTGTGACAGTGTCTCCCCCGGCTCTGCTGTCCCAGATGCATCCCAGTCATCGTCATAAGTCTCTCCGTGACTCTCATAAACATTTTACAAAGCAGGTCAGAACCAGAGATTTCACCAGTTGGACATTGAACGCCCAAACAGACGGTCTGTGGCGGCGATTTTGCAAAGCGTGAAGGATCTGAAACACACACAGTACACAGCAGACATATGTTGGTGTGTAATCATGGTTGCTAAAGTTCATGTACTTTATATAGCGTAAAGTAAATACTGACTGTGACCCTGAACACATGCAAATGTTAGCTAACGTTACCAAACTTAACTTACCCTTTTGTGTCGGCGAACAACGGTCACGTCAACGTCTGAACTCAGTCGGAATTCCCAAACTCCTGTTTTTTTCAGCAATGATTTTTGTTGCTTCCTTCAACTTCTTTTGAAACAAATTTTCTTCTGACAAGAATCAAAACAAACACCTCCGTCACTGAGTTGCGTTGAAAATTACATCATGGCAGTTACCGGCTGCATAGCTATGGTGACCAGCCACACTGAGGCGTTACTCAATCTGCAATGGAAAACGGACGCAGAGTGCGTCGAGTCGAGTAGAGGCGAGGCGAGAGGCGAGCTGTTACCATCAGTGGAAAAACGCCATTAGAAAGTAGCAAAAACATGAGAAAATGCATTGGAGAATAGACTAGACAAAAAAAAAAAAAAGGTTTCAAAAAAGGAAGTCATTTTGGATAACTAAATAAGGATTATCAGGCATAAACCTAAGCATCAGTAAGCATTAATCAAAGACTCCAATTATAGCCACTTTTGTCAGAGCATCATTTTGACTTTCCTTGACTGGACTCACACAAAAACGCAGAAATCAGAGCACTGTGAGCTGCCTGCAGAACTTAGGAGTGTTGCCAGGCTGTACAGTGCACATTAAGTCATTAAAGTCCCCATGCTCACAGTCACTCTCTAACCCCCCCAGAGTACACACCAGTAACCCCCCCCCACCCCCCCCCCAGGACTGCCTTTCAGACCAAACACTGCTCTGCCTTCTGCATCTTAATAGGAGGGGAAATAGAAGGAAGTGAAGGCATGGCAGTCTTAGAGGAAGCCGAATAAATGACTGAACACACACCCTGGGGCGGGCATGCCGGGGGGTTTCCAGGAGGTCGGAGCGAGCGGGGCCAATCGTGTCAAGACGAAGGCGGCAGACTAAAACAAAAATGACATATCAAAGCAGCAAAGCCTTGTAGAAGGGAAAAGAGCAGCCAAGACACCGCATTCAGCTACGCAGCTTGTTTCTGCTTCAATGAGAGACAACACAACCAAAAAAACGGCAATTAGCGATAAAAGTGGAAATTCCATCTGCTGCAAAGCGGCATCTTTTTCCAATCAAAACGCAGCTCAAACCATCTGAGTGATCCTATGGCCTTTGATCCCATCCTTGTTTTCTTTTCAGAGGTAGGCAAACTATAAGCCAGGCTTTTAAGAGACTGCTTCTGTACCCAAACATTTTTATCTCCCTCTTAATCCATGTAATATTTAAGAGCAACTGTTCAAACTTTACCTTGCCAGTACAGCCAAAACTCTATCATTACTAAAACAAACTGACTAGGCCTTGAGGCGACTTTCACTGATTCATGTAGATAAATGCTTTGTCTACATGTAGAAACCATAATCTCTGGCAACATGGATAAACTGGGAATGTGCAATATGAAAGCACACAGATAGTGCTGGATTATGAGCGCACTAAAATGAGTTATTTTTTTAATTAGCTTGATGAGAGCCAGTGTGGCCTTAAACTCAGTTTGCTTCTAATGCAATATCAACTGTTTACTACATACTGTATCTTCTTTCCTTGTGATAATGAAGGGATTCCTCTGAGGTTGTTGCCATGCTGACACAGCCTTTAGTTGCTTAAATCCAAAAATGGGTGCATTAAGTGCATTTTAATTGACTTATATTTACCCACTGTATTGTCTTGCAAATTAAAGATCTTCTGGCACTCCTCGAAGACTAAAAAGTAGGTCACTCAGTCTCCTGTGAGTCATAGATTTTGGCAGGGGACCAAGCAGAGCAGGTATGGGAGAGACAGCGCTAGGGCTGAAAGGGGCCTAATAGTTTACTGATACCATTTAATTAGTATTATAAGAAATATATTCAAGTTTGCTTACAACTGCATTTTTCGGTACAATGTAATATCAAGTAAAATTGGATGCAGAGGTTTAGGGAAATTAAACCAGAAATCTGAAATGTTACACACAAACTACACCTTCATTTTACCCACACACACACACATTTATATTGTATTCAGGCCTCCTGAATTAATAACTGCTTAGTAACTGCATGTAAACTGCTCCACAGTCTTTACATCACACCATATTAATTTCCTTTAGTAAAGCAGACTTCTCAGATTGCAGGTGCCTTTCTCTCCAGACCCAAGGCCCCATGCTTTCCTCCCAGGGCAACAGCACCTTGGCAGATCGGCCAACTAGTGGGGTTTGTGAGATTTCCAAACAGTTGTTGAAGGTGGTGACTCAGCTGGTCAAAGCTGTCAGTCACAGGTGGCTGACCTAGGGAAGGCCACTTTCGGCGCTGATGTGCACGACTCAGGCCACACCGATACTTTCTTAATTACATTGGGCAACTGGCACAAACCACGTCGCCTCAGCCACTGAGCCTCCTCAGCTAACCTCTCCGCCCTCTCATTCATCCACCCTGAGGGAAAGGCATGCAGGCAAGAGGAAGTATGACTCATCTTAGTAACAAGATGCATTCTTCTGAATTCTCTACGGACGTGTTGTTTGCTAAGTGAAGAGCGCAAGAGAGTATGGCAGAGAGAGAAAGAGATAAATAAAAAGAAGTGAGGACAAAATAAAACAACCAAGAGACTGACTATGTGTAAGAGGAAGAAAGAGGGTTTGGGTGTAAATGATGGGGCAGGAGCGAGTCATTTGTGTGAGTTTCCTGGTCCACATACAGATCAACATTTCCTCCAACTCCACTGAGAGAATCCTTGGCTTCTGTTGGGGGTTTTCTGAATCACAGATGGAGACTCCAAGTACTACATCTTAGGATAATCCATCAAGTTTCATCCAAAAAGCGACAAATGACAACAACAGAGAGGTTTTGACATACAAATCTGCCGAGCAGAGGACAAGGATACATAAATAACGTATAACGTATGAAGAAAAAGTGTATCATCGGGTCAAACAGATCCACCACAGCTTCTTCCCACCAACACCACATCTGCAAAACTTGGCACTTTCCCCTACAGATCATGAGTCTCATACACCACAGCACACACTGTCTCCCAACTTCTACTTGAAGCTATTTCTAGACCGGACCACAATAACATTGTCTGAAATTACAATACATATTGAGAAGCTACACAGCCTCCAGGTCTGATCAACTGACACTTAGCTACCCCATTTTGTGATTTCATGATAAATGATCCGTATCCCACCACTTTTACTGTCAGCAGAGGATGAACTTGAGATGTGGGAGTAAACCACGTTCAAGACTCCAGTATTTAACCCTACAAAGCAGGCTTAGGTCTGTGGACTTAATTAAACCTGACCCTCTCTGACTTTCCTCTTGAGCCTGCAGACTGACATTCCAACATGTGAGAAGTTCTTTACCGTTACTACATTGCTGCACAGTGAACCTATAAAGGCCGACATATCTGCAATTTGCACTGCACACTTCCTTTATGTATACCAGATGTTAAGCAATAAACAAGCATGTACCAAATTACAGAAGAGATTATCCCAAACATCTCTGACCATCTTTAGCAGGTAAATGAAAATGAGAATTCCATGACTGTAAATTTGTGGCTGACAGGACAACACAGTCCTATCTCTTGCATATCTGAAGTTCTATAAACTGTTCACAATTTGAGTGTTTATCCATACATATTATACGCAGGACACCTAGCTCCAACCACCGTCTCACAGAGAAGTGAGATTATCATATTATCAATCAAGTCTGGTTTATGGCAGGCGCTACACTTGTCATGGTACCACCTCTAAATTGCCATTAAATGCAAGCAGGTCACAGAAGGAGGCTGAATGTAACATCTGGTAATATAATGTTATTAAATTGTCATTTCTCAATGGGATTTAGTACAGGACCTGCTTGCCCCATTTGTATGATATGTCATAAAAGAATAGCCTTGTGCCTGCTGATCTGCAAACAAAGCTGCGTTCGTTAGCAAGTCGTTGGTACTACCATTTTTAACTAACTAACTAATTTCCAACTGACAGAAAGCCCCATCTCTTCTGTATTAAAAGTCTTTAGGTATTCTTCCATTTTACCTGAAAGGGAATTTTGTATCTGCCACAGGAGCCACTGTAAAGATTAAAACAGATACCAAATAATACAAAAAATGCCCTGGTCTTATTACATAAGCTGTGTCAGTTTAGTGAGTTTCTCTTCCTGCACACAGCTGGAAAGTCTCTGAAGAGTGTGACTCATGTAAGTATATCAATTGCTTCTACTAAGTAAAAAACAAAACAAAAAAAAGCCAAAGAGAAATTTGCTGATACTGAGGGGCTATCAAAACTCAAGGACAATGCACACAATATAATGATTTATGAAATCCTTCAAGGCATTGAAAAGTCAAGCCAGTTTTATTCATTTAAGACTTGGTTATTGATTGGCACCCAGTTAAGTAAAATCTCAAATAACACTACAGTGCATTTACGCGGAAATCTATTTATGTGTCATTAACCACCACATTAACACCCCTTCAATGGATAGCATTTGTAGGCCCTGACTTTGTTTGCACATTTAGTACACCAAAATCCCCTGAGATATTCTATTTTTATAAACACTTCTGGCCACGTACCTCATCCAGTACCTAGACTTAAACTTAATGCAGAGATAAAATCAAACCAAACATTCATAACAGACTTGCCGCAACATTTATTAGCCTTTTAGCTACCACAAGGCTGGAATGAGTCACAGAAACCGCCATGCACTACAAGAGCCGCCAATCCACCACCAACCCCCACCACCCTTTTCTCTTACACTTTCTAAACTTACCCAGCAAGCCCTGCTGTAGTTACAGTAGTTCCCCTAGTACTCCTGTAGAAAGAAGTCAGACTGGGGAAATAAATGGCTTAACACTTTCAGATAAAACATGTATTTGAGCATGTATTATGTGCTGATAATATTAGACAGCAAACCAGTTGAATTAAACATCACGTACTTCCCTCACGCTAATTCATGTCTACATCCAACTCCAACCAAGGACCTGAATAGGAGCATATGGGACGAGTTCACTGATTCAACTCAATATACAGGAGAGGGGGGACTAGGCAGTGTATTGCTGGATGAATAAAAAAAAAATGAAAGTTTTGTGCCTCAGTAAATTCACTCTCTCCATCCCATGAGGAGGGTGGGTGGTAAAGGGGTGGGGGTGACAGTGGAGTAGAGGCTTGTTTGAAAACTGAACCAGTGCTGCATTCCCTCATCCACCCATATCCAGCAAGGGGCTCTTTAAAAATTCATTAATTTACAGCAAAAATAGATTAAAGCATCCAGCTGAGCAAAACTCAAAATTTGGCTCCTGAATAACATTAATGATAAACATCTCCCTCAAGCCTGAGAGGGTTGCTTGAAGAAAGAGTACTGGCTTTTTTTCACCTTACAGCACCTTGAGAATAATTTATTTTCAATCATTACTAAAATAGTGCATTTCTACTAATTGTCATTTTTAATTACGCTTTTCTATGGATGGAAAAAAGGAGCCGAGTAAAAACCTGCATAAACAGATTAAAATCCATCCAAGGATCTGCCATTCCCATGATGCCATGCCAATGTCATTCTATTCACCATTTGATATCTCAGCTACAGAGACTCAATGACAGCTGCTCCAGGCCCCCAAAAACGCGTAGAACTGCAGTTACAGTAATTGCTCTGGCCAGCACTAAATGAGGTTCACTTAAGTGCAATTATCCCCCTCTGATCTGTCACATAAAAGAGACTTCTTTAACATGGAGAAGTGGGCTCACACAATGTGACTGCAAACAAGATTCAAATTGGAATCAGGGAGGCATTTCCAGCAGATGAATGGCTTCATAGCTCATCTGCATTCTAGTGATGCACGGCATTTCTAATGAAGACTGAGCCAGTCCCTTCTCACCAACACGGCTTCCATGAGAGCAAAACTTCACACTGGATGTATTCAGAGTTTGTGGAGACATTTCTTCCAGTCATTTGGCCTGAGCCGCATTAGAGAACGATCTAGCCTCAACGCAGAGTTAACAGCTGTTGAAAAGAAAAAGGAAGATATTGGTGTTTTTGCCCAATCCAAGGTGAAAAATGAACTGAAGGACAAGATGATGGGCAATGATGGAGTAAAAAATAAATATCCAACCTAAAATAACTTCACATGTCAGAGAAAAGAGGAAAACAAGCCCACTTTGGATTGAGACCAAAATTAAGGCACCGTAAAAATACTAAACAGAGGCCTTTGACCAACAGCATCACCACTACCCGTGCCAAAAAAAAATATATCAGACATCCTCATGAATAAACTGCCATCTGCCAATCGCATAACACAATAGGTTTTCATCCCGAGGGGTAAGATGTGGCGGTCTAATATGGGTTGCTACAGAGAGTACCTGTTGGGTGCAGTCCAACAACACAGGGTGGTGAGGAGGGGGGCTGTGATGGGCATTCATGTTGCCACAGGCTCAACTACCACCAGGAGTCTGATAACTGCATCTCACGGATGGCCATTTGAATAATCACTTCAACAAGGGGAGAAATTAAAAAGCCTCTCAGTGAGACGGGGCTAGGCACAGGGCCACATACTGAATTACAAATGAGGAGCTTGTATTTAAAAGTAGAAACCTGTTCTAATTCACTCTACTATAACAGCTTGCTGACCCTTATCCAATTTAGCCTCATGTCATCTCACTTTTCTATTTAATCCATTAAATTATACACTTTACAGATGATGACAAAGTAATCTTTCTTCAGAGATGATAGATGAATGTGCTACTGGCACCGTACACACACACAAAACACAGGAAGACCTTGGAGAAGTAGGTGTCGTGTTTTTAAACCATTAGGCAAAATACTTCTCTATAGACCACTGCAGGCTAAAACATTAAAGAGAAGCTGTATCACATCCTCCCATTCACATTTTAAATGGTTAGTGTGAGAATAAACAGATGTGTAATCTCCTCTATACTTTTTTTTTCTTCAAATGTTAAATCGATTCATTAAAACCTTGAGGTTGTTTTAAATGGAGGGAAACATAAGTCACTAACTGTTCAATATGACTTGATGCAAAATAGCAAACAACAACCACTAAAAAGGCTTCTAAATCCCCAAAAAACATGCATACACAAGATCCTTTAAGTCTGAGCCTGCACAACATCTCCAGTCATGAAAAAACCTGAATAACCACATTGCTTATAAACTAAATTTGATGGCTGCTATAGTGAAGCTCTAAGGAACTATTTTCTACAATGTGTGCTGTGATTCATATTTCTGCACGCAATCTGTATAAAAAAAAAAGAAGAAGCATGCATCGGTTGCACTCTAGGTCTATTTTTTTTAACAGCCAGCAAACAACTGAAAATGTCACTTCCGCTGTCTGTGCCAATCATTCCACTACTGTGGAAAAACACTTTAAAAAAAAAAAATATAATAAGTATAATTTCATGAAGGGCATCAAGGATTTAAGTATTTCATATGAAGGAGTTAAGATGTCTTTCAGTGTTAGACGGAGCTAGGGACATTGCAATACATAGCATTAACTGTGCATGGAGCCTCTCAGAGACGAACAGAAATAACAGCAGCAGCAGGGCAATTTACAGAATAAGATAAGAGTGACAAATGTTGATAGTAATTTCTAGACAATATGATGAATGAAGCTACCCTGGCTCTGCTTACCTGGATAGAGTAACATCAAAACTCAAACCCCATTTGTCTTTCTAAAGCTGCATGCATATAGCCTCGATCCAGACAGCTCGCTGTAGGCCTGCTATTTAAAGGATGGGTGATTAAGAAGCAAACCAGGTCTGACCTTTGATTGTGGGTGCTGACTAACGCTATGGGCATTTTGTTAGTTGAAGCACAGGGTCTGGCGGGGTTGAGATATTCGGGAGGGGGGGGGTAAATTAGTAATAAATTTAACCTTTTATGTTGGCTGTATAAATAAACTTGGAAGCATGGGGGTTTAAAATGCACAGCTAATCTGCACCTCAATCGTTGAAATAACTGATTTCGTTGATAAAACTTGCACAAGTTGACAGAGGGGCAAATTAAGAGTTTAGTCATCCATCCTCTAATAATGGCCGTTAGGATAAAGCAAGGGCACCGTTTTGTGTACAGCTGCACGCAAATGCCACAGCTGTTTAGTTTAAAGTCGTAGCATTAACTAATGAATTACCTGCCCTGTGCGATCACACTCTCTGGTGGAACATCAAAGCAAAGAGAAGCATGCCCTGAGAAATGTCTTGCACAAAGATCCAAATATTTTAACTGCAACACTGTCTGTGCCATCTCAGGGCAATCCACAAGGGTATACAACCACCAGAGGCAAAGACAGTCCTGAGATTAAATTCAGTCCCATAAAATTCCCCTGAAACATACTTTGCACTTGTTGATTGTCCAGCCACATGACAAACCTGCGTCTTCTCATAAAGATCGACTACTTTTACGACGAACATTATTTTCTAGAGGAATTTACCAGCCGCCTGAGAAACAGACGATTGACAGACGAGAAAACACACTGCAACAGCTGTGAGTCAAATACCATCAGAGCATGCAGGAAAGCTAAATGACACTGTGTCTCACACACACACACACACACACACACACACACAGGTCATTTTATCCACCTAATGAGAGGAAAACATATATAGCTACACACACCTAGCTAGTCCTGGCCCGAGACAGAGCGCCGACAACGCTCAGCTAAAGTTAGCTGGCTACCAAAACTGGCTAGCTAGCTGTCAAAGTTGCCCTGTCAGTTGTCACCGGTTGCACGGCGTTGCTAGCAGGCTAACGCAAGAGCTGTCAACTTGGAGAGTTACAGCAACACGGCCGGGATGTACAAACACTGACCACAGAGAAACACTGACTGGCTCTGTGAGAAAAACGTGTCCCCCGCACGCCCCGTCACAGCGAGCGGAAAGCTTTGTGCCAAGGCCTGTTCACCGGGCTCAATCCCCAGAACTTCAGTGCAGATCACTTCCCCGTTAAAGTCGTCCATTTCGTGGGCCTTAGTTCAACTTCCATGCCCGTGTAGCTCACTTACTCTGGGTGAAAGCTGATGTGACGGTGGCTCTCTGTAATCCTGACGGTAGTTTAAGAGTAACTGCCCCCTCCCCTTCCTTCCACCTCCTCTTCTTCAGCTAGCGGGAGCTCCCCAGGAGCGTCCTGTGCTCTTGACGTTATCGTCCTGTGCAAAGAAGCGCCGTAGCCGTAGCTTCGCCGGTGTGCGTGCGGTGCCGTGGCGTCCCTCTTCAGCTTCTCTCCGCCTTCTCCCGTTCGCCTTTCTCTCGGCGGCCGAGCCAACATCCGGGACTCTCCCCCGTTGGGTTAAGTGCCCGGAACTACTTTCAGATACGACGACGCCTAATACATCCATGGACGACGCACATGAAGGTTCTCTCTTTCTCATACCACCCCTGCCGCCACATAAACTAGCGCGCGGTCAAATGCACAGCAACGTGTGCACATAGAGTCTATGGTGCACCCACATACGAGCTTGCCTATTAATCAATCAGTTGATCAAATCAGCTTTATTTAGGGAGCATTGTATAACCCAAAGTGCCTAACAGAAAAAAGCAGAATAAAGTAAAAAGTAGAAGATAAAATTATACACGCACACAGACACATAGCCTAGGCCTATATATGTATATATACTGTATATTAAGCCATTAATAAGAAAGATGAATGAAATTATTAATTAGGATTTAGCCATTAGTAAAGCTATTATTTCTAACTTAAAAATAGGTTTATAAAGTGTGCCTTATCTCAAGTGGTACCATTAATAAAAAATGATAAATATATATATATCAATATGCAGTATATGTCCCAGAGTTCTCTACACCATTAATGCTTTTTATAAATTCTTGAGGTGAAATACTGAACTCATTTATTATTATTTCATACAGTGAGTTTTTATTGGTTTGTATTGTCTTGTAAAATCCCCCCATGCCTAACTCTAATTGTACAGTGCAAACAGCAGGTTACTTAAAAACCACTACATACCCAAAATGTTTATTTTTTACCAAGGACATGACCTCAATGTTCTCAATGGTATCTGCAGCCATGGTCCTCAGTGGTCTCGTGAGTTCACATTGACCTTGTCTTCATTTTCTTTCTTACCTCCTGTAATACAGCTCTAGGTTTTTATGTGGGATGCTATATTTGAGTTATAGTATCATGATTTATTATACTATGATATTTGATATAGAAATAATAAAGATCCTATAAGGGATGGTTCACTTACCCCCCCCCCTAATTGTCTTATCAGTGCTTATGACAAAGTGTGAAACGTGTTTTTGTTGAGGCCTTGAAAGATGCTTTATAGGCCTACTAATTAGGTCATTTCAGTCTGGCAGCTTTGTGTGTAGGCGCATAATATTGACAATCAGGAAAGGAAAAAAGTTCTATATAAAAACCTACACAGCTCTTTGCTCTTTTAACAAAACAAACAATTTACAGGTTCATTATTTAAACAAAACTTTAAATTCAAACTAAAATTTAAATTAAACTAAATTTGCTATAGGGCTATTGTATACACGTATTTGATTTAAAATATTCTATAATCTTAGCTGTTTTGTATTGTATTTACTTTTGGCCATTTGTTTTTAGGTTTTGTGCATCTTTTCCAATTCCAAACAGCCTAATAAGTGTCTCTTGAACAGACACACACAACCCAGGTATGGGTTTATTAAAAACTCTTAAATTATTTAACTGGTGGTGTCTCAGAAAAAGTGTCTTTGTAAAAGAAGTTTTTTTAAACATGAGTATTGGTTACAAATCAACATAATGTGCGAAAACTAATCAAACTTGTATGACAATTGATCGTGTATTCAGAAGGACAACAGCACCTCTTGTGGGTTGATCAGGGGTACTGCTGTTCATAAATCCACACAGAGATTGAGTTTTTGTACAGACATCACTAACGCTTATAATCTGAGAAATCAATCAGAACCAGTGGCAATTTTAGACCCTTTTTAGGGGATCTCAAGCCACCCTTAAATTTTATCGCCCCCTAAAATTATAATAATAAAAACCTTTTTTTCAAGTTAGAGGTTGCAAACTTGTCTGTTAGTGACAGAGGGCAAACAATTACAGGTTCAAAGAAACAGGTTTAATATCCTGTGTTGCTGTCGCCGATGCTATCCACCTGTAACCCAGTCAAGGAAAGTTACATTTCTTATTTATTTATTTAGGTTACACCTCATCATCATTTCATTTGATTCTGGTAGTCCATAAAGGGACTTTCACAGTTTTTTCATATATTCAATATTTTGCATTAATCCTCTGTTTATACCAAATACATATTTTCTTTGTTATCCAGTGAAATAACTGATTTAGCAGGGTGGGTTAACACTTTTGCAAGGCACTATATCCGTGTCACATTCTTAATAGGGGCTGAGCCCCCCTTAAGGTCTGATCCTAGAATCGCCCCTGGTCTGAACGTTATTTAAACCACATAATTTCCAATAAAACTCTGCAGGTTTTTCACACCAGCTGATAATTTCTCTCCAAAAGTATTTAAGACTCAACAAAGCAACATGTGTTTATTTTTCACATTAAATTAAAGGCTCAGACAATTTCTTCAATCCTTGCAGTCTCTGCAGGGGGAGAATTTAGCAATTTACTAGGTAATTTATTGTATACAGTCTATGTTCATATCAAGTTATTAAGTCATTTCCAAAAGAAATATGAATATAGGCCTAATAAACTGAAAAAATATAAAGCAAGATGTTAAATTTGTAGTAACTGTTGAGCAACCTGCAGATCAATTTTGCTTGCAAATCGAAATTTGATGACGAAATAGGCCTATAAGTATTAAACAAGTGTATGAGTGTATAAAAATAGAGCATATTCTTAATCAGTTTTTCTTATTTTGTATATGGTTCCAGGGAAATAGAAAAACCAAGTCCTCCTTGGTGCCCTTTGGTTGTATGTGTGCCCCACTGGTGATGCTAATGTTCATTAAGTCTGACACCTCATTTGAAAGTGAGAAAAGTAATTGAGGCACATTATTTCATCGGACTCAAAAATCCCAGCGACACAAACATGCTGAACAAACTGATCAGGAAGGCTGGCTCAGACAGGACACTTTTGAAGCTGTGGTGGAGAGGAGGTCACTGAATAAACTGTTATCTATCACAGAGGAGCACATTCTCTAAGAGGCTCCAACAGCTTCAATGTCACACAGACCACTACAAGAAATCATTCCTACCACAGGCAATACAACTTTAACACTTCATCACTAAGTGGTAGATAAGACTCACAGATACCGTGGCTGCACTAAGTGCACCTTGCACAATATTTACATACAATATTTATCTACCGCAATAATAGTTAAACAGTTTTTATATTGTATCCTGTTATTTCATGTATATTCTGTATGTGTGCTGTGTCTGATATGTTGCTGCTGCAACACTAAAATTTCCCATTTTCAATTATCAACACAACATGGGATCAATAAAAATCTATTTATCTATCTGCCTACCTACCTACCAACCAACCATTGGTGGTGGTGGTGCCGGTTACGGCCACTAGGGGCGGTGGCGGATTTCTTCAGTGTTTATTAAGACCAAAGAATTCAGCTCAGTGGTTTCAGGAAGTGCAGAAGTTGTGAAGCTGACAACAACCTTCCTTTCTTTAACTGTCTATGCAATCTTCTTATTATACATATTTGACAACAACTTCGGAATCTAAAGTAGGGCATTTTGCAGTATTATCTTTAAGTGTTAGTGTGATAAAAACACGCGTTGTTTTTGTTCGTTTCAGGGTTTGTCACGGTGGTAAATATCGCCTCATAGCAGGAGGTAACGTGATGTGTTCTTTTGCAAAGGAGTGAAGAGGACTCATCCTGCTCCTGTTCTTCTCACCTTTCAAATTACTGAACATTTGTGGATACATTCAGAAAATGAATTAATTTGTCCTTGACACAATTATCAAGAGACTTTGTTTCCTGTAGCGAATCAGTCGCCAGCAAAGACACCTTTATTACGCAAACTGTTAAGGTCGAGGTCGACCTGTTAAGTTCACTCACTGTAAGGTCTATGCAAAGGCTGCTGTGAGGTCCCATGACGTTGTGGAAACAGTGAGAGATAGAATTAACAAAAATGTCAAATTTGATGCTGTAGAGACTAAGATATCTACATTTCTAGTCCCTGATCTGGGTCCTACACTAACCATAATGCTGCTCGATAGTCTTTTTGACTTCCTGCATGCTCCGTTTCTTTCTTGCACTTTGTTAAAAAAAAAAAGGTTCTCAAATGTTTATTCCACACGTATCCCTGTTTTACTTGACTGCAGCTGTGTCTTATTTCTACAATATATCCCTTATAACATCAATTATTTTCTCAAATTTAACACTTTAGACTAACATAACTGGGTAAACAGGCAGGCTAAACGGATGTTGACGTGCAAAAGTTCCCCATTAAACACGTCTGCCATTCTGACTGCTAATGTCCATCACTACTGTGCTACATCAAAACCTCTTTCCTCATGATGCCCTCTCTCTCATCAGGTGATGGCTGAACCCAGAATATCTTCCATTGATGGGAAGTTAGCTGAAGAATTTGCTGTTCCCTCCCATGTTGAGGAGGTCAAAGAGAAGATGACTACTTTCGCCAGGCATCATGATGCAGCCGGTCGCAGGGTGGTTCTCATAACATCAGGAGGCACCAAAGTTCCCCTAGAGTCTCGCACTGTTCGCTTTCTCGATAACTTCAGCAGCGGCAGACGAGGAGCCTCCTCAGCAGAGTATTTCATAGATTCGGGCTACGCTGTCATTTTCCTACACAGGCATCGCTCCCTCTATCCCTACACGCGTATGTTCTCAACCATAAACATGCTGGATGCCCTGAAGTTCAGAGGTGGAGAAGGAGCATCCAGTAACTCTGGTGAAGTGGTGGTTAACCAGCAGGTGCTTCCCAACATTGCCAAAGCGCTAAAGCGATACCAGGAAGTGAAAGAAGGCAAACTCCTTCTGCCCATTGAGTTCAGCACTCTGTCAGAATATCTGCATCTTCTCAAAGCAGCAGCACAGGCACTCAGCACAATAGGTACAGATTAAAAACTATTCAAAGGTTTAAACCTTAGCTCTTATCCATCATATTGTTCAACTCCTTATTCTGCACTTAGGATCCAAGGCCATGTTTTATTTGGCTGCAGCTGTGTCTGATTTCTATATCCCAGCATCGGAGATGCCTGAACACAAAATCCAGTCTTCCAATGGACCTCTTCAAGTGAGTAAAATTATTTTTTTAAATTCTAGCAAATGTACTTGCAAGACTTCTTTCTTTAGCCATACAAGCAGCGTGGCTCAAGAGATGGCCATGTCGGCCTGGGCATTTAGTTCTAAGCGCTGCTGTGCCATAGGACAGCCTCAAAGAGCTGCTAGCATGGCTGTAGACTCTTAACTTTTGGTATTATTGCGAATATCCTTTTTCCTTCTCTTCAGCTCAGCATGAACATGGTCCCCAAGATACTGTCCCCGCTGGTGAAGGACTGGGCACCTCATGCTTTTGTCATATCTTTTAAGCTTGAGACGGATGCAACCATCCTGCTGGACAGGGCTCGGCGAGCTCTGGACACCTACAGGCACCAGGCAGTAGTGGCCAACGTGCTGGACTCTAGACGGGGTTACGTGGTGGTGGTGACCCGTGACACTCAGGCTGAGCTGATGGTCACAGAGGAGGATGTGAAGAATGAGGTGGAGATAGAGGAGAGGATAGTGAGCAACCTAACATCGGCACACAACAAGTTTATAACTCAACAAGCAGGTTGACAGTTATCTGTACTGCATGTTTGAGTGAATGGCACTGCTATAAGTTGTCTGTGCTCTTACCCAATCCCAAGTTTGACTTAAATTAATTTGCCTGTTCTGCTGACAAGTTTCTGTATATTCAGTATGCTGTTTGGTTGTATAACCTTAATAACTATAAACACATGCCTTCCCTTGTCCTTTAATGTACTCAGGCATCTAAGCTTATGTGTTCCATTTACGTCAGAACTCGGAAGCTGAGAATGACGTCACACCCGAGTTGAAAGCGTTCCATTTACAAGTCGGATTTTCATTAGTTCTAGCCAGGTTAGCCATTGTTAGCAATGCCAGTTTATAACAACGCATTACACTGTCTTTTTGGCATACAAACAAGTGTAACATGTCCACAGAGGATATGGACAGCACTGTGTACGACTGGTTTAGTGAGACACAAACAACACAGAAGTGCTGTATGTTACTACAGCTTTCACAACGGTTGGTACACGGAGCAGCCATGTTGGACCGAGATCTGCCTGAGTTCAGGGGCGTTTCCAACTTTGACCTCGGAAAAGCCGACTTACGAGAACAAATGGAACGCACTACTATGAGGCCGTCACTGTACATGGACAATATGCAATTGAAAGTTTATTGAATGTTTATTCACACTGCACAATGATCTGGAACAGAAACAAATATTTTGATGTCTTTCTACAAAAGTAAATGAATAATTCAGTGGCATGCTTTACTACACACCTTTAATAAACATTTACAAGTACAGTCGATTGGTAACTTTTCGACCCCATGGCTTCATTTGGCAGCATATTTTGAATTCTCTGATTACTTAAGTTTGATGCTTTTCTTGACACCAGCACGAATACCAGACAGCTCTCCACTGTATCTTGTGTCCTCCCGACGCACGTCACGCACCTGTTGAGTATAAACAGTGTCAATATCGATCTTGGGAACATGTTTGACATATCAACCTATATCTAACTTATCTTGATGTAAACTGATGAGCCTACAGATAGTTTCCCCATAAGCTTTTAATGCACGTTAGCAGCATGATAAAAATAATCTTAATCATATGGGTAATACAAACCTGGCCCTTTCTGCGGATTTTGGCCCGTCTGAACTTCTCTCTGTGCTTGACTCTGGGATTGCGGTCAATTTTCTTCCTCTTTGGTGTGAGCCCCTTATTCTTGGCCATCTGTGGAATTGGTAGAAGCAAATAATTAGAAAAGCTGTTCAAAAGTGACAACGTTTAACATGGAATGCCTGAGTGTAAGGTACTCCATATATTAAATTGTATTGGGAGGTAAAAAAGCTTTTTGTAAGCTTGATCTGATGTAGTTTCCCAAATGCACCCTGCCCAAGATGAATTTCTCCTATAGGAGACAATAAAGCCTTAGCTTATCCTCATGCGACCAAAACACTATACAATATACATTTTATCCTCTTTGAGAATTGTCTTGTATAGGACTTGATGTTATCAGACACCATGCCTGAATTCTGGCATAGAGCAGTTTTACATTTATATAGTACTTCATTCAATACATGGTTTCCTCCAGGAAAGCATTTCAGGCTCACAAATTATTTCTTGCTTTAAACCTGCTTCCAAAATGAAGGAATAAAATAATTCACATACAGCCCTATGCTGCTGTAAGACTAAATTCTAAATGAAATCCCGTTTATATAATTCAAGTGTCTTAGTCCATCTTGAAATTATCACCTGAGCTGATGGTGTTCTGTTAGTCTTGATGAGATCATCTGACTGTAAATACTAATATTTGAGTGTGCAAATTGTAACTCTACCTGGTAAGTGATTCCTCGTTTAGCATCTGGATCTTCCTCCTCATTGTCATTCTCTACCAACCTGCAACAAATTGACAATTTATCAGATCCCCAAATTGATTTTTACCTAATTGCCATTTCAAAGACTCAAATCATACTTACTCTTCAGCTTCTGTGTCATTGCCCTTCCTCTTCAATTTCGCCCGCTCCTCCACATCTCTGTAGAAACGCAGAGCCGCTTCCTCATCCAGATCAGAGTCCGAGTCCTCCTCAACCTCAAGCATAGTTTCTCCAGAATCCTACAAACAACGTGCACTCATTACCATTCAAGTTCCATGTTAAAACAGCAACAGATTCTAAGTAAGATCTGTAAATGCAATAAAATCTCACCTTTTCCTTCTTCCTGGGGACTCTGGTTTTCTTTCCCTCTGCTGGTCTGCTGGCCTTATCCCTCTCCTCACCAGCTAACAGTTTGCGAAACTGAGGTGAAAGCCGAGCATCTACTAAACCTAGTTCATTGATGAGCTGCAGACAGATATTGAAAGACAGAGGGTTGTAACTAATGTAATGCTCCAGCCCAAATAGTTATTGCTACCATTATTAAACAATATTAGCATTAACAGAATGCTGTCCAAAATAAGAGTATAGATGCAGTTGTACTGCTTTCCACTGGCGGCAAGTGTTAATGTCAATGTGTGGACTTACATTTCTGTAGGTGAGCAGTCTTTCAATCACTGGATGGTTATGAACAGGGATTCGTTTGGCTTTCAGCACCAAGTAGAAGCTGATGTTTGTGCAGTAACTGGGGCAGGTAAGAATCGTTAGTCATTTAATGAAGGACTGTGACATGATTCTGCAATATGGAATTAGAATTTAAAACTTACTTGAGATACAGTTGCTGTTTCGTCTTGAGGTAGTCAGCACCCTTTGGAAAATAGGATGAAAATAATTCAGATTCACATACTAAATTGCCATAGCAACATGACATTATTAATTTATTTAATTTGGATTGTTCATGAAAGTTCATGATCAATCCAACTGCTGTTGTGATTAGTCATTTTTAACCTAATCACAGCCTTGGTAAATTTCAATGTGAATACTTACAGAGCCCCAGGTTACGCAGGTTATAGAACGATAACTTTGCTTTGATTATAAAACAGGCTATAGATGCTTTGTCATACAATACAATTCTGCTGAATAGCTGTTGCTCTAAGACGGATTGTAGATTTCCATCACAGCAATTGACCTCTTTCACATTCATTTATTATATTTTGGGGCATTTTGGCATTTCAATAAGATCAATCAATAGGACAGCTGCAGACAGGAAAGGAGGAGGAGGACATGCAGCAAAGTGCCACAAGTCAGATTCGAACCACTGCGGTAAGGACTGGGCCTTGGAACATGGGGCGCACGCTCAACCAGGAGAGCTACCAGGGAACCCCCTCTTTCACATTTTCAATTGATATATCGTTTACTAGAAAAATAAAGTATAACCTTTAAAATTCAGCCTGGTGACAAATTCACAGCTGGAAATTAAGTTAAATGTGGGTCACCTTTCCTGGTGGGATCTTTCCGTCCTTGACCATCTGCACGAGGGGATGCAACTCATCCTTAAGTTCATTAAGCTGCACACATACAACATAAATCAATTACATGTTGGCCAGTGGCAACTAAGCAAATATATTTAAACTTATTAAATTTGTGGATGTTGGATGTGTTTTGGTTGCATCCCTGTGTTGTACCTTTGCCTTGAAGTCCTGAATAAGGTCAAGCAGCTCTGGGGACTCCTTTTTCAAAAGTTTCATTTTTTCTTTTTGGGACATCTGCATCAGGTCTTTCACAATCCTCTCTTTTTTTTCAACAGTCATGTTTTCATCCTTCCCCTCCACAGCAAATTCCTTCATTTAGGCACATAAAACAAACAAAATAAAAAAACAAGTTCTATCTTTGCATTTGGAATTAACTGCAGGTGTACAGAAGAGATTTACGATAAGAAAAATACCTGAAGAAAGTTTAAATCATAATCCTCCTCGCTCAGATTTGCAGCTAAACGTTTTTGGATATTTCTAGCCTCTTCTTCTTCCTCTTGTTCCTCAGCTTCCAACTCATCTTGCGATTTCCCCTCTTTAATAACACAATTTAAATGTTGCATAACCACAAAGACAACAATGCTAACATGAATTGCCTAAATTATATTTCTGGAGATAAGACGCTTACTGGTGGTCACATAGTCAGAGTCATAGAACATCTTCTTCTTGGTGCCCCATGCCATTTCATTGGGAAGATCTGAGGAAGACAACAAAATTACAGTTAAATGGGAATGACAGGTAACCAAATCCTGCACAAAAAAACTGATACTGATAATTGTATGTTTACCTTCTTCTTTTTTCCCCTCTAAATCACTCTCCATGTCTGTCCCCTCTTCTTCATCTTCTTCCTCCTCCTCTGACTCTGAATCATCTAGCGCCATCACTTCCTCCTGTGAAATTCAGCTGAGCTTGAATTTGTTCTTGAACTACAATAAATTAATTTCCTGAAGATAAATCCAAACACCTAAGCCATCACCTCCTCATCCAGATCCTCCTGGTCGCTCTCCATTTGAACACCGCTGGCAAGAAGTTTCTGTGGCAAAGAGACCGCGGCAAAAAAAAGGTTAGACACAAAAACAACGACATACACTTACCACAGAACTATTAGTGAGGTAAACTTACTGCAATCTTGTCATCATGAAACTCATCGATGTTGTCCTTAGAGTACTGTGACGATTTCTGAAAGGAAAAGAGGAGACAAGTTCAAATCTGACTGTTGAAAATAATAACCACAACAGCAAAACTGAGTTGTTGTTGTTGATGATTTAGAGTGGCTTATTTGATGCACAAGCAGGGAAATCAATCAATCTCATTTTTATTTGTCACTTTTAACTTACTGGCCTTCATTTCCACATTACTACCACCTCTAGTTTAGATTCAATACTGTGTACCAGAACCAACAATCAAAACATTGTCACATTATTCATAGTAAAGTATTTATGAAAAACTGTAATGGAAAACAATGAGGAAAAAAAAAAAAGCCACATTGCTGACAGTCATGAAGAGGTGGCACCTGATGTACTTTACTGTAATGTAATACTAAGAATTTAATACTTTTGAAAACTTCTCCCAAAAATACCAGTGTACACTTTCCTCTTATTTTTAAATCATGTAGTCATGATCATAAAACCTGTGAGAAATCACTTTCATTTGTAGACAAAATATTTCAATACTTGAATGAGCAAATAGCTCAGCTCTATATGAGTTACATAAAAAATTTTAATGCGCCGTATATTCACCAATATTCATATATTATGAAGTTTTCTTTGGATTTCAATATAGTCAATGGTTGTTGACCCTCTCAGTATGCTGAACCTCTGTTATTAGAGGTTCTCCCTAGGTTTTTCTCATGTATATTGTAGTAATGATAAACATATTTGCACATGTGTCTAGTTGAGAGCATACTGTACGATGTACAATGTAGCTTTCCGACAGAATTATAGTACAGACAGACAACAACACTGCAGAAAGCATCTGCTGCTGAGTTCTTACCTTATCAGGGACAGGCATGTTTTTGTAGGCTTCAGGGTCATCTTCATCATATCGCTCTGTCTTCTTTGGCCTTTGTATCTTCACAATCCTGTTCAATAAAAGAAAAGAGACAGAGATGTGTTGTAGTCTCTGCTCTGTGACATACAGAGGATATTTATACAACTGGCATATCTATATCATTGTAAGTTCCTGTAGGTCCTGATGGGAAATGTAAGGATCAGAGCCAATAGCTAAAAATATACCATAACACGTCCCCCTAACTGTTAATGACAACAATAAAACAGTGTATGGAGGCGACGTGCAACTTAAGCAGCCTCTTTAAAACATACATGCATACTCTGGTTTTAGCTATGTGGAGATAGGTCTGGCAATGCGAGACCAACTTACCTTTTAGCTCGCACCATGATGGGAAATGATTAAACTTGTTTGCTACACGTTAGCAAACAAAACAGGAGGGGAATGGTAACCAAGCAACACGTTTCCAAGCCAGTACTAATATCTGGAGATTAAAACAAAAGAAAACTGTAAATATCAAGTTGAGTCGAAGCGACACATTTTCCACATAGACAAATAAAGAAGGTAACCATGTGCTTCCGTAGTTTCTTCTTTTTCTTTACTTTTATTGGGGGGGGGCTACAAAGCAATGTGCATACCGCCACCTACTGTGCTGGAGTGTGTAACATTTTTGTATAGTATTTGAGTTGTTGCATCTTTATTATGTCTATGATTTATAGATGACTTACAATATACGGAAGCGTGAAAAATATATAATTTGCCCTGTTTTTTACATATTTATTTGCGAAAAAGGTTTTAGATTCTAAATGTTCATGGAAAAATAAACTACTCTGTTTTTCTGAATTGACGAGATAACTTAAAATCCTATGGATCATGGTTGCTGCTGATTCAAAATCAAAGAATAGATTTATGAGAGCACTCACATAAAAATTGCACACACACACACACACACACACACACACTTGCAGAGCGTTGCATATACATTGAATTCATGAACGATTCTGTGTCAAATCAGCAGAGGGAGGCACCAAGAAACTGTTACAGACGCCACTTAGTTTCCTTGCTGGGGATATTGCATGGGTAAATCAATGTAATTATATGGAGGAAAAGAATGCCCTTTCGCAATTTTTAACAGCCATCAATCACTCAATCAGTCACTTATACAGTGAGGAAAATAAAATAAAAAATCCAGAAATACAAATAAATAGTTAAAAAAATCATACATCGTGATTTCTGGATTTTTTTTTTTAGATTATGTCTCTCACAGTGGACATACACCTACGATGACAATTTCAGACCCCTCCATAATTTCTAAGTGGGAGAACTTGCAAAATAGCAGGGTGTTCAAATACTTATTTTCCTCACTGTAAATCAAAAAGAGTAAACTGTGTTTCAAGTCTCCCAAATCCCAGATAAAATACTGAGGGCATGACCTCTGTGTCTTCACTGTTAGCTAAAGGCCTATTGCCTTCTACAGTAGATAATTAACGTTATCAGAACATGCTCAAAGTTTTACTTTAAAACTATTTATTACATTTATTTCACACATTCTTTTTCACAATATTCTGTATAATGTTGCACTAAGTCCAGTATATCCAAACCTTATACTGAACAAAATAATCCTTGTGACATCTTTTGTCAATTCATCAGCACCATTGTCTTTTACACTTGTATCGAACACAAATGTAGCCTACATGTATTACCACTTGCTGAAGGCTTAATAAAATCAGATTTACTCCAACTTTTTAATCAAAAGATATCCTATAATTTATTTTTCTGTGAGGTTCAGTGGGTAGAACAGTTGATACTAGCATTAACAGAACCGTTTAATGTACTTTAACATTCTAAAGTAAAGCTTTGCTGTACGTACAGTGAAACATCTTATCATCAAATTCAGTGGGACGTCAAGTCAACAGATAGCACTGATATGCATCCTATGTACAGTATATTACAGTGGTTTTATTCTCAGAGTCACAGCCTGTTTTGGGCTTTGTTTGGGTAATTAACACTGCAACACTGTTTGTAACTATCCACTCCTGGCAGCTGTCTTTTCTCAGTGTGAGAAGATGATATTACAGAACATGATTGTACTGTATTGTACTGTATTTTCTTCCTTGCTCCTTATTCCTGTTCTGTCTCTGCCAGTGACCTCCTCCAATCCATATTGAGTGCATAACTGGAGCTGCGAGGCCTCTCTTTGGGCAGAAAGTTTTTTGGAGTTCTGTACAATAAAGGTTTCAACTCATCGTTCCTCTTCTTCATCAGGGCAAGAGCAGGTGTCATTTGATCGGGGTCGAAACACTGCCAAGGAAACAGGAGAGTGACAGCAACAAAAAACATTAAAATCATGTGCATCTGAGTAAAGGAAGGATAAAGGATTATAGTGGTACTTTTACTTCAGCAACCTAAAGAGTAAAATCTCTGTGAGATATAAACTTCTTTGGGTAAGGAATTTCTCTTCCTCTATCCTTTCTTTTTCACAAGCATATACACAAAAAAAAAATACTACAAATTCACAGACTTACAGCGGCCTTAAACCTTGGCACCGGGGCTCCTCTGTTCTCATCTGTATTGGGTACACTCAGAGCCAGCATAGACTGGCTCAGTTCTGACACAGCGGCCTTTGATCCTCTCCTGAGCAGTCCTAAAGTGTTCTGCTGAGGCTGAATCCTCTTCATAATATCACTCAGAGAGCTGAAGCTCCCAGACTGCAGAGAGCTGAAGCTCCCAGAATGCGGCACCCTCAGGATGATAGGTTTCTGTGAGTACAGAAATGCATTTCAGTTTTCTCACCTCACAGGAGCTCAAGGTTACAGCAACTCAAGTGTTTGGAAAGGCAAGTCACTTACTCTCGAATATTGTGTGTTCTCCACATTGAAGATAGTTTCATTTATGCTGCTGTCTGCTTCCAAAATGGCCTCCCTCCTTGAGTGCTCTCTTCTCTTAGAAGAAGAAACTGTGATCATATTGTATGTTGGTTCTATTGCTTCATCAAGTCTTGTTGTTGTTCTGTCATTTAAGTTGGTGCTCTTCTCTATGGAGAGTTGCTTGAAGTTATCTTTATTTATTATATGTTCCACTCTGTAGGAGAAAAAAAATCTTTTAGATATGACATTAATACTAAATTATTCCACACGTTTCCTTTATCTTTTGGGTGTTACCTCTTCATTGTTTCTGGAGCTTTCAACTCTATTGGTGAGAGTTGTGTGTTGCTATGAAAATAATCAAGAAACGATTAAATAAATTGTTAGCAGAAAAAGACAAGCGCCAATAGTCTTAATCAGTATAATGTCAAAATTGGCTGCAACAAAACTTACTTGAAAGTTGTTGAATCTGGCACATTGTTTCTCACTGAAAAAGTGTTTTCATATACCCTGTCACATACAAAATGAGATCTATAGAGTATTATTCATACAAACAACATTTGTTTTCATTATTTTGGTGTAAGATTCAGTGAAATGTAAATTATAGTTGTAAGTTCTATTTGTGTAAATGGAAAAGTGAATATGTATACTGTATGCTTGAGCCAAAGATAACTTAGATCGGTTTAATCAAGATAATCCATGTACCTTTTCTTATCCACAAATTGGTTTCCATTGTTAGTAAAATCATCCATTATGGGTGTATTTTTATCAAACATCATTTTGCTCTGCAGTGGCATTTCCTTGGTCGTGATTTCCTCGTGTTGGTCAAGTGGACTGTCAAGGAAGCTGCTGTTTCTCTGGATAACCCCCATGGCTTCCCAGTCCAGGAGGGACTCCGCAGGTGGGGATGGAGGGTTGGTGATCTCAGACTCCGAATGGTGATGTCTTTGAAACCAGAGATCTGAGTGGTCTTTCAGCTGATGAGTCACATCTAGGCGTACATGAGTACCTGCAACCCTCCATGTATCTGGCATGGGGAGCGAAGCAGCAAAAAGGATCCTGAACTCCCTATCGAATGAGTCAACAACTGCGCCGCTTAGAACAGTGATCAGCTGCCGGTGCAGGTGGGCGTCTGTCCATGTGAGGCTGCAAACACAGAATGTTACATCACTTTCAAGTGTTTTTGATCCACATAAAATGAGTTAAAAGAAACGACTGCTCACCTGTAGCTTCCGTGAATTACTGTCTCTAAATCCACCAGGAGGAAGTTGTCTTTCATTTCCCCAACCACCATTCTTCCCGTCCTCGAACAGAAAGTTTTCCCTCCAAGAACACGGACCTGCATATTCTGCCAGACCACAAGCTTAAGTTGAAACTCGAACTTGAAACTTAGTGTTTATTGGAGAGTGAACAACGTGTAATATATTGTATCATGCACAAGGTTTGTATAAACAAAAGTGTACGGCCATGCTAGGAGCTCAAGCTGTACTTTAAAGAAGTGCTTTGAGCTAAATGATAACATAAGCATGCTAACATGTTCACTGTGACAATGCTGACAATGGTAGCATGTTAACATAGTTAGCACTAAACACAAAGTACAGAGGCTGATGAGAGTGTTATTAGTTTTGCAGGTATTCAGTCATAAACCAAAGTATTTGTATATGAAAAGTTATTACAAGTCATCCTGAGAGGGACATAAATGTGCACTAGTTTTACTGGCAATCAATCCAGTGGTTGTTGAGACGTGACAACAGTCTTTGGGATGGATTCTGGAGGAACCATGAATGTCTTTGTGCCAATCCATCTTGTAGATTTTAAGATATTTTACTGGATAAGTTGATAAGTTAACTTGACCTGCTGGGGGCTGCCTTTGAAAAGTCAGGGGTTCACAAAAATCACCAGGGTTTGTCCTCTGGGCACCATGAGTAGCCTACCTGTACCAAATCCAATCCAGCTAGTAGTTGTTGAGATATTTCAATCTGGAACAAAGTGGTTGACTGACCAACCAATATTGCGCTCTCTAGTGCCATACCCAGATAGTATGGTTAAATATTTTTGCATCAGATTGTTATTGTAGCCATGGCATACAATACCAGTAAAATTACTAAAGATTTAAGTTTTGTTCATTGTTCATTAATTGCACGTACTGCATTCATGAACATTTTTCAATTTAATTTTGTTTTCAACATCAGGCATAATATTTACTCCCTTGATAGAAACACAGATACCACTGAATGACGTGTAACCAGTTTAACCAGCTATCAATTGTTACATTCCTAAGATAAAATGTCAAAGTAAACAATGTCTTTGTAGAGTAGGTATGCATTGTGTCAAGTTTTTAAATGACACTTATTTAGATGTGACCTTTGTTAGAAAGAATCCAATAACACAATGTGTAGAATATAGTAGACTGGTGGTGCTTGGTTTTGGAAAGTCTCTGGTATGTTTATTCCCATGTATAACATACACAAACGATTGGCTGCTAGGTGTGTGCTAATTTGTAGGAGGTGAGGTGACTCACCGGATGCCTGAGCCTGTTGAGTGTGAAGTTCTCTTGAATGGATCTTTGATTCAGGATAATGTAGACGGGGACACCACGGGAGGCAGCATTGTGTAAATCACCAATTATTGCACCATCTGTCAGTCTGTCTGTCACAATGGCAATTACCTGCGTAGTACACAAAATGTCACTGAGCCTGTAATTAACAGGATTGTTCAGAAAGTGGCTTGGACAAAATGGAAGTCTTCATTTTCTTATTATGTTTCACTGACAATGAGATGAAAATAATCATATCATTTACCTCAAGTATTACCAGCAAAATGTTGTAAAGTAAAAGTAGTTATTTCAGAGTGCTATAAAATAGTGTTTTAATGTAGCTGTTGCAGGTTGTGTCATCTCTGAATACTCTATATACTGTTGAAGAGTTCAAACTAAAGCAGTGTATTTGATTTTTTTTGTTCATCCTACATTTTTCAAGTAAAATCTTAAACTAAAGCCACCAATTAAACGTAGTGGAACACAAAGTGCAACATTTCTCTCTGAAATGTTGTGTTGTGAAAGTATTAAGCCTAAAACAAATTAAATAAGTAAAGTCCTGATGTGCTTCACCTCTACCCATAACAATAAACGTGTTTCTCCATAAAAATTGTATTTGCATACTTGGCCAGCCTTTTGTAAATGCCATCTGATGATCTGTCTGACAGGAGGTTCTCCCTCAGCAGGAGGACTGGTGTGGACTGTAACGCTTCCCTTTGGCACCCAGGGGCTTTTTTCAGGCCAGCCCAGCTCCAGGTTTGGGGCTGGTGTGTCTGAGCAGGAAGGGAAGTAGGTGGAACAGATGTCCTCCATCTCTGAGCTGCCTTCCTCTCCATTCTCCTGTCTTTGCACCTGTAGCGGATTAAAGCGGTAGTCCTGGGCCCAGCTGGTTATCTGACTGACCTCTTCAGACGACAGGAAGCAGCCGGAGCGCTCTGTGCCGATGGAGCTGTAAAAGGCCTCTGGTCCTGCATTTAGGAGTGTCTCGATTGCTTGACGCTCCTTCTCACAATACAGGAAATCTGGGGAAGACTCATTCAACGGCAAGAACTCTGCATCCTTATCGAGACTCTGCTCTTGGGAGTTTGACATAACCACAGCTTGGTGTGTCTCTGAGAATAAGTGAAGTCAACCACGATCCTTTCTGAGAAAAGTCAATTTAGGGTTCATAAGTTCAGTCCTGAACACATTTTATGTTCTGCAGCAGCCTTTGACCCCACCTCATGCTGACATAAGAAAAAAATCAGTGAGTAAAAGTGATCAATATGTCAAATCTGTTGAAACACACAAATATCAACACAATGTGAAACTCACCTCTTGGGCAGCATGTCTCATCTCTCAGGCTCAAGTATTACTCAAAAGCTAAAGGAGCTGTAGCTCTTCCTATGTTCCCTCCCCTGCATGTCATCTAAAGGCTTCCACTCCTTCTTACTGACATTGTTCTTAGATTCCAGAAATTCTGTGCAGCTGACAGATCAATTGGTTGCTCAGAAACACATATTTACAATCCTACTGTGGCTCTCTGATTTTCACAGCTGCAGTAATCAAATGAAATCATAGTCTATGATAATCTGATTCCAGGTCATATACCTTCTAAATATGTGTGAGGTGGAGTGGCAAAAATATTGCCATGTGTACTTTATCTAAGGCTGCTATATACCTCCCAGTTTCTTTTCTGGACTGGTCTAGCCTGACAGGTAGGTTTGTTGACACTGTATCTACCCATCTAAAGGTGTCAGGTGCAACAACAGCAGTTTCCTTTTTATTTTTTTGGAAATACCTTTGGAAAAAATGTGTTATGCATCCCAATATTTGTCTAACAATTGTCTACTATTCGATAGAAATAGTGCTAGCATACTTTAACAAAGTGAACAAGGGGTGCGAAGAATGATTGAATAACAAAGATGGCACACCCTTTTGCAACCACAGTGTTATATGTTAGGACTGCACATGCACTGTGTTACAAAGAAAGCACTTAATATAGAACAAAACAGGCCTTATGTAGATTTAGCCCTACAGGAATGCTCTTTAGTAAAGATCACATCAACAATAGGTGTATTGCTTTTTTAATACATAAACACAGGGATATACAAAACACAAAAAATGTAATCAAAATCATTCATTAAGCACATGTTTTACCTAATATTTCTATGTCAGAATCCTTTTTCTAACCAAATATGAGCTTTGTGTCTTACAGCATGACTGAGTTTTCTTGATCTGGTGAGTAACAACAATGTGTCTCACTGACAGAGATGCCACTATGCCACTAACAGAATTGTATAATTTCCTCATGTACACTTACTATTAACTGGAAAATAAGTGCAGAACATCACACTCTTAAGAGGTTTTTTCCATTCTTTCTGTTTTTGGCTCACTGCTTCTTGCGCAGGTGGACGTATAGGACTCCACTAACCAGGAGGAGAGGGACACATAACCACGCCAGGATGAAACAGTAACCAAAGCGTCCCTTGCTTAGATCTCTGGACTCACTTAAGATCTCTTTTCTGTGGAAGGTGAAGATGAGGCAAGCCGCAAAGGTTGTGAAACCTGCAAGAGTAACACATTAAAAAGCTTTAGTTTCAATACTAATCACAGTCATATTAAATACACATTACTGATGAATGAAGATGTCTACTTAAATATTTAGTAACAAATGTTTTGCAAAGGGATAAGATTGCATTGTTCTGCATTTTTCTTTTTGGCAACAAATACCACAAAAAGAACAAAGACAACAATGCATTAGTCCTTTTCTCAATTCTATCTGGCTTTCTTAAACTGTCTGTGGCAGTCAGCTTCAGGCCCATGGGTTTCTACTGAAGATTGTGACATGAGTCATAATGTAGTTGAAAATAGCAGAGATTTAAACCACGGCGATTTTATTACTATAAATCGATAAAAAAACAAAAGCCAATTTTAAAAAAGTAGTGCAGTTAAGTTATTAAGATCATAAGAAATAATAGCTTTGATAGTCCTTGAAAGAGTGAAAACATAAAATGCCAGGTTTTTGTTTCATTGACAAAATTGTATGTGGCTTATGGAATTAGAGTTCAAACACCTGCAAAGGCCTGACAGAGGCCTGTAAAGTAGAAGAGTCCTCCTTTGGATATGGTGAACAGCTGACCCAGAAAAACCAGGAAGGAGATGGAGGAGAAGACCACAGAGAGGACCATGAGGGCCTGAACAGACTGCAGCCAGTCTGGAAAGCACGTCAGAGAATGAGAGTAAAATACTGAGTCAAAAGCAAAACACAATGCAAAATATGACCAGTGAATAAACAAATCAGAATGTACATGTATGCAGGCAAGCACACAGAGAAATACTGCATTTACCGCTTTCATTAGTAGCAGCACACATCCAGGTTTTTGTGGCATTATCATAGAAGCAGTTATACCAGAGGTCTGTGATTTCTACATCATCCCATATCCACCAGGACTGTAGAAAGAAAGAAATATTTTTGGATCAGATTTCAAAGACAGTTTCTCATTTTTATTTTTTTTGCACTACACAGGGATTAACGGTGACATCTACTGTAAGAAGAAAGACAACATAAGTTAAAGCATCAGTTTACATGTGTATCACCTTCTCCAGGGTAGCAACGAGGAGCATGGCCAAGGCGACCAGATGCAGCACAGTTACGAATATGAGCAGGAAGACCATGGCTGCTTGGAGATGAGGGAAAAGTCTGGTATCCTGCATAAAAACAACCCTGCTGTGTTATTTTTTATTATAGGATGGTGTCTGTAAAAATCCATTTATGTTATTATTGGTGGTTACAAATAGAACCAACCAGCTCTGTAGTCAAAGAAAAATCATTTCATCCATGCCATTTAAAATGGCCAGCAGATTTCTGAAGGCAGTGGCCTGTAACAGTGGACTCTTTATCTGCCTCTTGAGGAAACTCTGAGCACCCTTATCATGGATCTCAACATCTGCACAGACAATCTCTGCCCATTTATTAGGCCACAAGCATGCAATGTCTCCAGTGCCTGCCCGGTCTCTGAGGATCATGAATCTGGGTACAAACTTTATACATAGTATAAAAGGATGACAATCTCAGGTTTAATGTAAAACAAAAAAAACTATGATTGTATTTTCATAATATCTTTAAACATATTCTCCAATGACCCACACCAAAGCAAGCTTAGGCATGTAAGTTAAATGACAACAACTCTGAATAAGAGTGATGAATGACTCAATAATTTGATTCACTTTTTCCATCAGAGACATTTTTGAGGACACAAAAAGAGGAAATCTCATTATTAAGTAAGACTTGTTCCTTTTTGGTTTAAGTTCCCCTAGATACAGTTATTAAAACACTACTTACATAAATAAATAAAGACAGACATTTGCATTGTGGCCTACTTATGTACAATAAAAACTAAATAATGAATTATTCAAAAACATGTGTGCTGTTTTTTCTATATATATGTAAATATGTGGTTAAATCTAGAAAGGGCATAATGCACAAATCAAATGCATTTCATTTTTCCAATCAAAAGTTAAGTGTTGAATATCAAAACTGTGCATTTGGTACATTTGTTTCTGTGGCCAAAAAGAGAGACTGCTGCTAGGTTTCACAATGCATTAAATCTATTTTCAAACACAAGCCTAAATGTAGGACTAAAGGAAACTCTACTAAATGTAGACATTTCCTTTTCCCAAATTACCTTTCCACAACTGTACAGTACCCTTTCAGGAATGGGTATTCTACGCCTTGCACGTTTGTCTTTCCCACCAAGCTCGGCCGATAGAGAAGAACCACTGTTGCTATTAAATTGTAAACAATTCAGAGAGGCATGTGTTTGATTACATACTACTACATCTGGTTTATGTAACATTTTGAGGTAACTGGCACAGACGATTGAAAGTAACCACAGAAAGAAAGCACTGTGGAAGAACAGAAAAGTATCCCATCATGAGGCAATAGCTACATCATGCTTAACTGTGTGACAATCCAGGAATGACATTTCTGTTTATTCCAACATAACCCAGATGAAGTCCTTACCCTTCAGCGTCAGTGCCTTTGAGTCTGTATCCTTGACCGTCTTTTTCTCCCAGTTGTTGTTATCCTCCCACTTTGCTCTTTTTTTCCTCCGAGACGTTTTAGCTCCAAACTTTGAGAGAAGGGCAGAGATGAGGAATGTGGAGGGAGATATAGGAGGAGTTCTCAACACCCATTTCCTCTAAAGTTTCTCTGCCCTCCCCCTCAAATCTGTAGTCTGGACCAACCAACTCAACACCAAAAAAAACATTTTCTCAAAAGCTGTACTGCCGACATCTAATCTGCATTGAAATTTGGAACAAAATATGATGAGGTAATGATCTGTTATTCTGACTTTACCAAAGGACAAATATAATCACATATTGAAACACAATTGTTATTACTTTAACAGTGGTGGATATGTGGATGGGCAATGGTTTCATTTTGCCACACTTGTACTAATGCTGTTCTTCCGGCAGTGCAGCTTGGCATGAAGACCACCACAGTATTTTCAGAGTGAGGGGATTGAAAGCCAGGAAGTATGACTGATTGCTGCACAATCTTAACTGGAAATGTGCAGGAAATCTCAGACCACCCAACACACAAGTTTTTAATCTAAAATTGAATCCCAATAAAAGCATAAATACACAACCCACATTCCATTAGAGCCATGATCCCTGTTGCATGTCAACCCCTCTCTCTCTCTCTCCCGTTTTCAGTTTGCCACTTCAACAATCCTATGAAGTTAAAAAATCATATCCTTATCTATTTTAAGGCTGTTTGTATTGATTGCATCTACAGACGTGTATTTAGTCTCCAAAATCGATGTTGTCATGTGTATAAGGATGACACACTTGTAAACACATTACTGGCAGCTGCAGCAACAATGGATGCCTGTTCCAAATTATGAGTAATATTTCTTTAATGAACCAATAAGCAGTAATAGACAAAGTATTCTTTACTTAAAGTGCTCATTTTCATGTTCTTAATTGTATTTAGAGGTTGTACCAGAATAAGTTTATTAGCAACATGTACTTGAAGTATTAAAAGTAAAAGAACTCTGCAGGAAGGGAATGGCCACTATGAGTGTAATGTAGGCAGAGGTGAGATACACCTCAGTTTTATGGTTTAAGCTATAACAACAATGCATACATAAAAACTAAGTAGCCTAAAAAAAAAATAATAATAATAATAAATGTATGTAAAAGCGATGAGTTACCTTCCACCACTGCCAGTATCCCGTACTTTTAGTCTAGATTAAACCAAAGATAGTGTTTTCACTAATGTTTACCAGTGACTATAAACTATCCACACCGTTAACGGTCCCACAAGACTCCTTCAAGGACGCACGGACAGCCCTCAATCCTTGTGCGCGTAAGAGAGTTTTTACAAGTAACCGAACCTCGAACCACAGACTGATACTTTACTGTTGGTTCAGATTCAACCCTTATCACGTTTTCACTGATTGACGTGGAAGTCTCGAGAAGCTATACGTTTCAAAGTTTGTAGGTAGTTGAGTGAGTGAGTACCGTTAACGTTACCATCGGACAACGGGGACACGGACTGTTTACGTCGCAGTGTTCCAGACAGTTCTTTCTCGGTGCCAGTGTGAGTTAATTTTCGGTGTTCGTAGTCGATGTCGGACTTTTTGAATAATGAATATCCTGTAATGGGATGTGATTGATAAACTACGGTCGAAAGTTACTTCCCACCGTAGGACAAATGGATCAACCAGAGGTACCGAACACATTCTACTTTTTCTTCTATTAACTTAGTCGCTATCACACCTAAACTTTAGCTGGCTAAAACTTTAGACCGTCAAACAGTTGAATTTGAATGAATTTATCTCTGCAAGCTGGTAATTAAATTACATGAATCCCTTAACATACAGTTGTTACTCTTTTCCTAAGGTTAAAGCATCACCTTAGTCAAATCAACATCCGCTTGATCTCTAAAAGCTGTTTTTTGTTGTTTTTTTATGGCTGCGCCATTTCACCCAATGGAAACGTTTTAAATGTCTTGCAATCATAGACTGTATATAACGGTCTATGCTTGCAATACATTTTCCTACTGGTAGTCATCCTGGTAGTTTGCATATTTTGACTTTGGGATCTTCACTAGCTAGAATGTAAATCAAAGTTCTATGGGTTTCAGCAAGTGTGGCTGCAGCGCATATGATTATAATGTGACTTTCAAGGGGTGAACGTTAATACACAGGTTAAAGTGTGGTCAGTTAGCTTTATAGGCTGTTCAACTGAAACACATTGGCAATGCCAGCTGTCTCCACTGAGAGAAACAGCTGTTCCCCCAAAATGTGCTAACAACTTTAGTCACAGCTGAGAGGAGTGTCAGTTATCTCACTCTAGTTCAGAGTTAGAGATACATATCTTCATTCATAAGGATTGTTTTGACATCTTGAGATGTAACATGGAAGCAGCACCTCATCTTATCCTAAAACATTGTTTATGTATTTTAATTTTTTTGCATCATCAATTTCTCTTACAGGAAGTGAACTGAAGTGGCAGGGTGAGATAAAAATAGATACATAGTCTAATAATGATTTCCTATTCACGCATAAAATGTTCACATTACGATTCAAAAGAAGTTGTCTCAACAGCGCTTACAACACTTAGCAGATATGGCAGCCGTAATTTATTGCTGTTGAATTACCAGTGACATTAGAAATTGTTATGAAGAGCAAAAATAAATGAAGTGTCCACTTTCTGTATGTAAGGTACCCAAATCCTTGGAGCAGATCCAAATCTTTACAGAGCACAAAGATGTTTTGGCTCAGGAGATGCGAGGCGAAAACGATCAGCTCAAGGAGCAGCTGCGCCGCCTAATATCCCTTCAAGGTTGGACATTTCTACCTGTACACTACCTACAAATATCAATAATCAAACAGCATGAGTAGTGACAGAGTTCTAACTTCTGGATCTTTATCTGCACTATGACAAAGTCTTTTAAAATTGTTGTTTACCCACCCCCAATAGATTACATATTTAAAGAATATATTGCAGGGATTTTTTTTCTTATGCATTGAAGGCTTTCAACTTATCAGTTTTTACGGTATCATTCACAAGTTTTTCTTCAACACAAGCTATGTTAGCTGTTCTATCTTGATGGATAATTTTCTAAACCATGTCATTCTTAAATTTAGCCCCATTGGGACTCTCTCATCCTCTGTGTCCCGGATGGTTCCATAGAAAAGCCCAGGGAAGTGGCTGTGCGCTGCTCTTTAATGAAGGTGGAGTGGTTAACTGGATGTAGGTTACATTTACCAAACCAAATGTCACAGCGGGTGAGGAAGAGGCAACAAGGAATAGGAAAATGCACACAATATGGTAGACAGTGACGGGTCAGGGACTTTTTGATGAAATGAATGTACATAAGCTTACTGGCATGGCTAGAAAGTCTGAACAGAAGTAACTGAGAGTCCATGGGTAATGGGAATGGGGCAATGTAAAAGGGAGCAGGCAGACAGGCACATATGCAAAGTCATGTTCCAGGTAACAGGAAACGTGTTGCAGGGTAAGGGGCTGAAAAGCAACAGCAAGTCACAACATTGACAGTCTGGCTGAGAATGAGTGGAAATGGGCTGGTTATATATTGCAAGGCTAATGATGGAAAGTGGAAACAGGTAAATGACAGAGTCAGGTGGCTGGGACAGGTGGGAAGGTTTGGTGGATGGATGGGGAATGACAATACAGGGGCCTGAGGAAGTGGGAATGTAGCAGAAAAGCAGAATTGACAAAACAGGACTAAGGCAGACCAACCAGTTTTAGTCTTTATCCTTGAAGAACACAAGACATGTTGACGAAGCTGACTTAAACTGACTACCTTCTTGAGACAAGACCCCAGACACCTTCAGTCCACAGATATTCAGATTTTAAAGCATTAGAAATCCTACTCTGTCAACATTCTCTGTTGTGATAGATGCCCAGATAAGCGAGGTGGCTAAGATGCTGTACCAGCAGGGTCTCACAGAGTTGATTCACAGCAGCCCTAGTGAGCAGGTGGCCTATCTTCTGGTGGAGAGAGCCTCTTTACTTGAGATGATTGAGGATTCTAACAATCTGACGGATGATGGAAACACACCCAGCCCGCTGGGGTCTGAAGTCCAGCCACTGAACACCAGTGCACACCAGGTTAGAGGAAGAACCTTTTTGTCAATTCTTAAAAGGTCATGCTGTACAGATACATTTTTATCTGTGGGAAAAGAACTTATTCTATTATGTGATCTGATGTTACTGCACAGTCTTCCCACAAGGGGGCAGCACATCACAGCCAGAGCCCATGGAAGAGACTCTTTGGACTCCACAAAGCTTCCCAGCGCAAGCATACTTTTATTCCTGTATGTCATTTTTTCTAGAGTAATGTTTCTGCATACCATACTTACAAAACACTAAGTACTGCACTCAGTTCAGTTACAAAATCCGGATCTAAAACCAGCACCTAATTCTTTTTTTGTGTATCCTATAGTGCACGCTTGAATATGAGTTTTTTTTGCATGTTTCAAAACGTCCATTTTAGCAGTATCAACATAAACATGAACAACTTTTTTTTGTTCCAGTGTTATTAGGCTTTGTTACCAGCTCAAGCTAGGGAACTTTGCATGTCAGGAGAAATTCCAGATACTACACTACTGATGCATCTTGATCCAGTGCATCCTCAAGGACTCTTGTCTGTTCTTGCATGCATTTATGAACATTTCTTGTTTGTATGCATATGGGTTCTTTTCAAAATAGGGTTATCAAATTAAACTTGGATAATTTGTTCAGTTTCCTCGTTCCCTCCCTCTTTAGGCTGAGGCCAGGCATTTGGCTGGCCAGGCAAGCAGCATGGAGAGGGAATGTTCCCGTCTGGAGCGGGACCTGGAGGAGGGCTCCCGCCGGCTGGCCATGGCCCACAATGAGATCCGGCGTTTGACTGATGAATTGGAGTCTGCTCATTTGACTCAAAGAGCTTATGGTGAGAGATATCAATTACCTACTTACAAGCAAACTGTGTCATTCTCTAAGATATTTCTCACGGTGTTAACACAGTAAACTATCACCACTTTGTCAACATTTCCTCTATTTTTTGGGAAATCATATTTCATAAAATTAAGGTTGCCATCACTGCTAGAAAAGAAAACATCACAAACTTTCAGCAGAATCCTCAATAAACACTGTATATTAGTAGCATTCAAGTTTTTATAGTGTCTGCAAAGTAAATATCCAACTATCCACTATTGCCAAAAGGCCTTAATGATGCATTTAATCTCAATATCATGTTAAATTGATGTTTTTACTCAGGAACAGTTTCTACCACAGCCGCATATTTTACATAGGAAGAGCAAACTATAATCCTACATTACTATGAAGAACACAGACACGGTTTTACAGGCAAAACGCAATACAGTCACTGCTTCCTAAAACAGGAAGGAAAGCTGGAAAAAAAGCTAACGCTGTAGATGTGTGAATCCCAACGCTCATCAATATAACTTCCCCATCAGTTAGGCACAAGATCTGACCATAATTATACTTGTCCTTTCCATAAACTGTTGTTGCTTTAGCCTATTATGTTATGAGTTGCAACTCTGGCAGTGGTAAGCGATTGTGAGAGCAAATAAAAAATCACCTATCAGCGAATGTTAACGGGGGTTGTCGGCCTCTAAATGTTTTAACTTTTATGAGTGCACCTCTCTCTCTCTCTCTCTCTCTCTCTCTCTCTCTCTCTCTCTCTCTCTCTCTCTCTCTCTCTCTCTCTCTCTCTCTCTCTCCCTGCGCACCGAGCTCCACCGGATCTTCTAGGAACAGTGACGCCGTTATCAACCAAGTATTGAATGGTCAGTAGGCGGTGCTTTTACATAGGTTGATCTCTCATCTCCAACATAACCTCTTCCCAACCAGGTTAAGTGTTCAGCATAAGTTACCACGGCAATTCAACCCGGTAACAAGTGATCCACTGTCTTGATACAGAAAATCCTGGATTGAGTGACCTCGTTAACGCCAAATATTGCTTTGTAGTACAGGTCTAAGATGAAGGTCTAAGACTGTAACATTGTGTTTTCTAATTAAAAATAATTGCTTGCGTAATAGAAGAAACTATGCCACCATCTTTGTTTTTATTCTTAATGTTTGTGTATTTTAGAGCCTGAACTGCAGGCAGCACAGCAGGAGGTGGAGCAATTCAGACAGGAAGTACAAAAACTGAAGAAATATGGTGAGTCAGTTTACAAAGAAATGTTGTTGAGTTTATATTGGGTGTCAGAAAGGAGACCACACCTGCTTACCCTGTTCATACAGGCTGGAGATTATTCCAGCATGCACTGGGTGTGAGGCAAGGAACATCCTGAGGCATGTACAGTCATGGTCAAAAGTTTTAAAAATGACACAAATATTAATTCTTACACAGTCTGCCGCCTCAATTTTTATGAGGGCAATTTGCATGTATTCCAGAATGTTATGTAGAGTCCCTCCTTTCAATAAAAATAATAATAACTATATAATAACTTCATCTTAAAAAACACTTCCACTGCATTTTAGCCCTGCCACTACATGACCAGCTGACATCATGTCAGTGATTATCTCGTTAACACAGGTGAGAGTGGTGATGAGGACCAGGCTTGAGATCACTCTGTCATGCTGGTTGAGTTAGAATAACAGACTGGAAGCTTTAAAAGGATAGTGGTGCTTGAACTCATTGTTCTTCCTCTGTTAACCATGGTTACCTGCACAGAAACTCGTGCAGTCATCATTGCGTTGCACAAAAAGGGCTTCACATGGCAAAGATATGCTGCTAGTAAGATTGCACCTAAATCAACCATTTATTGGATCATCAAGAGCTTCAAGGAGAGAGGTTTGGTTGTTATAAAGAAGGCTTCAGAACGTCCAAGAAAGTCCAGCAAGTGCCAGGACCGTCTCCTAAAGTTGATTCAGCTGTGGGATTGGGGGACCCCCAGTGCAGAGCTTGCTCAGGAATGACAGCAGGCAGGTGTGAGTGCATCTGCACGCACAGTGATGCAAAGACTTTTGGAGGATGGCCTGGTGTCAAGTAGGGCAGCAAAGAAGCCACTTCCCTCCAGGAAAAACTTCAGGGACAGATTATTATTCTGCAAAAGGTACAGGGGTTGGACTGTTTAGGACTGGGGCAAAGTCATTTTCTCAGATGAATCCCCTTTACTGATTGTTTGGGGTATCCGGTAAAAAGCTTGTCAAGAGAAGACAAGGTGAGTGCTGCCATCAGTCCTGTGTCATGCCAACAGTAAAGCATCCTGAGACCATTCATACGTGGGGTTGCTTCTCAGCCAAGGGAGTGGGCTCACTCACAATTTTGCCTAAAAACACAGCCATGAATAAAGAATGGCACCAAAACATCCTCTGAGAGCAACTTCTCCCATCTATCCAAAACCAGTTTGTAGATGAACAATGCCTTTTCCAGCATGATGGAACACCTTGCCATAAGGCCAAAGTGATAACTAAGTGGCTCAATCTTGGAGAATTGATTATGCAAGAATGGACTGCCATTAGTCAGGATGTGGCCCAGAAGTTGATTGACAGCATGCCAGGGCAAATTGCAGAGGTCTTGAAATAGAAGGGTCAACACAGCAAATATTGACTTTGCATAAACTGAATGTAATTGTCAATAAAAGCCTTTGACATTTCAGAAATGCTTGTGATTATACTTCAGTATACCGTAGTAACATCTGACAAATATCTACAAACACGGAATGAGATAACTTTGTGAAAACCAATCCTAGTGTCATTTTAAAAACTTTTGACCACAACTGTAATTAAGATCAACATGCCCTGGATTTCTTTCATTTACCTGGGTTCTAACCTAACAACCACAGTCCTGCATAACCTGTGTCAAGACGGTGGTTAACAACTAGTTCAACCAACCCAGGGTTTTACAATCTAGTGACGTGCGCATTCACATAAAAGTGGCGGTGTGCATATTGATTGGTCACTAGGCGGTGCTTTTACACTGGTTGATCTCTCCACCATAACCTGCTCCCGACCAGGTTAAGTGTTCAGCATAAGTTACCACGGCGATTGAAGCTGGTAAGAACTCATCCACCGTTGTGATAAAGAAAACCTTGGGTTGAACCTAAAGTTAACTTAACGCCAAATCTTGCTTTGTGGTAAAAACACCACCCAAATTCACAAACACCAAAGCTACAACAAAACAACACTTTGTCAAAGTTAGAAAAATAAAAGCTTAAATCCCTGGGGAGGATTCTGCTAGGTTAGCAAAATGGTCCACATTCACTGCTGTGTCGAAAAAAAGAAAATCCGAGGACACGGCTTGTGAATCTGTGCGCAGGTTATAAACTGTGCATGCAGATTTGGAAATGCTCATTGTTTTCTCAGCTGACACTCCATGGACACTCTCTTTCGTTGTAGTTATTGGGTTGTAGCTCTTGCATTTGTGTTGTAGCTTTTGTATTTTTGTTGAGCCGTCTCGGCCACCGTAAGATCTGATATTCACATTTTGTTAAATTAAATACAAATTGAAAAACTTAAATTATCAATGTTTGTATTTTCAGTATGCAGCATATTAAAATACTCATGATTGACAAGCATTTCATAGTCAAGAATGTGTGAAATCCTTTAACATGTATTATTTATAATCCAATGAGTGCGTTATCTGACTTTTTTAAAGACATGGTGGAATTGCGAAAGGCCAAAGAGCTAAACGATCGTCTGGACCTTGAGATCAGAGCCTTGAGGAGCAGGGTACGCACCCTGGATGCTGAGAAAAGCTTGCTGCAGCAGACGGTAAGATACCTGCTGGACTGAGGTATTTTATTGGTACACATTATGGTGAGATAACACCACTTTCAAGATTTTTTAATTTCCCACAATTTTTGCAGTAGAGACTTTTGACTTTCAGTAAAAGAATAAGCTTACATTTACAGTACTGGTTGGAAGACAAACAAGATCAATATCAGTCGCTCTGATGTTATTCAAACACTGGAGACTGCGGTTTACCAAATGGCCTTACTGTTGGCTCAGCCAGCAGCTGGCACATCTATATCTAGTGTAGCCAGTCTAACCATGGGGTGAAAGTGCTCTGTGGAAAAGAGTAAGACAATATTTCAAAATGAAATGTGTATTATAAATGTTGGCCGTGTTCTGAGACACAATTGTATTTGATTTTATTTGTATTTGATTTTTTTTTTGTATAGTGTTTTTTTTCTCTCAAGTGTCCTGCCACTGGTATAGAGAAAAATGTCACAACAGTGTAATTATCTTAATGCATTGTAGATCTAGTTGATTACATCTGATTCTGAAACAGTCAGGGCCATACCTTGCACCCAGTGCAGTGTGGCAAACAGCCCGACGCAAATGACTTTGCTATTTGAAGACCGTCCAGCGCCCACGTTGTTTAAATAACAAATGCATCTGCACCCATCTTTGCACTCATCTTTGCGCCCAGTTAGCATGCTGGTCTTACAGGGAGGTGTGTTAAGGTGAATTCTTGGTGTACAGATCTTTATCAGTATTGCTATTATGTATTTTAAAGAAGAAATGCCATTTAAATGTAGGCTACAGTACACAGCACAGACTAGTTGGTGTCTAATTTCAAACCAGTAGAAACTTCTTGTTTCTCAAAATACATGCTTGTGCATCTATGTGTTGAAAAAGTGACTTATTTTTCTTTTTCTTTCTTTTTTTTCAAGTCTCAAGCAGCAGAGCTAGCACAGAGTAACCAGACCTGCAGAAATTTAGAGGAGGAACTAACTGCTCAGACAAGATGCCTTTTGGAAAAGAAGGCATCTTACATAAAAATAGTACATAAAAATATGCTCATAGTAATGCAAGTTAACATGGATTGTTTGAATGGCTGTCAAACACACAACAACATGGTACTGACTATACATTTCAGCTCTCTCCCCCCAAAAAATAAACTGCTTACATTTAATGATTATGAAGCATCAGCACCGGAAGTGTTTCCGGATGTGTGTATCCTACGCTAGGTTGAGTGCAGTCAAGTTGAAAGATATGGATCACTTGCAAATTACAGATGTATCACCTATATATATTGTTATGAAATTATAAAACTCCCATCTGTCAAACCTCTAAAATGCATTATGAATGTGGAACAGACATTTAGTTACTACATTGATCTGCGTAATGCTTCTCAGGTGGCGTCTCTGCAGAGGGAGGTAGAGCAGCTGCAGTCCGCTCTGCAGGAGCAGCAGCAGCAGCTCCTCACTGTGCAGGTTGAGGCCAACCAGGCAAATGAGTTAGCTAAAGTGAGTAAAAATCCTTGAGCATTACAAGAGAAGATTATATCACTTTAACTATCACCAAATCACGCAGAGCTGGATTTTATGTCAAACAGCAAAGGTTGAACACAGTTTAAATCATCATGTGCAGGGATATTTCTGCAAAGACATTTTTTAACAGGCTCATACGTTTGTTTTATTATAAAGTATGTGTCAAACACATTTGTCAACAGACATGATGCATGAAATGAAGTTGCAGTCGACATTGAGTGTCAGAATGTTGATCTTGTTGTGCTTCCAGTCCCAGGCAACTGAAGTGATTCAGAGCAATGAGATCTGCAGAGATTTACATAGTAAGCTCAGCGCTCAGTCCAGATGCCTTTTGGAGAAGGAGTCAGAAGTGAGTGATTCAACATGTTCAAAGATTATTGAGAGGATTCTGAATACGTTAAAGACAAATTCATGAACAGACTACAGTTGTCTTTGTTTCTTATTACATGATGTCAAAAACTTTTCTTATCCTTTCAGATACATTCCCTTAAACAACAGCTGGATACCTCCCATAATGGCCTGGATAACCCTATAGCTACCACCTGCAGCAAAGAAAACAATCTTCTGGATCAAAAGTAGGATATTCTACCTCTATACAACATCCAGCAGCTACTTTATGTGCATTCCAACTAGGCCTGCATGATTAATTGTTATAAAAGTGCGATCTCGATTCACCCTGTTCACGATTTAATTTTGAAATTTCATTTAATTCAATTTTTTAAATATATTTTGTTAATGACTTTGAATCTCATTTAAGCCAACTGCATCACAAACGCTACTACTTTATTCTGTGAGTTTTACACATAGACAGTATAAAATAGGTTTTAAAGCACTCCCAAGCACTGCAATGCTCTCCCTTCTTTTCATTGAAGCCTCTATGTTTACAGGCTTGTGGTGATGCGCAATGTGCTATAGGTGTCCAAAAAATCTATGTTTGGTACTGCAAATTTGTTTTGTTTCGTCATGGTCCAAAAAATCATGGCAGAGAATCGTAATATCAATTCTAAGCAAAAAAATTGTGATTCATATTTTTCGCCGAATCGTGCAGGCCTAATTCCAACTCTCAATAACTCTCAATGTTGCAGTAACACATAGGTTACTGGTTTCTGTGTGTGTTTAAAGGGTGTGGAAGCAAAAAGAGTCAGATTTGCAGCAATGTCAAAACACACTCTGTCATCTGAAAGACGACAAAGAGCTAAAGACACAACTACAGCTGCCTCAGAACAAAGAAAACACACTGCGTAAGGTAATTTGTTATTCAACATACTGTAATGGATTAGGTTTAGTTATATATTACAACTCCCATTTGTTGTACAACTGTCAGTTAGTACCAAAGGGCACCAACTGTTGCCACCCACGTTAAGCTCATGGAAAACAAAGCTAATAATCTGCATGCACCAGCGTGATCATAATGTACCACATGCCACCTCTGATGTTTGTACTTTGGACCTACAGGAGTTTCCTCATTATCAAGAGGGAGTGAAGACTCTGTTGAAAAACCAAGAGTGTGAGAAGCTCAAGAAGGAGATATGTGAAACCCTTAAATGCCTTGACAAAGAGCGGAGGTAACAGCCCCAAGGTGCTGCCGTCAGTTAAAAAGCTTCAAAATTCAAGAAAACTACAAAACACAATATAAATCTTGTAATTTTTCTATGTATGAACAAATACCAAAGTAATTTTGTTCCATCTCCTTTACAGTAAATACCATGAAATGAAAGAAAAGCACAAGGCAAAACTTTGTCGAGTCAAACAGAAATGTGATGATGAAACCACATGGCGTGACAAGAAGATAAAAACTCTAGAGCGAGAACTGTCCTTCTGTTCCCATTCAGTAGTAAAGGTAAAACCGCTTCTTTATCTTACTTAACACAAAAGAAAGCCAATACATTTGAGGTAGGGTTTTTGAGGTAGTTTCATTCTTGTTTAAAATTCCATACCAATGTAACAGGTTGTCATGGTTAATGTTAAACTGTGGTAATATGATCATAGAAGATGGTGTAATTCCAGTATTATTACATATATTTTTAATTAATGAGATTAGATTAGAGTCAACTTTATTGTCATTACACATGTACAGGTACAATGCAACGAAATACAGTTTAGAGAGTTTAGAGAGCCTCTGGGCCGCAGCTAGTGAAAGCGCCGCCACACACACTCTGAAAAGGATTTATGCAGATAGCTAGATAATATAAGACATAACAACATAATGCACAAGACTACATACATGAAGGAATATTTGGTGTATGGTGTCTGTGGATGTGAGTGTGTGTGTGTATGGGAAGTATGAGACACAAACTGTATGCGTTGTTGAAAAACAGCTCAGTTCAGTCCGGCCATGAGTGTATGTGTGTGTATGGGAAATATGAGACACAGACTGTCTGCGTTTTGCAAAAACAGCTCAGTTCAGCCCGGCCTTGACCATGGATTTTGAGGTGGTGTGGACACAAGAAAGAAAGAAAGAAACGAGGCAGTCAGACGGATACGGGGCTGGATGGGGGTAGTGTATGGTGTGTGTGAGAATGAGTTGTGTGTGTGAATGTGAGGCGTCAGACTGTCTCTGTTGTTAAACGTTCAGTCCATCGGCGTCACCTTGTAGCGATAAACCAGTGCACGGAACAAGATAGGATGCCAGCTGCGAGTTGTTTTCCCGCTCGGGTGAAGGGTGGGGTGGGGGTGGCTGGGAAATAGTTGATCAGTTTCAATCCAAATTTAGGGTGACTCGATGGAATTTGTTCGAATCAATGTCCATCACTCAATTGTTACCGACCTCAGCGTCACACAAGCATCCAGTTCATGTAGTGATTTTTGCAGTCCATCTGCCTTCTCTGCCAGTCCGGTGGTCACACGAAGCAACTCCACCGACTGGGCCCTGATCGTATCAATCCCCTTCTGCGCTTTGACAGTCCCGTCTGAGATGTTGCGAGACAGTTCACTGGACTGGTCAACCCTTAGATGTAAAACTTCATCCTCTCAATCACTCCATGTAGGTACTCTTTAAGTTCCCCAGACAGCTGGTGGGTAAATTTGCTGGCGGCTGTCTTACCAATTTTACGATAGGTCAGCGAGACTTCAAGGCCGATGATCAGGAGTCCCACCAACAGAATTCCAATTATCCATACGTCTTCAACGTCTTCCACCGTCAGGGCGTCCAGGCAGACCACCTGCCAATTCTCCCAGGAATTGCGAGCGTAGCCTGCAGGGAACGTCCCGCTGGGACAGAGCGGCTCCCCCGGAGAAGCATTTTTAGTTGAAAAAATCTTGTCAATAGCACTGAGCGACCAGTTGATTAATTCCATGTTGAATATTCCAGGAAAACAGCAGGCAGGGGATAAAGAGAAAGAGAAAGAGAAAAGGTACCACAAGACAAGCCAGACAGACTGGGAAGGAGCCAAGCTGAGATAAGATGGGAGAGGAGGAAAAACACAACTGCTCTCGCCAGAAGGAATTATGTGTAATTGGATGATGAATTGAAGGAATTCAAATACATTTTCTTTTCCAGGAAAAAGAGCTTACCATAAGCATTACAGCGGAAAATGAGAAACTACTTGTTGAAAGGAGAAGGCTACTACAACAGCTAAATGAAGAGGAGCACAACAAGAAAGACAGTAATCTTACAGCTTATTTGTCCCAATGCAGGTGCTGAACTTACACAATCAACGCTTGACTGCTTGATGAAACACATTGAGTCCTGCATGATTACTGCACATTTAACTATGTGTGTTGATTGACAAAGAAGATATGTTTGTTTTGATCTCAAGGGTGGATTTTCTAGAGATGGAAAACAAGGAACTAGGAAACAAAATACTTCACATGTCCAAACAGCTAGCTGTTCGGGAACGCTGCCTGCAAAACATGCAATCACTCCACTTTGCTGAGGTACCGGGCACAGTTAAGTCTTCTTGATCTTTATATGCTGGAGTCTCTGCTGTTGTAGTTTGGCCATTGTAAACCTACTTTAAATCAACCTTTAGACCCTAACTAGGGACACAGCTAAAAGTCTTTAGCCATGCCAGCAACCATGTGAGACTATAATGCTTCACAGACACTAGAAAACTAAATTGTTGCATTGATTGACAAGACTTCACAAGAGTCCACACACAAGCAAAGTATTAGAAACATTTTGACTAGATCAAACGTTAAGAAATCATCACCCAATCCAATCCAACGGAATTGATCTGCTTCTTTAGTCACTCACTATCCATTTTTAACAGCAAGGTTAGTCACCATGGACTTGACATAGGGTGTCAGGATACCCAGGTCCAGTTGGGAAGCACCAAGAGCACTACTGTGTCTAAATATCATGACTTCAGTTTTACTTTCATTAAAATGTAAAACATTTAAAGCCATCCAAGCTTTCATGTCATAAAAACAATCAAGCAGTCTTTTTAGGGAATCATCACCCTTACTTTTTATAGACAGATCTGTGAGTCGTCTTCATAGAAATGGAAGCTGATGTGATGCTTCTTTAAGATGGAACCAAGGGGAAGCAAATACAGGGAGTAGAGAATTGGCCACAAAATAGAACCCTGAGGAACTCCACATGTCAGTGGCACTGCGAGTGAATTAGAGCCACCAAAACTAACTTTTAACACTCTCTCTAATACAAATGATCTAAACCACTTTAGTGCAGTGCCTTTAATCCCCTCACTGTGCTCGAGACGAGAAACAAGAACACTGTATTGCAGCGCAATTACGTAATTATAACTCATCCTGAGGGCATAGGCGGTGCCAGGGAGGGGCTTGGGGTTGCTCTAGCTACCCCTAGGTTTCCCATAGCACCACCTCAGCACCCCCAAGAAATTGCAATGGTGTAAAAAAAATATTTTCATTAATGTTTATTTATATTTACAAAACGAATAAATACATTAATAAAACAAAACGATTATTTTCAGAACAAAAACATGGCGCAAACACAGGTGATACTATTTGGCCAATGGGTGCATACATTAAACTTTTGACCTTACTTCCTCAGTAACGTATTTACACAGAAGAAGAGTGCAATATTTGGAGCCATTAGGATTGAACTGAATAAATAGATCACAGAATCCAAAGTTATACAACGTGTTTGAAACAGGTTAAGTGGCATATTCAGTTTAGTACTTAGATGTATTAAGTCAATACAGATATGAAAAACATTACATTATTGTTACCATGTGTGCAAGTACAATAACTGTGTGAGGCTGCATGTGTGTATGTTTTTGTGTGTGTTTTTATGTGTGCAGTTGGCTGTGTGTGATTATTTGGACTGCTGCATTAATAAATTACAATAAACGTTTTTTGTATGTTTGTATGAAGTGATGAATGAAGTTGCAGGAGACAGAGAAATTTGCAAATAAAGTAGCAACTTTTTTTGTATAGTTCTTTAACAATAAAAGGAAACCTGTTTTGAGGAAAATAAAATTACTCTAGGCTGAGTTTTCCTAGTAACCTTACCAATGAGGCTGAGGATGCTGCAAATGAAAATGGCTGGTGGATTTAAGACAAATAATTTATTGAATTAATCAAATTTGAACATGTCTGTCAGTGGCTTGTTGATCGGGAAACTCCGGTTATTGGTCAAATTTGCTGAATAGTTGCGGTGATTGGTCAAAATTGCAAGTTGCACCAAAGTCACAGTCCTGGAGGGACTGAATATAAGCTACTGTATGAAAGCTGCAGTAATGATTGTGTAAACCTGGCTTGTTGGCTGGTATTTGAAATACGTTCGGTGGGCTAATCAGAGTTTCATGGCAACTTTAGTGCATGAAAAACATCAATCTCTCTCTCCCTCTCGTTCGCTTGCTTAATAAACCGCTGCGGAAGTGGGAACTTATCTGTGTGCGTGTGTAGGCTACGTGTGTCAAGGGAAACTCTAAATTTCAGAGCACCCTCACTGAAACGTTGAGCAACCACATAACACCAACACAAAGAAATCTTTGGTGCCGCCACTGGCTGAGGGGGACATGAATGTGTGAAGCAATTCAATGGAAATTTATTGAACTGTTGTTTCACTAAAAACCACAAATGGCAACCACTAGATGAAAAGTCAGGGGATCACCAAAGTCAGTAGGAATGTATGTACAAAATATCCGTCCAGTACTGTAGTTGAGATATTTCAGTTTGGATCAAAGAAGTGGACCAACCAACCAAAATTTCCATTCTGCTATTCCTTGAGACATGCCGCTACCATAGGTAAAAATTGAGAGGCAACTTGACTATTAGACCCTTTTGACAAGTTGGGTAAAAAATGTAAAGTTTGGCCTGAGAGAGGCATCAGAGGAACCCCGTCAGACATTGCTAATTTTCTTTTCAGGCTTAGCTGTACTTTCTCAGCCAGAGAGAGAGAGAGAGAGAGAGAGAGAGAGAGAGAGAGAGAGAGAGAGAGAGAGAGAGAGAGAGAGCGCCTTGGCTCAACTGTAACTAACTGCAACTGTAATTAGCTAATGGCTTAGCCGTATGCTAATGTTAGTATTAACATGTCATAACACACTCGCATTCAGGAGGTTAGCATGATAACATGCTAAAATGTCATGGCAATCCATCTAATGATTGAGATCTTGGATTATAGAGCAAATTGTTTGACTGACAAAAACTGATCGATCATCGTTGCTGAGCCATGGCCAAATACAGTCTAATAAAAAAAGACCAATTTTTACAGTTTTTTACCAATCTGACATTTTGTGTTTTATTAGGAACTGAAGAAAACATCAAATTGTATGCAGGTTTTTAAATCCCTCCCTCTGCAGACTTCAAGGTCAGCCTGATCCCAATTTGGAATTTGAGCAAAACATGTTTTCTTGCTAAATAAAACGCCACTAAATGAACTTTGATTCCATCCCTAGTGCGATGATGCCTGAGCCATCTGGAATTCAGGGTTTATTGGACAATACTCAGAGCAAGCTGACAGCCGTGACCTACTACCCTCACCGTTTCATCTCTGGCCCTCTGTCTCGATCTGCAGAGATGGGCTACCTGAATCTTAAATCCGCTCCGGGACGCTCAGACCACTCAACTCCCCCGGCCGCCCTCAGCAGCTCATAAAGTTTGTGTTCTGTATAATGTAAAGAAATATTTTATTTTTAAATTATTACACCTTTTTCCCCCCCTTTCTCTTCCCTTACAATTTAATTGTCAAATTTAACTCGAGCCCAACAACATTTGGGACATATTTTAACTGTTTAAAAGCCTTGTAGACTTGTAACTTGACAGCCTTAAAATTTGCCCTAATTTTAAGATGTGAGCTTCTCGTCAGTACTTGAAAACCGTCCACACTCAACTGTCAGTTTCCATAATGGGTTTGACCTATCCTTTCGTTTTTACTTTTGCACATATAAAGACAAGCTGATCGCACCACGCTCTGGTGCCAGTGGTTATTATGAAACCACAGTATACTCTAGTAACTGTTCATTCTAAAATGGTCTTGGGAGCCACAGCTCTGTAGCTTTAAAAAAAAAATGTACTTTAAATATATTGTTAGCATTTAGATTAAGAAAAGCCATTTGACCAGTTGGCCTCTTGGTCTGTTTAACACGCTAAGACATCTGAATAGACAGTTGCTAAATCTCAAAAGATTTCCAACCAATTTCTTAAATAGTGCTCACTGTTAATTTGGTTGGATGTTTCAGCTACTTGTCAGTGATAGCTTCACACTATCATGCATACACAATATTAAAACATTGAGTAAAATGTATAATAGACCAAAGCTGCATTCTGTTCCACATTGTACATACAACACACCGGAACACCCTGCACCTCACAGATGGAGATATCACTTACATTTTACACTACTGAAATGATAGATTAGGATAAAATTTTTTGCCATCACATAACTTGTACTATTGAATTGTAACTTGTGAATAAATGTGATTTGATTAATTAACAAGATGTACAGTGTCAGTCTCCAACGAGACACAATGACTAATGGGTTATTTAGCTGTCAACCAGCAAACTGAACCATTGTTCAGTTCTTCCCTACACACTGCAGTGTTCCATTTGAACTGAGCATTTTTGCTCCCTACAGTTTAGTGGAGCAGATAAGTGCAATTTTTTTTAGGGAAATTGTTCACTTGTAGATACAAGTACCAAAATTGTCACAATTACTCAGTGGGTTGTGCTCTTTCAAAAAAGTGCTTCGCAAAAAAAGTCATGTCAGCCATTTTACTTTCTGCCATAGCCAAATTATGTATTTTGCATGATATTGTCTGAACAAAACATTGATTTGCATAAGGGATGATGTCTACCCTTGTGTTGATGGTCAACGATTACAATGATGTCACACACAACATAAATGTAGGCATCTAGACAGCTGGGGTGGCCATTTTGGATTCCGCAATAACCAAATTATGCATTTTCCATCATATCTCTTGAATCAAACATGATAAATCACAAGAGGTGATATTTACCCCCATGTTTTGATGGTGAAGAATTGCAATGAGATCCTATTCAACATCATAAACTATTTATATCAATAGATAAGTGGTTGGACAGGGGTTCTGGTGGATGCAGGAATTGTATCCTCAGGAACAGCAGAATCATTTTGAACAGCCTCAAGCACCACTGAACAAACACCCTCAGCGAGTTTCAAAGTGAAACATTTGTGGTGCACAAATCAAGCAGAGAGTTCTCTGCAATGGTCATGCCAAGCTTATGAACAGGCCAATGCTGTCAAGAGAAGTGGGGGTGCAATAGGTCTGACTGAAGCTCCATCAGCCCTAAGAAGGTGGATGGTAGCTGGTCCTGAAATCAGCTGCTTTGTTTTGCGATGCAGTATCTAGAGCCAAAGAAGGTACAGAACAAAGTTCTTCAGGACGTTGGTCTGCAACAATTGTGGCTCGCTTTTGGCCAAAGAATGAACCTTATATGGATCCCTGTAGCTGATCTCTATCAATGTATCGGAAGGGAGAAGAGCAGCAGTATTTTTTTCTTTCATGCCTTCACTGGCTGTGATGTTTTCCAGCCTTCCGTGGCAAAGGGAAGAAGACTGCTTGGTAAACATGTAATATATTGGACAAAGCTTCTGAAATCTTCAGCCACTACCCTCCAAGAATGGATGACGGCAACCTGAAGATTTTAGAAAAGTTTGTGGTCATGATGTACAACAGATCCAGCAAAGGAGGAGGAGTAGATGAAGCCAGGTTGGACTTGTTTGCCAGAAAGCAATGGCCATATGAAGCCATTCCTCCTACTCAAGCAGCATTGCTGCAGCATGTAAAGCGTTCAGCCTACCAGGAAAGCTGCATTTCAAGTCAAACAACTGAATGCCAGCCAGAAATACTAAGTCCTTCTGAGTTGGGATGGACCAGGAAAGGTCATCTATGGTAGATGTTTTGGAGTGTCACAAAGGTCCGTTACAATTCCCACGTTTCAACACACACACAGACACGTTGGTTTTAGTTTTAAATTGTTTTTTATATACTTTTCTTTCCACCAGCAGCAATAGTGCACATTTTGTCTTACACAGTTAAAACAGCTATAAAGCAGTCTCTTGTTTTTAGAGGCACTACAGTCTTTACCCTGGCCTGCATGGATGGGGGACAATGGCACTCGTATTGTCCTGCCAACTCTTCCTGGTTGGTGCATCTGTGCAGTACAGGTAACAGCCTGACACCACAGTTCAAGAGCCCACTGTTGCTTAGTTACCTATGCACATGCTCAATAGCTCTTGGAGCTCTGCTGGCTTAACTGTGGTGTCAGGTTACAGCCTGTTTCTACATAGTCATTACAAAGGACATAACAACAGCAACATGTTTTTTTGTGGACAAAATACATTTTGGAAACCGGAAAATAGGAAATATACAGAGATATGGATTAACAATTCTTATGCCTTTCTGCCACATCTACTGCATCAGATTCACTACACATGGGTATTGTAGTGACATTTTGAACACGTTTAGCAGCTAAATACACGTTTAAAACTTGCCCTGTTTAAGCCTGTTGGGTGCTAACTCTATCAGGAGGATAACACGGTGTAGGCAGCACCAATTATTTTCGTGACTTTAACGTGAATATACTATTGCATTATGTAACTTAAATGAAATGCATTTTTCCTAAGGAAAAATATCTGGGGCAAGGTGCTTTGGGATATTATACTTCTCTTTGAAAGATTCTTACAAATGTCCATTTGATTACTTTGTCTTTCAAATTATTATATTTGGAATCCTTATTCTGTCCTTGCAGAAAAGCAACTCATGCATCAGTAAATGTGTCCCAACATGCCATGAATGCCACCCATACATCTGCTTAAAAAGTTATTGTTCACCAGAAAACTCTAATGTCACATAATTGTCAAGATTAGGTTACAAGATACATTGCATTTGTACAAAAATGTAGAAAGAGGTCAGTCATCATCAATACCACCAATAAATGTAAAGCTCTCCTGATCAAATTGAATTTCAGACTACAAAAACATATACATAAACCAAAATGCAAATTAAAAAAAAAGAAATTAACTTTCACTATTGATCAAGCTATAGATATTTGTCAATAGAATCAATTCAAATCACTGGCTTATAGCCAAGCTTTACAAAAAGTTGAAAAAGACAATGAATTCACAGAAGAAAAAGAAGTCACACTAAACAACATCTACATCCTGCACAACATCTTTGGGAAACAAAATGAAGCCACTGTCTTTGATGTAGTAATAGCATAATGTATTTATTACTATATTTGGTGTTCTTTACTCCCTTCAACCCGTATCTCTGAATACACTAAAGGCAAGGTTTCATTAACCTAAAGCTGCTCTATTGCTAGGGCTTTACCAAATGTTTGTCAAACTCTTTTTAGTAAGTCCATCTTCTTTTTCTGAATCTATATTTGTCTGACTTGAAGGTTTATTTGGTTATCAGAATACACGTCTGGCTGATGGTGATGTTTAGTGGTCCTAAAGACATAAAGACTACGGATCTGTTGTCTATTAACATCAGCAACAGATCGCCTGTTGAGCATTGAAAAAGGCTTCACTGTCAAAATCACATGGAGACTGCTAATAAACCAATTAATGGGTCTGATAACTTTTTCATAAGTTGAACTTTGACTTAACAGGATGTGATTTCTTGTACCGAACTGCAGACTGTTTGAAATGGCTGAAGACTGACTGTTTTTGTCTCCGCCCCCTGCTGCGGTTGCCTGCTCCGGTCCACTTTATACAGGCAAGGCTCATCTCAAACTAGCCAATAACACTGGATACAGATAACAAAGAGCAGCAAATTGCTTTCCTGAATAGGTAAGTGGGATCGGCTTACAATGTTTCTGTCATTCATAGGTAAAACAACCTGTTTAAACTTCAAGCATTATCCATCAAAAAAGTAGCAATTGGGAAACAAACTGACTGACACATAAATGTGAACAACCATCAACCAGTGCAGATACACACAGCAAAAACTTTGATATTCTAAAAAACACACAAATTAAGACTGACAAGCCATTTAGTAGAAAAGCACTACAACTATGAAAAGGAAATCCACACTTGCAGATATGCAAATAAATCCCCTGAGAAAATAAAGAGCCAGGGAGCATGGGCACCTGAGAGCGTAATGTTTGTCAGAAATATAGGAGGTGATTTTGCACTTAAGTCTAAAACACACTAAGGTGTGCGAAGTGTATCATAATACTTTGGTGCCCACAGTAGTCGTGCGACTCGTATGTCACTCCTGTAGCCGATACTGGCGTCCCAGCAGTACTCCGGTGAGAGCACCTTGCTTGGTTTATGAAGCCACATGTACTTGTTGAGATGGCTTTCATCGTGCCACAGAGCCTCCACATTATTCTGTTTATCCTCCATGATACTCTGGTAGCAGGCCTCAGTCAACGCTTTTACTCTCTTCCACGAGCCTCCAAAGATGGCAGCGTGGTAGTAGAAATCCCCAGTGGGCATGTATGCCTTGGACTTTGGGTTTCTATCGTAGGTAAACAACTTCTTTGGAAGGTGGTAGTAGTGTGCGTGGAGCAGAGCCACAGAATCTCCCAGAGCCTCCGAGCCAAATCGCCCAGTAAATACCTGATCCACGTCAAAGCAGAAGACGTGCGTGCAGTGGTGGCGAATATCCAACTCTATGACATCTGATATGGTCTTCATTCGCATCATAGAGATATCCTGCCACCTGGAGCGCTTCTCAACTTTGATAACCTTAATGCTTCGCTGAGGAGCAAGCTTGATGTCTGGCACCTTTTCTGGCACGTCCGTAAACACATAATACGTTACGGGCAAACCCAACATAAAGTGATGCTCTGATGAGTTCAGGAAGTTCTTAAGGTAAGCATCCAGGTACCTTTGGTGGAAGTGGAGACAATAATAATAATGTCATGTTTTATTTTTTACTTTTTAATAATTGATTAATATTAGCAGACTAATTCCTGATGAAAGTCATAAATGCACTAAAATAGATTGTTGCCAGACCAGAATGTTTTTTTATGTGTGACAGTTTGACAGTTTTTTTTCCAAACAGGTACTCCAGTATTGATGTGAAAACAAACCTGCCCACAGCAAACACTGTAAGAGCCACAGAGGATTTTTCAATCTTGTGCATCTGATCGTAAACATCAGGGTCAAACATCCCTTCCCAGATAATGGGAGCTTTCCAAGATGTACACGTTTGCACATCAGGTCTGGACCTAAAAAACAAGACACTGGAAGTTTAAAACCAACATATATAAATGTCATCTGTTGAGGACTCTGTAAAATCTTACCCAATAGGTCATAGGTTGTTTTTGTAGCAGTGTGATTATAAAAATGAGTACATGGATTTAAAAAAATAAAAATTCTTCCAGAAGGACTCGTTTCACACATTACTCTAGACTGAAATCACTTATTCTAAACAATTCTTTCCTTCAGCACAACTGTAACCTCACATTCAAAATGCACTCATGCAACAAAACCCTGCATGCTGCTGGTGTGAAGGCTCAGTGTTGAAATGTCTGTGACCACCAACAGACACATCAGTATGCTCTATTTATAACCCCTGAGGATATTACAACTTTATTAATACATGTACACTGTTTTGATGGTGGTTGATCTTGAGAAAACATTATATTGAATTATATAACTGTCAAAGTTTATACCACATTGCCTGCTACTGTGCTGACTGCGTGAAGAGGTGAGAGAGATAACTTTTTTGTCCAGTAAAATTAAACTTTCCCCCGTAAAAAATAATAATCTGCAATAATAATCTACTATGGCAAAGTAACAAGTGTTATCATGGCCACCCAGCCCTCAGCCAAAATCATGAATATCATTGTTCTATCAGCCCAGCCAAAATGTGATTACCCGGCCATTTGTATAACACTAACCAATGACTGTTGTGTTCTTCTAGGGCACTGCTGCTGCATGTGTTTGTAGGAAGTTTTCAAGCTTTATACATTCCCAGTTTGTAAAACTAAGCATCAGTTAAACAATTTATAATCTCTGACTAAAGTAAAATGCGTATATTCTCGGTCGTCTACTTTTGTTGTCAGAGTACTGTGACCCAGTACGTTTTACTCTATGGATAGTAATATGCTGTAATAATTACACTAGTTAAATGTATTTGTAACTATATATTGTTTTTCAAATCATGAAGGGTAACCTGACTTATGTGAATCTAAATTTCTACTAACAATGACTTTCATTATCAATAAACCTGCAGATTAAGTTAATAAATTAATCATTTATTCTTTAAAAAGATCCAATATGTAATATCCAAAAATGATCAGTCATCAGATATTAAGGAAACATGCTAAGTTGAAATACTATATTTTTTGACAAAGACTTTTCTGATTGATGTGATTAAACAGCTTCTCAATGCGCCGAACGATTCCTTGGAAATATTATGAAAAGTAAAATCTTGGATATTGTGCTTTGAGCGGCATGCAAACAGCAGCATCAACACTGTATGTGCACTGCAGCCAAAAGTTTAGATAGTAATAGTCTTACCAAAGGTTGAGGCTGCCGTCCACACTGTTATCCAGAGACAGCATCTTTGCACTTTCCAAAGAGCATTTGTCCATAGGAAGGTAGCCTATTAAAAGTCTGGTATCAAAAACAGAAATTACAGCCAAATTTTTAATAATGTGAAGTTTGGATTTGGGCTTATGAATTGATCTAGTATGTGGTGTCTCCTACATTTAAATACAGACTCACCTCAAACACGGAGATATAAAGTAGACAGCACAGAGTATAATGGGGATATAAAGCAGACATTTCAATACACTCTTTGTCTTCTGAACATGTCTGCAGGAAAAAAAAAAAGATAGTTAAATTAAACAGTAAACACTTAATCTTAATTCCAAATTGTATAACACAATAGCCTAAACAAAAAAATTGTAAAAAAAAAAGAAAAAGATGTTAGATACCCCATTGTTGAAAAACGCTGGCGTCCAAGCTCAGCAGACCGTGAACTCTCTTGTAGAAGTAAGTGAAGGCGGCTGTAGGTTCATGGAAAATATTGCTACTCTGAGAAAAGAGAATGAGGTGTTTTCAAAATGATTCTACTTACAACCTTGTTGGTTCAAATCTGCCCACCTAAGTTTGGCTGCTCAGTCTTTTAACATACAGTATTTACATATTGGAGGTGATTTACCAGAGTTTTGGTATGGATTTCTAAATTATACTTCTTTGTTACCTTAAAAGATTTTTATTTTTAACAATATAAAAGTCAAACTTCTTGAATGTTAAATGCTTTAATACAAGCCACACACACACACACACACACACACACACACACACACACACACACACACACACACACACACACACACACACACACACACACACACACACACACACACACACACACACACACACACACACACACACACACACACACACACACACACACACACACACACACACACACACACACACACACACACACACACACACACACACACACACACACACACACACACACACACACACACACACACACACACACACACACACACACACACACACACACACACACACCTTGTGTTGTCCTTTGTGTCCTTTTTGTTTAGTTTATTTACATTTTGTATTAGTCTGGTGTTGTGCTTTGGGGTCCCCGGGGCCTTTTTCCATTTCATGTCCACTATCATCGTGGCCTCACCCTTTGGGTCTTGGAGACCCTTGTTTATTGTTATGCAATTATACGTATGTTCCACTACTCCTGCCTTGTCCATCGGGTCCCAGGGACCCCGGAGGACGATATGAAGCTATTGGGATACGCATTAGAGTGCATGATTGGTCTCTGGGACCCAGGAGAACGAGGCCACGGTAGCGGAAAAATACGACTGGATACAGGTGGGTCTCTGGGACCCAAAGGACAACACAAAGGTTAATATTGCAACCATCTTGCATGTACCTGTGAAAGAGAACTGTTACAAATGTGAGATCCTTTTGGATTGGATTGAGGAATTAAATGACTGTACCACACCGAGAACAAGCAAAAAGAATAGTAAATAATTCCAATTATAAATCTGACTGGCTAGTTTACCACAAGCTAAGAAATGATGTAACCAAGTTAAACAACTGGAGAAAGATGTATTATGAAAACGTGATAAGTAATGCAAAGCAATGAAAATGTGGAATATTCTTAATGATGTGATTGGCATAAAATCCAAATCTACTCCATTTGTTGAATCCAAAAGGACATTTCTAATCTAATCACATCAACATTTACTTTACTAATAAAGTGAATAAACTTAGGAGGAAACTCACATTAGGAGGAAATGTGAATGTGATTCACAATCATATACCTTGATTAGAGATCAAATTATGAAAGGAAAAAAATGTGCATTTGAATTTAGAGAGGCTTGAATGAGGAATTGCAGTCAGCACTGGAATGGGTAACAAATAAACTGTTCTAAACCCCAATTCCATTGAAGTTGGGATAATAATAATAAAAACATAATACAATGATTTGCAAATCCTTTTCAACCTATATTCAATTGTGTACATTACAAAGACAAGATGTCTGTAAACAACTATTCAAGCAGTTTAACAATAGTCCAACAGTTTAAGTACAATGTTTCTCAGTGTACAATTGCAACGAATTTAGGGATTTCATAATCTACAGTCCATAATATCATCAAAAGATTCAGAGAATCTGGAGAAATCTCTGCACGTAAGAGGCAAGGCCAAAAACCAACATTGAATGCCAATGACCTTTGATCCCTCAGACGGCACTGCATTCGAAACAGACATAATTGTGTAAAAAGGATATTACCACATAGGCTCAGGAACACTTTGCAAAACAGTTTGTTGCTAAATCTACAAGTGCAAATCTGAGATGGACTGATGCAAAGTGGAAAAGTGTGCTGTGGTCTGACGAGTCTACATTTCAAATTGTTATTGGAAATCATAGACGTCATGTCCTCCGGGCCAAAGAGGAAAAGGACCATCCAGATTGTTATCAGCGCAAAGGACAGAAGCCAGCTTCTGTGATGGTATGGGGGTGTGTTGGTGCCCACGGCATGGGTCATTTGCACATCTGTGAAGGCACCATTAATGCTGAAAGGTACATTTAGGTTTTGGAGCAACATATGCTGCCATCCTAGCAACGTCTTTTTCAGGGATGTCCCTGCTTATTTCAGCAAGACAATGCCAAACAGTTACAACAGTTTGAGGCTTTATAGTAAAAGAGTGAGTACTAGACTGGCCTGCAGCAACAAAGACCCCAGACTGTTGAGCAATTGAAGTTGTACATCAAACAAGAATGGGAAATAATTCCACCTACAAAGCTTCAACAATTAGTGTCCTCAGTTCAAATGCTTGTTGAGTGTTGTCAAAAAGGAAAGGTGATGTAACACTTTGGTAAACATACTCCTGTTCTAGCTTTGTTGGAACGTGTTGCAGGCATCAAATTCAAAATGAGTGAACAGCAAAAGAAATATATAAGGTTTGTCAGTTTAAACAATACATATCATGTCTTTGTAGTGTATTCGATTGAATATAGGTTGAAAAGAATTTGCAAAACATTGTATTCTGTTTTTATCTACATTTTTCCCAACTTCGGGTACTCACTAGCCCCCCGCACCTTTTCCAAGTGCATGGAAACGGCACTCCAGCCTCTACGGAAGAGGGGCATCAGAGACCTCTTTTATTTGGACGATCTGCTCATTCTAGCCCCCTCTCGGGAGCAGGCGGCGCTGCAGACTATGGAGGTTCTGCAGCACCTGCAAATGCTGGGTTATGCCATAAATTGGCAAAAGAGTGCTCTGGTCCCCGCACAATCAATAGTTTATCTGGGTGTAGACATAAACTCGATCAAACAGTGTCAGCGCTGTCAGTGATGTGGCTCCTGGGCATGATGTCCGCGGCACACACGGTGGTTCCCCTGGGTCTCCTCCACATGAGGAAAATCCAATGGTGGTTTAATCGCCAACGGCTCGATCCCGTTCGCCACAAATGGCGAATGCTGTCCATCCCTCATTCCCTCCGGTCAGACCTGGGCGGCATACGCTCAGCTCAGCTGCTGGAAATAGCCAGACACCTCCTGTCATGGGCGCACAGTCACCTGCTGTCTCTCAAAGCAGTGTATATCCCCGAGATTTTGAACCGGGCGGCCGACCTGATGTCGAGGGGAGGGCCCTCCCACAATGAGTGGAGATTGAATCCCACTATTGTTCAAACACTATGGAACAGGTTCGGGGAAGCGGCGGTGGATCTGTTTGCTTCACGAGAGAACACACAGTGCACACTGTGGTTTTCCTTGAGCGCGCGGGACAACCCTCCCCTTGGCGTAGACGCCTTCTCCCACCAGCCCTGGCCCAAAACCCTCCTATATGCTTTTCCCCCGGTCCCTCTGATCCCTCCCATCCAGGAAGAGAACCTGTCACTTGTTCTGGTGGCACCGGAGCAAACGAGCGCATCCTGGTTCCCGACCCTCGTTCAGCAGCTGGTGGCTCCCCCCTGGCAGATTCCGTGGCAGGGAGACGCACTGTTGCAGCTGAACGGCGCGATCTGCCACCCCCCGGTGAAACCCTGAGGCTGTGGGGCTGGTTGCTGAGCGGGAACGCTTACAGAGATTAGGCTTGCCCCCTGCCGTGGTGTGCACCATCCAGGGCTCCAGAGCCCCTTCTACCACAGCATGTTACGCAGGACGCTGGTCCGCCTTCCAGCGCTGGTGCACAGAGAGGGACGCGGATTCCACATCGTGTCCCCTGCCTCTCGTGTTGACGCATCTCCAAACTCTGGTGGATAGCGATTTGGCTCCATCTACAATCAAAGCATACGCAGCAGCCATCTCGTCCTGCCACGAAGGCTATGGTGAGAGGACAGTTTTTGCGCATCCCCTGGTGAAGAGTTTCCTAAAGGGGGTTAGGCGTCAAAAACCGGCTATTCGACCCCTCACCCCCCAATGGGACCTAGCTCTAGTGCTCCGGGCTCTGGGGAAGCCCCCCTTTGAGCCTCTGGCACAAGCTTCTCTCAGAATGCTGTCGCTAAAAACGGCACTTCTCCTTGCTCTGACGTCAGCAAAAGAGTGAGTGATTTATGTGCACTGGCAGTTTCCCCGTCATGCCTCTCCATTAGAGGGGACGGGAGCGCAGCCACCTTACAGCCAAATCCCTCCTTCACACCGAAGATTCTAACTAGTTCTTTTCGGTCAAGGGTATTTCTCCCTCGAGGGTTTTTTCCCCCCCGCCTCATGTCAATGATGCGGAGGAGGCTTCCCACCGGTTGTGTCCAGTGCGTGCTCTGTCTCAATACATTTTGCGCATGGCAAATATCAGCAAAACTCAGCAGCTGTTTGTGCATTATAGAGAACACTTCCAAGGATCAGCCCTCTCAAAACAGCGTCTGTCTCACTGGCTGTGTGAGGCTATTACTCAAGCTTATAGCATGGAAGGGGCAGAGCCCCCGCCCGCAACATCCGAGGGTACTCTACGAGCGCTCTGTCGGCGTCTGCGGCTCTTTTTAAAGGCATGGCAGTAGCCGACATCTGCGTGGCAGCCTCGTGGGCTTCCCTGTGTCCTTTCATCCACTTTTATCTGCGGGATATGTCTGAACCTTACATGTCCCGTTCAGTTCTGTCCACAGTCAACGACGCGTAATGCCGCGTAGGATGTACGCTGAAAAAAGAAAAAAAAAAAAAAAAGCGGATGCCCGATTGTTACCAATCTCACACCGGTGCTGCGGCAACCCTGCTCTGCTGTCTCACCTCTCCTGTTTTGGAGTATTTTTGTGAGATGCAGTTCTTAATTCCATATATGGTCATAATCATGTTACATGCACGGAGATAATCATGTCACTCCATTGCATGCACAACAGGGTTATTCACGCACAATTTCCATTAATCATTGAACTGCTGCCATCATGTTGCGGGCCTTACAAACTTTTTCAGGCCACGCCATTGGCATGGCAGGCTTGACCAGAAGAATGACTGATTGAGCCTCTGTACATTGCTGTAGGGAAAATGTGGTCTATGTTTGGCTTGTGGGCCCTGTGCCGCAGGTGGCATAGACTACATCAGCTTTGCCCTAACCCAATAGCGTAGCCCTTAAAGGGCAAAGCCTATACAAAATAGAACAATAGTTGCGTAGGTAACTCCAGATTCTATGAGTATAGGCGTAGCCCTCTAAGGTCCGGGCCACCTGCTCCTAGAACATTAGTTGAAGAAAAAGCTGATGTTTTGGGAGACGAACAACGGGTCCGCTGTGTACATATACAGTAAATGCGGACGTAGTTGAGGCCCGTGCTGGACACAAGGGTGGGAAAGAAAATCCTCACCACTGCGCAAAGGGATTAACCCAATAGCATAGCTCTTAGAGGGAAAAGCCTATACTCATAGAATCTGGAGTTACCTACGTAACTATCGTTCCAGAACAGCGGATTCAAGTTGGTTCAATCAACTCCAAGTAGGTTCACTCTGGGTTAAGCGCGTGCACCACCACAATAAAAAGTCAGCAGGAATGGAGCAATGATACTATGATTCACCATGGTAACAACTTGAAAGAAACTGGTCAGCGGAAATAGTCACGTGTACATACAGCGAGTTAGAACATATTTTGTTAAAGAAGAAACACAGCGGCTGCTGCAAATACTTTTTTGCGTGGGACAAAATTGCTGCGGGAGTCAATTCGTAAGCTCTAATAAAGTGTATTAATTTCATATTTAATCATAAATAGCTTATATTACTGGTGAAATGTCTTGGGTGACATCATATGAGGATGGATAAAGTTATGTAGGCTACATAACTGATAGACTGGAAAGAAAAACAATACCGCTCAAATAGGTAGGCTGGTATCTGGAAATAAAAATGCATCTACAGGCCTAACGTATATGTTTAACTACCTGCGAAGTAATACAACTTCTTCCTCAGCGGGATCGTTGACAAAAAGAAATACCATGTTTTGAGAAAAAAAATTGTTTGATAGTCTTCATAACACAGTTAACCAACCCGTTACAGACTGAATGAGGGAATGAAAGAGCACCGTGTCAGATTTCTAGAAGAAAATCTGCTTCCGACCAGATTAGGTTCACACGCTCAGTTACCACACTGACTCTGAGGTCGAGTTACATCTCTTTTGGAAACGCTCTCTCTCTCTCTCTCTCTCTCTCTCTCTCTCTCTCTCTCTCTCTCTCTCTCTCTCTCTCTCTCTCTCTCTCTCTCTCTCTCTCTCTCTCTCTCTCTCTCTCTCTCTCTCTCTCTCTCTCTCTCTCTCTCTCTCTCTCTCTCTCTCTCTCTCTTTTTGAAACAGAAAGCCCAGAGTTTCTCTCATCTCAAGGTTAACTAACTCAGAGTTTTCACTAAACCCGTTTTCTGAAACGGACACCAGAAAGAATAGCTATGGCTATGGTCCCAGCTAATGGAGATCTCAATAAATCAAATCTCTATTAAATTACAAAATACATTACACAGTAAGTTCATCAACACTGTATACCGTACGTCCACCATTGACTTGTAGGCTAATCATTGTATATAAAAATAAAATAGTCTATATCAAATAATGCTGTCAAACTAACTAATTCTCATCTAAATAAAGTATGAGATGGTAATTTTGTCAAAATAATACAAACAGCAATAAGAAAAAAGAAGTCAGTATTTGAAATAATATAGAGTAAGAATTAAATTTGATCTACTGAATATGCTGTTTTACTGTAAATAAAGACGATGTGGTCCAGACCACAGATCTTCAACATGGGGTCCTCATAGTCAAGGCAGGGGGGGCCCTCCAAATTATTGTTCTTTCCAAAATGAAAGTCTTGGCATGAATCCAACATATTATTAGCAAATATCAATCCCCATTGCTTACTGGGCTATAGGTAAGGTAGTCACTAAGATAGCCATCCATAGATACAGTTAATCCTAAGTATTCACTGTGCCACATGTATGTTTAACACTAAAACATGATTTATAAAAACATGGCAACAATTGTTAGGCTATTTTAATAGCTTAGAGTTCTATACAAAAGGTATAAAGGCTTTAGGCAGCCCTATGAGTTATTGTATGCAACTTCATACAATACAAATCTGTTCTGTATTGACAACAAAGTTAGTTTTTAATCTAAGTCAACAAACCTCATTTCAGTCACTTTTACGTTTAATCATCTATAAATACAGTGAGCTGATATAGACAATCTAAAATATTACTGTAAATTTTAAAATCACATCACTGCATGGCAGCATTTTGACATTAATTTGTCATAAATTTGATGTCAGCTTTCAGCGTTAGGTTCAGGTTATCGCATATATAACCTCATGATAAATAGGTTTAAAGTCCATTAGGAATATCCGGTTGAGGTACAAGAGAAAATCAGGTGTCATAGACTTTGGTACAGTTAGAAAGACATTCACAGACTCGATCTTCCGGGATTAAGTAGGCCTACTCTATAGCAAAATGTTGTTAAATCACAAACAACGCATCTTTCCTACCATAGTAAGGTTAACAACGAGCTACAAACTCATTTACATCCAAACAAACAGTCCTTCAACCTGGAGAGATAACATTGGTCTGTATGAGCAGCCGGTGGAGAGACGGCAGTGCTTAGAGACATCTACAAATTAAAACCCCAAAAAGAGATAAAACAAAAATATTCATTAATTTAATGATTAAATAAGGTTGTGTCTCCAAACTTACCTCAATTATTACTTGTCTAATGGCTACAAAAAAAAAAAAGCATATTTATAATTTTGGTGAATTTGTTTTTGCCAAAACCATTTAATGTGTGTCACATAAACAAAGTTTCCTGTCACCCTGCTGGTTGTACTACAGCAGTTATTTTTCAAAAATAATCATATTTCTAATTTTGGTACAACCAGCAGTTGGCCTTCTATGTGTCCTTTTAGAGACCTGAATCATCGTTTATATGACACATAGTAAATGGTTGGATAAGTGCTGTAGTACAACCAGCAGGGGGGCTTTTATGTGTGTATCAATAAGCTTGTTCGAGATGAGCCAGGTCTGCGCAGAATCGATCACCGGCGATCGGCGCCCGTTGCATGCCGGTTAGATTTGTGTCCGACTTGATCCCGACTTGCTCTGACGTAATGCACACGCAGGCAACGATAATCTCACGAGAGCAAGGCGGCCGCAGTTCTGAGACGCAGGCAGCGCAGTTGCTTTTCACCGACTGCAAGACCCAGAGCATGCTGGGAAACGCCGGCCTCTCAGCTGATTGGTTCACAATCGACTCAACATGATGACGTTTTATATAAACTTTTTTTTATTGTTTTTCAATTGGGGGGATTTTAATAGCTATTTGTCTGATTTAAAGGCTTACTCTGTACAGAACACATGTCGTGTGGCTGATAGTGATGTTTAGAAGTCAGAGAGACTAAACCTGTTCAGATCATGGACCATCTACAGTCTGTTGTTAATTAAAATCAGCAACAGATCGCATGTAGAGCATTTTGAGAGTTACTCTGTCATAATTAAAACAACTAGAGACTGTGTACCAGCTGATATGGGGGTCTGATTATATCTTATTAAATCAGAATCTCACCACAGTTTTTTTGTCACTTCCTGTTCAGCCTGAAATCGGCTGGAAACTGTCTGACTTTACCGCAGCTTTTTGTCACAACGCTTGGCTGCTGCCGCCTGCTCTCGTCCACTTTACAGGCGAGGCGCAGTTCATTTTGAAGGAGCCTACTTTTGAAGACAGGAATCTTCGTTTATATGACACATTAAATGGTTTTGGCAAAAATAAATTCACCAAAATTATAAATATGCTTATTTTTTAAAAAGGTAGGTGCTGAAGTACAACTACCATTACACAAGTAATAATTGAGGTATGTTTGCAGACACAACCTTATTTGATCATTAAATTAATGAATATTTTTGTTGTATCTCTTTTTGGGGTTTTAATTTGTAGACGGTCTCTAAGTACTGCCGTCTCTCCACCGGCTGCTCATACAGACCAATGTTATCTCTCCAGGTGGAAGGTGTTCGTTTGGATGTAAATGAGTTTGTAGCGTTGTTAACCTTACTATGGTAGGAAAGATGCGTCGTTTGTGATTTAACAACATTTCGCTATAGAGTAGGCCTACTTGATCCCGTAAATTCGAATCTGTGATCTTTCCAACTTTACCGAGGCCAAATAGATACGTTTCCTGTTGAATGAGGCCAGTGTACGTTAAATTGGCCTAAATGTAGGTTATGGGATCCAATAACCAGACTAAAATCCTCATAAAAAAAAAAAAAATCTCGCAGTCTTAGCTTAGACACATCTTCCAATTCAAATTAAACTGAATTTCATTTGAAGTAAACCAAAGAGATATTTAGGCTATATTTTAAACATATGGTAGCCTAGTACATAAAATGGTGTTGATAGCGTACTTACCTGTGAGTCGCTGTCACTCCCATTCATCCAGAACTCGTCCAAAAATATTCACAGGCCAATAATTCAACTTGGTACAAAGGGAACAGTCAGGCGTTGGCTATCTACAAAGTTCTTCTCTGGCGTCAGTTTACAGATAAAGAAATAAACGCTCGGTGTTTCGCCCTGCCTTGCTTGCCCGCGGTTAGTGGGTGTTTCCCAGTGCGTTTTTGTTCTTTTCCTTTTTATGCGGATGTTTCTCAAGTGTCACAACTTCACTTGACAGTAAAAGTACCTCCGGAGGACAATTCATTGGCGCACAAGCTTTTCCAAAGGATGGGCTTTGAATGGAACTACATCTGAGACGCAAACCCACTCGAAAACGACATCCTACGGGGTTTATCCTAATAACAAATACATTTTGAAACAAGAAACAAAAAAACTGGGTCGACGCACTACTGGCCAGACATATTGCACACAACCCTCCTTAACAGCTTTATAAAGCTGTATGCAACGGAGGACACAGCACCCACGTACACGAGTCTGATTTCCACACCCACAAGTTAGATGGATGTAGACACACCCGTTGTCATCATTAATTCATCAAATGGACCTGAGAAAAAGAAAAGAAAACAACCTTTACCCATCATGCCTATATGTTGTGCCGGGCAATTTGCTTGTGTGAGAAGGTGACACTGCAAAGTATGATGAAAGCTTTTTAATAGCTCCATTAAGCAATCTTTTCTGATAACACGGCTCATGGCTCACATGAATGTAGAAAATGAGAGTGACAATTTACAACCCTCTATCTTTTTGCCTTGTCATTGTTTTGATTATCTGGCTTACATGTAGACAGGTGTCTCACTGTCAGACACAGACAGCCTAAAACATCCCTAAGACAAGTTGACACTATACTGTAGACTACTAAACCTGGGGCCTGTTACAACATGCAGGTTTGCAATTTCCTGGATGCTTAAATGGAAGCCTCTGATCTTATGTTATCCAGTTTTGCTCAAAAACATATCAAGATAATTCAGTATGCTGAGTTTAAGACCTATGTTTTTCTCAAGAGTTTGTAGACCAAGTCACAGATACACCTGAGTAAACCATTCCAGTAGATTGTTGACAGTGGTGGAAAGCAACTAAGTACACTTACTTTTGAGGTACTTGTCCTTTACTTAAGTATTTTTATTTGCTGTGTGACTTCTACTTCTCTACATTTCAGTGGGATTTACCCAACTACAACTTTACAGTTATTGGTGACTGAGATTTTTACATAAAAACAAGTTCAAGAAATGCAACACTTGTTTCATCATCATAATGTTTTCATGTTCATGAGTTGTTGGCAGTTCCATAAAGAAACACTGCCCCTCTAAACTTCTCAGATGGTTCATTAAAATAACTGCATGAGGCCCAAATGTAAAATCATCTCAAATTTCCCAAAAAAACAAAGATTTGAGAAAACGCTTAAATAATTAGTAGCCCACATATTTACTATGCCTATTAATTTTGACATGTCAAAGACATAACTCTCTTTATATAAGTATTTTCTAAAATGTCAATTCATTTATACATCATATTCCTGCTGACCATTTATTCAGAGTGTTCTGGAGAACTTGAGGTTTCTCTGAATTCTATTATCATCAATTGGCATACAATAAACACCAGGTCTATATTTGTTTTATTAATTATTAATTGATTTCCATGCTAATGCAAATAGAGTAACGATTGAGTTGCAAAGCCTGCACTATGTTACCTCAGAACAACGGCATTACTGTGCTGGATCACACAGCTGAAGTTTTAAGAATCTCTAATTGACTTTTATTATTGCATGGTATGAAAATGGCTGTTTGATAGGGGGAAAAACACATTAAGGCAAACAAAACACCACAGAATGGTTTGCAAAATTATCAGCAGTGATGTTCTATTTGTAGGAAATGAGCTAAAACATGCAAAGTGACATGTATGGTACTGTAATAATAATACTGATACTGAAATATACTGATAACTTAGCTTTTCAAAAACTATTTACAAAGTTATTTTCAAAGACATAAAACAAAAAAAACACCAGATACAATTGGAATAAAATCAGGGAATAAAATTCAACAAAATAAAAAATGAGGTTAGGCAATAGCATGTTATGTTTTATCTTTCAGCCCATTAGTAGTCAAACATTCCTGTACATTTTATTTACTCAGTGCTCATTTGTAAGATTTAGATTTAGAAAGATTATAGAGGAGCACTCTGCCAACTGAGTTATTTGAGCGCCATGTACATGTGGTTAGAGTCAGAGGTTGGAAATAACAAAGTACAAATACTTCGTTACTGTACTCAAGTAGATTTTTCAGATATTTTTACTTTACTATTTTTTTTTTTTTAGAATAGCGCGGACACGCGCCTCACACCGAGAGCGGGCGCGCACGTCACATGGAGAAAAAAGTGAGAGAAAAGAAAAAGAGACTAGCTGTCTGGAGGATAATCAGTTGAGATTGTGTGCGTCTTTGAGAACTGTAAGTCATATAACTTATGTTGTCAGTTCATTTAAGCCCGTTGTTGTATTGGTCTATAGTTCTTGCAAATTTAAAAGTTAGCTAGGTTACACCTGTTAGCTAGGTTACACCTGTTACCTAGGTTACACCTGTTACCTAGGTTACACCTGTTAGCTAGGTTATAATAGCAATTGTTGAACGTCCTTGCTCATTAAGATAATGTAATTAATAGTGGGTTTATTGTTATTCATAGCTGTTTCTGGGAAACAGAAAGGTCTTAAATAGGTTTCAAAAGGTTATATCTCTTGAAGGGTTAACAGACCAAAAATGAACAGACCTTGGCCGAAGTTGGAAACCAGAATCAGCTTTAAATCCAGACCTAATCTAGTCCTCACTTACAGTTATTATTTTTGCGTCATCAATACCAAATTGAATCTAATTGGATGGGAATATACACAGACTTCTCACAAAATCACACTTGAAATCATATCTTGCTACTCGATCAGAATCTTATTAACCTGGAGTCCCAGTCTCTGTCACAATAAATAAGCTATATGTTTTAGGCCTATTGGCAGACAGCCATTGAAAATGTAGCCAATGGCATATAATGAGTCTTTTTCTCCATGTTCACTGTAGTTTCTCAGCGTGCTCTCTAGTAACATCTGTCTGATGGAAGTAGCACTCAGACCCTACCAATACCACAGTAAAATTACTTGTTTTTCAGAACATTTACCTGATAATAATGAAATACATTACTGATGCATCAACATTCAATTAGTATTAAATCATGACATGAGTTATTCGAAGACACTTTACAGATAGAGTAGGTCTAGACCACACTCTACAATTTACAAAGACCCAACAATTCCAATAATTCCCCCAAGATTAAGCCTTTAGTGCAACAGTGGCGTGGAAAAACGTCCTTTTAGGGACATACCTCAAGTGGTGAGGAAAACTTTGTTTTAGGGAGAAACCTCAGACAGACCCAGGCTCTTGGTGGGCAGTGTCTGACAGTGCCGGTTGGGGGTATGATGAACAGTGGGAATTCTAGTAACAGTGAAGATAATGGAACTATGACTAAAAATAGTAGTTCTAGTATTTCATGGAATAGCAGGGCGTAGCAGAACACTGCAGGGCATATCAGGGTGTAGTGGGGCACTGCAGGGCATAGCAGGGCAATGCAGGGTGTAGCAGGTGCCGAGCAGGACCATGGCGACAGCTGCAACCATGATTTAGGTGCCACCCAATCCAAGGAAAACTGTGGGGCAAGAAGACATAAGGACTCTGGCAAATAAGCTTCCCGGAGCAAAGCCAGTAAGAAGCATTTCTGGGACATGAATGCACACAGATGGAAAGAGGGATCGAGGAGCTCAGTGTTTCAAAGGAAGTCCCCCAGCAGTCTAAAACTATAACAGACTAACTAAGAGCAAATCCAAGGCAAACATGAGTCAGCATGTAAACAGCATGTTACCGTTGTAGCTGCTCAAAGTGGTGCTAGTTTATATGCAGTACATTACATATGTTAGATAGTTAAGTTCAGTTGTACCCAACCTAGGGGGCGGGCCCCTGCAAAGTGTCACTAGATAAATATTTGAGGGGTTGTGAGATAAGTGAGGTACAAAAGAAGCAAATACAAAGATCTGATACACAGATTTGCAGTAATTGTTCTTAGACTTTTCTCTGATCTTTGTTTTTTGCAAAATATTAGAGAATATTAGACTTTGTCCTCAAACAGCTGAGAGGTTTAAAGGGGAAATCTCTCTTTTTGATACAACTCATAATCTAAAATGTGACGAGAGGCCCCAACCAGACACTGCTTTCAAAAGCCTTGTGAAGAGTGACAAGAGCAACCCAGCACGTGTTACCATAGGTCTGATGAAGCATTGTATTCATCAGCATTAAGAAGGCATGCTGAAATGGCAGCCTTCATCTTGTTATATTGTTTATCTTGCTTCGCATTACAATCACTTTACTAGGATTATTTCCTAGCGAGGAAAACAAAACAGTTTTTTTCACCATTACTTGTAATTATAGAATGTTTTATTATAAAACAGGTTGACAGCTAATATAGTTTATTTACAGTATAGATCATGCTATGACGTAAAAGGCAAATGTAAAGTGATAAAACAACAACGTGGACCCTAGAGTTGTAACAAAGTTAAGGCTTAAATGCATATAAAATGGCAAAGTTTTCATTAATAAAACAATGGTAAAATGAGTATTCAAAGATGTGTAATGCTTCTGTTACACATTATAGCTAAAAACCAAAAAGAGTGACCACATAAATGTTTTCCAGAAAGTAACACATTTGTCTGTGAAGCAGCAGCAGCAGAGTGGTGGTGTAACATTTATTCATTTGCACACTCAACGTGGACAAAAAAGCACTGAGTGCGTGATTCAATTTAATATGAACAACAATTATAAATATTGTGGCTAATTTGGCAAAATAAATGCATATTATTATATTTTCAGGGGGTTTTGACTTTTACAAAAGCACATTTTCAATTCACTTCCTGTACTGAACAGCACTTGAAAGCAGAATCTCTCACATTCATTGAATCAATTCAAGTTTCAAATCCGATTTTGTGTGGTTTTTAGTGTCTTTTTAATCAAACACTTTTTTTTTTTTTAAGTTCTTATATTTTAGGAGATCTAAAGCACTTTTTAAACTTTAAGCTTTGAGCATATTTTGAAACCTTACAAAATATATGTAAAATAAAATATATCCAACCATCACCAGTGAGTGAGATGAGTCACACATCCGATGTTGGCAACAGGGTGAGAGTGCGTTATGACCACATGATTGTTAAAAGATTGCAAACACTGACATAAAAAGTGTCACTATACATGAATACACATTATATAAGCATTCACCTTTATGTTCACTTGGCCACTCAGCTAACGGAAGACTATTTCTGATGAAAATATTATTTTTTGCAATGACTTGAGTAAAGAAAGTTATGGACCATTTAAAAAAAACAATGTAATCTTGTTATAACACAAAAAGGTTTAAAAAGACTTTCTATGTACTGTAGCTGCCCGGAGCAATACTTACTTTGTATTTTTTCAATTCAGTCAAATAGAAAAAGACATTTTTAGGCCTGTCATTTCCAGGCCTGAAAGTGCTGAGAAGTCATCTTTGGATGTCCCCGATAATACTATCTGGTCAGCAAGAAAGGAAAGGAGGATATACTCAATAAAAGAGCACTTCTTCACAAGATACTTGTACAATCTGGCACATTTTTGGAACCCATTTATGGGTTCAAAGTCCATCAGAAGAGCGCAGAATACACAGGAAACGTCTCTGATGCGAGGACAGGAGATAGACGTGTGAGGAGCTCAGATGAGGGAGATCCGTATAGGAATGGTGGGAGACTCTGTCCTGTGTTGGGGGGAATGATGGGAAACAACATGTTCCACCATTGTGTGTTTAGACATGTGTTTCATGAGGTACGTCTCCTGAAGAAAAAACAACAACACTTTTAATTATCTCCACTGTAGGTACTTCAGATTTCAAAAAAACTTAAATTGCATTTCCAACTCACCGACGTGTACGCCCGGCCGCACATGCTGCAGCAGTAGGCCTTGGCGTTTTTGATGGCGTGTGCAGACAGGTGGATCTGCAGCGAGGCAGAGTCTGAATAGGCACGGTAACAGTTGGAACATTTGAAGGGCTTGTCCTTGTTGTGCTGCCTCTGGTGGGACTTCAGCAGGGGAAATAACAAAAAAACATGCAGAAACGGAGTCACTTTTGTGCAGCATTGCGATTGGCTCACAGTTTAAGCAGTAGGGGATCAAGGTTGTAAAACAGATGGCGAAGATAATACATTTCATATTTACCTGCAGATTAGATAGCTGAGTAAAAGCTTTTTCACATCCTGGATGGCCGCATTTGTACGGCCGATCACCTGTGTGGATTCTGAAAGATTATGTAATCATTAAGCAACTGAAACTCTTTTCAAACATGTCAGACAGGAAGCTTCAAAACTAACATAACAAAACAACTCAACCTTAAATAATCTCTTTATTAAATGTAACACTATTAAAAGGTGAATTTTGGTTTACCCAGTGGCGTGTGTGCAGAGCGACAAAAGTTGCCCAGCAGAGAGTAAACAAGAAGGAAAATGGACTGTGATGACTAGGGCACCACTACACCCCTTCCTAACTGACGGACCTTTAACACCAATTCCTGTTACTACAACAAGTTCAAAATTACAATTTTTTCTTCACTTCCAGTAGTATTGAGTGATACAATAATTCCTGAGAGTTCTACGTTTTTGATTGTGGTGCTTTATTTTATAATTTTTATAATAATATAATTTCACATTTTTTTAAGTCTGTCTTAAAATGGCAATCAGGTGCCTATATTGCCTATATTGACCATAACTGAACCATAAATGGGCTGTACTCAATATTCAGAAGAAAAAAAGACCGGCTTTTACAACAAAGAACATCACTGAATTACAAAACACACAGAGGGAGGGTGACTTCATTCTCTTCTCAGGAGGCCATCACTCCCCTACATACATAGCAACAATTTGTTTACTGCAATTTTTTTATTAATTACAATCATTTTACACCACAGCTTAGTGGGCTAATAGTACTAGTGGGCTGTTCCAGCTTAGAATATAAATTATGTTTTTGAAGCAGGATTAACAACAGAATACACTTATGCTCATCATAGCTTTGGTGGATATCAACAAAATGACAAAACTGAGATCTGACCTGGTGTGCTGCTGCAGATGGGAGAGTTGGCGGAAACATTTCTCACAGTAGGAGCAGCGGTAAGGTTTGACGCCCAGGTGTATGCGCAGGTGCTGGGCCAGGTACGATGCGTTTGTAAAGGACTTAGTGCAGTGAGGACACTTGTGAGCCTTCATCTCTGTATGCGTTTTGGAGTGGATCTGCATGTCTGACTTGGAGAAGAAGGTCAGCGGACAAACTTTACACCTGTTTCAAAAACACAGCAACACAGATAGAAGACACACATAAGCGCCCTGATGCAAATTTGTGACATTGGGCTACATAAATACATTATATTATATACTTTTTATATTAATACATTTCTTAATATAAACAAAAAAATTACTTGACATTAAGTGCACCCTCAGAGAGACACATGAATACCCAGAACACAAGCTGAATTACAAATATTTATATAAATAAATATATATGTTTTATGTAATTGCATTACTGAGCAAGACCAAGTGTGGGCCGTCGCACTTTTGACTCTGATGAAGTTTTTAGCACTTTCCGTTTGCTTCCTATTTGCACTTCTGTTCATGTTTCAAATCTCAAAACTGTGTAACGATGTTAAAAACAAACTTAAAACTGTCTATGTGTGTCCGTTAGTGGTGAATTGTAAGTATTTCTTGAGGTACTTGTACATTACTTAAGTATTTCCACTTTATGTTACTTTAAACTTTTTACTCCATTACATTTATAACACATCTATAGTTATTAGCAGATACATTTATTATATATAAAACACATAATCAGTTCATTTTAATGTATAATAGCATGGTGAGTACATTTGATATTTATATATTTAGCTGTACAATAGTGAAATGTCATCACAAATGTTATTTGATTCCTTAATATACAATTACTTATTAAAGACACTTTAAGTAACATTTTGAATATTTTTACTTCTAATGGAGTATTGTGTATAGTTTTCATTTCGTTTTAATTTTTACTTTTACCTAAGTTAATAATCGGAGTACCTCTTCCCTCATTATGGTCTGTGTTTGGTAAATATCTGGGACATTAAGTTAAATTCTATTCTTTTTTATTCTATATTGTAGCTTTAACCATATTTCAGGGTACAGAGGGAGATTTACTGGATTCCTGGAATTGTGAGGAATGAGTCAGAGGAACTGCACTTTGGTTATCTATGCATATTGTCCTTTCATACATACCTGTAGGTTTTTCCCTGTTTGGCAGTGATGGTGACACAGGACTGGTCGTTGCCTGAGGCTAGGATTGGGTAGGGCACCACCAAAAGAGACGACCCATTCTCTGCTTTGATCCTCTTACGCCCCCGTTCCTCCTTTGGAGGAGGGCCGAGGAGTCCGACGAGGCCCCCGTTGTTTTTCCCGGGCTCCATCCCATGGCTGCAGGCTAACCCTGAGATGAGGTGAGGTGTGGGGGCTCCGCCCAGCCGGCTGTGGCTGCTTGAGGTGGGTGTGGTGGGAGTGATGATCTCTGAGGCGTTGAGGTTGCCTGTTCTGGATGCCAGCGCCACACCTGGTTGGTGCAAAAGTGAAGACAGGACTGAAATAAAATTACCAATTCATATCATATATGAAGTGAAACAATCATGTAAACACAGACAAACTGTAACTACATGGATAAACAGCTAACATATACACAGTATATAAGATATAATGGACATATGGTAGGATGTTTGACAAACATGACTCTCTTTTTAGCGGTGTTTGAAAAGTAATTTTCCATTAAGTGTATATTCTTCTACATATAAATAAGTGCAGAACAGAAAAGTCAAAATTTCCCAACATTATTTCCAGAACTAATTATGAATGAAACCCACAAACCGCAGACCTGAGCAAGACAATAATCTTTGTTTCTACATTGCTTTGTTTTTACAGCAACAGGGAGTACCAACTGTACAAACTGTGGTTACCTGAGACATGGTTTGTCCTGGAGGGATGGTCTATAAGTTGACGCAGATGCCAGTCTTCCCATAATCCTCTGGCTTTTATAGCTGCTTTATCGTCCAGATTCAAGTTTACATCCCCCAGAATCCGACCTGGAAAAAATGTACAGGTATATTCCCATTTGTTAAAGAGGCCCTGGTAAGAGGGAACTGAGAGAAGCTGAACTAACTCTGATGATGCAGGATGGATACATTTCTTGCAGATCAGTAAAAAGCAGTGGTGGAATGTAACTAAGTACATTTATTCAAGTACTGTACTTCAATACCAATTCAAAGTACTTGAGTATTTCCATTTTAAACAACTTTATACTTCTACTCCACTACATGTATCTGACATCTTGAGTTACTAGTTACATTTTTTTTGTGTTACTAGTTTTTTTTAAATGTTTATGTCCAGTGAAAACATGTATCTCCAAATTTGATGATATTGAATGTTTGTGATAAACTGTAGGATGAGTGGTTGCCTTAATGTGTTAAGACAATTCTCCCACTTCTTAAGCTTAATAAAGTCTTTAAAAGCCTGTGGGCTCAATTGAAAAATGCATTGTCACAAAGCTGAAACCCGGGCTGTTTTTCTGGCATCGTAAAAAGTTAACTTTTTAGAGATATGTGGTTCTAACAGGATAACGACGCTTCAAACATGATCTACAGAATATGGTGTATTGCTGTAAATTGAACTACCCAACAGTATAACAGAGTAAAAACATTTACAGCAGTAATTGCAACATACACATTAATGCAGCAGCAATTTGAATCCAAATACAGCATGTACTGTATAAAGTAAAAACACTGAGGGAACATTTTTCTGCACAATGAGTAGTTAACCTTTTGATACTTCAAAGGAAACCTATTATGCTTTTCTGTATTTTCTGTCTATCTTTTATGTTGGATGTTTATATTGAACATGGCCAGCATTTCAAATAATGAGGGTAACCGTGTTTTAAAAGAAATCCCTGTGCACCAGGGATCTTATAACACATCCATTCAGTAGAGTACATATGCGGAGACTCCGGAGATCCGGAAACACTAACGAATCAGAGCGGACTCCAACAGAGTTTCTCATACAAAGGGTGAATACAGGTGCAGCAGTCATGGGCAATATGAGAAAAACAAAGTGTTTTTTGAACATTAATGCATGTAAAAATGTTCTAGTAGAAACACAAAATACAAGTATGAACCTGAAAACAGTATGTAATGGGTCAAACATGTGAACACCAAGAAAGCAGCAGGACCTGAAATATCAGTGGGTGGGTCCTCAAACTGCTGACCAACTAGCGCCGGTATTCACAATAATATTCAACCTGTCTGTCTGTCATCCCCATGTGCTTCCTGAGGTCCACCATCACCAAGAAAACAAGGCCAGTCTGGCTGAATGACTACCGCCCAGTGGCACTCACGTCTGTAGTGATGGAGTGCTTTGAACAACTGGTCAAGGATTACATCTGATCCTCACTACCCAGCACAGTGGACCTATTATTACAGATTGCCTAACGTCCCCACCGATCTACAGAAGCCATAGCACACATCCTCCACGCTGCAACAAAAAGGCTGAAGGAGCCGTTACAGATCATCATTAAAGATGTTGCGGTGGGGTAGAAGGTAGAGCTTCTATGAGGACTGTTCTAATGCGTAAACTGTAGGAACTGAGCAATTACGATTCAATAAAATTGTATTTTATATGATTTTCACATACGTATATACTTTTACTTAAGTTTGGATTTGAATGGAAGACTTTGACTTGTAGTGAAGTATTTTCACAGTGTGGTATTAGTTTCTTTTACTTATTTAAAAGATCTGAATACTTCTTCCACAACTGGTAAAGAGTGAGAACTACTGAGACAAGTGAGGAGTACCTGTGACTGAGCTGGAGGCGGGGCGGGCGTGCAGGGCAATATCAGGCTGAGACGGGCTATGGAGAACCGGCATCTGGTGAACTTTGGACATCCCATGCTGGCCGCCATCCGACTGGATGGGGGGAGCCAGTAATTGCTGTTGGGAAGGGGCTGAGGCAGCGGACAGATGTGGCGGTCTGATCTTCTCTGCCATCAGCTGCTCCTTGATTTTATTAATCAAGACTAGGTTATCCAGCTGACAGCCAGGAAACAACATTTGTGACAAGAGAACAGCCATCAGTTCAGGTAGTGTCACTTTATGAGACGATAGTTCCCTCTAGAGGTTGATACATGACATTGTACCCAAAACGTCCTTACTGTAAACATCTGAACAATGAATTGCTGAATTAAATCCCAACCTTGTGACCTCTTAAAAAGAAGCAACATCTACTTCTGACCCCTCATCACAGGTTATGGACTTTCTTTTTTGGATGTATCTAACTTAAAGGAATCTTAGAGGCCAGAAAAGATAGTATCCAGTATTTCTCAAGAAAATAGGACAAATTTAGAAGAAAAAAAATGTAAAGTTTTAATTTATCCCTTTAATCATCTGGTGACCCCTCAGATTAACCTTGAGAACCTGAACCCCAGGTTGGGAACCACAGTTTTAAAGGAATATGTTGATCTTTTGACAAATCAAATTTTACTGACATTTCAAAGAGAAGATTCCATGCCTGTATGCTAACTACGCAGCTAGAGCCAGTAGTCAATTAGCTTAGCTTAGCACAAAGACTAGAAACAGCTAGCCTGGCTGTCCAGAGGTAAACAATACCCCCTACCAGCACTTTTAAAGCTCACTAACTAACATGTTATATCTCCTGTCTTTAATCCATGCAAAACAGAAGTGAAAGCGATTTTAAATCAAAATTGATCGAAATTTGATCACAATCTTGAATATTGAATTAAAAAATGGAATCGTCGATACTGCCACACCCTAATGTCACGTCTGGTTGGCTTGTCAAGCGGGAAAAAAAACACATGTTGAAGTGCTGCGTTAGTAAACCTCCTCTAACTTAGCTACAGCCAGTCAAAAATACCAGAGTCACTCACCTGGCCGGGCATAGTGGAAGGTGGAGGCCAAAAATAGGGATTGTTAAAGCGAGGTTCAGCCATCCTGAAATAAATACATAAAGGGTCATAAACAAGGTGAGGGAAGCCATCTGTCCATCAGTGAAATGCATATTGAGTACATATTTGTAGTCAGAATTTTGTAGTCTGGTATGGGACCCCTTAAACGAAGCTATGTTTACTTGTGACCCCTCATCATAGGTGAGTGATTTTTATTTCTTGCTCTAATTTAATGATGTTAAGAGTTGTAATTTACACATGAAAAGGCAAAGGTTTGAGGAAACTTTGAATCATATTGCGACCCCTCAGGTTCATTTTGCTTAGAAGGTGGGAACAGCTTTTTAAGATATTCCTAACAAAACTGCCTCCTGTCAACTTATGTGAAGATCTATTGTTAGTGTACAAAACAGCGGTTAAAAATTTGTGTCAGTAGTTCTCCGCCCAAGCAGCAGCTGACTGTTTGACGTGATAGTTAGAGATAACTTGTCACAGTCTTGTGATAGTGTGTTTTCAGAGAAATTATGTATTAGTTCTCCCCCTTTCCCAAAAGTGCAAAAGGAGACCTTGTTTCTTTACACAGTGCTTTATCAGAGATGGCAGAGAGGATGTTTCTGTTGTTAAAGGAGGACGTTAAAGTGAGTAATGCAACTTTTCAAACCACGACACTTCGAGAACGGCATGTTGCCTCATAGATAGGCTCCGGCATGATTACAACAGCTAGGAAACTCTCCAAAAAAAGTTATCAAAGAAAAACGTAAAAAAGTGATGTGGCTCAGATCCTAATCCGTCTGTCTCCTCCTTGTCACATGGGGCCCCGGCAGAGAAACATTGAGTCTCACCTCAGTGTACAGCGAGACCTGAATGACGTGTTCAAAAGCTGAGAGGTCAGTAATGCCGCTGAATATAAAGAACATGGAATAACTAGTGAAGATGCTGCACAGAAACCAGACTTATTTGTAAGTGACACAGTAGTTATTTTCTATTTTATTGCAAAATAAGAGGATGAAATAACTCTTTTAAATGAGAATATTTGATTTCTATGGGATGCAATAAAGTACACACTGTCTGGCCAGATGGACAGAAACCTTCTCAGAGAGAGCTGCTTGCTGCTGAAGTTTTGATCTAAAGGCTTTTCTTTCCATAGCTTCTCTTCTCAACCTTGTATGAAGTTCCTTCTTTAAAACATTTTGCTTTGCGTGCTTTGGCACACTTCACCATTCCTTAGTCTGTTTGGCTTAGCAGAGGCATAACGCAGTCTGGATCCGTGAGCCAAGAGAAACAAAAACGATACATTCAGGGGTACGATCGTACAGTAAACCCCACAAAATAGTTCTCTAATGATGCCAGTGGGGATCAGTTTCACTTCCTGGAGGCTTTCTGCCTCGAGAGAGCAGGCTCAGGAGTTTGATGGAAGCTGGACATCCTTGTGTCACTTTTTTAAACGACATGCTTCACACAGAAAATATTTTATGGCAGGGAGGTACTGTATAAGACTTACGGACTTGTGTATAGCGTGTGTACATTTATAGTGTATGTTGATGTATGCCCTTAGAATCAACCTGTAGAGTAAGGTCCAGACTGCATTGCTTTTGGACTTACTTTAGTATTAAACTTTTGCCAGACTAGTGTATGTTTAATCTATACACATAATGTATGTTTTTTTCATAAATGCAGTTGAGTTTCTTTCTATTCAGCTTAAATATGTATGCGTGCATGTAAAAGGGTTTGAAGTATTTTTAGAAAATGGGAAAAATACTTCCAAGTCCACTAGTTCTGATGCAGGTGTATCAGAGCTCTTTATAGCGGCAAAATGACAGTTATTTTCATTGTTGCCTAATCTGCTAAGTACTTTCTTGATTATTACAGTTGAATATTCATATTGACACTATTATTGACATTGGCAGAAAATAGTCAAAAATGTAATGTAGTTTCCAAGGGCCCAGGGTGATGTACTCAACGAATCGTTTTCTCTAACAGTCTAAAACCCAACTATTTTCAGTTGACTACAATGTATGACAAAGAAAAGCATTGCATTTTTGCATTTAAGAAGCTGGAAGACTCGACTCTTGACATTCAATCAAGGCATTTATTAAATCAGTGCATCAAAACTTTTGGTCCTTTTTTTGTTTTGTTTTCATTTTTACAAAGTAGTTGATCTTGTGCGCTGTGGAAGTAATGGTACTGTCTAAGAAGTTAAAGGGTTGTAATTTGTAACTAATGGTTAATGCATTGTTTACTGATGTTTTATACATCACTTAAGCCTTTTAGAACAACTTTTGTGGTTTCAGGTTGTAAAAGAATCTCTTGGACCAAAATCAATCCACTTACAGTATAAGCATACAACTGCTGACCTGATGGCTTTAAAGACCCTTTATTAATGACTTATTAACATAGCTGGAGACTTGGTGGTCTTTTATATGAAGTGCAAAATCCACAAGATTACTAACTGAAAATGACTTAAAATGTAAAACATCAGTCAGAGGCAAGCCAAAATATCTATACTAATCTATAAGACATTAGTTAATTATTTATTAATCAACAAAACCATGTGTTACAATGTACATCCAGCCCTTACAAAGGACATTAGAAAGTGATATTGAAACAATATGGCCCATTTAGGCTTTGCTGTTAATTCTGTAACAACCGCCTGTTAGTATTAGGCCTACATGGGTAGAGGAATCTATACCTATGCTCTCTTACATGGTGCTATAAAAATCCTACAAATCGTCAGTAGTGTCACCATAAGGACGTGCAGGGGGCACGTATTTTGCAGACAGAAAACTATTTCTAAATCTCAATATTTCAGCTTCAAAAATAGCATCAGTGAAACGAAACAGAAAACGGATCATTCTGTGAGATCACCTCCAGAGAAAAATACAAGTCCATCTCTGAAACTAAAGTTGGGGTTAACTTTTAGTCCTTTTTTTGGTACACGCTGTGCTGAGTTAATCGCCTGTTCAAAAGCAAAAGAAACATAATCTGATTTTTAAATCCTAAAACGAGAGCAGCTTAAAACGAGAGCATCTCCTCCGGAGAGAAACGATCCTCGATCCCGCAACGCCTCGCTCAGTCCGCCGCCTCTCCCACATTCTCAGACAGTTTATTAAAAAATTTCAGACAAAAGGAAAACAAAAATGGCAGCCCTGTCTTATTTTTATAAGCAATGGACGCCATATTCTGCAGATCCGAATATTTAGGATGTAATTCTCCAGATGTAATTAAACGCGCTTACGATGCGTCGGGATGTGGGTATTTGCATTAAGGGTACAATGATTGTTTACTTTGATTTGCAGGTTTGAATAGCCCGGCTCGAGGAGGGGGAAAAAAAAACCTGACACTTCCTACAACAATCATCATGCCTTCGCTGAATGCTCTGCAGCTGCTGAGCCATAAACGCAAATGTCGATGTTAATACTGGCGCGTAGGGAAAGCTTTTATTTGCACGACAGAAGAAAGGAAAGCAGTGTCACCTCTGCGCTGCAAATGCTCTTTTTTTTTTCTTTTTTTTTTTTTTAAATACTACTTTTGCATGGGCTAAACAGAAATGGTGACGAAGCGACAAAATGAGAGATAACATGTGAGAGAAAAGAGCAAACAAGAGACAGAGAATTTGCATCGAGCGGCCAACGTACCTGAACCAGCGAGGGAAGAAATAGCTATTTAATAAAGGATTAGACTCTTCTCTCTGCCTGCTCTCAGTCGGACTTCAAACCTTCCGGGTCGCCTGCTGTTCACTTCTGGGTGCTGCAGGCGTCTGAAAACACTGAGCTCAAACTGATTTTTTAACCCATTTTCTGGTTTCTAATTTAAACGCTGACATTTCCTTGCAGATGTTGGGGTTGAATAAAACCGTGCACATGAGTGGGAAGTTTCATATTCAACACGGTTTCCCTGTGTAATGACAGTTATGGTAATAGTAGCCTATTGCATGTGTGAGCCTAACTTAGTGGTCGCACTTTATTTTACGGTAGGCCTACATTAATATGACGTAATATGTTGTAGAGCTCCAGTGTTACAAGTGCATAGTGAGAATAATGTGTATTTTTTCGAGCTGTGGAAGCCATGTGTCCGTCTGTCTGTGAGGTCACAGCGGTTATGTACAGTAAATATGTGTAATCCGCTCAGCAGCAGCATGACAGGCTGCTAATATGCTCTGTGCATAGGAGATGGCACTGATGCCACAAGAAAGAGCTGTTCAGCTAGTGTTGAACATGCTGCTCATGGCTGAAAGTCAGAGGAGATATACTGTACATGATGAGCTATCACTTGAAAATGAGGCATATATATATATTTATGCCTCATTTTCAAGTATATATACTATATTTCAAGTTTATATATATATATATATATCTTAAACCAGGCACTTTGGGATTATCTATTGGCCTTTTCAACATGATTGGATTAAACTGTAGCAATAAATTGGATTAAACACTCTATTGGCAATTTGTTTATCAGGTTAAAAACTCTTTTAAGGGATTTAGGAGCCTGTACTTTGTTGATTTTTATTGTATAGCCTATAATATTTTGGTGTGTGTAGATTGTATGCTCAACCCTGAGAGCTCCTGCCTTTGTCTGTATCTGTACAAGTAACAAACACACCCACACAAACATATTCAAATTTATATTTAGGTATTCAAAGGAAATGCAAAATTTTACTTGACTCCATCTCAAGTCTTTGACATGACTCAGACTGAGGATAAAAAAGAGGATAGAGGTAGAGTAGTTATTGAGTGAGGAACAGTAACAGAAGTAATTGTACTCAATGTAGAAAAATCCTCCCATTTTAGAAACTGGAAACAAAACAGTTCTGTCAATCGACTAAGTGATTGTGTAATCATTTCAACTGGACTTGTAGGTCTATATATTGTTGGGCATTTTCATTTCTAATAAAACATTGTATTTTATAAACTGCATGTGTTTTGTTGCAAAAATCTTAATTTGATTGATTGAATCTTTGATGAAAGCTGTCAGATAAATGAGTACAAAAATGTACAATATTTCTCTCTAAAATGTAGTGGAGTAGAAGTAGAGAGGGGCATGGAAAGTACCTTAAAATTGTACTTAAGTACAATACTTGAGTAAATGTACTTAGTTTCATACCAGCTAAATACAAGCATTTTACATTCACATTGTTCACCCTGTACTTACAAAACTGTCACTTCTCTATACAGACAATTAAAATGCTTCTCATATTTGACCATCATTTTAAAGAAACTAACTTCTCTGCAGCAGCTTCTCATGAGTCATCACTTGACAGCCCACTGGCTCCCAATTAGGATCCATTTCAAAATTCTACTCACAACCTACAAATGCCTTAACAATAATGTGATCTACAGTCTAATCCTGCTGAAATACCCTGCATGTGTGTATTTGCTGAAACCTTTAAAACAACATACTGTATTTTGAACAAGGTGGGTGTAACACATGAATGTTTGTACATTCTCAGGGAAAATTAAAGATCTTTTATCCAGTATACCCTTCACGGATGTCAACAAGTTTATTTAGATTTTTGACACACACACACACACACACACACACACACACACACACACACACACACACACACACACACACACACACACACGCACACACACACACACAAACTGACATTCATACATGCATGTTGCATCTCTCACTGTTAGTTAGTTGTCAGACAGGTTTTTTGGTCTGCACAAACAGCACCACACCCTCTAAAGACGCACATGTTCTCTCACCTCCACACAGGCCAGGTGCAGCAGGGAGCACAGGAAGGGGGGTCATTATCTCCATGAGGGCGGAGCAAAAGAGTGAGCTGAAGAGAACAGATGAAACATTTGAAGCTCATATTGACATGCTGCTCTGAAGGCTCCTGTGAGTCCAGGTAAGAACTAATGAACTTAACAGCAGTTTCAGTTTCGAGACTCATAGTTTTCTGTTGCATGTAGTTTGAATTGTCATACCGTAAACATGTAATAAGATATAATGGAATACTTTTAACAGGTTGAACCGGTCTCATTGTACAATGTCAGGGTCAGGAGGTGAACATATGTACAGTCAGGACACAACTAAAGAGTCTGCACATTTTAAGGTGTATTCACATTACTGAGCAGTTTCATGACATTTGCTGTTTCATTGCTGGTTTTAAATATCACATTGTGAAATGGATTTAAATATAATATTGACAGTTGAACTTATTCCCGAGTTTCATCATTTTTTGGTTGACTTTAAACAGCTGTCTGGTCCAGGGTTCACTACTAATGTAAACAACAAAAATATTGATCTGTAACCAAAGGGCAGAACCATTCACACTGGAATGATCATGTAACATAATATACAGATATATTTAACATTGTTGGGGGTTTACTGACAGCAGAGTGCCTGGAATTCGTGAGGTCCTCCACCCCGAGGCAAGAAGAAAACCAGTTTTTCAATACGTTAATCTGTGTGTTTGTGTTGTCTTGTTGCAGCCATGGATGGTGTGTTGGAAGAAGCGTTGGTGTTGTGCATATGCAAACTGGCCTGCAGTCTCTTCTTCCTACCCTCATTGGCTGCTTCTTACAGTCCCGTCAGCTTCTGCTGCTGCTGCCTACTGGTCTTTACCGACTTCCTTGTCACAGGTGAGTATCAGGAACAGCTCTTTTTATTTAGTATTTTGCTGAGCTGCTCACCTCTTTTCACACACTCTTGTTGGGAGTCACTGCACTAATCCAATTGAGTCACCTAACTCACTGACACTTTATCTTTTGTCTTCCACAGTTTTTCTGAGTTTCTTCTGCATCTTGGAGTCCTGGCTGACTGAGCTGACCCCTCTAGGTGACGTCATTGCCCTGCGCTTCCTTCTCTTTCTCAGCAACACATACGGTGCAGTGTTGCTCCTGACCACACCTCTGATCGCTGTGGAGACTCTGACCAGACTGCTGTGGGCTCACCCCGTTGTCGCTCACAGGACAGTGAGTCAAACAGATGGACAACGTTGTTATGTTGTGGAGGTGACTGTGGAAGAGGAGGAGGGCAGCAAAGACAACAAAGACAAAGAAAAGGGCTCGTCTTGTGTTGTCAGCTACCTCTGCTGCCTGTCAGTGTGGGTCGCCGTCGCCCTCAATGTCAGGTGGCGATGGAAACGGGAGGAAGCGTGGGCTGCTACTTGTTTGCACACAACCAACTCCCTCATCAGGTGTTTGCCCAACCTGTTCAGCCCCATGCCCGGCATTGTGAATCCCTGCTGGGGCATGGCCTTCCTCTCCCTCCTCCTGCTGCTCCTGACCACTAATATGGGCCTGCACAGACAACACTGGGACCCTGCACAAATGGCAAGGTCACACACACAGAAACATGGAGTTAACAATAATGGCGATAGTTGCTGGAAAAACCTCATTCCAGCGCTGTCTGCGCCCTCCAAGCCTGTGAACCCTGGGATGTCGGAGTCAGAGCCAGCACAGTGTGTTGACCCAGAGAAAACAGAGAGCAGCTGCAATGTTCACAGAGCGTATTCCTGGAAGAGTGTGCAGATGTCGGAGCATCACCATGGAGACTTTGTCCTCATCACCTCTGATTGTTTGTCTGCACAGAGAGAAGGACAGGAGCATGAAAAGACAAAGAGAGGTATATCTCTTACATTTATCACAGAGAAACATGTGGACTCACAATACAGGAGCTTAAGTGGGTGGGGACAGCGGGGGTTTTCCTGCCCGGGGGTTAATGTAATGCTAGGGTTTGTGGGTGTGTTCTCCATCTTTGTGCTGCCTCTAAACCTCAGTGTGAACATTCTTCTGATCAGGACTATAGAGACTCTGTTGGAGTGGTGTATTAAATCTTTTAAATCAGCTGTAGCAAACACAAGCAACACATCCACCACTCACAATGAAACACTTGCATAAAACCAGACAGGTGAAAAGCTAAAGTAGACGCTGATTGGAGGCCATTTGCAACAGGATCACCAGATTAATATTGCATGTGTGCAGACAGCAGGTCTACATGTCAAAACTGGCTTGAATAGAGTATAAATAAGCATTTCTGAGCAGCTATTTACATGTGAAGAATAATGTGGAAACTGCTGAAAGGTGCTGAGGAGGCAGGTTGAGGCGTGCTTGGTAGTAAGACATTAAAGCAGAGTGAATCAGACGTCTGGAAGGCCTGTTTTTATTGGTCAGAGACTTAAAATCTGAAGCCATTGGTCATAGCACAATGGGTTATAGAATGAGCCTCTTCAGTGTGAATAAGAATAATCTGGGGGCAAACAGTGTTTTGAAAGTAGTAATATAAAGTGTTCTGATGTTGCATCACATAAAGGTTTCATAAAGCAAAGTATAATAAATACTGAATGACTTTAGGGTGTAACACAGATTTTTTCATTCTTCTTTGTAGTGTTGTCTCTGTTCTTAAGTCCACTGGTTTCAAAGGATTGAACTACTACTCAGAGGTGAAAAGTCATTAACTAATCAAGTAATGTACTTAACTACAATTTTGATGTAGTTGTACTTTACTTTAGTATTTTCATTTATACTTCTACTCCATTACATTTCTGATGGAAATGTTCTGCTTTTTTATTCCACTATATTGTTTTTACATTTATATTTGAGCAGTAAAATTTTACAATAAAATACAAAGCATTGTTTCATATTAAAGTGCTGGTTTCCAACCTTTTTTGGATTGTGGCAAATAAGCAGTGTTCATTTGGGGCCCCTTGTTACATTTCAGATGCCAATTCCACCATACAAGACAGATTTTTTTAAAAAGAGGTCAAATTATCCAATATTTCAGAAAGAGAAACCGCCAAAAAATGAATACAAATCTCATCGAACCATCAAACCGCATGTCTCATTAAACATAATGCTACAGCCAGCAGCATCTTTTTCCTCACATGTGAAAAATGTATTTGCCTGGCCTAGTTCCCCTTAACTACAGTTCAACATTCCTTTTTTTTTAGTAACGTGTTAATTTGTGAGCTTTAGAGGTGCTGTTACAGTAGGTGGATGTTGTTACCTTTGGACAGAGCCAAGTCTTTTATGCTGAATTAAGCTAAGCTAACCGGTTGCTGGCAGTAGTCTCCCAGTTAACGGACAGACATGAGTGGCCTACTGCTCCTGTAAAATGGTACAAAGAAATGTATATTGTAACTGGAGTAACTGATAGATGGCTGCATGGGTCACACATAAGACCCATGAAGCCTGATCAGTCAAATGTTAGTTCATACTTTTATTTACATCAAGGACCCCTAAACTGACATGGTCCACAGACCCCCATTTGATAAGATTTTGTCCCCCTGATATGATTTTTGCTTTTAGATGTTTTATTACAGAAAGTGTATGAAACCCATGATCAAAATAATCATACACTGTGTCATTGTGTTACTTATAGATGGAAATATGGTGAAAATAAATGAGTCCCCCTTTTGCTGGGGACCACCTAGAACCCCATCAAGGACCACACTTAAAAACAAAAACTCTGTTGTAGTCTAAAGGTGAGCAGGAACGCAGATGTCAACACCAGAGGGCACTGCGATACAACAACAATTTAGAGAGAAAATGTTTGATGAGCTTTGGGTAACAGGAGAGGGATGAAGGGGATTCAGGAAACAAAAGAAGGCATTTTTTTGGTTGTCTTGTCTTTAACAGAGCCTCAGGGATGAGTGAACGGCTTGTGCACCTTCTCTTTCAAACCGCAGATACCTGTGCAAAAAAATACTCAAACCACGGCACAAGCTGACTTGGGCAAGATTAAACAAGAAGGCCACGTTCCTTATGTGTTATGTGTTCAAGCTATTTTAGGACAGATGGAGATACAGCCCAGATGTATCTAAAGGCAAATTATTGCTTCAGAAAAAAAGTTAATGAGTGCAATGGGGTTTTTTTGTCGTTGAGGATATATATTTTAATGTTTTAATTACATAAATGTTATGAGAAACATCAAGAAGCTGTATGGTAGTATGAGAGTTGAGGTGATTTACTTCCTAATGGTGTTTAATTGTATTGCTTTAACAAAACACCCACACATGATGTAACTGCTCCCAGACAGATGATTTTGGAGACTCATAAATTGTACAGCACAGATTTTTAGAGGTAGTATTTATTTTTAGAATGTATCTATAGCTCAAAACAAAACAAAAAAGCTTACAACAGAATGCTAAAGTAACTCAAATTTGTAGGTATTCCTGTATATTCCAAGGTTTGAACATGTTTTTGAATGCTTATAAAATTAAAATAAAAGTCCAAGAGAAGTGCAATATGATAACTCCACCATCTACTAGACATCCTCCAGGAAACTAGAGTGTTGGGCTGCAACTACAGTAATAAATGGCTTTATTTTTATTAAGAATGATGACAAAATATTGTCATCCAACTAACAGTCCAAAACCTAAATATATCTTATTTTCAATAATATAAAAGGGAGAAAATCAGAAATTCCTCATATTTGACAAGCTGGAACCAGTAAATATTTGGTATTTTTGATGCTTTGGTAATATTAATTACCAAAATAGTTGGTAATTCATTTACTTAACTGCTTAATGAACCGACTAATTATTTCAGAAGATGGCTTCAAAACCGGTTTGTTTTTATTCTTGCTTTTTAATCATTAACCCCGAGCAATATTTAACCTGACATATTCCTAAAGCATGTATAATAAAATGGGATAATTACTTTGATTATTATCCCAATTTAATAATTGGGATAATAACAAGAATTTAAAAAATATTATGAGATTACGATCTGCCTCAGATGGGCCACATCAGACTGGAATCAGATACAGGTCTCTCAAAGGAGAGCTCAGAGACGTTTTAATGAACACTTTCCCCTCAGGTAAAAATGTCCATTACAGTATGGGACTGGACACCTTCTCCTTGGACATAAATGTCTCAATCATAGGAGTGAGAGGAGAAAAGTACCAAACCAAAGCTGAGAATATGAAGAAAGTCCTGAGGGTCTGCTGTGAATCAACGGCTTCAAACGGCACAGTTTTTTGAGGAACAGCTGTAATCCTGATGCAACAAGACATAACTTCAGAGTGAAATAATAAAGCAGCAGGGTACAAATTTACACAAAAAGATATGTTTCCTGTGTTTCTGACGTAGTCTATGACTATCATGATTTCAAACTGTATTTTAATTTATTCCCACCAGTTTAACAACCAGTCATTCAAATGCGTCACAGATGGCAAATGAAGAGGACCTATTGAATGCAGCATCTCACCCGCAGTGAGGGAACACTGAACCCATGCAGATATCTTGTTATTCATCATGTCACATGCCTGGGCCTCAGCCTATGCCAAAATAGAGAATAATAATAAAAAAGGGAGCACACCCTCTCACCTCCCAGCTGGATGGCTTAGCAGGGCTGAGAGTCTGGCACAACTAAAATGTCTGGCATGAAACTCTTACTGAACTAGAGCCAGTATTGACAAGCCGAGGCAAGCTTTCCTACATTTTGAAGAGAATATGTCTGCCTCCCAGACATATGTTTCATTTCGAGAGTTTGAGCTTCAACTATGTTGATTTTCTTGCTCTCAAAGTAATAGTAATAGATCATGTTCACTCTCTGACTAAAGACTAAAGCATAACATTAGTGTCAGCAGTAAACTAGTTTTGCATTGTCAGACTCACCGTGCTGTGGTGTGGAGTGAGAGGATATATATATATATATATATATATATATATATATATATATATATATATATATATATATATATATATTTCTTTTTTTTTAAGGTCCCATGGCATGGAAATTTCACTTTTTTAGGTTTTTTAACATTAATATGAGTTCCCCCAGCCTGCCAGTGGCTAGAAATGGAGATAGGTGTAAACCAAGTCCTGGGTATCCTGCCCTGCCTTTGAGAAAATGAAAGCTCAGATGGGCCAATCTGGTTACCTCCCCTTTCTCTGCTTTGCCCGCTCAGAGAACTTGGCCCACCCATTAGAGAGAGACATCATGGCTTTCAACTAGCAAAGTGGCAGTTGGTCAAGGCCACCTCCCCCCTCCTCAAAAGCTACAGACTCAGAAATGGCACATACTAAAGAAAGCTCATTGTGGAACTGGCTCTAGTGGCTGTAATTCTGCACCAAGGCTGAATTTTGGGAAAGAGACTTCAGATATGGTATTAGGGGACCACTAAAGTCTACATAAAACATCCAAAGAGCACCATGTCATGGGACCTTTAAATTTTATCTTTTTGGGCATTTTCAGCCTTTATATTTGACAGGACAGCTGAAGATATGAAAGGGGAGCGAGAGAGGGGAATGACATGAAGCAAAGGGCCACAGGTCGGAGTCAAACCCGGGTCCAATGTGTCAAGGAATGAACCTCTCTATACATGGGCGCCCAGTCAACCAACAGAGCTATCCAGGTACCCTGTGGAGTGAGAGTATTAAAGCAAATTGACATGCATGTCCTCAGCAGCAAATTAGCTTGTTATGCATTATGAAACATGAAACAAGTTAAACATGTTAACCCAATGTCAAAGTTTACATTTTTTAATGATCACTTGAAGTAAAGTGTGATTTTAAACTGAATTGGATAATTGCCTTGAAGGTTTGTACAGATGTGCTGCCCAGCAAAGTCCCAGTGACTTTGGTGATCCTCTGACTTTTCATCTAGTGCCACCAGTAGATCAAAGTTTTGATTTGTCAAACATGTTGGTTTATGACTAAATACCTGCAAAACTAATGACACTCATCAGTCTCAGCTGTACTTTTACAGTGATTAGTGCTAATTAGCGGATGTTTGCATGCTAATGCGCTGTGCCTAAGTAGACAGTCTCACAGTGCTGCTACCAAGGCTGTAGATTCTTAGGTTTACATGCCCGAAGAGGTAAAACCACCCAGTATTTAACAAAATAGCAAAGATATGACGGTAACACAAAGTTTTCCACAGAAGAGTCACAGACACTGTCATGAACACATGAGCCCTAACCCTAACTTGTCATGACAAAACCGAATGACACTTACTAAAAGAAGTGTTATGTCATAAATGTTTGACTTGTTTTATCACACGTTCATGACAGTGTCATGTAACTGATGAGACATCAGACAAATTTCATGTAGCGGATCGATTTCTTTGTCTCTCTTAATTGCTTAATCATCCCGTGAACCCTCAGAGCTTGTGACTTATATTATTAGACTATATTATATTATTAGATTATTTAGTCATTGCTACAGCAGACTCTTAGTGCTTTAAGTGTTACCTTTCTTTGGGATCTATCTATCTATCTATCTATCTATCTATCTATAACATGGTCCCAGTAACTTCCACACAGAGTTGTGTACAGACTTTATATTTTGGGGAAAATCCTTACTGATGCTCTACAGCCTCTGTGTTGATCCACATCCAAACCAGAATAAAAAGATAAAGAGACTGGCTGATTTTAACAGTAATTTATTGTAACATTAACACATTTCCCACAAACCTCAGCTGCAGCTAAAGCACACTAGAGTGTGTTCACACAACGATGGGTGCACAGCGACCATCATCAAAAACACAATCATAATAATCATTAAAAGTGTCATAGTTATCATCATGAATCATTTCATTAACAGTTAGCGTCTTCCCCACTACCCAACAATCACCTCACAATAATCTCTTTAATATTCAAACAGAACGTCTTAAATGAAGCAGACTCCACTGAAGTCCGCAACACAGCAAACTTGGGTCAAATTTAAGCATGGGTTTTGAAGCACCAGCTGGTCGGATTTTACTTCTCAAAGACAATAAATAGAGTCTCAGTCAGAGAGAAGTAAAATGACTAAATACTGTCCTGATCGTCTAAACCACAAATAACCTAAATCCTGTTTCCCAAAACAGGTTTACAGAGTTATCTGGATACATTTGCTGAGGAAAAAGACCTGTCCCAGGTTTTGTTTAACTTAGTAGATCTGCACGTTGCTCCAGCAGATCTGTCTGCACAAGTTAAAACAAATACCAAGAATAGTTTGCAGATGCTCACCATTTGACCCTAGTTTGCACCATACTGCACATACCGGAATCACATCCTACAAAAACAAGGGCACTGCCCCAATTTTCTTTTAAATGTACAACACAGACAACACACACAAATGCTAAGATGTACAGTGGCAAAGGAAAGGTGAGGTGATTTTATTTTTGCTGCTGTGGATTTACCAATTTTCTACCCAATTCCAAAGTATTCTTTAAGAATCACTTCTGGCCACTGCATGGTTCTGCTCGGAGGGCCAGATGGGCTTTATCAAGCGCAACCAAAGCTGGATTTAAAATATAGCTGAACCAGGCTGCACAGACATACCCATGCACATGCCCACCCACCCACAGACAAAGCCCTCAATATGCTGGACTTGGCTGAGCGACCAGAGCCTCTTAGGGCTCGGACACACCAACCCGGCAGTCGACAGAACAGGCAGTCGGACTGATCAGTTGGCTCCATGAGATCAAAGAATTCAACAAGTCAAATCGGGCGAAATGAACACCGACGGCTCCTCCGACTGACGACGGCACGGAACACACCAAACAGACTTGATTCACTGACCTCGCCAGACAGTTCAACGGCTGATAATCGGGTTGGTGTCACAGCGCCTTTAGGCAGATTCTGCAGGACTTGTGTAGAACTAATGAGGAACAAGAGAACTTGAGGCACGTGGGGCGAAGACATAAACATGGAGGGGAATTATCAGTCTTTTTTTTTTAAATTATGTAACACAGTGACAGCCTTGGGAATGCCAGTCACACAGGAATAGCATATTTACCCCCAGAGTCCATCCATCCATCCATCATCATCATTTTTCTTGATAATTTTCCAAAATATAGCTTGACTTCATTTACATAAATTATATGATAAGAGAGGCAGTTGGTCTCTGTAAAAATAATTGAGTAATAATTAATCTTTAACCTCTTATATTTTCACATCTGAGAAATTATGCTTTTACAATTAGGAGATCTCCGCCTCACGAGGCTATCTACTCTGACGGCATTAATTCATAAAATGTAATGTTCTTTTGATTTTGAGACAAAATGATCAAACATCATGACTGAAAGCAGAAAAGAATTTGAATTCAACACTTAAGTGGACCCACAGGTATAATGCATGCTGATGGCTAGCATACTTGTGGTTTTGGAGCAGAAACTTAACATGAGTCAGCATGATTAAAGACTTATTTCTTTTAACCCTTGATACTCTACATAAAAACATGCAAGTCCTTAATACCTCAGTAGCAGCATATTTCTGGAAAAACTCCACCTCCAAACACACCTTTCCACCACGAGTGGGTAGGCTTGGCAGTTGATACAGACGGGCAGCCTATAAACTACTTGATACCTTTAGTTTGTTCTAGATGATCAAGTCATACTTGACAAAACGGACACATGTGGCTGTGACCTGCAGGAGGAACCAAAATCCTGGTCTCAGACGGGAGTAAAAAGCGGCAACAGACTTGACAAGATCAGGGTGGATTGCTGGCCAAACGAAAGCCAAAAAGGGAGCTGAGTGTTGTCAATCCCATTCCACAGACAAAGCTAAGACAACTGTACAGCACAGAGAAAACAAGTGCCCAGTCTTCAGTGTCCTCTTGCTTGAACAGAGAGGGGATGTCAAGTCTGACAAGTCTGGAAATTGATAAGGAGAGCATTGCCCCCTGGGAGAGTGTGCAAGGTGGGCCTGGGACTTTAATCACTTTCATCTTTTCAATTAAAGATACGGAATGAAGTGTGAGCCATTATCGTATGGCCATTTCAAGTCACGCAACAATAACAGCTCAGGTTTTAAAGCAACACTATGTAACCTTTCACTCTTCGGTCCCCCTACGGGTTGTCTCATTGGAACTACAGCTCACTACAGAAGAGAGAAAAAGTTACAGTGTTGTTTTAAGAGCAACATCAATCACAAGTCTTAACTGAACTGAAATAAATGACACTTCAAACACCCTATTAAACATTTTTAAACTCATTTCTTATCTCATCTTTTTAAAACCTACTAAGGCCTGTGAATTATCTGTTAGGACAATCACGACCACAGATGTGTGCAGCTCTTAAAGGCGTACAGTGTTGATTCGCAGCGGCTGCACGTTCTTGCCGTTGGCGTGGCTCTGGCCTGGGCTGAAATAGGGGAAGACCTTGGCGGGGAATTTCTCCCGGTAGGTGTAGAGCCAGGACATGTCGTCGGCATTGTAGAAGATGAGCAGGCCTTTGTGGTAGTCCAGATACACCCCCACCTTCTCCAACTTGCTCTTTACATTGAGGCGGGTCCACGGCTCGGTGCAGGCGCTATACTGGTTGCCGTCGTGCATAACGATGCAGTAGAAGCCGCGGCTGGGCTGGATTTGGATGCTGCCCTTGCGGCTGACTGTCTCATGGGCCACACCGATCATCCATTGGGTCTTCTCCGACACCATCACCTCCCAGTAATGGACACCCGACAAAAAGCCATCTGCGCCCAGAACAGACACCTCCACGTCAAAGCGGCGCGGGGAGTCCTGCAGGGGCTGTGGATGGAGGTTCCCGTAGGCCACTATGGTACAATCGTCTGAGAGGATCAGTCTTTGATGTGCTGTGATGGGGTCAAGGGTCAATGCTGCTGGCACTGAGGAAGACAAGAAAAGGGAAGAGACAGTTTTAGCACAAAGAGTCCGCATTTATCTCACTTTTAGACTTTTACACCGCGGACAGAAAACAGCCGAGACACACAGGCCAGTCATCAGTATAAGAAAGTAGGAAAAGACAAAACAATCATTAACACGTTATGCCGTAACTTTGAATATTTCTGTTTGTTTCTGTGTATTATCCAGTGTAAAGACATTGTCAATGAAAATAGATGCTGCTGAATTCCATTGAAACTCCATTCACTTCCATTGTTTTGTAGTGGTGGCAAAAATTTCAAAAGACATCTCTAAACCTGGACACATACCACTAAAATAAATGTTTTTTTGTTGTTATTTGGATGAACCAACACTAATTAATTAATTAAGACGAACAACCCAGTAGAGACATCATCAGTGTTGCCAGAGTTAAAGGAGGTGATTAAAGCAATGCCCTGTGGTAAATGATGACTGATTGCTTGTGTATTATACTGTGCCCCTAACTGCAGCTCAACTCTTATTTCAGGAGAATGAGCAACGAGTGTGGCTGCGAGTACACAGAATATATTTTATTATAAGATGTTATGACCTTCATGCATAAACTAGAATCTTCAAAGTCCCCTCAAGAGTCTGATATGGTAGCTCAAGCTGAGAAATATCAGACCACAGGAAGAATACAAATAATACAGTGAAGCACAAATGACAGCGTAGGAGGCTCTTTCACTGTGCAGTTATATGGTTTCAGGGAGGGAGAATTTGTACCCACGTCTGCTTATAAGGGAACCATTTCAGGCTGAACAATACCAGGTTGTTCTCTTTGATCAGTTCCTCTATCTACTCTATCTTCCTCTTTGTATCAGCTGGGATAAATGGAGGTGAAATGTTTGGAGCCTGGCCAGCGGACAGGACAATGCCTTCTCCAGTCAATGACATCGCCAGTGTTTGTTACAATCAAGTCATTAAAATTTGCCTCTTTGTGTCATACAGAGAAACCTGCAAGTGTACACACATCAACGAAGAAAACCATTTTTCTTGCTGAACATGAGAGGGGTGAAAAAAAAGCACAGCGCCTGGTAGTTATTACGACTAACCCATCAGTGACAGCGAGGGATGAGGGAAGATGGGAAGAATGTCTTTATTTCGTCTCTGGCAACCGCTGGTGATGGATTGTAACCAATTGTTCCATTTGGCAGCCAGTCGAGGGAGGCGAAACAACTGCCTGGCCTCCCCTCTGTGACAGCGGGCTAAATTGGGAGATTTGATTGAGGGAGTAAAAAATTCCTCAGCACATTATTTTAAATAATCTCCTATGAGTGAGTGATGGCTGTAGGGCAGAAGGAGCAGAACTCCTCTTGGCACTGTCAAACACAAAGGGACATCGCCGCCCTTTGTGTCGACTACCATTTTTCATCTCAGGAGAAAAAAAATGCACAAAGCATCCCAGCAATCCTAATTCAGGTCTGGATCAGTTCCTTCACTCCGTGATTCTGTGTCAAACATTCGGCTACTGAAGGAAATTAAGACAGTCAACCTTTTTTTAAAGCAACAGTTACACATTTCGGAAAATATGGTTTATTTGCTCTTCTGCTGAGAGTTGATTAAAAGACTGATACTACTCTCCCATCTGTCGGTTATATTAAACATAATTCTACATCCAGCTAGACGTGATTATCTTTGCTTAGCATGAAGACTAAAAACATGGGAGAGCAGCAAAGTATGGTTTTGTCCAAAAGTAACAAAATCCTGCTACCTGCATCTCTAAAGCTTCCTAAAGAAACAACAATTTGTGGTTTTACATTGGCACCCGGCCAAGGAATACACTGACTCATGTGAGTCATTTCACAAAAAAACAAAAACAGGAGAGATTATGGGCTATGTCTTACACATGGCGCAAAGCACAACAGTCATTGCTAGTTTCAGACCAATGTTGTCATTTTCACACCCAGCGCCCACAAAGAAGTTAATGTACTTGTGCCCATCTGTGTAAACATGGGCGTGTCTTAAAATGAGGTGTGGTCGGGCGCACTGTTGGCGCATAGAGATCAGAGAGCAACTGTTTGCCATTGACCAACAAAAACCTGTTCTAAAGTCAATGGCGCAGTTTTTTCCTGCTATTTGAATGACACGTTATTCAGATAGTAAGTGACGAATGAATTGCAATTATATTCGCAGCCCCGTGGTTAATCCGCAGGCAATTAACGTTTTGATTAATAGCAGATGTGGTTGGGAGAAATGTTCATATTTCAATATACATTCATTAAAGTGAATTTACCTGACAAAACGTTTTGCATTTTGTGTTGACGAGTAACCCCGGTTACCCCACCACACTTTCTTGGCAAAGACCAGCCCTACTTTGCCTCTGGTTGGCTAGAACCCATTGGTTGGCCTCATTCCATTGGTAGGTGGAACTACCGCTGGATATCCGTCACCAGGCCAGGGTTCTTGAAGCCCTAAGTGGAGAGTCTGCTGCTTCACACATGAGCAAATCCTTTTCCTCAGCAGAAAATCGCTCACTTCTCCAATTTCCCGAATCCGCTGTTTATATAGCATTGCACAAGGTGCAGGCACATCTGGCTTTTAAAGGGAATGGGACATGGCATGATTGGTTGTATTCATGTTATGCACAAAAACACACCTATGATTATTTAAGAGAGTAAATACAACCCCTAAACCCATGGCACCTTACTTTGCATCAAGATAAAGCGTTTAACTAGCCAAAGTGGAGTTGGACAGGACCTAAATGCACTAGCATCACGACCATGCGCTCTATAGATAGGTTTTTACATTAGTGAGCTTTGAAATGCTGGTAGGTGGATTTTGTTACCTTAGAACAGACTAGCCATTTCCCCTTTACCAGCCTTTATGCTTAGTTAAGCTAACCGCTGCTGGCTGTAGCTCTATATTTACCACACTGACATGAGAGTGGAATCAATCTTCTGGTTTAACTCTCAGCATAAAAAGCAGATAAGCAAATTTGTTAAACCGTTCCTTTATCACCTCCAGTGCTTTACACTAAATGACACGCTCTATATTTCATGAGCAGCATGTTTGCGTTACATCCATCCATGTTCACATACCTGGTGAGATGTCCTGGAAGAGAGACTTCCATATTGTGTACTGTAAGGGCCCCATGTACTTGGATGTCGGGAAGTCTTCATACGTCAGATTGGTTTCATGTATCTTCCCTTTAATCCTAGACAGAAAAAAAACAGATCAATAACAGTCTAAATCCAATTTTCCACCTTCCCCCAAACAATACTGTCTGTTGTTCAACCCACAACATCGATGTTTCACATACTTATTCTCGTTTGTGTCTTTGAAATATGCCATTATTGAAATTAAACAGCTGACAAACTGCTTCATAAATCTCCAACTATAGAGAAGAATGTATCAGTGAGAGAAGTGGTTCAGCTCTAACACCATTACAGTATGATTCAATATGAACCTCCACATGAATCACTCAGTGCACTCCTACATGTAGTCTGAGAGTTCAGATGAGATATTGACTGAGTTGTTTACCACATTGAAATCCTGAAAATAACAGTGCAGTATGTCGAAAAGGAGACCTTGTGGAGAAACATCCGGTAATTTGTGGTGTATTGTCAGACAATGAGGAATAAAAATAAATTAATATTACAATGTTTCTCTAAGTACCATTTATGGTGTTTTCCAAAAGTACAATTTTTGAATGACAGAGTGTTCCTTTGCCAACGTGCGACTTTCCTTCCTTGGTTCTAGCTAAGTGAAATGTACATTGATCATACCTACTTGTCCATCATATTTACATACATTTACAATCTCTCAGACATGATATCATCCAGCTCCAGGTTAGACGAAATAATATTTAAAAAATGTTAATATTGTAAATTTAAAGATACATATTGTTTAATTCCAACATTCTTGCAAGCTCTATTTTCAACCTCATTAATCAGCTCTAAAGCTATTAAACTCTTCAATTAAATCGTCCTCAAATACCTCTCTTCCAGATTAAACCCTACAGCTGGTTTATTTCAGGCCTAATACACCATCTGTTCAGAGATTATCTAATGCTGTTGCTCAAATCTGTACTTTGTACAAAAACGTAAGCAACCTTACATTTTGCATCAGCAGAACACACATTTGGCATGTTGTAAGCTATTACTATAACAACTGTAACGGCAAATATGTTGGTGCAAGACTTCAAGAGTTGATAAAAACCTGATCCTTCTTGAAGATAATGTGTTTACAACCACATTTAGTTTCTTATCGGACTGCAGTGATGACACTGGGACTGCTTTAGCAAACTCAGAGCAGGTGAAGCACCTCTCAGATGTGACGGCTACTCCCTCCAGGAAGTCGTGTCGTTCCGTCTCGTTAAGGCGCTCCTGCAGGATCTGGATGCCCTCCTTGACGTCGCGCAGCTGCTGGCTGTAGCGCTGGATCTTATGCTCTATGTCGGCCAGCTTGCGGGCAGTGTCCATCTCAAGCTCTTCCAGCATGCTCTTTTGGCGCTCGCGTAGGAAGCGGTGAAGGCGCTCAAATGCGTCGCCGATGGTGGCGCGCAGACTCTTGGCTGAGGACTGAAAAAAAAGAGAAAAAGAGTGTTTACACCCTCAGCCAGGCTATTTATAGCTGTCATCACACGACTCTGAAATAGACTTGGTACTGTAGTTAGCTGGGTTTATTGAGTGTTTCAGTCACAATAGCCTGATTCTTAATTAGACATGGGTCAGCAATTCAAGGAGTAGCAAAGTGCTCTAAATTGTGTTAATATTACATTAACATTCATTCATTCATTGATTCAGCTTGTACATGTATTGATTTTAAGTGGCTCTCTGAACAGCGTGTGTACAACCTTCCACTGAGAAAATAAAGTCTGCAAGACTACAAGACTGGTGGACTGGCAGAGAAGCGCAAACTATTACAGACCAAAGCAAAGACTGGACTTCATTCAGATATTTTGTTGTAAGTTTCCCTGTGTGTCCGAACAGTCATCGTTGAAAAAGTTGAGCTTGTGTTTGTACACAGATTAAAAATAAAAATAAATCTGCCCTTTAAAGTGCACATTAGAACAAGAGAATATCAATGAATCCCAGTGAAATTGATCTAGACAAGAATTTTATGTGAACTAGTTCATTTTCTCTGTCAGAGATTTCAACCATTCCTCTGATCTTTTCAGCATTTACAGTAGGATCTTACTGAGGTTTAATTACACTTGAGTAAAATTCAATCAATCCCCTTCAAACAGCATGTTCCTCCTGTTCTCTCAGAGAACAGTAGCAGGTATTCTCGCTCAGCCTGTGGGAAACTTTTCAGACAACTATTTCTCTCCAAGCTTGAGAGCTATGACATTAAGGTGGGCTGCATCCCCAGCCCTCCTACCTAGTTAAGAGTTGAAAACCAATAGGGTGGAGGAGGAGGACTGCAGCAGCCCAGCTATCAGTCTCCCAGTGACATGTCTGCTGCTTTGACCCAGCAGGCTGTGATGGCACTAAGAGGGTGTCTGTAGCCCTTGGAGACAGTAGACTGGCTACCTTTCAGGGAAGCATGTGATTATGTGGCGAATCCCTGTTGGTAATGCGAATAGGACACAATTTCATTTTCGCTTCAGACGGAGACCAAGCACCGACGAGCCTAAGACTCAAATTGCAGTGCAAGCAGGACACATTCAGTTTAACTGAGAGTCAGGCTGCTGCACTGATTCCTTCGCAGGAACTGAGACACAACAACATTACAGGGGAACTCCACTCATTTTAAACATTAAAGTCTGTTTACAGGTACACTTTGGGAATATATATATATATATATATATATATATATATATATATATATATATATATATATATATATATATATATATATATATATATATACACACACACACACACACACACACACACACACACACACATACGTGTATATATACACACATACATACAGTATATATACATATATACACACACACAACATTATTAGGCAAGTTGTATTCCTGAGGATTTATTGTATTGTAACAAATACATTGCTCTCAGTCAATCATAAATGTCAATAAACCTCAAATTTGAATATTTAACAAAGGGAAAGTGAGTTTTGGCTTTCTCAGGAGAATATCTGTGTGCAGAATTATTATGCAACTAAATGAAAAACTAAAACGTTTCCATCTCACTTGTTTATTTTAAATTCTAAGAGTAAGAATAAAACTAAAAATTTACAAATAAATACTACTGACATTTCAAGAAATATTCAGTGACCAATATAGCCACCCCATTTTTCAATAACTGTCATGAGCCTTCCATTCATGGAATCTGTTAGTTTCCTGATCTGTTGATGATCAAATTTTTGTGCAGTAGCAACCATAGCCTCCCAGATGCTGTTCATAGAGGTGTATTGTCTTCCCTCACTTTAAATCACGCGTTTAAGAGGGGCCCATTAGTTCTCAATGAAGTTTAGGTCAAGTAAGTAAGGGGGCCATGTCATTATTCTGTCATCTTTAAGGCCTTTGCTGACTAGCCACGTAGTCGAGTACTTGTATGCATAAAAATCATGGCCTTCTTGAAAGCTATAGACTTTTTTTCTTTACCACAGCTTGAAGAAAGTATCTTCTAAAAAATGACAGTTGTTTTGGGAGTTGATTTTAAGTCCATCTTCAAGTTGAAAAAGGTCCAACTAGCCCATCCTTGATAATAGAAGCCCATACCAGTACCCCGCCTCCATCGTGCTGGCATCTGACTTGAAGTGGAGCTCTGTGCCCGTTAGAGATCCAGCTACGGGCCCATCCAGCTGGTCCATCAAGAGTCACTCTCATTTCATCCGTCCATAAAACCTTTGAAAAATCTGTCTTCAGATATTTCTTGGCCCAGTCTTGACGTTTCAACTTATGAGTGTAAAGTGGTGATCGGGTTTCAGCCTCTCTTACCTGGGCCATGTCTCTGAGCACTGAACACCTTGCACTTCTGGACGCTCCAGGTAGGTTGCATTTCTGGAATATGGCAGCACTGAAGGTTAATGTGTTCCTGGTAACTTCAAGTTTAATTTTCTTAAGTCCCTAGCAGTTAATCTGCATCTTTTTTCTCTCCACATGTTTCTTGCGATCCTGTTGACTATTTGCAACAAAACGTTTGATTGTTCAATGATCACACCTCAATATCTTTTTCTACTTCAGAGTGCTGCATCGCTCTGAAAGGCATTTTTGACTTGTCAGAGTCTGTTAAATCTCTTTTTTGGCCTATTTTGTATGACGGTAAGAAGCTGCCTAATAATTATGCACACCTTGATATAGGGCATGGAACACTTTAGGCTTCACCCTCCCTCATTAAACACATTACCAGATAATGCTTAAATCAAATTAGCATTTAAGTTCATATGGCTTTGGAATTGGAAAATATGCATGAAAATGACAACAAGGTCAAAATACTCACTTGCCTATTAATTGTGCACCCCCCCACACACACACATACACCTGACAATGTTGTAGTGCAAAGCTAAATGGGTGGAGTACTCTTAACAATAATTGGGTAAAAACACAGAAGTAAAAAATCTTCAGACAACCTGAAATTTAGAAAGATAAAAATATGCAGAGAGACGTTTCATTCTAAGCTACCTAAACGCATCAATAAAGTCACAGTGTGGCTCTATTCCAAGCAGGGCACTCTGTGCAAATGGATGTAAATGTAATGAGTTCAGCTCATTCCCAATGAGGAGTGGGGGTGGCTGAAAAGCCTACATCTAGCAGTTAGAGTCAGTTGATAGACAGGCTAAAATGGACAGGGCCTGGCTCTCTCTGGCAAAAAGACAAGTGGTGCTGTGACGTTGGACAGCAGGTACAAAAACAGGAGAAAGAGAAATGTTCTCCCTAGATGACAAACAAAGCTGACGGCTGCGACATTGTCTCTGCCACAGACCCTTCCCTGGTCAATAGCTTCAATGTCACTACAGGCTAGAGAAGAGGTGTGTGTGTGTGTGTGTGTGTGTGTGTGTGTGAGGTACTGACATATTGAGTGGATGCTCATGGTTTGCGGATTAAAACAAGGTCACAAGGATCAAACAGCCGCTCAATAAACCAATTTTACATGTCGGAATTTAACTGTCAGTCCAAATCAGTTTGGAAGAAAAGATGGATAACTGAAAGACAGCACAAGTTAAAAAGACCTGTTTTCTTTATTGTTTTACTAAGTAAGTATTACGGTCTCATTTGGATGCTTGAGATGCAAACAAGGATGTCTTGTTGAATAAAGATGCACACAGTCTGTTGCGTTTGATATTCAATGCCATTTGTTGGTAAGTAACTAATTACTTGTAAATCAAAATGTGAATTCTACGCATGATTTTCTTGTTTCTCGATTAATTGTTGTAAATGTTAATCCAAGGTAGCGTCCTAAAAATTGTTTTTTGGTCCAACCAACAGTCCAAAGATAAGAAGTGAAAATTATTAGTATTACATGATTTTTGTAATTGGTTGATGGTTAAATCCCTTCGTTTAGATTTTTTAAATGTATTCTATGATATTAAAAGGAGTGTTTTTGGATTTAAAACTGTTTGTCAGACAAAACAAGACATTTGAAGATGTCACTGGGCATTATTCATTTTCTGACGTTTTATAGAGAAAATAATCAGCAGATGAATCAGTATTGAAAATAATCTTTAGTTGCAGCCCTAAAGATGTTTACTATTGTTCACAATTGAGAAGCTGGAACTTGGCGGTATTTGATATTTTGGCTTGAATACATGTATATTTATAATTTGGCTTTTACATTTTCTTGCTATTCAAAGTAGTTGCTGAGTCGATCTATTAATCAATTAAACCACAGATTGTTTCAGGTCTAGACATTAGTGACAATTAGTGCTGAAACAATTAGTTGGTCAATTGATCGCTCTTTAGTTGTGTATCCAGCGATAGTCTGGCTCAACTGATGTTCATGCTGGGAGAAAGTCTGACATCCGCCATCTCCACCATCTAGTTAAAGAAATACAATTCCCCTATCCCAGAATGGATAAACGGTGTAGCCAGACCATACTCCATCGCTTACAAAGTGCTGTGGAGAGAGGTCTGGCAATGCGAGACTAATCCTGCAATAATGGCAAACAATCCCCTGGTTCCAGCTCGCAGAATGTAAAGATTTGCTGCTTTTCTGTTTCATATCATTCCAATGTTGGTGAGATAAAGCATGGCTTTACCTTAGGCTCTGGGAAACTGTTATGGCCAACACTATTTTCTGACATTTCTATAAACTACAGTATAAAGATAATTAAAAAGAGTTTTAGTTGCAGCCGTATGCAGCTGAATAATTGCTGCTCGTGCAAATGTTTCAATACCTTGGTCTCAGTAAGTTGTCTTTGCAGGAGCTGCAGGGCCTCAGTGTGTCCCTTCTCACTGTCCTGCAGGGTGGCCAGCTGCTCCTTCATCTCCCTCTGCAACGCAACAAACATGTCAGTAACTAGTGATTGGAACTCAATGAAACAGAACAACAATTAAGCAATGTTGGAGGGGTTCATAAAATTCTGTATGACATTCCTTTTTATTTAAAATATTCCACTTCTTCTTTGCTCAAACAGTGTCTCATAAACACTGTCAGTTTCAAGAAAATGATGCTAATATAGCTGGCAGACAGATATTTTTGTAATGCTATTCTATTTATTTAAATTGTATTATTTGTGCAACAGCTCTCTGTGCTCGGGTGTGAGGCAGCAAAGATTAAAGGCTCAGCTTCAAAACAAGCACAGCAGATGGATAGCGAGATATGAAAGAGATAAAATGAAATCGCTGGAGATGTTGGGTTGTGTCAGAGAAAACTGGGTCTCATCTCTAGTCAGGCACACGCTGGCAGAACCTGCATCACTCAGCCACCTCGAAGTCTCCCTGAGGCAGGAAAGGGGCTCTGGGGGAGTTGGCTGGGACGGCTGCTGTCACGAATGGTGCAGTTTTTGTGCAGGTCCCATGTGTCGACAACACTGGCACACTTTAGGTTTCAGGACAGAAGTGGTTCAGCAGATTCCCTCCCTTAAGTAGAGATTTGTTTATACAAATGTAAAAGACTCAAAGTACAGGTCTGCACTTTGTTAATCGGTATTTGGCTGATGTTTTCAAAAAAATGAGGAATCAAATAGAGAGTTTGCAATTTAGTGTCTCACTCAAACACTTTTGTTAATGGTATACGTTGGCTTTTTGCGAGAATACTACATTATAGAGAATAAGCAATCATCCCCAGGTACATTGTGGAATACTAACTTCTGTTACTACAATGAACGATAATATACAAAAGACATTTCTAATCAAAAATGACACAAGGATACATTGCGTCATGGACGTGACATTGAAAATCAGACCTGACCCTTTTCAAACAGACATATCTGAGCCTGAACCACTGCAGTATTTAATGAGCTGGCTATAAAAAACTGAAAGTCTTTTTGGTGGTAAAATAGCATTCTGGTAACTAATCTAGGGGTCTTCAACATTTTTTAGACCAGGGACCCCTTAGGTGAAAGAGAGACCGAGTAGGGACCCCTACTACATATACGTTTATTGTATAGTTTTTACAATTGAGTTAAACTGAGCCAAATAGATACAAATAAATGGTTATTATTTATACATCATGGTTTAACATTAAAACACCCAAATTATGCTCATTTCAGGTTCATAATTGTATTTTGAGGTTGTAACAGAACAGGTTTACATGGTTTAATTTTCAAATAAACACCATATTTTTATTGTACATTGCTACAGATCCTGTTTTCACCCTGTGTGTTTGGGTCTCCGTTTTAGCTACAGAGTGAGACATCCACTTATATATTATCCTTGTTGGGAGTCGCACATGTGCGGTAGCTGGGTAAGATCACATCAGCTAGATAACTCTTTCTCCAACTTTGGTCAGTAGAAGGCAGGATTAGCTGGGAGACTTCTTCTAAACAAGGGTGCACTTGTGGAATACTGCAGAACAGGGACATGGAAGTAGTTTTTTTGTAGATTATGGTGAACTAGTGTGTGCTGTAGCAGTGTTTTGCCACAGATTTTTAATAGCTCCCCGGAGACTGAAGGCCGAGGACATTCAGAAACCTGTATCTCACTCAAAACAGCATTGATAGTTTTTTTCCAAGTTTGTATGCTTGTGGAAGCACCAGAGACACAAAATATCACCACAAATCCCAGAAAAAGTGTTTTCTTTTCATAATATGGGCACTTTAAACATACCATACATGTACCTTCATGGTTGAATGCACTTACTGGAAGTCACTTTGGATAAAAGATACTGACATGTAATGTAAAGATGAGGAAGCAAAAGTTAATCCTTAAGCTTAACTGTATGGCTACCAAAGTGACTACCTTACTTAAATCTTTTTTCTTTTTTTTTCACAAATTGGTCAATTTATCTTTGCTATTAATATGTTGGATTCATATTAATGCATATTTACAGACATTAAAATTTTAAAATACATTTTAAAAAAAGCTATTTTTCACATAATTTGGCAGCCCCCCTGCACTAACTCTGAGGACCGCCAAGGGTCAAGGACTCACTGTTGAAGATCTAAAGGGTCTGGATTTCTGCTGATTAATAAAAATGGTGGGTTGACAAACCTAAATTCTATGAAAACAAAACAACAACTTAACATCAGGGGAAGAATGACGTTACATTGAAATTATACCTTTGTCAGTTTCGAAAAATGTAAAAAAAAAAAAAAAAAAAAGGGTCTAAAGTACTATTATGCACAACACAGTGCAATTTAAACAGAAACTGTGCATTGGAGAAAAGCCTTATACATAAAGACAATATATATGTTGTAGTAAAAATAGTATCATTGCCTTAGCTCTGGTTTAGGGGAAAACAGAAAATTTAAATAAAAAGGACACAACCTGGCACACTGCTCATTTATTTCAAACCCCCCATTAAGCCACCCATGCAGCTGGTCTCTCCCCTCATGTAACCTGTGTGTCACACAGTGTCACCTCCCCTGACTGCAGCAAAAATCTATCAAATGGAACTGTCAGCTTAGCGGGGCTAATGTGCGACCATCACTCAGCTAGCGGGATAAAATGAATGCCAGAATATAACTCCACTAACAGGAAAATGCATAATAGAAGGGAAAAAAGGTAACAGCAGAGAGGAAAATAAAAGCCACACATCAACTTGTGATGTATTAGAAAAGCCTTGACCTCAATCATTAACTGCAAAATCACAAATGAGCAAATTTGGGCTGTTGAAGATGAAGCATGTTTCCTCTCAAGGACAGAAACAGTAGAAAACAATGGTTGGTGCAGAGGGGGAGCGTGACTCTCCATGCTAATGATAGGAGTGCGGCAGGCTCAGCAGGCTCTCCGCCTCATCGCTACACGCTTGTCTGCAGCAGGTCAAAGGCCACTCCCACACACTGAGAGAGACCAACACTGACAGACTGGCAGAGAAAACATGCTCCTCCACTCTTCTGCTGCACATTGTCTGACTGACTGGTCAGAGAGGGGCAACTTTAACTGTGCCTGCCAACACGGCAATACGGATGCATTAACATGGACCCACACATTTCTGAAAATCCAAAATCATCTGCACAATGTTTCTTTCAATAAACTGAATTTTAGATTCACGTTGTCTGGGAGTTTTGAATCAGCGTCGTCTGCATTGCAGTTTGTTTATTCCATTTTAAATATATTTATTGTTTACTGTATGTACCTAATACACCCAGGCAAATTTGTTGAAAGTGCAAACTTGCTTAGCAATAAATTGATTCTGTAACAAACAGGATATATCTACTTGGAATGGAACTTGTTGCTAAAACTATATGCACTTGGAGAATGTGGACTTAAGCTGACTTTAAGCAGGCAAAGCTACAAGAAGCAAAAATCCACCTTGAAGAAATCTTCTTCATACATTTCAAGGTCTTCATAACGTGCAATTACATAATCCTTTTTAACCTTCCTGGAAGCAAAAACCATCCTTTTTGTATCCTACAGATGGGCATTTCATGTGTTGACCTTTAAAGCAGAAACTGAGCATAAGCCACAGTTGTGTCCATTACTACACATGGAATTATATCTGAATTTGATTCACTAGCAAAAAAGTAAGCATGATTGCAAGCAAACCACTATTGTGTGACAAAAACAAAAAAGACTCTTGATGTTCAGATTGTGTGTCGACTCAGTGTGCAAGTGTGTGTTTTTATTTTGTGTGTGGAGGAGCCTCTTTCCTGTCCATTGCATCTGGCCAACACAAGTCTGACATGACATTTCCCCAGGATGTCAAATTGTGGAAAATGGGGGTCACGGCTGGGGATTTTTATTTTTGTGATCAAATGTTTTTTTATTAAACAAACATAAACACACTTGAACAGCTGTTACAGGTAACAGAACATACATGTAACACCCCTATAAATCTAAAATTAATTTCCTCCTGCTGTCATTCCCTTATTCCACTTCCTGTCCCATCAGGTTAGCAGTTCTGGTAGCTATACAAGTAAATAAATGGATGAAATAATAAACTATCAGTGCATGATTCTTTGTGCATGGGGCTTAAAATCCATCAACCTTTACTTACAGCTGCAAGCCTGATTATATTCAGCAGCTCGTTCAGTATTGAAAGAGTGATATTGGCTTCTAACTGCCAGCCCTGATGAAGAGGGGAACAAAACAACATGCAGTGTCACAGCATGAATAATAAAAAGCCTACAGGAGCAGAACTCTCTCTTACACACAGACAGGACTAGCTTCCTGTGATTTCATTTCCATGAACTGATTAAAGGAAAAAACAAAAACAAATAGCAAAATACACTTGCAACTAATCTCCTTACCGGAGGACATACAGAATGCAGAGCCAATGTGCTACTTATAATTAAAGTGGGATATCTTTGATCTGTTTATCATTAAAGTTGGGAATGCAAACCCCAGCAGAGCCCACAATAACTCAATGAACTGCAAGTGATTTTCACAAGGACAGTTTGGCATAACCTTCGTCGAGCTGAGGGTGTAATTCTGTCAGGTAGCAGACAGGGTGGGTAAATAGGACATCAGCCAATAACAAAGCAGTGAACACACTTGCAGCCGTTATAGTGAGGGAGTAACCTTTATGGGCTTGTTGTAATTTAACATGGAGCAGGTCTGAAATATGCCACCAATGCCCCGCCGACCCTTACACCCAGAATCAGATATTACAAGGGAAGCAACACACAAGTGTGTACCCACACACAAGAACTCTGTAGACAGTAACGGACAAAATATATTATTTTTTTTTTTTAACCTACTACACACAGCGTCTTTGTAGCGTGTAAAGAGTTCTCCCTATCTGTAGGCAAGAAGCAAAGCGTAGTCTAAATTTATGCAAATAGGCATTTGGTAAGCATGGTAACAATTGGGCCATTCTTCATTTATTTGTCAACTGAGTGACATGTAGCGAACACACATTAACCATCTCTCCATTATAATTTGTTACAAAATACCTCATACTTGTTATGTTTCTACCTACTTACTTATGTATATGTATATATGTTAAGATATATAATCGTAGGTCCGTGAGCTGATAATGCAGGATGACCAAAATTTTTTAAATCAACCAGACCATATGATGTCATTCTTACAGCTCATGGTTTGTTTGAATTAAGCTAATGTGAACATGAACTAAATGACAACAATGTCAATCAAAATCAATCTTCTTTTTGTGTATATGTGTAACATGTTCTAATATTCATCCCTGTTCCATGACATGTGGGAATTCTATGATTCCTGGCTGCAGGAAGAAAAATAGTAAATTAGTAAAAACATCAAGAGGAAAGATGAAACATCAACACACTCAATACTAGATTTAACTGAAGGTAAAGATGGCACACACAGGTACAAAGGGAAAGAAGGAAAAAGGAGAGAGCCAAGATAAATAATCTGTCAGACCAAAAGTAAGTGGTATTCTACAAAGTGCTGCGTTTTCTAGTTAGGATACAGAAGCTAGGAATAAAAATACACAAGTAAAACAAACCGTGCAGGTCTGGTTGTCCCAATGAAACATTGAAAGAAACATGACAAGCGACTAGCCTGCGTGTTCCTGTCCTCGCAGTACAAGGACCCTTTCACAGCACTCAATGCCAAACCGACCGCTGCCTGAAGACACTGACACAGTGAATGAGCTGTGTTCTGAGCTCTGTGTTCTGAGGTGCAAAAATGTAACTGAGTAAATATTTTCTCCCCCGGCCCTTTAATCTCAGAAGTATTGTTCCTACAAGGACATTGAGTGGCCATTCAGTGCAGAATTAAAATGCACACCAAAGACTTCTGGGAATGCAACACATTGTGTAAGCACCAACCTTTAAAAATAGTCTTTATATATATATATATATATATATATATATATATATATATATATACACAAATTAATCATTAGTGCTGTCAGTTAAACGCGTTATTAATAGTGTCAATTTTTTTATCGCGAGATTACTGTTCTTTTTGACTTGCCAACATTTGTAGTTTTTTTTCCTCATTCCTATTGCAACAACTAGTAACGTTAGAAAAACTACAACACCACACCGGATCTAGCTAGACCGGAAACAAAACAACAGGCATGCCGCACACACTCGTCTGGGCTTGCAGCCGGTCAAAGAATGGTGACGTTGTGTTTTGAGTTTATGGCAAGTGCGAGACGACAAAATGGATGCTAATAAGATTCTGAATGAAAAGTTTCCTTTTTAAAAGTTGCCAAATGGTTCCATTGACAAGACCAAAGTGATCGGTGTGTTTTGTCGTTGAGCTATCATTGCAGCAAGTCCAGTCTGAATTACCACTTGATGGCCAAGCACACAGCTGATGAGAATTCTGAGATTATATACTCCAAGTGAGAATGTTAGTGTGAAATTGAACACTACAGTAGGCTATATGCCAATGTTGTTTTCAATAAAAAAAGATTTGCACTAATCAAGCCAATCCACTTTTCCATGTTGATAAGAGCATTAAAATGACAAAAAAAATAATAATGGGACAAAAATAAATCAAGGAACATTTAGAATAGATAAAAATGTGTGATTAATAGTGATTAATTATGAGTCAACTGACATTAATGCGATTAATCGCGATTAAACCGAGGCTATGATAAACTGTGGTCCAAAGGATTCGAGACCAATCATAAATGTTTCACTGTCTGGTGTGAGAGACCGGTGTGTGTGCAACCAAAACAATAACCTGTAAAAAGAAACAAAGAGCAGAACAAAAATGCTGTCTCAGGCTGCAAACTTCGGTGTATTGTGTTCCAAGACATCAAACTGAGCTCAAGCTGCGCCTTACATCCCGCAGCCGTGTTTCCTCTGGCATCAGCAGAGCCTGCAGCCTCTCAGGGGGGACAAGTGCGTCCCTGCAGCCTGAACTCAGCCAGCAGAGCAGGCAGAGGCCAGCTGAGCTGACTGTGCAAGACTGCAAGACCGAGTGAGACAGGCAGCCTGAGACAAAAACATTTCATCATTACCTTCCGCCAAGGAGGTTATGTTTTTGGCTTAGTTTGCCTGTTTGTTGATTTGCTTCTCTGTCAGCAGGATTACGGAAAAACTACTTGCCCAATTTTCATAAAACTAGGTGGAAGGGTGCAGCATGGGCCAAGGAGGAACCCATTCAATTTTGGAGCAGATATGAGTCACGGGGTGGATACAAGAATTGTTTTTCACTCTCGTGAACATTGCGAGATAGGACATTTATGCTGCATTCCTGTGGTGTCATAAACATCTGAAAAATAAGTTCCTGATCATATTTCATGGCTCATCTGATATGTTTCTTTTGCTCTTTGTTGTCTCACAAATACTGGAATGCTAACATTTTTTAAATCGATTAATTGAATGTGAAGCAAAAATGTAAAACTTGAATTTGAATATATTTGGGTTGTAGATTGTTGGTCAGCCAAAAACAAGAAATTTGAAGACATCCCTTGGGCTCTGGAAATTTGTATTGGCCACTACTGACTATTAAGTTATTATATTATAGTTATTACTATAATAAGCTAGTAGCTTATTAAGTTAAGATAGAGTTTATTAATCCTGCACTGGGGAAATTCCTGTGCTACAACAGCTCAAAAGAAAAAATGTACACACATCAGTGTAACATTATACACATTTAGTGGACATAGGCAAAAAAAAAATACATTAAATTAAATAGAAAAAAACAGAAACACGTACCTAAGTGAACCAGTTGTTTAGTTTAAAAATATCAGAAAAATCAAATAAATGCACCACAATCCCAAATTCTGTGTGATTGTTTTGTCTGACTGACAAAGAGTCCAAAACCTAAAGACATTAAATTTACATTGACAAAAGCATCAAATCAGCACATTGAATTTGCTGAAACCAGAAACTGTTTAGCATTTTTGCTTGATAAATGATTTAAAGATTTTATGTCAGATAGTTAGTACATTTTCTGTTGAAATGTGTCTATTTCCCATTGTTCGACTAATCAACTAAATGTTTAATGTTCCAATTCTCATGAAAGTAAATGTAGCTTTGTAAGGACAAAAAGGCAAATTCATCATCTAGCTGTATAACTGAGCACTTTAAGAATAAATCCACTGCTACAATTTCAGCAGAATATTTGACAGATAAAATGGGTCTGCTGTGACTTGTTCCTGGGTCAGAACATAAATGACCCACACATCTACTACATCTATTTTACAGGAAACATTTGGTAAGAGCAGTGGGGATTACTGGAAGCACTGATGCTGGCAGCCACCTCCAGTCCTCTGAATATAGGGCACGTTGTGTAAATGATGAATGCTCGGAGGCAGCTGATCCACTTCCTGGAGTGAGGAAGGGCACAGAGTATGCTAATGTTTTACTCCAAACATTAAAAGATAAAGCAAAAAAAAACAAAAAAAACACTGCATGTCGGTTTTAATATGTTTAACCTTAAAATGAAAAAGAATCATGTTTGAATTGCTGACAAAGATCTAGAGAGTCACCACGCTGAGCTGAGGGAGTAGTGAGAACAGAGTGTGTGTTAGCAAAGTAGCTGGGTGTCTGAGGGTTTAAGAAGAAGAGCAGGTCTCAAAGCCATCAGTGTTAAGTTTGATAATCTACACAGCGCAGGACAAGCCTTTTAAGTGGAACAGGGGGTTTGTTGTTGGAACTAGAGTGGAAATCTGAGAAGTGTGGAGTGATAAGAGCAGGCCTGCTGTTTGCAAAGAGTCACCAGCTTGGCAGAAGCCACTCAGTGCTTCACCATCAGTCCTGAAGCTGTTACAGCAGAACTAACTTTCTATAACACTGTTTAAATAAGGAGTCGGTGGTATATGAACAGTTTTCACAGCTGAAGTAGGAAATTGATTTGACAGTCTGCTTAAATGCTTACGGGCCTAAAATGGAATTTCAGAATATTCTCACTACAGCAACCGGTTTCAAACCATCTCCAAAGAGCTATCAATCAACCCTGTCAAGAGCAAGACGCTAATCTTGGAGAGCGCTATACATCATCTCAACAGGCAACTGATAAAAGAAAACAAAACATTAACATACCAAAGTTTGACTTCCTTTAGGCATGTGAGATTACATACAATCCAAAACAAACCACAATGAATCACCAGCGACTGTAATTATGTTGAAAGAAAGGGATAATTTGTGAAACTGGTTTAGGTGGCTATATTTGGAAGCTTTGAAGCAACCAGAGTCAAACATTTCAGATGTTTACATTTTTGTATAAAGAGAGCCAAAGTGAAACTGGAACTTTCTGGAACAGCACCTTGGTCAACAGTATGTTGTGCATCTGTCTCCATATTTTCTCTAGAAGGAGGGTATTTTCAAAAAAATCTTTAGTTATTGAATGTTTCAAACAGCATTTCACATATGCCCGAGAGCATTACACTGCATTCAGACCAGAAATGTGGGTATGCAACAGGGGGAGTGTCAATGAAACGGCCCATTTGTTTGACGCCCTGTTGTGTTCTAAATAATAATAAAAAATGTTTTATTAAAAGTCAGACCCTGGATTAAACACAAACGGTATGCTTTCAACAGGTTGTATCCACTGTTCTTATCATATCATGGTTAATGGGCCCCATATCTTCGCAAACGAACCATGTCAGCAAATTTGTCGCTCTATTTTGACGGGCATAGGGGAGGCCTTGTGAAGGAGATTCTGGCCTGCCTCGCCCTCGCCCCGATCCCTCCCCTTCCTCCCCCTCCTCTTCCAGCTTGCCAGGATGTAGTGTTGATAGGTGTGCTCTCAAGTTGCTGGTCGTCACATGGTATGTCAGTTTGGTCCTACATTTTTACATATCGTTTTGTCCCTACTCGTGATTTTTCCGTTTCTTTGGGATCCCAAAGTAGCGCCACACGTTGCTTTTCAAATTGTCGTGAGTGTAGATTTCGACAGATTTATGACAGCTGGGATTGACTCCAGCCCCTCACGTACCTCTAGGATAAGCGGGCATAGCAAACAAATGGATGGAACCAAGCTAGGATGAAAGTACTTGCACTGGTACATTTTCATGAGAACTGTAATTATTTGTACATAGAGTAATTGTTGTTTAACTTGCTGTGGATTTGTATTTGAATATGGAAAGTAAAAAAGGTTATTTGAATAGCTCTTTCAACCACTTTCCACAATTGTATTTTGACTGTCACTTCAAATTCCACTGTTTCAGCATTGACACACACTGACATTTTCTTTAGTTTAGCCTTTTTATGTTTGGTTTCAAGGGTCATTCGGCCATATTTGGAAGTTTCACCTGACTATGCAGAAACCAAAAACACAGAAACCAAACTCACATGCAGGCATAACAACACACAGTCATGAAGAACTGCATTTCCTAACACCATCATCTCTTTCTTACTGCACGGTGATTTTACTCCCATTTCCACCTGGAAATCTAATCTATTGATCTGATCACAAGTGGACAGCTCTAAGAATAGGTGGTAATGCATTCAGGACGTACTGAGTTTTGATCACTCTGACCACGTCTGGAGGGGGTTTAGGACAACTCCAGACCTCATCAGTGAGAACAGGTACTGGGCTGGCAACATTAAGGACCACCTACTCAACTGTGAGCGAAACAACGCACTTGTTCAAAGTATTTCTTGCATCACAGAAACCGCCGAGTGAATCATGCATTTTGGAGGTTATTATCATACTGTCGGTGATGTGTCGAACGCATGTTTCAGGACGAATTGGAGAACGATTCCGCTACCAGGTGGGGACACACTGGGAAAACATGCCCTGAAAATGACCCTTGGATATGTTTGACTGCCAGCAGATTTTCACCATAACCAAATACAAGCTGGTGCCATCTTTTAGAAAAAGCTTCTTAGGATTAGTCAAACCTCTAACAGTCACCAATAGTCAACATGTTGTGAAAAACATGATGTGGTTGCACGCCAGCTAGCTCCACACGGCAGGAATATCAAACAGATTTGATTGCCTCTACTTTGTCTTAGCAGCATGGGTGCAGCTGGAAGCGATTTGGTTGCAGCTGTTGTGTATACACACTATGCAAGCGTGATTGCTACAGCTCGCCAGCAGCTCTATCTGACCAAATAAAGTGAGGGTCTGCTTCTCTTCCATGCAGTCTCGACATCAAATACATATTTGGGATGTATGCCTCTTTCGTCAAGTCACACTGTGAAATAACAGACTGTTTCTACAGAAGCTGGTAGTACAGTTCCATGAATTTTAAGTATAGCCTTCAGTCAGGTCTGCATGTTATTTAATCTCCTGATGATTTCCAATAATCTACATATTGAGGCCTGGATCATCATATTAAAATAAAACTCAAGTTTCGGGGACTGCTCGAGCACAGAGCTGGAGAAAAATATATTAGTTTACAGTTAATGATGTTAATATTTTTGCAGGATTGACCAGTTTCAACCCAACAAAGGCTTCCAAAACTTCATACACTCAAAATGATTAAGATCAGTCTCCAAAAACCACTCTGTTTCAGTCCTAATTATAGGGAAACCAACGCCATATAAAAAGGTATTGTGTGCTGTGCAAACACAACAGAGTACATTATTAATCAATCCTACCACAATATAAAGAGACTAAAATAATTCACAAGCTAGTTTCTGTTTCACTTGCTTCAGCCGGACTATGCAATTTAGTGGATTGCGTTCACCGGGCTCTTAAATGTATATCTACTAGGCCTACTGTGCTGGACTGAAAGATTTCAGCCACTACTCACTTTGACCAAAATGACACATGAGAGCTGTAGTTGTTAAAGGCTTTCTCATTTAACCCTTGTGTTGTCTTCCCGTCAACCATGACAAAAAAAAACATTAATCAACATTATTATCACTTTTTCTGACATTTTTGTTACTTTTTCAACGTTGTGGGTGCTTTTTTTGATATTTTTAATGTGTAATTAACTGAAAACGGGTCAAATTGGACCCAAGGACAACATGAGGGTTAATCTTTGTTAAAATGACACTGCTCAAACGCCCAGCACAGCAGTAGACACCAATTCAGCTTAGAATATGGACAGAAAAGCAAAACTTATACTTAAGCTAGTGGAACAGAAGTCAACTAGGAAGTGGGGCAGGACTAGTCTGGCTATCACCAGACCAAGCCAAGCTCAATAGATTTGAGATTGAGCATTGGTCTGGGGAGTGTGCTCTGTATTTTCTCTGCACAAGAGGCGTGACCAATGGGCATAATTCAAATGACTCTGTACACGATTGGATAGTCCTTCAAACAATCAGACAAACGATCCAAGTGATGTGGAAGGTTGCTGTGCTCAGCTGCGCTTAGGTGACTGCCACTATGTTGAATGTAAACAAGAAGCTGCTTCTCTATTGTAATCGTGGTAAACCCACCAATTGTGCACCAGGTAGATAAACCAGTTTGTGATTGGTTCCCGAAAATAGTGAACTAAAGCAGGACAATTAAACATGCAGGTTTCCAGACCAAGCTGCAAGGCGAAATTAAATCCCCGGCAGAGTTTACCCAATCTAGAGCAGGATTTCAGCTTTCCACATGACCTTTTGAGAAAATCCTCATCTTTTACCACATATCGTGGCCAATTTTATATAAAAAAACAAAACAAAACAAAAAACACGTGCATCCAAACTGGCGTTTTAAGGTACATTTACTAAGGATCTCTGGCCACACAAACATCTGAACAATACAAAAGCAGCTAAATCTTCCTGGGCCTGTTTCTGTCAGCAAACCACAAAATTGCCTGGTAAAGAGTGGAACAGACAGTCAATTTACCAATAACCTGGGTTTAGTCTCCTGCTCTCTGTGATCAACTATAAGGTGTTTTAATGCAGACACATTCACGATGTAGTTGTTATATTTTTTGTTTCTGTTGACAAAACAAGCTAAAAATGATAATTTTATTTCAGATCATGAATGATAGTTGTTAAGCAGGCAAGAAGTAATTCCTGTGCTGCATTGCAGAAATGTGGTGCAAATCAATACAATAATGAAGTCACCTTCTGATAACACCTGTTTTCAGGTGATTACCTTGATTTACATTTAAAATAAAAGTGGGTTAGAGGTAGCAGACAGTTTTCTTCTTAACTTTAGTGCCACTCAACCCCCAATCACACTCACATAATGTCAAAAGCTCAGTTTTCCTCATTCACATTAAAATGCTTTACAGACGTAATCACTCTGGACTTTTCAAAAAAGCTAACTTTTCAGGTGACAAAAATGTCAATTTAATGTGCATGAAAGACTAAAGTAAAGATATTTATTTTTTATTTTTGAGTTAATCAAGCAAACAAATACCACGACAGAGGCATGACTTTTATTTCAAAAGGAGTTTTTTCTGTCACTTCAATTTATGAGAGTGCTGATAAGACAGATGTTCTTACTTGACTTTTCCTGATTAAAGATGCAACATTTTTCACAGCCCTCTAAACTATCTGACAGCTCTTACACTTTTAATGCTTGACAAAGGCGCACTTGTTTTACAGCTGCATTTATTGTAAGCCACAGCAGTTAACTGCTCTGCAAAATGCCTAAACTATAAACAGCTGCTCGAGCAGGAAACCTCTGTTAATGTGTAGACTGCAAGAGATGATGAGTGGAGGAAACAGGGTGAGGACAGAAAATACAGCTGGCTGCTCCCCACTGATTAGCCTGACCCTGGATTCACACTAAATGCATTATGGGAAATAAACAAGCTCTAAGAATATCTGGCCAGAGAAACTTGAACTTGAATTGGCCATACATCACATTAACAGGCAATTTAGGAGTTAAGGTGTTTAAAACCGCTAATATGGCTATAAATTATAATGCAGGCGAAGCCAGGGCAGTCATGCAAATCTTTCATTGGGTGTTTTTCTCCTACCACACATAATCACAAAAAACATTTGTTGTCCTCTTGTCTGATAATTACACAAATGTTTTGCAAGGATATGCTGCTTAATTTGACACAATTTCCCTAATCCCACATCTAAAACCATACCGAGACTAAGCATCTGCCTGCTTATCAATCATCTTCAGTCCCTCTGTAACCGGACTGTGATGAGAACAACGATGTATAGGTAAACAGAAATACAGTTGGACTCATTTAGACAAAAGAGGTATTTAACAGGTTCATGCTCCTTCTCTCTCCCCCTACCAGGGACTTGTTAGTTCAGGGAGCGGGTAAGAACTGAGTCAGAAACAGTTAATGAGGACTCCTATCAGCAGCACGTCTAATTAAATCATCTGCAGCAAAACACGGACGCAGGGAATTACAGGAGATTACAGCCCGGTCCGGCCCTCGAGAACAATGGCCTGTAATCTGTCTTAATTCCCCAGCTAATCAAGCAACGCAGGGCTCAAGAGTCTCATGGCTGCAGCGCCTGGATACAGCAGTTCACATCCACCCAAATATCAAACTGACGGACAAAAACTTAAAGCCAGAAAGCATGAATAATAGCAGCTCTGTGACCGCTCACCACTGATGGATTTTTTTTTTTTTTTTTTTACCGAGATCTGAAATTGCCTTGGCCCAGAACCCATCTTCCTTAAACTCTCATTTCACATTCACCACTTTTAAAAGGCTATTGTAAAAAGTAACATCTTTCACTGCCTGGTCTTTTTCATTTAATGAAATCTTTATAGCAGTGTCACTGGTGTGGAGGCCGCTCTCCCTGCTGATCTGACTCACATTAGGGAGGCCTGGGTTCAGCATTAAGCCTCACGCCTCACTTTAAGCTGCAAAACTTTAAAGGACAGCACTTCCCCTTTCATCCACTAAGATGACCAGTAAATCTCATCTCTCCAGCAGTGATCCTTCCTTTCCCTCTCTGGCCTGCCAGACCAGTTACAGCACACATGGCACCCCTGTGACTTACAGGTTTAACTGTCGGACACTGACATGTCAGACTACAGATGTCATTCAACAGGTACAACGCATCAATTTTTGATAAAGTATTGGGACCGAGTCATAGAGTCACGTGTGGGAGCTTCTGTATTTGAACAGAAAACAAAATACATTTCTGCAGAAGATACCTCTTCAGAAGTGGGTATTTTTAAGGTTGTATAATTGATAATGTTGCTGAGCAAACATATACTCAGTTGCCAGTTTACTCAGTACACTTCTAAAACTAATGCCATTTAGGGATATCTATAGTATATGACTCTGCATTTCATGTGACTTTCACCTGTCTCCGTAGTTCACACTTTTGTAGTGTGTTATGTCTATATTACACCTATTGTGTTGCAACAGAACATACACACCATATGTATACATACAGGTGTGTGGCAACAGAACATCCACACTATGAATAGAATATGGACATTAAAAAGATAAAATCTGGAAAGTGGAATTTCAGCCAAAGATCTATGTATTAGACAAGAAGGATGACAATTCCAACAAAAACTAGCAAATCAATAGCACAAATCAAATGTTCAATTATTTTTTCATGTGCTTGTTTAGTTTCATTATCTTGTGTTGGAATTTCACTCATCACTCATTTGTCTTTAAACTCAATGGTGAGCATAGGTGTTTGTGATAAAGAATTTAGTAGTAGCCAAGAAATGCTCAAGATGCCCTTATTATGAGCATGTGAGGAGGTACTTGTTAGTCTACCATTTATATTCTTTGTTAATATTCTCCTGGGAAACACCTTTGTGAAACGGGGCTCTGGTCTCTTTGTATTTACTCTATATGGCTGAAAACATCTTTCACTTCCTGTCCTCTCATAAACTGCTAGAAAACACATGTCAAATTGCAAACAACTCCACTTTGCAGAAGGCCTACATATACTTCTAATGCACAACAGATGGATCGAGATCTGACTCACTTAACTGAAGCTTGAGCCAAAGTCATCTAAACAAGACAAAATGTTATGATTGATGGCTGGAGCGCCTGCTCTACTTTTTCCAATCAATGCAGCTGTTTGCTGAGGTAAACATGGAGTCCCGCTCTGTCCTGCCTCAAGCACCATCAGTGGTATCAGTAATAAGTGCAGTACAAGCTACTGCCTCATTCTGCATCAGAATATTGTGCCAGCACTCCTCTAATGGAACATAAATGTTCTGTCTCTCCCCCTGGCTCCATTTCCGCATGAACGCAGCCTCTCTGCCACACCATCCTGACTGACCGCCAAGCTGGACAAACTCATTTGTTTGGGGGTAGGTGGGTGGGTGGGTGGTGGGAAATTAGCAGGGTTAGGGATTGGGAACAAGCTTCCTCATAATAATTTGTTACCAAACAAGATCTGTGGCTTTTAATAAAGAACATATCTTCAAAACAAGAACATTACTGAGAGACAAGACAGCACAGGAGCTAAATAAAAGAGACATGAAACTGCTAGAGGAAAGGAGAGCAGACTGAGGCTAGCCACAGGGGAGATGGCAGCCGTGGGTGCCCTTGAAATTGCCTGACTCATTACTGCAGCAGCACGGCCATGCGTGGTGATGGCAGGCTCAGAGAGAGCTCTCGGCTGGGCTCTGACAATTGGAGAGTGAAAGACAGCCCTGTTTATAAACCACCAGAGGAACACTTCAAAGGCTGGCATAATCCTTCTTCCTTCCTCCTGCGTTACAGCAATGAAGACAAGAAAAATGGTAATACGTGTTCATGATTAAACCTTGCATTTGTTGTCTGATAAGGAGGGAATACGTAGGTATAAGAATGGTGTTAATTGAGGACAGCACACAGGTGCATCTGGACACTTTGAGTGACAGGTCTGTGTGGGTGATTCAACACCACGGAGTAGTCATTTAATTCTTCAGCTGCGTGGGCTTTAGTCTAACTCAGACCAGAAATACTGCACAGCTGCCTGCTGCTAGAACATCTACGGTATCTATATTCCGTGGAACAAAGTTAAGTCCCCAAATATGCATGGATAACCAGGGGCCCCAGTCTTATTTCCCTTCTTGTCTGGTCTCACATCGCTGTCAAGTAGAGCGGAAACATGTCCCTTGGGCAAGTAGACAGCAGGATGGGTATGTCTAGCTCTGCAACACTGTGGTCGCACACAGCCCACTGACAGCCTCGATCATCACAATTAGGGCACAGTGGCTGCTGTGGCTTCCACATTGTCCTACGCAGGAGTTGACTGCCAACTTTAGTCCATAGTGGTGTGATAATAAGTGCAGCGCCTCGTCCAGTTCCAACCAGGGTTACAGCAATCCAGCCAACCTCTATTAAAGATGGCGCCAGTGCTCCAAGTGTAGCGTGACTGAGGGAGGGAACTATAATCTCTCATCACCATTAACCATGTTGCCTAAAACAAAAGGCATTATTTCCCCCCAGAACATAAAGCACGTACTGTACAGGGACGTGGCTCGGTAGATACAAATGTCTGGCTCTCTGGTTATAACCTCATTTAATGAGTTCAGAGTAAGACTGACAAACCAAAAAATGTCACAACAAAATAATAGAGGATCAAAATGATGAGACTGCTTGGTGTGTATTAGAATGAAGATTTCTCAGTTTATGAGTTTCACGAGTTTGAGTTTAAGGAAGTTCAAGAAGCTCATGATCTGAGTTTGAGAGCTTTTCTGAAAATTGAGATTTTGCATTTAGAGTGCTTTCTGCTCTTGTACATTATGTTTAAATGGTGTTTAATGCCGTCCAATATGACTGATGGAATAAAACCCCTCCTATTCAGAATGCATTAGTTTCCCTTTTAAATCTCCACTCCCTAAAGCAAATGGCAGAGCTGCAGACAAATCCTCTTCGATCCTACCTTAATGTCCTTTGTTGTAAATTCTTTCAGGAAGACCAAACTTTTAATTGATGCACTCCTAAATCAATTCAGCTGTTATCCTAACAAATGTACATTTTATCATGCTGTGTATAACTGTCGCATATCTGCAACTAGTCTCTCCTGATTGAAATGTAGCTTAGTGTAAATCCTTCAGGAAAACCTAACTTTTAATCAATGCTCTACCTAACTTGAATCAGCTGTTGGAGGCATTCACCTTCCTGCTAAACCAATCAGAATCGAGGGCCAAACACAGAGTCACAAACCTGCTTTAAAAAAATCTGTTTCTCCATGTGCTATTCAGCTGTTATTGCAGGCAAAGAGTGCAACCCTCCACCTCCCCTTCCACCTCTAGTCATCTACTCCAGCTGACCGGTCCGGAGCCTCCTTCAGTTTGGTCTTCGGGCTCCTTTGTCGCCATCACCTGTATCCATCTGGGGGTCTGATGGTTCTCTACCCCTATACATGTATACAAAATATTCGTCTAATCACCAAAGACTTTGTAAAGCTGTACAATAAACCTTATTTGCATATCTGCAAACATGTCTCTTCTGATTGAAATATGCGCAAGCAAGCAATTATGTGTTGGGTAAACGTTTTCCAGATGTGTGTGCGTCACCCTGCAATGGTCAGGGTGACGCATACGTTGATGCGAATGATTTTGTGCATTACTGATTTGGCTTCAGGAGCGGTTTACAGGGGGGAAAGGATGCAAATCAGCAGGAGGTAAAGCTCTCAACTCAGCAACAAGACTCAAGGCCTGAGGTCAGCGTAGTGACATGCCAGGCTAAAGAGATTACAGCCTGCCACAGACTAACCAAAAGCTGCCCTTGTCAGTGAACACCGGCCATCCAAACACACTGTCAACGTTGGTTTGACAATATCAAATCTGAGACTTGAATGTTGTAACAGTGAATTCAAACTTTGGTAAAATATAAGCCATGAATGGATACACATAGTGAGATGTATTAACTAGGGGTGGGAATCACCAGATGCCTCCCAATATGCTATCATCATGATACCTTTTTTTATTGCGGCAAAATGGGATTGTCAAGCAGACAAACTGACCAACACATAAAATAAAAGATTGATACTTGGCGCTTGTATATCGATACAGCATTGCCACTGAAAATAATGGGATACTATGCTGTATCCATTTTTCCCTCCCCCACCCTTAGTACATTTATGTATTATATAGTATTTATCACCAAAAAAAAATCCTGATAATTTGACTGACACACAGCTGTTCTGGATCACGACAAACTGCACGTTTTTCTGCTTGTGTATTTCATCATGGTGGCCCTTTTGTAGGTGTTGGTTCATATGTTTGAGTCTGGGTGTCTACTATAGATGTTGAAATTTAATATATTCATAATTGTACAGTAGCTCTGATTGTGAAACACACTAACCATCTGTGTTCTGCTGTCTGAAGATAAATGTGTTAACAACACCAAAGTGATCTGAGGACATTTCTATGTCTTCCTGCTCCTTTAGCGGATGATGGGGTGAGGATGACATCATAGTGAACAATTATTACTCAGAGCCACAGTTCTGCAGAAACACACAAATGAGTTGTATCATGCGGAGACGAGAGAGCAACATATAGAGACATAGCAGAAAAAGTTTAGACCAATCCCAAATCCCGTGTGCCACAATTCAGCCCAGAAAAAACAAGCTTTGGCTATGGACCTACCAAATCCTTTCCCACCCTACAAAAACTCTTAAGGTTCACTTTAAAAGAGGCCACCAAGCTGGCACGGCATGTACCACTCTGGCCCAGTTAGTCAAAACACTGGAGCTGATTGCTGCTGCACTTTAACACATCCTGTCCATTTTGTTTTGACACTTTAGTTGTGCATTGTTGAGCCTCATGCTAAAAGTGAAGTTTGTGCCTGCAGGCACAGCTTTCACACATTTGTTTAGATCTGACACACAACTCCAGTCTGCTCTCTGGAAGGAAAAAAGATAAGTAAACTTATAAGTTGACTAATATCACAGAGTATTCTTCACATATCACAGCTCACTCTCTTAGGTCTAATGTTAAATTTGCTGACTGTTCCATGCAGCCTTCTTCAGACTTGTGGTGACCGACCTTTTGAATCCAAAGCCCCTAAGCTTTGGAATGCTCTGCCTAAACCCTTATGGTCTGTATCTGTGGAGTCCTTTAAAAAAACAGGTAAAGACATACCTTTTTAGACAGGTGTTTTGTTGACATGTGTGCAATCTGTTTATTATGTTATTTTAATTAAGTATTTAATATGTATTATGTTCGCTTGCACATTTTTTATGTCCTTGAAAAGCACTTTCTGATTTAATCTGTGAAAAGTGCTTTATAAACAAATTGTACTTAAACTTACATCCTAATGCAGAGAAAAAAGTTTAGTTACTGAAGACACAATCCTGATAAAATTTACTTTGTGACCTCAAACGAACGTGACGGAATATAATTGTAACACTGTCTGCTGCCTTGTTCTGAGGTTTGTGTACGTCTGGAAAGCTGATGAGATATTAAGTAACTAAGTAACAAACTACCCCACATGAAGAACTAAAAATACGAGTATGCCAACTAAGCTAGTCATGGGACATGGTTGTTTCCGATGGGGCCTCTGTGTGCTCATACTTTCAGTACTGTAGATCTGGGAAGCCTCCAAAGCTCCTGCCAGAGTAGAAAATGCAAAACGTCACCCTGAAAAGAGCTCCAAGCAGAGGGACAAGCCGGTGTCCAAGAAAAGAGAAACATCTTGTGCTGGGCCTAATTACTTCTGCTCCAAGATTACATGGTTTTGACCTTTCTCAGGCTTTCAGTGCAGAGCCTGATTGGAAATTAAGGAGGACAGCATTGATGTTCACAGCGCTGTTAATTATATTCAATACTGAACACAGAAGGGCACCACTGTTGCTCTATACTACCCTCTGACATCTCACTATGTTAACATGTGAATCTACTAATTAATTGTTCTTGTCTTTTATGTTTTTAACTCCTCACAACCACCTCAATGGAGTTACAATCTAATTAAAACATCCCTAAAAACTAATATTAAAAAGCAATTGATTTTCATTGAATTACTATTTTTCACTTATTTATATGACGATTTTTGTTTGCAAGGTTTATTTTTATTTTGACCGAACAGAATCAGACTTTTTTCATTATGCACAAGGGATTTGTTTTGGTGCAGGTGTCAGAAGAGCAAAGTAAAGAAATTTCATACGTGAAAAAATAAAATTAGATAGCTGAAGAAGACAACACAAAAAGTGTAGCAACGAAATTGTAAATACGTATGAACATTATTTGACACTAGACAAATAGCAATACATACAATTAAGTTTACAGAGGAAGTAAGGGGCTGTGTAATGGGTCATACTGTTTACAAAGATTACGGTAATGTTATCAGAGAAGTCAGGTGCAATCAGTGATAAATAACCAAAAAGCAAGTAGAGTATCTGTCCTGCAACTTTTTCAGTCAACATGAAAGCTGCAGTAACACCTTATAGAAGCACCTGTATAGCTGCTTAATCCACACTTCTTGCTATTTTTCTAGCTCTGGCAAAGAAAGATGAGGTTAGGGCTGGCACGGTTACAGCATTACCGCGGCCATGAGATGCCTACCGCGGGTCTGAGCTCATCACCACCATCACCGCAAAAAAACATGCTTGCACATGTGCACGTTGTGTCTAATGACATAGATTCATTGATTCTCATGACATGGATTGTGTCTGATGACATTGTGTCTTACATCGACTCAAGGTTTTCTAAACTTGTATGATCAAAATATGGAGCAAATCAGACCTTTCGCTAGTTGATGAGGGCAATGTTCCATGACACAATAACATTCCATTCGTGTTGACTATTTGGCCTGTATGCTAGAGTACTTGTGTAATGTCTTGTATCAGAGAAATGTCTTTGCCTTTCCTACCGTGTATTACGATAGGAAAGGCAAAGACATTTCTCCATTCTAAGCTGAGGTAGACACATTAACGTTACAGCTGCCGTGTTTACCATTGCACATTAGCCTAGCAGCGTCTTTTGATTTATCCTGATAAAACGGCACGGTTGAATTTCAGCCTGCATGCACGTTTTGTAGCCTAAAACAGTACAGCTTATATTAGTAGAGAGAGCAACAAGTTTGAGTCGCCCTCTTTGCTCTCTGTCTGCTTAGCTGCAACATATGTTGTAAGGGTTAAGCTGATTTTTATTCAGGGGTAACGGCATGCTTTTTGTTTTATTGTTCACTTGTCACTCGCTTCACATCAACTTTGTTAAGTTTTTGTTCCTCTCTTTTCCTCACAGCGGCACTCGTATGCTACTCGTCTCCGTTACAGCTCGCTCTCCTTGCGTGACCGTCCGGACGAGCACTGACGTCACTTACTTAAGGCACCCTGCCATTCTCGCTCTAACTTACGCTACTCTTGTAAGGGGGTTGCGGTATACCGCGCAACCACAGACATTTCTTGCTTTTCAACCGCAGTAAGAAAAAATCCATACCGTCCCAGCCCTAGATGAGGTCCCAAATCCTAATCCATGATTACAAAACTCTGATTGAAAAAAATCGGAGGTGGTGTCATATTCTGAGTTCTGTAAGTGTCAGCAATTCATACAGTCATTAAAAAAAACGTATGACAAAATGCCCTTCATCAATTCTGTGTCACTATTTCTGCATCATATGGAGTTTATAATTCAGCTGCAGTCTCCATATAAACCTACTCACAGATTCAGAGCAGTGGGAGCAAAATGAGTTTGCCAGCGATAAGTGTTTGTCTGAGCTGCAACGGGAGAGTGTAAATCCTTCAAAACTGCAAAGATGAGTGTTAACAATCAACAATTTGGTCCATTTCTTATCAGAAGGTTCACCTTGTGGTCTGCCAAGAAAACTGGAAACCAAGCATTTAATGTTACACAGAGCCAATCTTAATAGCGCCATTGGTACCAGAAGACTTCAGAAATGAGACAGATTGCATAACATTAGACTGGAATGTGTTTCTTTACATACTGGAGCAATGAAGGGACAGAATTAGAAGCTTTGTCTCACAAATTTTGGCTCAGTGGGAATGGAAATATCCAAACACGGAGACGAAAGCAAACAAAGAACCATTCCTGGTAACATGGAAAATATCAAACACATATGACACATTAACATAAGCTTCATAAGGAAGAGCTAATATCTACAGAATTGCTGTCATGAAAAATATTATTGATCTAAACTATCTGGATTGTTTTTTTCATTTTAACAAATGAGCTGTGCACTTACATCCCCGTACTTGCAGAGTAAATATCCCTTCACTGAGACTAACCATAACTCTTCTAAATAATCTAAAATGCACTTTAAACACTTGGAACACTGAACCCACTTAAATTATCAAATACATTGCATCATTGTGTTGTTGTACATTTTCTAAAATAGTTCCAGACTTTAAATGTGTATTTTAAAATAAACAATTCCAGGCAATATAAAGGCATTTATTCACTTTGTAAAAAAAACACTATTTCAGAGGGAATGACACCCAACTGAATTCATAGATCAGCCAGGTAATGTGGGCATCAGAGATAAGCAAATTAGACATGTTTAATTCCTAAGCACCCAAAGTACTCTTAAGCAAAGCACACATCCCCAAACTGCTTGAGTGGAGCTGCTCTGGGGCAGTAGAGGACTGAGGCTGAACTGTCTGGGCAGCTCCCATGGGGAGAATGAGGGCAACTGCCTGAATGAGTGCTGATGGGTTTTAAGAAAATGTCAGCCTTACCCTTGCTAATGAGCTTTCAGAGTATGTGTGCTATAACTGACCTGTATCTCTTCGTAAGCCTCGTCAATAGTGGTTACTTGGTGCTGCTCGTGAAGTGCCGGCTCGTCACAGAAAAAGCACACCAGACTTTTGTCGGTGAGGCAGAAGAGCTTGACCTTTTCGTGGTCCTTGCAGGGGTAGGAGCTTCTCTGAGCGTTAAGGATGGCGTCCAGCGGGAAGGCCGAGTAGCGCTCCACAATGTTGGACAACTTGAGGCTCGGCGAGAGGAGAGGATCAGTGAAGGTCCTGCGGCACTCAGGACAGTCCCGCACTCCGTGAAGCTCCTGTCTGCTCCAGTGCTCGGTGATACACTTTCTGCAAAAGTAGTGCTCACAGCCAAAGCTGACGGGGTCCTGGTAGATGCTGAGGCAGATTGAACAGAGGAGCTCGTCCTTCAAGCAGCAAGCCATTTGCAAAGACAGAGACAGAGCGGCATCTACGAAGGCAATGCTCTGGAGCTGAGTGTACCTGGTTTAATCTTCAAGTGAGTTTACTGCCATGTGGGAGTTGACGAAACAAGTTGACAAGTTCTTCACAAATCTTTACCTTTGCAGTCTCTGTTGAAATATGACAAATAACAATTAGATGCCACTAATATTTTAATATTCATGCATTGAAGTGCAAGGGCTAAAACATTCATAACAAACAAATCATTAACAGGGGCAGATTCACTTGGTTAAACATTAACAACTTCAATCAGAGCATATTTAACATATAATCTTATTCATAGTGATTTAAGTGGGCTGTTTGCATTTTTCAAGCAAATAATAATAATGTATACTTTATTAATCCCGCAAGTGGAAATTACACACAGGCTCAGGTCCTATACATGCACTAATGGACAAATGTCAGAGTGGGAGGGCTGCCCATGGAAAAGCACCCCGAGCACCTTGCTCAAAAGCAGTGCTACCACCACCATACTTTAGTCTATATGGGGACTTTAACCAGCGACCCACCGATTCCCAATTCAACTATCTACTGACTGAGCTACTATCAACCCATTGCTTTAGAAAACAATCAGCAGATTAATAATAATGCAATTAATAGTTGTAACCACAAAAACCAACACAATCTAATGATAACCTGTCCCTGGTTGCTCTTGTCACCTCTTACTTTATTAATAATAACGTTATCAATTTTAATGCCATATAATTTAGCTTTTACAAGAGAGTTTTACTTTGTTTGATAATAATGATAATGTATACTTTATTAATCCCACAAATGGGGAAATTACAATTTACACTCTGTTGTTATTACACACAGGCCTAAATTACACACATGCACTATACATGCACTAATGGAGAGATGTCAGAGTGAGGGAGCTGCCCATGGAAAAGCGCCCCGAGCAGTTGGGGGTTAGGTGCCTTGCTCAAGAGCACCTTGGCAGTGCCCAGGCACCTACCAGTCCACCACCATACTGGCCCGAACGGGGACTTGAACCGCTACCCTCCGGTTCCCAACCCAATTCCCTACGAACTGAGCTACTGCCACCCCCTTAATGCTTCCTTACTTGAGGAAACCCCTGAATATGTTGATGCTTTCATCAAAATACTTCTCCAGCTTGCTACATTTCTTCCCCCTATCATTGTGTAGGATTAGTTGATTTCCCCAGTAAACTGCCTGCAACAGCCAGCAGGGAAACTGGGAAACACCTGCCCTAACAGCGGTATTATCTCCCCTGTCCCCATCGAACACTTACCTTTAAATTCCCATTATGAAGAGGGGTTCAACAGCCCGGACTGAGCGTTTTTAATTATCACCATCTACCACAAACTGTCAAGTGAACATTTATGCTCTAGCTTAGCATTCGTGCTATTTAATTGGCTTGCTTCACATTGCTTTCAACCTGGATTTGTAAACATAACCGACAAGAACCACGGACACAAAAATGGGGCAAAACTAATTTGATAAATTACATATTAAAAAAGTTGGATTCGGAGGAGGCGGCGGCGTGTGATAGGTTAAGATATATAAAAATGACACTTCTTATTTGAAGAAATTGATAATAATGGAGAGAAAAAAGCCTCAACTCACCACCCTCTTAGCAGTGACATCCGCGGCTCCAAATGCAAGTGTTGTCTTTCAGGAAGGAGAGCAGCACACAGCGGCAACAGACGCAACCAACTGCCATAAACTATGGGGGATAGTAAAAAAAATAAAATGTTTATGATAACAGCTGTTGGTCAATAAATACGTTAGGATAGGGAATACGAGTTCATTTTCATTTAATTTATGGATTTGAGTAATGTGATCAGTGAATACAAGGCTTTTAAAACAAAAGAACTCCCACTAACAATGGACTGGCTCAGACCCCCTCACCCCCTGTTCTCCCGGTTAGCATCGCTGCTTAGCTACCTTGAGCACAAGAAATAAACACGCTACAATACACTTACTGCAACTAGATCCGTAAAATAAACTGTTTCTCTTAAAAAAATAAAACGAGTTAAGGAGTTGCCATAAAAAGGGACTGTCACCGTTCACTGAAACGCGTTTATGAGGCGAAAGAGAAGGGCTTCCACCGGCTGCAGTGTCTACCTTCAACCAGCAGGTGTCAGGAGAAAACACTTTATTTTCCCCAGTACACGCATAGACTGTATATATTGATACTGATATTGACACCGTTATAAAGCAATCCAAGTATACTTAAAGCAGTTAAGATTAGCTTCACCTTGACCAACATTAAAAGATTGCTTACACTGTGATACCAGCAATAGTAATCTAATACATTAACACTGACAACCTCTAACTTGCCTACTTTTACTTTTTACAATTTTACTTGCCATTATTTCCATATACAACTGCACTTAAATAAGATTATTAATGCAGGACACGTAATAGACTAGTATTCTTTACAATTTGGACACTTATTTACTTTTGTAAAAGATCTAAATACTTATAGTATTACGTTGTATGAAATCTTTAAGAATGAAAGCATAATCCTTACACACAACTTTGTAAGTTCTAAATCAAACAAATTTGTATATTTTACAGATTTACATATTGTTATATGGGATATATTGGAGGTGGAACTGTAATTTAATAAAAATATGTAAGTTATATTATGATGACTGCAGACTACAGGTATTAATTTATATTCCTTTTTAATTTACAACTAGCCTACTTGTACTTGTACTAAATCACTGAGGAAAGACAATATTTACATTTTTATTAATTGTATTTACATATAAACACAGTGATAGTTGATGACTTTGACAACAAAAACAGAATTGGGTTTAAGCTTTTCTTGTTGTTCTCATAAAAACATGCCATAGCTCCCATGCTACAGATTGTTTCCAATGTTGTATCACGACAGAAAGTAAAAAAAATAATAGATGAATTAGTCGTCCATGCAGGTGACTCTTCATGCACTGTAATTTTCACTCTCCTGTACTGACATCAGTGATTGTTTTCCGGCTTCTTGCTGTGGAATGCTAAAGGACCTCTCTTCCTCTCCGAAGGGGAGTTTAGAGTCAACCTGAATCAAATCTGTGGGCGTGACAGAAGGTGTCCCACAAGAGCCGTTAATATTGAAAGTGATGTTGACGTTGACGTGGGGACTGGTGGTCACAGGAGTGAGGACCTGTGGGCTGGTGGGCTGAGAGGAGGACTGTGTGGGAACGCTGGGCTGGGGGGTGACTGGCTCTGAGTTGGAAAGTAAAGGCCTGGGCTCCGACAGAGCAGAGAGAGGATTGTGAAGATCTACAATGGATTGCAAAGGGCCGATGGACGTCTGGCTGCTGCAGCCGTCTGTTTGGGCTAAAGTTTCAGTATTGTTACAGTACTGACTGTGGCCACTGCAGGTGTTCCCATTCCGCAGCAGACACTGTTGTTCTGTTGATGTTTCTGTGAAGGAAGTCAGCTGTGCTTCCACCAAATAACCCTGATTGATCTGCATTAGAAAGACATAAAAAGGTTGATTCTCAGTATTCTGTATGGTACAACTATATTTAAAGGTATTCAAAAAGAAAAGCCAAGGAAGACTCACTTTATCACCACTCTCACAATTCCCATTTGCATCTACTTTAGGATGAAATTTTGCAGCATCTGGGTAAAAAAGCAGAGTGAATGTTGAGTAAGGTAGTGAAAATATAACACAAACAGTTCCTGATGAAGATGTTGAGAAATATAGGTCATTATCATTTTGTATTTCAAGTGGAAGATAAATATAACATAGATAAAATCTAAGATTTTCCACAAAAAAAGGACGTGATTAATGCATTTTTTTCCTTCAGGATTGCACTTACCTTTCTTCCAGACTTGTTTATAAAGGACCAGCAGAATGATAGAGATGACAAGAATGAATACAAAGACGCCGGCAATGACTGCAGCTAAAAGAGAGGTAAACACAGACACATCACAGAGGCACAATGAAACACTGATTAGACCTCACAGTTTTCTCACGATGACATGCTTAGAAGCACAGAAACATTTACCATACCCAGTGTACTGTTGGATACTGTGCTTGCTGGCGGGGTTTTTGTTGAATAGTTGAATACAGGCTCTGAAACAGACAGGCTGATAGACAGTGTGGGGTCTGTCGGTCCACGTGGTGCCTTGGAGTCTGAGGTTGCTAATACTGTGCTCATCACTGTACTTGCAGTTTTAAACACAATTTCAGTTTGAGGCTCTTTTGTTGAGATTTGAGGCTCAGGTTCACACACTGTGTCCGAGGTAGCGTCACCTTTTACAACAACAGCCCTCCCATGACAGCTGGATAGAAACAGAGGGAGAGAGAGAGGTCAAAGATCTGAGCTCCAAACAGCTGTGTCCAGACGTGACTATCCTTCACTCACTTTGTATGAGGCCGACAGGGGTCCGTGGAGGAGCGTGAGTCAGAGAACGTTCCATTGGGGCACCGTTTACACATCACGTCTGAGTTTTTTGTCCCTGAGAACAACACCCAAATGTGTTGTCATTTACTAACATTTCACTAGCAGACATTACAATTCATTTAAATTGTATGGTAGATACTGTATACGATAAACACATAAACAGTAACAATTGAAAAATAGCAGTTGCTGTACCTGGCACAGACACTCCATCACCAGTTTTGCAAGCACTGTACTTTCTACATAGTGAGCAGTATGGGTCATCAAAGCCCATGTGACAATACATCCCAGGCTGGCACACACACCTGGACATTGTGGTAGAGGAGCAGCTCTGGCCAATCTGCAGGCCTGCGTCTGATTGTATGTAACAAAAGTAATAATGTTTTGCTTACAGGGACAGTAATGTGTTAAAAATTAAAAAACAAAACAAGTTGCTTTTTTTCCCAGAGATTTACAGTGAAGCCACTGACTTGTTTTGCATTTGGTACAGGAAAAGCAGTTTGGAGCGTAGTTCCAGTTCTCCATGTACTGGTCTGTTGAGCATTGTTCACACACAGTCTCAGTAGTTTCAGAGCATTCTTGTTTTAGCCGCTGTCCTGTTAGAATATATAAATGAATGAATCCACGTTAGTCACTTCAAATGCATTTATAACAACACATGGGCATTTTCACCTGTAATGCCAAAATTCCCTCTAACAGACAAAAACATGAAGATTAAAAGATACATTTCACCTTATACATCATGTATTCTCATTGTACATCATAGCACCATGCGGTTATCTTGGTTTGACTTTGTTTACTGGTTAAAATATATCATCACATCTGCATTGCCTAAAACAGTGACACAGTCAAAAATAAAATGGTAATACATACTTGATTGTACGACAGAATTCTGGCTTACATGTATTATATGTATTGTACGTACAGTATGTATGACACATTTATGTCTTGGGAGGTTTCTATTCATAAAATGCACTGCCATTAAATACTTGCACATTTCTTTCGATAATGCATTAAGTAGTGTTAATTATGAAATTGTGACTGTGCAATTTACAACAGACATTTTACAGTTAAAAATCATTCAAATAAGCACTTGCTGCTACGCTTACTCACTGCATGGTAGAGAAGGGGGATGTAAAACAATTAACTCCACACTGAGTGAGAGAGATGAGGCCAGCAGCAAGGAACATTGACACACAATCAAATTACTGCATGAACACATGGCCCAAATCAAGATTGGGAAGCTGTGAGGAGAAAATATCTGATGAAAATGCTTCCAAGGAAATCTCATTTCACAATGAGAATGTGTCAATACTAATGTAGATACTTCTGACAATGTTTCTGCATTACTGCTCTTCATGAGCTGCACCATTTCACTGAAGTCATAGACAAAACATAAACTACTTTAATGTTTAAAAACATATTATCTTCTCATACTGTCTGTCTGAATAGACCTCTATTTACTAAAATGTTCAGTTCTGTCTCTTTAAGCCCCTCGCTCAAAAAGAAAAGCCCCAGTCTGCTCTGATTGGTAAGCCTGATATGGGCTGTATGCATTTCTCTGTGGATTAAGTGTTTTTATACTTTTACAGTATTCATATAGCACCTCCACCTGCTTTATAATTAAAAAACAACAACATGATATCTCACTTTTAACAAGATGGGACCTTTATTAGAAGTAAAAGTCAATCAAGTGAAAATAGTAACAATTGCCGGGAAATTCTCAGTAGGCTAACAGGAATTCAGCCATCATTATTCTCAAACAGCAGATGATACTGTACGTTTGAGAGTAATCGTAAATCACACAGCGTCAACAAATCATACTCAGTAACAGTAATACAGAATTTTTCTTTTTTCATCAATAACATGCCACTGTGTGACACAGCAATACAGTAGAGACCTGCTTTTCTGATATATTTCAACATCAATCAAGCTCACCACAATGTGCTATATTGACTAGTGGCTCATGCTAATGTTTGGTGGCTAAATCGTGCGGTAACATTACAACAATTTTAAACATGCTCACACACACTCACACATAATGTCTTTGTTCAGATGCCGCCCCCGTCCCTACCATCAAAGTAAGTCTCCCAGCGACATTTTACTGTTAAGAAATAAACCTTTCAGTGCCCTTTGGTGGACAAATTATGTATGAGCAACACTATTTTGTAATTTTTGTATTCAAATTTCTTATTACTTATCTGCACAAATACAATTGTGTTTGAAATCAATCTAATATCAAAGAATATAGTGGTGTGGCTGACTGATCAGTCTAGCTCCACTTTAAACTATATGTGTTAAGCTACAGTAGGTGTTGTTCACACCTCCACGCCCAAGCTTCTACCGATGATTTATGACCTGTCATCAAATAACTTTTATTTTATACTGAGATAACTTTGTCTTTCAGCACACTATGTACCAGAGCATTGGTAAAAGTATGTGTATTATTAAAAAAAATTTAACAATTGCAGTCAAACTGCACTTACCAGGGGGACATTTCTTGCAGCACAACTCAAAACCATCTAACAGGTACTCTGTTGTTGAGTTGAGACAGTTTCCATCTGAGTCTGCCTTATAGGGCTGAGAACAAACCTATGGGAAAGAGAGACGATACTTAAGAGAAACTTGTTTTGTGCTGTTTGATGAGGATAGTGATGAACATTTGTCTTTTATCGTAATACTCTGACAATGAGCTGCACTAAAGATGGAGGGCCTCGAGCTTCAAGGTAAATTTAGTCATTTTGAAATTATATGGGAAATATATGCAGCCCACGTTTGATCAGTATGCACCTGCTCTGAGGTCAACCAATCAGTAAGTATAGTTCAATTTAGTCACTAGCCGGCAGAGGAAACAGGTATGTCGATCAATGACTGGTTTGATTTTTCACCCTTTTAAACTAGAGCTTTACGTAGCGCCAGACCACCTGCACCTATACATTTTCACCTATACAGTGTCTCTTCCTCTCTATAGGGCCCTCCAAAATCTTCTGGCACTGTACATGTAGTTTCTTCCACCTGAAAAATGCAAGGAGCATTGGTCGGGCTCTGTGTGCCTACTCTTGACGTTGCTAAGCTAGTTAAGCGAACTAACAAACCAACCTTATCATTGACATCTAACATCTCCATGTACAGTGGTGTGAAAAAGTGTTTGCCCCCTTCCTCATTTCCTGTTCCTTTGCATGTTTGTCACACTTAAGTGTTTCGGAACATCAAACCAATTTAAACAATAGTCAAGGACAACACAAGTAAACACAAAATGCAATTTGTAAATGAAGGTGTTTATTATTAAAGGTGAAAAAAAATCCAAACCATCATGGCCCTGTGTGAAAAAGTGATTGCCCCCTAAACCTAATAACTGGTTGGGCCACCCTTAGCAGCAACAACTGCAACCAAGCGTTTGCGATAATGTGCAATGAGGCTTTTACAGCGTCCTGGAGGAATTTTGGCCCACTCATCTTTGCAGAATTGTCCTAATTCAGTTACATTATAGGGTTTTCGAGCATGAACGGCCTTTTTAAGGTCATACCACAACATCTCAATAGGATTCAGGTCAGGACTTTGGCTAGGCCACTCCAAAGTCTTCATTTTGTTTTTCTTCAGCCATTCGGTGGTGGACTTGCTGGTGTGTTTAGGATCATTGTCCTGCTGCAGAACCCAAGTTCGTTTCAGCTTGAGTACACGAACAGATGGTTGGACATTCTCCTTCAGGATCTCTTGGTAGACAGCAGAATTCATAGTTCCTTTTATCACGGCAAGTCTTCCAGGTCCTGAAGCAGCAAAACAGCCCCAGACCATCACACTACCACCACCATATTTTACTGTTGGTATAATGTTCTTTTTATGAAATGCAGTGTTCCTTCTACGCCAGATATACTTGGACACACACCTTCCAAAGAGTTCCACTTTTGTCTCATCGGTCCACAGAATGTTGTCCCAAAAGTCTTGGGGATCATCAAGATGTGTTGTGGAGAAATTGAGACGAGCTTTGATGTTCTTTTTGCTCAGCAGTGGTTTTCTCCTTGGAACTCTGCCATGCAGGCCATTTTTGTCCAGTCTTTTCCTGATGGTGGAGGCATGAACGCTGACCTTAACTGAGGCAAGTGAGGCCTGCAGTTCTTTGGACGTTGTTGTGGGGTCTTTTGTGACCTCTTGGATGAGTCGTTGCTGCGCGGCGGCCGGCCACTCCTGGGAAGGTTCACCACTGTTCCATGTCTTCGACATTTGTGGATAATGGCTCTCACTGTGGTTCGCTGGATTCCCAAAGCTTTGGAAATAGCTTTATAACCCTTTCCAGACTGATAGATCTCAATTACTTTCTTTCTCAATTGTTCCTGAATTTCTTTGGGTCTCAGCATGATGTGTAGCTTTTAAGGATCTTCTGGTGGACCTTACTGTGTCAAGCAGCTCCTATTTAAGTGATGCCTTGATTGTGAACAGGTGTGGCAATAATCAGGCCTGGGTGTGGCTAGAGAAATTGAACTCAGGTGTGGACAACCACAGTTATAGTATGTTTTAACAAGGGGGGCAATCACTTTTTCACACAGGGCCATGATGGTTTGGATTTATTTTCACCTTTAATAATAAACACCTTCATTTACAAATTGCATTTTGTGTTTACTTGTGTTGTCCTTGACTATTGTTTAAATTGGTTTGATGTTCCGAAACACTTAAGTGTGACAAACATGCAAAGGAACAGGAAATGAGGAAGGGGGCAAACACTTTTTCACACCACTGTAACAGCTTAGTTAGCCATGTTCTTATCATTGAAAACGTTTGGAAGCAGAGGGAAAAAGGCAGTTTGTGGGTGCATCCCATTGATGTACCGGTATTAAACCTATCCTACACAGTGGTGTGGCATGACTTAGTGGGGCTACAGCTCTAAAGGTAGCTAACGGTGCACACCGTTTTGAGATGGAACGGGCCCCTGCTTTTAGCCTAGCATTCTGAAGCTATGTGTGGCATGGAGGTCCCTGGAGCCCGCCGGTAGACAATTACCTTATATTTTATAATCACAAATATATGATACTACTATAGATGCCTCTGTCAAAGATTGGACCAGCCATTTCCAAATCGCTGCAAACACAGCTGCAGCCGTGATATCTCAAGACTGATAGTTACGAAAGAAAGGAAAGATACCGGCTGTTTAGTTATTCTTCGTCACGTGACATGCTGTAGGCATTGCTGTGTCCCAAAAGTTGAACTTTGTTTATTTTAAAGCACAGCAGCCATCACACCCTGAAAAAAAGGCGCTTGCAGCGTTTGGGTGCTGCGACAGCATCCCTCTCTTGTTTGAGTGTGCCTTCTGTTTGTTCCGTAATGTTATAAACATTCACGTTTTTTAACAGGACACAAACCCCGGTTTCCCGGGTGAAAGTATGTTTGTTTGGCGCTCTTATACTTCCTGTTTGCTCCCGTCTTAGGTATTACGGCCAAGAAGTACAGTAAATCGTAAATATGGGCCTGATTGCTGATTGTAAAAATTACTTAAAGCTCACTCTCTCTCTCTCCCTCACACATACCACATTATCATAAATACAGCTACTAGAACCACTGTATTGTTTTGCTAAAAAGTCATGACACAATGTGCAGTTGCTGATAGGCCTACACCTGTCCTGTGCATCAGAGTTGAAAGTCTCTCACCACAGTGTCCTTCAATGACTAGCAGAAGTTAGAATATGCTGACAGAAGCAGTGCATTTCTCGTATTACAGGAAACGAAGGCGGCAAGCTAGAAGCCCTCGGTTCCGATGCACAGACTTTTTCTGTGGTTTGACCACTGGTAGCACGAGATGTCATGATCATAAAGATAAACTTCTGTGAAGCTCCGCGTTATGAAGCACTGAAAGCTTATTGTAAAGAACATGTTTTTTCCTTTTTGCTTCTGGCTGCATTCCTAAACTCAACAGTAATAGGAATGCACAGAGATCCTGAACGGAAGTACTAAGGAATGTTTCATTACATAACTTGGTCTCTTAACAATGAGATATTCATTCTGAAACTGCATCAGATGCCAAGGAATCGAAACCAAATAGTCATAGAGTTCCCAGTACTACTTTCTACTGTAATGTAATTTAACCTTGTCACACAGCGCAAAACTGGAATTGTTTCATAAAATAGATTATACATTCTTCTTTTGTTAACTCCATGACAGGTGACAAAGTTGACTAGAAACATGTTAAGAGATAAAATGTATTCATTTACATTTCAGACAGTTTATCAATATCATTTTACAAATTTTCAAATGCTGATTTTAAAAGTACCCTGTGTGTATAACTTCCCACTCCCTTGAACTAATCCGAGAAAGTTAAATTTAAACCGTAAAACAGTTGTGTTTCAGCAGCATGTTGACCATCAGAAAAATTCTGATACTGGCAGATATCCAACCTGTCCAGAGTCCATGATAAACAGCAAACAGACTTACAGTCAGACACAAAGCCTACTGTACCTTGGTAGTTTTGGCATTCAGCAGAACCAGCAGTACAAGTATGTCCTTCATCGCTTCTTTATAGCAAGTAATAAACTGTAGGGGATACAGCCACTGGTATGTGCACTGTACTGATCATTTTCTAAAGGTGGGACAGCAGTCTGTGCGAGTAATTTCCTTGAACTGAGCAGAGTATTTTAGAGGAAGGAAATGAGCAGGCAGGCTCTAACCTACATTCACTGATTTTACATGAATAAGCATTATGAGGTTATACAGAATTTAGATGACGTTAAACAATGATGCTTTACTTCCAAATATTTCAAAAGTTGATTTTGTTTATTAAAAAAAAAGAAAATCAGTGTCTGTACAAAGTATGCAATTGGAAGTTGTCATGTTTTATTGGTTGACAATATTAAATCAAAATAGATTTAATGTGACTTTTTCTTTTAAAAACATAAAACATCCACAAATTAATTTCAATTATTTATCTGTTTGCAGTATTTACGCCCTTTAACTGGACAGACATTGTCACTGGTGCAGCCAGTTGGTTTTAGTTGTCTTGTAATTACTGAAATGCAGATGACCTGTGCAAGAGGTTTCTATCTGGAAGGTCCAACCTTTGGTGATATCTGTATCATTGCAAAACCTAGTGTACAGTATACATAAATCCTTTTATTTCAAGGCCAATAAGATGGTCCCACCACAGTGATCAAAGAAGCCCCTACACGTTATTTTCTCCTTCCATCATTCATGAAATATGTATATTCATGAAACATTAATAGTATGATGGCTGCAGAAAAATTAAACCATGTGAAAAAGAGTTAACTTTCTATGCAACTCCATGTGTGACTGTGTGGGAAATAAGCAGCACTGATGTTTTTGGCAAAGAAAGAAAAGAAAATGATGTCACTACCTAAACAGGAAGTGGGCTAACTTAAATGTTCTCTTCTTGTTTATATACAGACATACTAGATGCAGTACAGTCCCACAATTTGAATTTAGGATATACATATCATTCACAAAGTTTTTTTAAAGAATGTGTAGGGGTTTCTGTCCTGTGACAGGATATTGTAGCCGACACATGCAGTACCACATGCTTCATTAAAGAAACCACCCTATAACCAGAGGCCCGGTTGACATTGCTGTCACTGAACAAAGCACTGAAGCTCTACATCATCTTCACTTTACACTTTGACCACTCTGTGGACACATGGGAATAAACACTTTATTACACACTACTGACTACTGTAGTCAATACATGTCTTCTCATAATTCAGGTGCAGTTATGTACATATTGTGCCTAGTTTTAATGCCCCTTCTGTATGCCTCACTCTGTTCCTGTGTTAGGCGTTGACATTTCACAATAAAGTTTCCCCTCCCACATCTTAATTTTCTGGTACTCAAGTACTCCAGTAGCAGCCCTGTTGTCCATTGTGGTGTTGTATGTTACTTTACTGTTATTTTAATGGCATAGGCCTACCTTCAGTGTTTAACTGGGTTGGTTGCTACAGCATAAAATGTAATCAGCAGAGGTGAAACCTTCAACAACAAAATTGTTTCATGTTTGGCCTACTTTCAGGTTTTTGGAGCACTGATCTTGTGTACTGTATGCTACTGCTGAGTAATTTCCAAAAGTACTGCATAATAGTTTTTAAATGACAGACACACTGTCTGGCTTTATTTTTTGCTGACATTGCTCACACATTGCACAATAATGTAGTGCAGATTTTTATGAGCTTTCATTTTATCAAAAGCAGAGCAGGATACCCAGGTATTGGTTTACACCCATCGTCATTTGTAGCCAATGGGGGACCATAGGCAGGCTCGGGGAACGCATGTTAAAGTAAAAAAAAACTGAAATATTCATTCCATGGGACCTTTAATCTAAAACAGCACAGCGTGCTTTGAAAAATTAATGGTATTGTTCTTGTAAAAAACATGAGAAAAAAAAAAGACACTGGTATATGTTATCTGATCACTGCAGTCTTCAGTGTTGGATTAGTTAGAATCAAAATCAGTTCTGAATCAGTTAATGCTAGTATTGATGTTAGAGCTCTCAGTAGGATGTTTTAATTTCCAGTCAACTAGTGTCACTGCAACTCATAATCGCATAAAATCTCATAAAAATGAACAAAGCATAAAAAAATGCATGCCATTTTAAATCATTTAAAGATATGATTTAATTAACTTCAGAAGAATCACTTCCCTTCAAAACTGCTTGTGATAACAAATGTAGCTCACAAAGCCACATCTCACACAAAGCTTTGTCATGTCACAGCATCCCAATTCTAACAGTCAGACAAAAGCACACGGCACACACTTAGCTTTGAACAAGATGTTTTGGCTACAACATCAAAGTATTGCAGCTTCAACACAACAGGACAACAGAACAAAATCATATATTCCTGTTAAACTTTAATCACAACAATTAATCAGTCCAGGTAATGTGTTGCTTTCATTGAGAGTGCATTGACACATTTTGGGTATACTATCTTACTCCTTCAAATGTTTTAGCCTGCAGTACACAAAATAAAAAAAATAAAAAGTGTCACAGGTGGGATTGCTACAGTATATGGAATTAAGTATAGAGGGATGTGGCTTTCTGTGAATTGCACCCAGCTTCAGTGTTTTTACAGTGTTTTCTGTCCTGTAGTCAGGAAGTGTCAAAGGATCTTAAAAACAGAAGTATGCATGGACCAGGAAGCCAAAGCAAACAGCTGGAAAGGGCAACAGAGATGATTCAAAATAACTTCCTTAACGTTGTGAAATTTACAAAGCAAACTAAAATTTTACCTCCGCTATGCAATTCTAAAACAGCCAAAAACTGTGGCGTAACATTGTGAGCTCTTGCTTCACATCCACATGACTGCTAACAGTCACATGTGGAGTCTAAATCTGTCGGAACCTTTTTCAGATCAGAACAAATAAAATGCAACTCCTGCCAACATGAAATATACTTCTCTGTAGAGGGCTCCCATTTCATTTAACTGGCATTAATCACAAAAAATAAATAGAAGACAACCTCGTTACTTTCTTGAAAACAAATTCTCATGTTTCAAATTAGTCTATTTAGAAAACAGGCACTTAGGTACAAATGTTCATACATTCTCTTTTGAGATCACTGTTCATATTAAAAAAAATCTAAATTTTGACACAGATATAGCAAAGATATTACAGAAAAACATTATTGAAAATAAACATTAACACAGAAATACAATACAGAGACTTAAAACCAGAGACAAAACCCCAAAAGGAAATCATTTGGGTGGCTAACAGGATGGCTAACAGAACTGCTATAAATCACTTGAAAGTAGACTTTGATTGTTAGCGCAAAGGGTAAAATGTGCTTCCTAGTTTTCTTTTGCAGGAGAAGTGCTGGAAGTTGTGAGGAGCCAAGCAAGACACATCTGAGATTGGGTCAGAGATCTGGTTGCTGGACACTTTGTGTGCAGAGGAATCCTGAAAAACATTAAAAACCAACTTATGAGAAACAATAACATATTCAATAACATGATTAAATACTACATTCCATTTAGATAAGTCAGTTTCAGGGCCTAGCTATTGTACATGCTGGTTCACTGGAAAAGCTTACTGGGAAACTTCATGGAACAGAGTCATCGTTAATGTTAGTTCCACATGTGCTTTTCTTACTACAAGTCAAAATGTTTGCTGTGAAAAAAAAATCTATGATATTTTAGTTTGAGATATAGTAGAAGTGGTGTCTCACCTCCAGTTCCTTGTTGTGTGACCCAGTGGAGCTCTTCATGTTTATAATGCTCCGCAGATCGAGGCTGCTGGGTGGCGGCAGCATTATCTGACCTGTGTTTGACCAGCCGGAGAGACAGTGCTGCACAAGACCAGAGAGAGACATGATGATAAAAGATGATACAATTTTAAAAACTAAACATGCAAAAGCAGTGTTTCCTCTATGTTGATTTTGTAGTGGTGGCCTGCCATGGCAACATATCTGCTGTCACAGTATCAGAAATAGGGCAGACGCACAATGAAGTCACGGTTGCTTTTTCAATTATCCAGCAGACACAATGCAACCCCCCGATGTTGTTCGGACAGACCTGCCCACACTGCTGAAAAGAATTCCTAAAGAAAACACTGGTTAAATCAATATGTAAACACCAGAGAGGGCAAACGGCATAGCTTAGTAGTCATAAATTGTCTTGCAGTGGCGTCCCTTACTCACCGATGGTAAGCCCAAACTATCAGAAGGGTCAAAACTGCACCGCCGGTGAGCCTTGTACTTGTAAGGTGGACGGAGGGTGGAGCGAGGGATGCTGACCCTGACAAATAAAACAAAAAAGATGTCAACTTTGACCTTGTTGCTGCTGACCTTTTGGCGCAACCAAAGCCAGAAGCAATGATGACGTATGCCTGCGATGTGCTTTCCCTCTGTGCCTGCACTATGCTCTGCGCCCTACCTCACGGTTTTAGCGTCAGATTTTGAGAGGCGTTAGTAACGCTCATCCCGCTCGTCATTTCCGGGTAAGCACTCCACCAATCAGATTGGTCATTGAGTCTGACTTCCCGCCTTTCAATTCAACATCTCAAATCACATCATCATTACCTGATGAGAGCCGGTTCAGCAGCAGTGTGAGGGTGTGAGGATTTGTGTTCTTTGCACACCGGGCAGCACTCCTGAGAGTGAAGTGGGACAGGGAACAGTCTGCTGTTAATCCTGTAAGAGAACGCACCTGAACAAAAGGTGAGCAAGCAGAGGTGAGAATTACTTCAGCCATCATGAAAAGAAAAATGAGAGTAGCCTTTAAATAAATAACCCTTCTTACATTGATGAGTATTTGTGTTAGCATCTGGACCGTCCTTATCTTTTAGCAGGACTGAATGGTTCTCCTCAGGAAATCTATCAGGGAGAGCAAATTAATCGGAATATAATGAATCATATCACAGGTTAACCTGGCTGGCACACACAATCAGTCACAAGTGCAATCAAGAGTGAAGCACTTACTCTGCTTGTGGGCTGTGGACACACTTGTCTTTATTTAGCGATCGAAACATGCGCAGGTCATTGAAGAACTCATCAGAGCGCTCTATCAAGGAGTCCTCAGCATCCAAGACTCCTTGTAGAAAACAAACATCATCTGTTAGGCCTTCATTAGATGATTATGTGTATATAGATTACATGTAAAGACAGAGATACCAGGCATACCTGCTATCCAGTCATACCCAAGTAAAGGCTGCAAATGATGCCTGTCTGAGGCAGATATCTCTTCACATTCATCAAACTGAAATGTGACTTGACGCCGCACCTCCCTCTACAAAAACAAACAAATAATGCAGAGTTAGTAAGTTCATTTAAAATGTAAACTAAGGAACTCAAGTTGGGATGAATTATTCCTTTAAGACAACCAGTTTTAACACTGCTGGAGATAACTGAGAAAAACTTGAGTAGACTGTCCTTGGTACTTATTTCTTACCTGTTCTTTGCAGTTATTTACTAGAGAGGACTTGGTGCTGACTGGCCCCGTGTCCTGCAACCTGCTGTGGACAAGAGTATGTCTGTTGCTATCTTTGAAAAGGCCTGATGGTGTTGTATGTTCAACAGCCTCTCCTCTGTGTTTGGAGGTCAAAAATGGTATTGGAATAGTGCCTTGGAGGACTGTTTGTCGTTCACATGTATCTGCTGGAGACAGGGAGGAACAGATTTCTTCAATGACTCCAAAATCTTTTCGTAATAAGCACACGACAGGTCTGCAGTATAATTATTGTGATAAGCAACACAAAAAACATTAACATACAGTAAAAAAGGTCAGAGCACAAACAATATATATAAATTCCAATTTTTATTAATCACCACACACAAAAAACTTTTAATTGTACTGCCTATGGCATTTGACGGTCCTTTAAATCACATCCATCATCTTACATATGGGACCAAAGTTTTATACTTGGCTATCTCTATTTCAATTAGCGTTAAGGAGTAACTAGCTGACGTTAACGTAACTCCATCCGCTTGAATAACAGTTGTCAGCTTCGGGGGGAAAGCTAGCTAGTATTAAGAGTTAGCTAACGTTAGTTAACTTTACCGTTTACAAAGTAGCTAGCTAACTTACTGCTGAATTGACGTTACATTTAGCTATAATTGGATTAAAAAAAAACTGACAAAACATATCGCTTTGTGTTTGATGTGCTGTCTGTGTAGCTCAACCATGTCAAAATAGTTTAAATGTTTTGTTTTTTCAAGTTAACGTTACTTTTATGCAGATATTTGGAAACAATACAAATGACGAAACTTGGAGGAAACACCAGCCTTATCTGGTAGCTAACGTTAGCTAACTAGCTAGCTAGCTGCTGACTTGTTTCGTGTCTTTGGCTTAATGTAAAGAAACCGTTTCAATACCCGAAAATCTCACGGTAGGTTTGGAGAGGGCGGCCCGGGCAGGACCTCGGTCTCCACCAGTCAGGGTCAGGATCTCTGCTTGGTCTCTCTTAGCCTCAGCCTCGTCCTCTCTCTCCCTCTTGCGGCTCTGACTGCAGCCGCGAAGCCGCTCCAGTTTTTCACTCTGCTGCTTCAGTTGGTTCAACAAAACTTTATTACGCTCTCGTAAAATATGCATTCGGTCCGTGGATGACATTTTTTTCCTTAAATGTATATCACGTTAAATTTACGTTTATGCAACTGAGGATACAACAAATTGACTTCAAACCATGGTTGCTTTAGACTCTTTTGTGATTTATTTTAAACCAGACTCCACTCTATAACAACGTGTTGACAACAATGAATTGATTGGCTGTGAACCTTCTACCCACCATGCCTTGCAACGTCCAAGTCCTTTTCTTAAAGTGACAGCGACATATTATTGTCATTATTTTTTTTTTACAGCCTATAGAGGATGTGCCTAGATTGTATCCGTTTTTATCTAATTTTCTTGTATTGTTTTCCTCAAACTCCTCCATCTGGTGTGGACATCATTAAATAAAACTTGAGTTGCTGAGTGTATACTGCCATGTGCTTGCAACACTGCATTCAAGTGCAGTTCTACAGCTGTTGAAAATACTGGATTTCCTTAGGAGTATCCTGCTGCCCTCAGGGCTGTGCACAACATAATTTCCCCAAGCACTTGAAATTGCAAAAAAGTTTTTAGCTGAAACAGGCAAGCAAACACACATGGCATGTCTCTGGAAGAGGTGCTTCAAGTCTGTTAAGATACAAATTGAGCAATCAAGTCTGCTAACATCTTCTGTCTCACTCCGACTATCCTTGTCTCTTCTTTGTCCAGTGGTGAGTTGAGTACTCAAGGTTTCGGACCTGCCAGAGGGGATTTCATGTCCAGAGGCTGAAAAGCTCTTCAACCAGATGTCGATATGCAGTGCCAAGATCCAGTGGCTGAAGGAGCCCTAGGGTGGCAGAGGAGGAGCAGGCGGTTGTGGCCCTTGTCCAGGTGCAGGGCCTGCTGGGCTAGGAGCCACCGCTGGGCTTGGGGCCAGCGTGGAAGCTGGAGGCGTGAAGGGGGATGGCAACGACCCAGCTCACCTCTACACAGTGGTGGTAGTGTTCCCCAGCACCATGGCTGCTTCCTTCAAACTTAACAACAGCGGGGCCAGCCTCTTCAAACTGAAGGCTGCCAGTTCTCAGTGAAAGGAAAAGAGAGGTGGAGGACAGAAAGAGAGAGACTCATGGTGGAGTGGTGGAAAAGGAAGGATGACTGAGGGGGACTGCTTTTAGTGTACAATTTAAAAACAAAACAACAACAAAATATACTTCATCCCTCTTCATCCCCTCTCCTCTTTCCTACGTTTGTTTCCTCTTTACTGCCCTCTACCTCACTTCTTTGGTCCTCTCCTCTTTCCCACAACTGTCCCACATCCACCCCGACGCCCCGTTGTGTTTGCTTTTTTTTCGTTGACAGCTGTGCAGAACGTATCAGAAGAAGTAGTTAAAGTGCACAATGATTGTATATGTCTACTATAAATTTTATTTAATCTGTAATATGTTTTTGTTTGTTTTTCAAAATATAAAAGTCAAGAAAAAATCTTTCAAAACATCTTCCGTCATGTGGTTCAGTGCTTCTCTGCTCATTTAGTCAGCTTTTTTCCTTTTGATTTGATTCTTGTCTGTACATAATGAGCATCTTCATGCTCCCCAGAGAAAGAATAATTTTGACAGGAGAACTCCAAATATTTTACATATTAAAGTCTGTATACAACTTTTGGGGAGTACTACTGCATACAAGTTGTATAAAGCCTTTAGGGGTCCCAAGGGAGCTACACGAAATCTGCTGACAGTGTCAGTGGGTCTGAAGACCACACGTTTGAAAATGAAAAAAAAAAATTGTGGTTGTGGAGTTATAAAGAAGTGAGTTTTACCAGACCTATATTAGTCTGGCAGCTCCACACTACATTAGCTGCTAATAGCATAAAACACCTGAATCTGCACAGCCAAGTGAATCGAATTGAGTTGCATTGTTTGTTTTCTTTAAATGTCCGACAATGTTGTAGGCATGCAATGCTAAAACGGTGTGCTCTTTATACGATGACATACCTTTTCTCTAGTGCCAACTTTAGTTAAAATAGAAACCACAGTTGAGAAAACACTTAACTCCTTGAACACAAAATTCCCCAGAACATCTCAGGTCCATTAAATAGCTGCTCTGCTTTCAATCATAACATGGTTTTCATTAGCAGATGTAGTTTTCCCGTTTGTAATGAAAACGTATTCGGTAAGACCTACAATTTTACCTTTACCTTGAAAATAAGATGAGCATCATCTGCTGATATAGATCATATGATATGATAGAGAGCAACAGATTACCTACTACACACAGTAATTATATTCTCCACGTGAGTACATCACATACACAATATACCACCAGAACCAGCACATAATTTACCATAGACCACACATCAACACAGTGCTTATGGTACTTTCAGTTTATTAAACTAGAAAGAGGGGGATGGAGTACAATTTGTTGCTGTTAATTGGGGAGGTCACTCCTAGAACAACAGTTCTGACGGCAGCAGAACAGCCAGATTCTCTGAGGCAGTGATGACCTTTCGGTATGGACAGCCTCATCTTGAGCTGAAGCCGTCTGGTCATCTTCCATCTTGCGCTTTTGGGATATTTGAAATAAAACAACAAGGTAAGTACAGGAATATAATAAAATAAAATAAAATAAACCTGTATAGTCCAACATAAAGATGACCGTTGAAGTTGACTCAATGCATTGAATACATTTGACTTTACAACCTCAGATCCTTAACTAAATACTTGAGTAAAGTTAGGAATACGTGGGAAAGCAGTGCATACACAACCTTGATTAAGTAAGAGTAACCAATTGTATCATCAAATTGTATTTGTGTATGAAAAGTGAGCAGTAGAGGTCCTTCAGTTAGGCTGTTTAATGAATCTGAACTGTGAACTCACTGTGTCAACTTCTAGTCAAATCGATTTCCTTCCCTAGGTAAATGCATCCATACCTTGCAATATGTGCCGATTCTGTTGCTCTTCTCAGCCTGGATCTCACTGGCTGCAGTGTCAGAAGCAGCCGTGACACCCTGCTCTGTCCCAACATCACTTTTCCCACTGCCAGAGTCACCAATCTGATGACGAGAATAACTTCTCACCTCAGTATGAGTTGTAGACAGGGGTGGGCTTTTTTGTTTTTTTGGAACAATGACCTCATCCTCCAGGCAAGCTGATGGAGAACAGCTGATGGAGTGTGAAGGCCAGGCGTTTCCAGTGTGTTCTGCTGGGAATTCCTCATCCTCTGATCCATAATCAACTATCTCCAGAGGGGTGGAGTTCTGCTTACTGGAGGGCTTTGAGCCGATGCTGGATGTGGCTTGAGGAGATGAGGAGAGTCCAGATGACACTTTATTTGGTGACAACGTGACAGCCTTGTCCATTTGTTCATCTGAAACCGGGTGGACCTTCTTCTTCAGTAGTTTACTAAAGCAGCTCCACCACGGCAACTTCTTCTTGTGGACTTTGATGGTATGTTCATCCGTCAATCGGTCATCTTTACTCTCACAATCTGAATGTTTCTGTGTCATAACTGTCTCCTCCAAGCAAGCTTTTAAGTCTGAAGGTTTCTCATCTGTCCTGACAGGATCACAAGATGTCTGTGTACTGACAGTGAAACCGGTCACACAGACAACTTTGTTGTTTTCCTGGGAGAGAATGAAGGGCCCCTCTCCAGGAAATGGAGATCCTGGTTTTGTCAGATTAGTGTCTATAAATCTTGAGTCGCTGCTGGCCAACCCGATTTCTGTGAAGTTGTCCTTCATCAATTCGTCCATGACACTCTCTGGTGTGACATCTTTATCTGCCACATCCACCATTTCCAGAGGGACAGAGGTCAGGCCCGATAGCTCAGAGTGTATTGAGGCAGTGGCGGTTGCCTCTTCAGGACAAGGAAAGATTGATTTTGAGACACTGCTTTCTAACTTGACAGCATCATCCAAATCCTGTCCTGTTGTCAGCTGGACATTTTTCCTTCGTTTTGATGTGAAGAAGGTATTCCATGCAGAGTTCATCTTCTTAAAGATCTTGCTTTCAAAGAAATGTTTATCCTCATTCTTCATGTTATCTGGATCAGGAGGGCTTTGTTTGGCTTTTATATTCTGTTGAAAAAAGACATACAGTGGCAAAGAGTAAGATACAGTACTACTAGTACTAATGTTGGATCATTATTATTATTGACTAACATGTAAGCTGCTGTTGCCGTTTAGCTCATGTTAACTGCCTCATGAACCAATAGGTGCTTAAATCTAATGCAGTGCATCTTTTTTTTAAAAAACTGGTATGTTTTGTACGTAAAATCTGAAAAAATAACCAGTACTTGTAGCTGTAAAATTAACATTGTGCTGCAAATAAATTTAGTTGAAGTGGGTTAGAAGTAAAAAGCAGCCAGAAATACTCAAGTTAAGAATGATTTATACCTCTTTCTGTTGAGACATCTTCAGTTTTTCTGCTTGTTGCCCTTGCAAGTGATGAGTTTGAAGTGAAAAGTTTTTCTTTTTGTGGTTGAAATGTTCACAGTTCAAAGTCCAGATCAGAAGTGAGGTTCTATGAGAATTATGTTCATGAACCTGGGAGCTGGAACTGTGATGATGTCACAAAGAAATTCTGTTCTGTTCTACTTCATTATTCCACACATTCCACACACACACACACACACACACACACACACACACACACACACACACACACACACACACACAGACACACATTCCATGCTCATACACACACTCGTTACCTAGTAAATAAACACATAATACATAATTTATAACACATTATAATGCACACTACAGTGTAATATTTTTACATTTTATTGGCTGTTTATATACCAGCATGCATTCATATATTTACACACACACACACACACACACACACACACACACACACACACACACACACACACACACACACACACACACAGCCAAGGGGCAGAGGGAGTCCATAATCACAATCTCACTTGCAGACTTGAATATGTAAATAGTAAATATTCATACAACATTACGTCAGTAAAATAATCCCAAAACAAGACAACTGACAAAGTCCACAAATATTTAACATGACACTTTGGTGAGTGAGAAACCAAAAGTAGACCACTTTGTTGTTTTTTTGTTTGTACCACTCTGCTGGGAGAGCTTCTCATCTTTTTAAGTGCTCAGCTGTCCCTAAAAGTCATACACACACACACACACACACACACACACACACACACACACACACACACACACACACATACACAGATTGATATATCTTTTGCTGTGGCCTCCCAGGGAGCGTTGCTCGGTCGGGGGGCTGAGAAGGATTCCCGTCTCATGTTTCTCCACCAGGGATATCGCAGTGTCGCGGAGTATTCATTGGATTTCTGCATTCTGGCTGCCAGGTCACGTTAGAACAGTCCGGCTCTCCATAGCGCGTTCTTGGCTGGCCATAGTGATAAGATTAAGGATCTTTTGGCAACCAGGGCCTGGACAGTCTTATTGACTGTTGTTGCGCTATTGATTTGGATAATTGTATCTGGGAGAGGGAGAGAGAGTGCACACCACGCGGCTCGTCCTCTTCCCTTTCCTGCCCTCTGCCGTCTCGGGTCTCGGCTTCCTTGCCGTCCCAGCCACGTCCTATTCTCCCTCCGGCACTCCCTTCACCGCCTCCTCCAGAACCCATGCAATTGGGCACGTTTAACCCTAGAGGAACGTGAGCGCCGTCGTCTGGCCGGGGTCTGTCTATACGGGGTCTGTCTGTACGGGGTCTGTCTATATCGTCTGTCGGCGATAAACCCGGTCATTCATCTCCTCCTGTCCTGTTCAGCCAAAAGATTTGGCTCACCAGTAGAAGTGGGAGCTCTGGGGAGCCAAACCTTTCCCCACCCTCGCCTCCTTTTGGAGTGTCCTCACTTACCCCTCGACACTCCCCTTCATGCCACTAGTCTCAATGGTCAGTCTCTCACCACTGTCACTCACTGCACTCTCCCACTCCAGCTCCTTACTTCTGGTAACCACCACGAGTCCTTATCATTTCACCTCATCTCCTCCCCTGTCTTACCCGTTGTTCTTGGTCTCCCCTGACTTGTCATCCACAACCCCAATGTGGACTGGGCGCGGGGGAAGATCTGAAACTGGAGTAGGCCTACGACCTGTCATTCCTCGTGTTTGTTGTCAGCTCTAGCTGCCGGTAAGTCCTCTTCATCTCTCGCTTCCCCTTACTCCCCCGATTTATCTCTCGTTCCCCCTGAGTACCACAACATTGCCATGGTCTTCAGTAAAGACCAGGCGTTGTCCCTGCCCCCAACTGTCCCTACGACTACTCCATAGCCCTCCTCTAGGACACTTCTCTCTTTTCCAGCCGCCTGTTTAAACTGGCTCATCAGGAGAGGGAGGCTATGGAACAATGTATTAAGGTTTCGCTAGCCGCTGGTGTCATTCGCCCTTCCTCGTCTCCGTTGGGCGCAGGCTTCTTTTTTGTGTCCAAAAAGGATAACACCCTTCGCCCTTGTATTGATTACCGGGGGCTTGACGCTATGACTGGCCGCAATAAATACCCACTCCCCTTATCCAATCCAATCCAATCCACTTTATTTGTGTAGCACGATTTAAATCAAACACAAGGTTTCCAAAGTGCTGCACAAAAAGATAATACAGAATAAATAGATAACACAATAAAAGCACAATACAAAATATAAGGTACAATAAAATAAATACAATAAAATGCACTGCCAGCCTATGGTAAAGGTATACACATAAGATCAACACTCTACCTGGTTTTAAAATCCAAAGAAAAGAGGTGGGTTTTAAGAAGAGTATTAAATTGAGACAGAGAGGAGGCCTGTCTAATGTGCACAGGCAGCCCATTCCAGAATTTTGGAGTTACAACGGCAAACGCACGGTCCCCCCTGAGCTTAAGCCTAGCTTTAGGCACCGTCAGGAGCAGCTGGTCAGCTGACCTGAGAGATCGGCTGAGAGTGTAGGGCCATAAAAGGCTTTAAAAGCAAATAAAAGAATTTTAAAATGAATCCTAAAATGGACGGGCTGCCAGTGGAGTGAAGCTAAAATAGGTGAAATGTTCTCATACTTGCTTGTGCCTGTTAAAAGATGTGCAGCAGCATTTTGTACCAGTTGAAGACGAGCAATGGAGGACCCACTAGCCCCCATATAAAGTGCATTACAGTAATCCAGCCAAGTGGTCAGAAAGGTCTGGATTACTATCTCAAAGTGTTGTCTCAGAAGGACTGGTTTGATTTTTGCCAGCTGCCTTAACTAGAATCAGTTAGATTTCACCACAGCTTTAATCTGGCTGTCAAATTTAAGGTTTGAGTCCACTTTTACCCCTACATTTTTTACAGTGGGAATGCGATATTGCACCAGAGAACCCAGATCAACTAGGGGGGAGGTCACAGAAGTGCCACCAAAGACCACGACTTTGGTCTTTTTTTCATTAAAATTCAGAAAATTTGAGGACATCCAAGCTTCAATGTCCTGTAAACACTGTAGCAGTGGGTTAACAGTGTTGTAATCAGATGTTTTGAGGGGGACATAGATCTGGATGTCGTCAGCATAACAGTGAAAAGAAATGCCATGTTTCCTGAGAATAGAACCAAGTGGGAGTAGATAGAGAAAAAATTAAAGAGGGCCAAGCGCCGAGCCCTGTGGGACCCCACATAAGAGAGGAGCAGTGGAGGACACCAAGTCATCAAGGCCGATTTTAGCTGGATAGCTGCAATAGCAAGATTCTTAACTTAAATGCCGTGTTGCAGGTTAACCACCACTGTTGAATATTGGGTACAAAAAACACTCAATATATGTATATCATTTTTTTAATTGTCTGCAAAAAGTGTTAAATGCCATTTTTTTGTCATTTTTTTGTTTTCATAGTATTTTTTTACCTCAATTTGGTGATGATGTCATGTTGGGGAGATTAGCCTTAGCCTAGTACTAGAATTATGTCATGCCAAATGATAAGTTTTGGAAATCATAAAAGGGGTACAACATATGGTTAGCACACAGATCTGAACACTCTGCTGGGGTAGGGATTTTCAAACACAACTTTAACGGTAATGATATGGAGACTGATGCAGATGTTTCAGGTCACTTTGTCAGTATGATTATAGTCATAAACAATCTTACTATTATTATAATCAACATTTATGGATACCACTCCTCTCTGGAGAATAGTACACTTTTTGATACTTTGGATGCTAAAGTCTCTTACTGGTTAACCAAATACCCCAATGCCTCCTTAATCATAGGTGGGGATTTTAATGTAGCCTTAAATAACACTATAGACAGATTCCCCCCAAAGGATTCAGTCTCTCTCAACTCAACTCAATAATACAATAATATTTTATGGAGAAGTTTGAATAAGTGGATGTCTGGAGGAAATTGTTTCCTTGTGAGCGATGGTATACTTGGTCTGATAAGGAAAGTTCTTGACAGTTTAGAATTGATTACTGGCTGGTTCCCAAATGCCTGGTAAAGATAACATCTCAGTCAATTTTTATAATACTCCGTTGACAGATCATAAAGCAGACATTTTTATGCGAGGAACTCAGAACTGTTAAAATATGAGCTAGGGAATTTTTTAAGGAAGTTTGGTGATGATTTGGCTAAAATAAAAAGAGCAAGTGAAGAAGAGATTACTACGCAGCTGGCATCTCTTTTTCAAAAGGAGCCCTTATCTGAAGTGGAGAAGAGTGATTTTATACACTTACACAATAAACTAGAATTTATATAGAAAAAGCTAAGGGTGCATACATTCGATCTAGATCCAAATGGTTAGAAGAGGGAGAGAAAAACTCTATTTTAGATTGGAAAAAAACAGATCCCTTCTTATGATTGACAAACTAAAAATAGATAGACCAGATAGTTGATAATGCAAAAGATAAATCTGCCTTTTGCCACCGCTTTTACAGCAATCTGTACACGTCCAAATACTGTGAAGTGACGGCTAACTCATTTATAGATTCAATCAACAACTGTTAAATTATTTCCACAGAGGATAGGAGTGCATGTGACGATAACATCTCCAATGTTGAGGTTCTGAAAGTGATTGATAGTCTTAAAAATAATAAAAGTCCAGGGTGTGATGGTATAACCTCTGAATTCTATTAAATGTTTGACAAAGAACTTTCCCCCTTGTTGCTAAATGTTTTCTCAGAAAGCATTCATAATGAAGCTCTTCCAACAAGTATGACTCATGGTATCAGAACCCTGATTACAAAGCCAAATAAAGATAATGAAAATTTAAACTGTCGTCCGATAACACTGCTAAATAATGTCTATAAAGTGTTGGCTATCATATTTTCTAACAGAAGGAAATACGTTACAATCTGGATTCATGAGGAAACGTCATGTTGCTAACAATGTTTGATTTTGGATGTGCTAGACTACGGCAATCTTATCAACGGCAATAGTTTCCTTATGTTTCTTGATTTCTATAAAGTCTTTGACTCTCTTGAACATAGCTTAATTTCGAAAGCTCTCTAAATTTGGTTTTGATCACCTTTTTTGTAAAACTATTAGAACTCTGTATGAGAATGTCAATAGTGCAGTAAAAGTAAATCTTGGTACATCCCCAAGGCTTAATGTGTCTCGTGGGGTTAAGCAAGGTTGCCCTATCTCACCCTACTTATACTTAATAGCTTCTCAACTCGTGGCGAATCTTAATTGTGGATTGATAGATTATAATTAGTCAACTTGCGGATGACACAACAATTTTCCTTAAGGATGCCTCCCAAATTCTTCTATTGCTAGAGTTAAGTAAAGGTTTCTCGCAAGCTTCTGGCCTTCACTTGAACTTTAAAAGTGTGAACTTATGGCTATAAAAGATTGCTTGGTGCCCTCCATATATAACATCCCTGTGAGAGATCAAGTCACTTATTTGGTACTTATTAAAGCAAAAGACCAATCTAAAAGGTGCTCCTTAAACGTTAGCCCTACCTTTCAGAAAACACAGGAAACTGAATTCATGGTTACAAAGAGACTTTTGTTAAGAGGTAGGCTCTTACTCTCAAAAGTGTGTGTGTGTGTGTGTGTGTGTGTGGGGGTCTGAACATTTTAGATTTCACCACATTGAATAACACTTTCAAAATAAACTGGATTAGACAGTTTATTAATAACCCTGCCTCATTATGGAACTTTATCCGAGCAAACCCGTCTCTGTTCCCCAGTCTGCAGACAAAGTTCCGATTCTCAGTTTAAGATGAACTCTGAGCTACATGATTCAAGGGATACCGCACCTCAAAAGCCAGGACTTGTGTGGATGTTTCAACCTCACAGACAACGGACTTGGACAAGCCTTAAAAAACGTTTGAAGGAAGGACTTGTACTGTTGAGTATACTATGAAAATGGTTCTTTTGAATTTCTGGAGATGAGCTGGATACTCGGCTGAAACGAGTATGCGGTACGGATAAAGCACTTTTGCCGAATACAAGTATTATACGAGTAATACGAGTCAATATCTGTGCTCGGATTGAATAAAACTCCTCATTGGGTAGACGACTGTGTTTGCTTTCTGTGATAGGCACAGAAAGCATAAAGCTCAATGTTGATGCTGTCATGGAAATAGTTTTCTAATCAGCAATAAATATAACAATTTCTGATCAACCCATATCAATTGCATGCTTAAACTAACATACCGGTTAAAGCCCCGCCCATTTCAAGACAACCCGACCCACTTCCGGGCCAAATTATGTCTACTTCCGGATTAGGCCCCGCCCAGTCCGAGTACAGCTACAGATACAGATAATTCATGTGGTAAACAGATACAGATACAGATAATGCTGTACTCGCTCATCCCTATGAATTTCTCAGCTAATCGTAATCTGTAAAATATTGATTTTGCTCCAGCTCCTTGAGTGCTATCTGTATGTGTGTGACCCAACCTGCTCCTTCCTTAAAAAACTTCCATATGGATTTATTTCTCAAATAAAAACAACATATGTTATATTACACTCTGTTCATTGTTGTTTAACCAAACTTGAATGTTTTCTGAAAAGACATGTCTTTCCTATTAGCCCACGTCCTAATAACAATACAATACAATGTTTTTTTTAGGGCAAGCAAAAACCAACCATAGGGGTACACTGTAATACTGGTCACTTCTTTTCTACACAACATCTGGAGTAAAAGCTATAATGTCACTGAGTTGCTCAAACGCGCAGTACTAATACCATGCAGTATCAGTTCTAACACTGCTATTACAAGGTATCACCATAGGTCAGTCTGTTTTTTTAAATTACATGATATCAAGGAGAATTGCTATAATGGCCCAAAATGATTGTAATACTGTCATACATAAGACGTTTTTTATAGCCTGCCTGTATGCAGTGAACTGGTATTGTTTAGGGATAAGTAGCCTTTCATATGACTCGGTCTAAAAAGAATAGTAAAGTAAATACAAACAATTAAAATACTGGTGCGTGCTGGCTTGAAAAAAATATAACACTAGACAAATACCGTATGGTGTTACTACAGCTAGTAGGCTACCATCAAAACGTGGGCTATCTAATCAGAAATGTGTTACGTCGGGGGACAGATTTAAATAGGGATTATCTTGGAGGGGGGCATGATGCCTTCTGTTCCTAGACCTAGACGACACGATCACTGTCACTAGATGTAAAGAAAACGTTGACTTTCACTCTGTGACTGCACTGCCACCACATTCCAGTAGGTTATGTTCTTATTTACTCCTGCTCCTGTTAGCCCTAATCTTTTGGATTCGTGTTATTTATCTCTTGCTTTCACTGTCTCTCTGACAAGCACTCACTCTACAGTTTCTGACCCCTGGCAATGATCACAAAAAACTCACAAAAGACTCCTAGCCTATTGTGAAGTTTGCTGATCAGATTACTGTGTCCAATTCTGCATGTTTTCAGGATTGTCTTCTCTATATTTACTTTCTTATTTCTCACAATACCTGATGTACAGCATGTTGAATGGAATGTCTTCCTTTTATCTCCCAATCTCATGCTGGTGCCACTCTTGATTTCCTTTCATACAATGCCCTTTCCTTCTGATTTTGCTTCTGATAATGCGTCTATTTTTTCTTTATTTAACAGTGTGTTTGTCCACTCTTTACATACCAACAAATCATTTATGAACATGAAGGAACTGAAATTAATATGAACTCAGTGCCTTGTTTTATTACTCTTGAGTATATTGACATTATTTCATAAAGTAAATCCTCATGATTCGGCCTGCATGCACCTGGCATGAGACTTTGCAGAGCAGACACTGAATCATACAGACTAAGACTTTGTCAGTTTTGTTCAACCCATTCTTTTGCCATTAAAATACACAGATTTAGAAATCACTGGCCAGATTTGCACTTTTATGTCTTGCCATGATTTGAAGTTGTTCCAAATCCACCACTGTTTCGAGAAGCAAAGGCAGAAGTGTAGTCTGTCTATCACCAGACCAAGCTCAATCTTGCAGGGCAAAATCAAATCGCCGGCAGATCGGGCTGGGAAGGTTTACCCAGTCTAGGGGAAGTGGAAAAGGCAGAAGATGCTCAGCTTCCTAATGAGAACAGGACAATCTGACAGAATGGACACTGTGAGTTAACTAACTCCAGAAGATGGCAGTAGTGCAACATGGATGCCAGCTGCCGTTAAACCAGAAGAAGATAACAAGCAGGTTAAAAGGGTTTTAGTTAAATATTAAAATGAAACAGTTTTAATTTCCAGAATAGAACTTCCTAATAAAGTTGATTTTGTTTTTTATTTATTTATTTCAGTGTAAAGTCATGATGTTACACGCTCCGCCGTACAGTAGGTGGCGGTATGCACCGTTGGTTTGCAGCTCGCTAATAAAACTGAAGAAGAAGAACGTAAAGTAAAGTAGTAATAGTAATAGTAGTAGTAGCAGTAGAACCGTTGGTTGTTTACTGTGATTTAGACCGTTAAGACATTTGAATCCGCAGACTCCTTGGAGCTGTGCAAAACAGTATTAGCAAACAGTATTTTTGGTGGGTATACGTCGCCGCCATATTGGGCCGGGCTATTTCTCAGAAGAACAACGTTTGTCTAGAAAAGATCGAGATGCCTGAGTCGTGTGCAGCTTGGGGCTGTAAAAACCGTCGAACAGCCCAATCCAGATCTCTGGGAATTACCTTTCACAAGTAAGATTGAAGCGTAGCTTTTGGTTGTATTTGTTCATTATAACAATATGTTGAGAGCTAACTAGTTGACCGCCAGAGCTAGACTAATAATAGCATTGGCCGCTGCTGAGCGAGACGTCGACGCGGCTGCCACATTGGTATAGGGAGCCGTGCCTCCAATGTATGTGTCTTTCGAGACAGGATTCAAATAATAATTGCTCGCTTAGGTTGTTACAAATGCCAGACATGTATTTATGCTACAGGATACTTGGTTTAATTAAACTTGCGGGTTGTCACACCCAAAATTCATTTGTCGCCTGAACGTCTCCCAGTACAGCATTGTTACATTGCTGGCAATTCCTAGGTTTAGTGCCTTACGATAACAATCATCACTATGGAAACACAGGTATAACTGTCTTTTATAGAAATTCAGTATTGTTGTTTCTTTTGTTTTTATTTCTCTGTATATGTTTATCTTTCTCTTTTTAATGTATGGGTATGTATGTCTGAGTGGACCTTGAGTAAAGTTGATGGTGATGATGATACCAAAATATCTTATACTATTATAGATTGTAGACGGTTTTAAGCCTTTAAATAACTTAAAACAGTATTAAAAAAAAAAAAAAAAATCACCCATCGTATAGTTATCATGAAGGGTGAAATTAGAGACCACAACTGTTTTTAGTACTAGGCTGTAAACATGTTTATTTCTGCTGAGAAGTTGTTTTTTAACATAAGGCTCTATGAGGATTGACCTACAGTCACAGTCTATGGCAGGGATCTTCAATAAGGGGTCCAGGGCCCTTAGAATGCAGGGGAGCCTCCAAATTATTAATTTTTGAAAGTTTAAAAAAAATTAAAAGATCTTGATTCCAACATATTATTAACAAATATAAATCCCCACTGAATACTGGCCTATATATAATGCAGTCTCTAAGGCCATCCACAGAAACAGTTAATAAAGGATTCACTGTGCCACATGTATGTATATGCACATGCTATTTGAATAGCTTAGTATTCTTTGTAACAAAGGTATGTATAAAGGCTTTAGGTCGCACTACAAGATAGTGTAGCCCCAGTTTAATTTGCAATCACATTTTAGGGACCCCTACTATATATGTCATGTACATGTCATGTAATGCGTAGTAGTTAAGGGGTCCTTTGCTTAAAAGACCCCTGTTTTTTGGACTTGCCTCAAGTGGCCACTTGAGGAACTGCATTCCATCCCCGGAGATGCAACTTCAATAACATACATGACTGTCACTTAAATTTTTGTTAGCTTAAAAAAGGATTACCTTTACCTCCTTTTGAAGTAGGTTATCAAATTCAGCACATTCGTTACAGTAGAATATTGTAAAAATGTTCATCTGTGAAATGGTATTCCATATTGCTTAGTTTTGGCATTTATTTCGCATTAACGTCCAAAAGCAGCACAAAAGATTTGTATGACAAACTACTCATTTTGGCTGAGCGACTCATATATTAGCTTACTCGCTGACTTTTTTCACACTTTGAAGGTTTCCTAAAGCGAAAGAGGTGAGGAGGCAGTGGGAAATAGCTTTAAGAAGGAAAGGTTTTTCAGCCAGTCGGTCCTCCGTGCTCTGCAGTGAGCATTTCAAGCTGCAGGACTTTGACAGCACAGGACAGACTGTCAGGATTAGAGGTGGAGCTCAACCATCTGTCTTCAATTTCCCAAAACATCTACAAAGAGTAAGTACAGTATATCACAAAATTATGGTTAGCAATAAGGATTTCATAGGTAGTCAATGTCACACCTTGATGAAAATGTTTTCTTTGTTGTCTTTTTTTTCTTCCACTTTAGCCAGTGACAACCAGGACAACAAAAACCTCAAGGAAGGCTGAAGAGAAGCTGTCAGTGGACTCTTCTCCGCTTTTGAAAGAGACTGAACCTCTCATCGTTGTGAGTATTTGAACTAGCTATGCAGTCAGAGTTAAAGGTGCTGAGAGAAAGTCAGTCTATAATGATATCATTCTAAATGTGGATGAGGATTTGCATTAATAGGAAAAGCTAGGATAATTTTTATTTAATAGTTATTAGCAACATTTTGCACTAATTTCAGAACATTTTCAGACCGCTAATGTAAACACCAATGTGTATGTCGAAGCAGCCACGGTAACTACTCAACAACACAGAGCTATAGCATTAGTTACTGCAAGGTGAGGAAGAGGGAGTAAGGCAGTGTATGGATGCAAGTGAGAGATGTGACCCATAACCAGGTTATCATAGTTTATAGGGCTGTTCGTTGACATGTATGTTGCACATACTAAGCAAAAATTGGTCTGTGCGTTGAATTAAATTGCTGCAATAGCACCCTTGGGATACGGCTTTGTTCTGCGTTGGTGTGAGACAGAGCTGCTTGTTTGAGTTGAATCAACAGCACATCACTATTGGAGTCTATTGTACAATAGTAAAGCGTCACCTGTATGCGGGTGTGAATGTTAGCCATACATTTCTTATGTCAGGCTGGTTGTCTTTAAATTTAGAACCAGATTCATTAATATCTCACTGGAAACATTTTAAAATGTCAGTAATATTAATGGTAATATTTCCAACATCCAAATACTGAGTGAAGTTTAAAAAGAATCAAGATTCAAGGGATATATTTGTCACAGACAGTCAGCCTCAGTCTCATCCTGTCCTCTGTCCTCCCTCTGCTGAGGTGAATCAGGTACCTTCACCAACAAGGTTGATGACATCTTTGACGTGCATCATAATTAGCCACAGCTGAAAGAGAGAGGAGGGGCTGGTTAGTCTCAGCCAGGCTCCCAAGAAGATTGAGTCTGTCACGGGATGCCATGGGTCCCAAAACTAGTTTTTTACCATAAATTTACATTTCGAAAGACATGTCTGTAAATCAGTGGATACATTTTTTTGTCACAACAAGCCCTGCAAAATGACTAATTTCACCATCAGAATTTAAACCATTCGAACTGATAACATTTCAAAAGTCTAAAATAGCTGTATTAGCTATCAAATCTATTTAGGGGTGCTGCAGAACCCCTTCTTCCCATGGCCCTGGACGGTGCTGGCTGTGGAATTGAGATAAAGAATGCGGGCCATCTTGTAATACATTGTACTAGCTATGCACCAGACAGTTGTTACTGTGATGTGATATAAACATTAATTATAACATGTTCATCCTTCTTTTTACTAGGACCACTCCTATGCATTGCCTTCATCTCCCACTGATCTTAAGACCAGACTCAGTGAAGCCTTGGCTAGGGTGGAGAGTCTGGAGCGAGAGATGAGGAACGTGAAAGACAGAGAACGGAGGGCAAAGAAGATGGTGCATGGTCTTTTGGAAGATCTGAGGAGGAATCGCCAATCCCCCTGTTTTGTAAAAATAAAGCATAAATTGTACAGGACAAAACATAGAAACTTGCACATCAGGTAGAGCCTATAGCTTTTTTTTATATATATATAAAGGAGGTTCATTTTTTATTATTAAATAAAAGAAAAGAAAAAAAAATCTTTCTTTGTACACCAAAATCTTTGTTTTCTGGATGTCTCGCGGAAGGGGAACATACATGCTGTAAGAAGCACAGGATCAGTCTGTTGTGGTGTTAAAAATATAATGCATTAAAATATCAGAAATAGACTACCTATGGTATATATATTTGTTTAGTGTAGTCTAATCCTAGGTAAGGAATGGATTGACATCCATTCCATGATAGCTTGCTTGATCGCTAACCGGTCAGCTACCACCTCAAATAAAATCTAACTACTTATGTGGGAAACACTGCAACTATATGATTAGAATGACACAACATTAGTAAACAATACTAAATGTAATGGAACAAAACCTTTTAATAGATTAATTTGTCTGTGAACAGATGCATTTTCACCTGCAACGGTGGTAAACAATGAAAACAACTCCCATGATCCCATGCAACTTCACAATGTCATCAAAAGTCTGTTAAATTATAGGCTGTAAAAATATATTTGTAATTATAATTTACACTCCTAGTAGCAGAAAATTACATATTGTGCATTTAATATATGCTGCTTTTAATCACATAATTTTGAGAGGGAATGGAGAGCTCTCTGCCTTTTTAACCAGCTAAACTACTTATTTCCATCAATATTCATGTCTTTTTTTTTGCCGGTGTTTACCCCAAAAATAGCGAAAATGCAGTGCTGTTTTTGTTTTCTTGTGTAGTATAAAGGAACTACAAATGTATTTAGTTGTGCTGTGTTGTATGACAATAAATTAACATTGAAGATTGCAATATTTGGAGTGTAATTGCTCAATATAAACATTTATTACTTATACAGTATACCTACACACACACACACACACGTCTATGATTTAAGACATGTTGGACAACAGATGGCGCTATTTACCTAAAGTCACATTGGGAGAGACACTGGACACAGTTGATGGTGATCAAAACAGATGCAGAATAGGTAATGTGGTTCAAGAAGTACTAAAATCCTTAAGTATAGCAATACCACAATGCAAATGATACATTCTTAAAGCGCACATCTAGTAACATATATTGTCTTTATATCCCAACATTGACTTGAGAGGATCGCCTGTGTGGCCAAACCATAATAGGCCTAATTAAAATACGGATGATCATACATTTTTTTGTAAAATCTGTATCTGTAGAACAAAAGAAAAGCAGTGCAAAAAGTAGGCTACGGTATTTTCCTCAGAATGTAGTAGAGTAAAGAAGATCAAGTACCTCAAAATCATATTTAAGTATAGCACTTGATTAATTGTCAAATACTACTTATTTAATTACTTTCCACCATTGGTTAATAAGGAGAACTGCTGTTGAAAGTAGTTAATACACAAAAGTACATTATTTATCTTAAGGTCCAATTAATTTGTAAAGCATCTTTTAAAGAATTTAACAAGCCCTTACTAATAACTAAAACAAAATGCTTAAAGGAGAACTCCAGCCAATTTTTATGTGAATCTTGATTGCTATAAATATACAAGTAATGTTGAGAGAAAAACTCCCCGTCCAGAGAGCTAGCAAACGGGGATTGCTGCAGCTGCGTTTACAGCTCCCACTTTAGCTAAAACGGCTGTTGTGGGGGCATGTTCTAAAGAGTGTCTTTGTGCCCCTTAACAGACACAAAATGCAATTTAAATGTCTGTACAACATGAACAGGGCCATTACGTGACAACAAGATGTGCTTTTAACTCAGACATTGTTTAAATTCACCTACCCTGTCTCAATCTTGCCGGTAGCTAACTCGCCCTACTAGCTGCAGTCCGGGATGAGAGTGTTCAGCCAGGCTTTTGCTTTCTCTCCGTCCCAAGCCTTCCTCACCTGCCGCTGCCGACAACAATCCACAGAGCACCCGGTGGTCTGGCTATGTCCTCCAGAGGACAGGTTACGCCTTTGCAATGAAAACTTGAAGTTTATTCCCCCCCTTGGCGCTTGAGAGCATACCGCTTGGAGAGTGTAAGCGCAATTTAGCAGATATAGAACACACGGCGGAGCCTTTTGAGTTTGATGGTTGTACTTATTGACTATACAGCTAGCAGGGCGAGCTAGCTACCAGCAGGATTGTGAGGGTGAATTTAAACTATGAGTTAAAAACGCATCTTTTTGTCACGTTAGGGCCCTGTCCACGTTGCCCAGACATTGTAATTGCATTTTGTGTCTGTTAAGAGGCACAAAGGCACTTTTTTATTTACATGTCCTCACAACTGCCGTTTTAGCTCAGTGGAAGCTCTAGACGCAGCTGCAGCAACTCCAGTTTGCTAGCACCAATTCTGATCGTTACTCACATGTTTATAGCGATCAAGATTCACAAAAGAATTCTCCTTTAAATTCTGCAATTCACACTACAACTCATGGAAACTAAAAAAAAAGTAGACTGTTAATATTAATGGACACAGCATCCAGTTCAGCAAAGGACTGCAAATGCAGAAGTGCCTTTAAGTCCACATATTATGCTCATTTTCAGGTTCTTAATTGTATTTAGAGGTTGTACCAGAATGGGTTTATGTGCTTTAATTTTCAGAAAACACCATACATTTGTTGTACTGAACATTGTTGCAGCTCCTATTTTCACCCTGTGTGGTGGACTCTCTGTTTTTGCTACAGTGAGGCATCTCACTTCTGTACCTGTTGGAAACAAGAGCTGAACCCAAATGCAGACAACAACACAGAGCCAGAGTGAAAGTTAACAGGTTTATTTAAAGTACAGTCCAGGTTTCCAGAGAGGGTAAAAGTTATCCAGTGAACAGCTAGTGGTAAGGTCCAGTTGTGGTTTTCTAGTCTGGTGGATGGCAGGAGAGTGTAAGCAGCGTTGCCAACTCTCATACAACGTCACAGTCATAAACCGCACTCAGCAACAGTCTATGGCTCCTCCCTCTCGTCTAAAATCATCACATCCGCAACCAAGATGGCTGCCCCGTAACGGAAAACTCAACAACTCATAGAAGATCTCCACAAACCAATGGGTGACGTCACACATGCTCTGTCCATTAATAATAACGGTCTATGGAAAGAACAAGATAACATAACATAACAAGCCTTCAAAGCCTACTTGAGCCTAAACAGTACAGTACAGCCTCACAGCCACAGGGAGAACAGGGACAAAATAGAAAACCATATTAGGTAGAAAGAAGAAATCAACTTCAGACAGTTTAAAGAGGAAACTCCTACAAGTACATGCAGTATACAAGAGGCTCCAGGACAAAAATAATAAGCCCATGGGTAACCGTACATAAAAGTATATATTCACTAATCTAGCTCTTTTATGTCATGATCAGTTAGGTTGAAATTGTGAGAGGCTTAGGAAAACAAGTTTTAAATCATGCTTGCTCAGAGATCGGCAGCAAACTCTATTTTATCCATTTGTGCACCCTATCAGGAGGCACATGGAACTGTGCCTGAAAGCTACTACATCCACTTCAGGAGGATACTAGTAAAAGTCCTGCATTGAAAATGTTACTTAAGTGAAAGTGTGTATTATCAGGAAAATGTACTTAAATTATTAAAAATAAAAGTAATTAATGCAGAAAAACTCCACACGATCAAAACAGTTCTGTCACTCAACTAAGTGTTTAACTGGCTAATCATTTCATCTGTACTTGTAGGTCTATATATTGTCAGGTAGTTTGATGAAAAAAAGTACAATATTTCTCTCTGAAATGTAGTGGAATAGAAGCAGAAAGTGGCCTGTTGAATTTTACACTCAGTGGCCGCTTTATAGGTAAACCTGCAAAATATAATGCAATTCAAGACAAAAGCTCAACCACAAATTCAACCTGTGTAGGACAGATTCCTCTTAGTTTACACATCTAGCTAAATTGAATTGCAACATAAAAAAATATATATATATCTTTTTAGATGTTAAACACATCTGTCTGAACACCAGATATTTCTATACATTATATGCCACTGAATGCTCGTTGCTGTCCTGATCATAAATCAGCCTGTTCAGTTAAACATAACACCTCCAGGATGAGTTTAAAGGTCCCATGGCATGACAATTTCAGTTTGTGAGGTTTTTCAACATTAATATGCATTCCCCCAGCCTGCCTATGGTCCCCCAGTGGCTAGAAATGGCGATAGTGGACCGAGCCCTGGGTATCCTGGTCTGCCTTTGAGAAAATGACAGCTCACATGGGCCGATTTGGAATATTGCTCCCTATGAGATCATAAGGGGAAAAGTTACCTCCCCTTTCTCTGCTCTGCCCGCCCAGAGAATTTGGCCCACCCATAAGAGAGAGGCATCATGGCTTTTCAAACGAGCAAAGTGGCAGTTGATCAAGGCCACACTATGCTATACCTACCTTTGATTAAAAAAAATACCTGAACAGACATTACAGGCACATTGCAATGGGTTTCGTTTAATAATTACAGTTTTGTATGCAATATCTCCATCTTAACTTTTTGATAGGTTGATGCCAAGTTGTTCTTTAAGCCAAATCTACATGTTCTATAGGCCTGAGTTGAATGAATCAGATGCACAGATAATAGTAGATCCAGGGAAAAGTCATAATTTCCTGCTGATTTCCTTTGTTAAATAATGTATGTTGGCTTATTGTTGATGGGTCAACATGTTGATTTTCTCCCCACTGTATCACACTTAGAGGACAATCTGGGCATGTAAAATATTCAGCCTCTGCTGAGTGGCTTGATGACATTAGTTTATTTACATTAAACCTGTCCATCCGTGGTGGCAATAATGACAGTGTTGCAGGTGGTGCAGGGTCACAGCTATAATCATATGCCTGATCCCCTGTGGAGCGAATGGTGTGGAACTGCGTGGGCGAGCTGCTGTTCAGTATTCCAGTCACGGCTCGTTTGCATTAAGAGCTGTCCAGGCCAGTCCAGTATGATTAGTTGACCACAGTAGTGTGGAGTTGCACCCCATTATCATTAAACGGTGGCAGTCATGAAGTCATATACTCCTCCCTGTCTCTCTAATTACACCCCCACTGTTGGGCTCCAAGCAATTACTGACTGCCGCCAGAACGCTTCACCGTTCATTAGGCACAGATAAAGGACACATCAACAACAAAAACACAAGAAAAAGGGGAGTTACTCATATTTCTGCTAAACAACAAAATATCACCTATTCTGAGGAAACTAAAAGGTGTGTTTTGGAAAAAGGTGCCAAAAAGCATTGGAAAATGAAGACTAATGAATGAGGAATCATTTTATATTTTTCTTGATATTTTTTAAGGATGGGCGTGTCATGTGTCTTTATGTCCTTCACCCTGTCTCATTAGGTGTTAATGATTTGTATTATCTTATATTCTACCTTTAGGGGGCTGACCATATCCATATCTGGGGGGGGGAAACTCACTTTTAAATGGCCCTATGATGATGGTCTGTAGTTTATGTAGACCTAGATCTGATTTTTCAAATCTGCATGCAGCCTGATAGAGCAATGTACCAATTAATAGAGCATGTAACCACATTTGATCTTAATATCTACTAAAAGTGATTCACAGACCACGTAAAGTAGTCAAATGTCTGCCATAATCATCTATATGTATATACACCCATGAAGAGGGAAAGTGATTTATACATTATTTGGTTACATATTTTTCAAATCCTATGTTTTCCTTAAAACTGTAAATATCAGACTAAATGAGCAACAATTTAAGTTAAAGTTCGGAAAAAATATTATGTGTTTTTGTATTAGGACTTTATCACTTAATCCCAAACCCTAACCCTTCATCAAGTCTGTGACCTGACAACATTATCAACTCCACAACTCCCATCTGATTTGCATGAACGTACGTGGCATAACCTTTTTCTAACTGAATCCCAAACCACTTCAGATCAGTGAGAAGAGTTTAGACGGATTGACAGAATAATTTGTGTTTAAAAAAGTATCATATAAGATCTTTAATTTGGTAACTTCCTGTCCTTTGTAGTTACAGGTCATGTTCATGACAACAAAGATGGACAAAAGATCTATATGAAGGTCATCAATCAATTTAGGGAATATAATGAGAAAAACAGGTGAGATTCTCAGCTCTCCTTTATATATTTGCATGACCATTTTGGGCGTTGTTTTTGTTATAGTTATAGTATATATCCCAGTCAGAGAAGTTTTCTAAATAACTGGTGTCATTTGTTATTACTGTATTTGAACAAGCCTTAATGATGGCATTCATGATGTCAGACTGAAGGCCATTTAAGAGTCTTAGTTCTGTCTGACTGTTGAGGGAAATCAATAAGCTTCATTTACAACCTAAACTGTTTTTTAAAAGCGGCAACTCATTTAGTAACGTGTAAATAAGAGCGCCCAGAATAGACATAAAGATTTTCTTCCAAAAAGTTTCCTAGTGATAAGGTAAGTGACACAAATACACACAGAAAAGCATTGCACAGAAATGATGATCAGACACAAACAGACACAACATGATCTTCTGAATAGTACAGTAGTATAGAGTATACAATTGGGGGTTTATGTCAAATCATATCTAAATAATCAGTAATTATTGTCAGGATTATTACACAATGTTTTTATGTTGTATCCTGAGTTTTTCTGTGAAATCTATCACCAGTTTCCAGTGGAGAGCAAAGAAAGAGACACACTATGGATAATAAGACAAAACAGTGAAATTGTATTTGGGCTGAGCTATTGGGTTTATTTACCTTAAGTAAACCAACTGTTAGAAACAATCAGCCAAGGTCCCTCTTTTATCTGTGTAAGTATTGTTTTAAAGTAAAACACACTGAGTTGCAGTGTACATGTTGACTTTGGAAAGTACAGTATGTCTGTTAAAACACAGCTATATCTCTGTTTTTTTATACGATTTGGAAAGTCTCTCTTGTTGTGGAGCAGCCATTGGCGCAGTGGGAATATGAGAAGGCAAAAGAAAATAACTAGCTGCCAAGGTACAAATCCATCCTGCCTGTACGTATGTGTGTGTGTGTGTGTGTGTGTGTGTGTGTGTGTGTGTGTGTGTGTGTGTGTGCATGTTTGCAAGCTTGTGGTTCTTTCAAAATACAAGGGCCATTATTTATTTTTAACACCAACCACCTTTTCCAAAAAGCTTTTTATATTTCCTGGAACCAGGCATCTCTAAACAAATACTAGTAGGGTGAGACTGTGACAAAGCACAACGAGCCATAATATCAGAGAGTGAAAGAGCACCTGAGTGTCTGATGGAGCAGGAGGGGTTTCTGACAGAGAGGGTTGACTAACAGGATTGGTGAGGGAAGTGTTTTTTGCTGATAAAGAAAGGGAAAGGGTCGATAGTCCCCATCACTCTAGCGATAGAGGTGGATGCCATTAAGATAAGGAGGATTAGACCTGCCACCTCGCTGTCCTAGCTGCTATAACCTGAGGGACAGGTGGAGAGTAAAAGACCCCATCCTGGGGGGTTTGTTGTCACTTTTCAGTGGCCAAAGAGACTGATTCATTTGGAGCTTCACAGGACATTGCTTCGATTAAGAGCAATCCAATCAGCATTTCAAATCACAAGCAACTCTGTTACAATCTTAAAAAAAAAAAACAGACAACCACAAAACATTGTTAAAAGCGGTGAAAGAAGTATTCAGATCCAAAACCTAGTTTGGCATTCAAAATGTTACTGAAGTTAAAGACTGATTTGGGGTTCAGGCACTGTGTTTGTCTGAATTTTATTTCAAGAAAGCTAGTAAGTTAGTTAGTCATGCTGTTGGTTCCAAACTAGTGTTATGCTGCTCTAATCGCTCCCCCTTTTGTTATTATTTCTTTATTTCTGTGTAGTTTGACAAAATTATTTCAGGAAAAATCAATTAGTTCTCATTAGTGTCTGTACTGCTGCTACACATAATATTCACAAATGCAGACCAGACTTCTTTAAAAGCTGTATTTTTTATTTACAATGTGCTTTTTTAAATTCTTGTAGCAGCACCAAGTTAATTGAGAGGAGTAGGCTAAGCAACAACACGTGCACATCACACACATGTACAGAAAGAAAAACTACTTCTAATACACACTAAACAGTTTTCCTTTAGCTGGCCCTGCATAAGTAGATTACTCTTTATTTTCAAATGGCCTGTTTTTACTTCTTGGTACAAAGAGTTATGCGTGAGTTTGGCCTGAGTGGGTGAGGAGTGAAGACACCAGTGAAAAAGTCCACAGTGACCGCAGCTCTCTGCTATGGTCGTCTGCATTTTAAAACATTACACCTTGAAATGGTCATCTAATGGACGCTGATTTATGAGACGAGGACAGAGACCATGAGGTTTGCTTCAGGTCCGGTCTCTCTGAGTTAGTCAGCAGTCGGACCTCACATCGGGGCTTTTATGTCACTGCTGTGCTTAATGGCCTGTGTGCTTCTCTGAGGGCTATTAATCACATGCAGTAAATCAACAGAGGCGGAACACACCAGTTAATCACAGCATTTGTTTCGGGGCTGAGGGACAGCTATGAATCCAAGACCCCCACCGAGCTGACAGAAAGTGTGTAAGGATGACTAACACTGTCATGTCAGACAGACGGACTGCTTTAGTGGCCACCTGTGTCAAACAACAATCAATGCCTCTATTTCACACAGCAAACCATCCTTATATAACCAAGACTATAGCATTGTTAGTATTTGTAAGAAAGGACAAATGGAAGATAGTATCACCTTGTCACGATAAATAAGCTTCCCGCTTGAAAACAGCTTTAAGCTTTGCAATTAAAAACTCAAATATGCTGGGCTGGTTAAGCTCATGCCGACTGCTGGTCTAATCCGACAGTGTTTAACACAAGACATAATTAACAGGGAGTAGAGAATGTAGAGCAGTGATTACTACTATTGTCAAGCTCAAAATAGTGATTTCAGGCCAAATCAAAAAACAGTAGAAATGAAAACTAGGCCTGTGTGTTAGATCCTGATTAATTCATCTAGCTACCTATAAGAACACAGGGTTTTCATATGTATGTCACCTGTTGGAACTAAAGAAGAGAACCATTTGGTCCATGTTGCGTAACCTGTAATTTGATATCATTTTTAGTTATGAGACAGTTTTTACCAAAATATATAAACTGTCATCCAACAACAACATCATCCTTCTCTCCAGTTTCCAAGCACACCATTACGTTTTCTGCTGCAGGCTTTTAGCAAAGTTGAGCAGCCTTCTCCATCAAATACATACAGTAGCATTCATCAACAATAGCCTAATTAAAAAGCTTTCAAGCTTGTTTTTCAGATCCACTAATCACAGAGACAGTCCAGTATTTAGTAACAGCCTGTGTGAAAATGAACGTACGCTACCTTGCAGCAAATAAATCTCCAATAATCTAATTTCAAGTTCCCTACTTAAATGTAATTAACTTACTCTTGCAAAAAACAATGTGGATACTCTCTGCACTCAAATATATAACACACAATATCGAGACTGGAAACGGCAGCAGAGTAAAGATTTGATGTTAGCCAGCTGCTTGTTTGAGGTTCGGCAATGATAGTGGCAGGAAGAAATAAGCAGCATATCAGCTGACAATGCTGCAACATAGAGCAGAAAGCCCCAAACACATCTGGCAGAAAGCGAAAGGTTGTGACTACTGGAAATGTGAAAAACATCTTACCAGCACAGCATAGTTCTGAAAGGAAAGAGGGAAAGAAAAAACACCAAAGCGACCAACCTTTTAAAAGCACTGATGTTACTTTAAACAAAATTATTAGAAATACATTAGTCAGAAAAGAAGCTTTCCTGCGAACTGGGACTAAGAGAAACAGCTTTTACAAGCATAAATCTGGCTTTTTACTTTAGTTTTATGGCTATATGCAGAAGATGTATGAGTCTCCTGTTTGCAGTGTACTACCACCATACTAGCGGGATGACTTCATAGTTCAGAAGGACATAACACTGTTATGCTTGATTACATGCTCTATCTTGGCCTTTCCCAAATCCTGTGAGTACATCTCTGTACTTCCCTGCAGGGATAAACATGAATACCTTGACCTTGCCATTGAAGACAGTGCTAATATACCTTATATATGCCTAACCTTAGAAGATAAATAAGTCTAAATCATGAAGAGTTAGGAATATGATGCACATTATATTTAAAATTCCTATACCGCTAGAGCTTTGGTGGAGTATTTCAATTTATTTTGGAACCTTTAGTTAGCTGCAAGATTACTAAACTAAGCGATTATCCCATTTTTAGGCAAAATATGGCTTGTCAAATGTATATTTTTGGTCAATTTATTAAAGATATTGTAGGTATAAAATATAACAAATTACAAAAACTCAAAAAGAACACTATCTTTGGTTATTTGAAGTACCGTTTTTACTCGTCCATCTGGATATTTACTCCAATTATAAACCTTAAGGTGTATAATTAACTTCTCAATGTCTGTGACCGCGAACATATGCAAGAGTCAGGATATCATGGAAGTCAATTATGCTGCACTTCACACAATGACTTCATGAGAGGAAACATCCTTGCTGCTAAATAAAATCTATGAATAAATTAACTCTGTTGCAAACCTCGACCCCCGCCGTGTTGCACTCCATCAACAAGCTTCTTCTTTGCAACATTAATCTTCAATAAATTTATATGATGCTGCATAGGAGCAACAAAAAGGATCTGTAACGTATTAAATGCATGTACTATTTTGGGTTGGATCCACTACATTTATTTATTCTCACCTTGTCCTGGGCAGCAGCAGCAGCCACCTGAGCAACTGGTAGTCCACGAGCATCAGCCAAACACACTGTTTCTTTTTATCAACAGCTAATTAGTGTGGTAATCAGGCTGATAATAAGTCTGGGCGTCATGCCATTTCAATATGACACCAAGCCAGGGCTTAGATCCCCACCTAGAAATACCAAGAATCTGAGATAGCCCTGAAGATGAGTCTTCCTGGACACGAGAGGGATGACAAGAGCAACAGTGATGAGTGGTGTTACTTTTGATGATGACAGGAGGGCATAAATCAACACTTGTATGGTTGCAGTAATAATAAAAACAACTAAAAGGTTCAGAAACTCTGTTACTATATTATCTGTCTGCAGAGTGCTTTAAGAACATGTTTGTCTTATCTCTCAAGCTTTCCAGATTTTTCTGCCTTTTCCTCTCAGCCGCACTCCACAAGGATACAAAGGGGGAACTGGTGCACACTGTAAGACATCCTGTTGACCCTTCCGATACACACCTATTGCAACTCACCTCAACCCCTAAGAACACACACATCCCCAATAGCACAGTACTTTAATCAAAAACAATCAAGTACTATCACCTCCCATCTGCCTCCTCTCTCTCTCTCACTCCCTCTCCCTTCTTTCTCCCGCCCTCCGTCTCTTGCTCTCCCTCTCTCTCTGCTGCCTCACTCATTCCCTGAGCAGCACACTGAACTGGATAACGTCTCCTTCAACCCGCAGCACAGACTCATTTCTCTACACACCAGCTCTGAGTGGATGCTCAGCAGGGGTGTTTGAGATATTAGCGCACTGTGGGGGGGAAAGGCACAGGGACTTCTACCATCCACATACAAAGGTAAGCCTCTAGATCCTTCAGATCAGATTCCTGTTTGCTGTCAAGTACCAAAGTGAAGGTGGTTAAAGTTACCCACCTGAAACTGCAGCCTTTATGTATCACTCATGTCAGATTCTCAGCAGTCCCAGGACAGATATGTAAGACATTTTCTAAGATTTTGAGCTGTTCGGACATTTGTACGCGTGGAAAAATGATTGCTGCCGTCATTATTAAAGAGTTACGTCAGGTATAGGTATACATCAGTAGCAAAGCTAATAACAGTGACCTAGAGAAAGTGTGTTGGCAGTCTGACCTGCGAGTTAATCCTTGTTTTGTTTTGAGCAGTACATTTAGAGAGGAACAGTACCAGTCACTGGATGTAATCTTAATGTGCTTAAAACAAGCAGACCTGAAAACATTTAGTCTCACTTTCAGAGAAATAATTTTATTTTGACACATTGAACCTCTGACCTGTTAGGTTACACCATGTCACTGGTATGTTAACATTTCTTGCATCATATAATGTTGTTGGTGCTGAAGACATGTGCAGAAAATTGCTATTTGAGGTCAGTCTCTCAGCACATAAACAAATGCATTTTCAACACTGAATCCTCGAGCTGAACTGGATCATCATTGTCACTGACCGAATCAGTAGCTTTTTGCATTGATGCTCCACTCACAGTTGACAGAGTAGATATCAGAAGCCACTCAGCCATGTGTTCTCACAATGTTCTACAGATGCTAGGGGGGACTTTAAATGGTCAGCGATCATTGCTGAAAATTTGAAAGGATCTGAAAAATGTCTTGTTTTTGCTTTATTTTAGAAATTATACATACTATGCATGTATTTTAACTGTAGCATGTGGCAGTAGTCTTTGTATGCTAATGTTGTTTGTATTTATTGTTGTAACAATGTTTTGATGCCAAACCCCCATAATCTGCAGAGGCCTCAGTAGGAATTGTGCATTAATGATACAGAAATGAACACACACATTATTTATTTAATTTCTTAGACTGCTCTTGTTACAACTGGCATGAAGACCAATGTCATCATAATGGTAAAAATAAATGCATGAAACAAGTCACATAGATGTGTTTTCCATGCTCTGATTACTGACAACCTGCTTTCATTTTGTAAAGTCATTTCACTAAATGCTTCAAATATTAGCATATTATACCCTTTTGTCCAATTTTCTGAATTGAAATGGTAGGAAGCCATGGACTTAAATGGATAGTTTGGATCTTTTGAAGAGGAGTTGTATGAGGTACTATAGGTACCATAGTCAGTCTACATGGCGGCGACCTGGCCAGAACACAGGATTTGCTGGTCTATTACTGCTTCGATCAGTTAGTTTGTTTCTGTTATTGTGTGACTGTGGTGTTTTAAAAGGGTACTAGGGAACTAATAAAACAAACAAACAAACAAACAAACTAACTAACTAACTAACTAACTAACTAACTAACCAATCAAGGCAGAGGTAGACCAGCAAATTGGAGTCTGGTGGCTTTGAAGATGGCGTTATAATGACTTCAGTTCCCATACACTTAAACCAATATTTTTTAGTTTTCCTGCTGCCCCCGTCCACAGCAGTACATTGCTTAGCTTCTGTGTCAGTACTACCTCCTACTGTAGGTAATGAATTAACTATGGATAAGTACCTCATACAGTACATCCCCACTTCAAAAGAGCTGCACTATCCCTGTAATATGCATGGGTTTTATGGTTGTTTAAAAATACAATTAGAAATGCATGTTGCTAGAAATTTAACTAAACTGCTACAGTCTGCCTGTATCCTAAAAACAGGGAGAAATAAAACAGAAATGCAGCCCAACTTACAATCTGAGGACATTTAGAGATGTAAATAAGTCTTACTATCAGAAAACAACAAATCTTGTACTGACACAGTAGACCGCACACAGTAGTTCGCCTTAAAGTGAGGCCTGTCTTTGATGCAGTATAACAGTTTCTGTGTAGTCTGATTCTGAGGATGTCACTGTAGTGCCAGATATGTGCCCATGAGTATTCATCAGGAAGGGCTAATGGGGCACAGCAGTGTGAACCTCTGATTTACAGCCCGTCCCCTGTCAGGCCTAATGATAGGGCAATGGAGCTGGTTATGGAGAAGCAGGTGCAGCAGAGTGAATAGATGCAAAGCAATGTTGTTGAAAGCCACTGGTGATTGTCGTTTTGTCCCCTGCACATATGCTCATTTGCAATATTGTGTTCACACATACATAATTATTGTGCACAAAAATTTGCTCTTTTAAAGTGGGCTTATGAGGCCTGGTGTGTGTGTGTGTGTGTGTGTGTGTGTGTGTGTGTGTGTGTGTGTGTGTGTGTGTGTGTGTGTGTGTGTGTGTGTGTGTGTGGGGGGGGGGGTAAATTGGATGGTTTATTTACAGTTCCCCAAATTGTTTCCAGAATTAATGTCACATTCAATATACACAACATCCCTCTGTCCTATATTAGCAATATTATATATTAGCAAGTGAAAAGAAATGTCTTAAATTACAATACACTGCACAAAATGTATTGAATGTGGTCAGGTTATTAAAACAGATAAATAAATGTAAGTATAAATGAGAGAAAATCTGTTCAAAATACAGATTGAAAAAATGTCATGTCCAGTAGTGTTGAATGAGTGGTTTAAGACATTTAACTTAGAAACCAAAATATATAAAGAGAGCTACCAAACTACCCTTTCAAAATAGACAATAAGGTCTTCTTGCAGTTAGCCAATTTCTATTTACAGCCCTTATACCACAAATATATGTTCATCATGTCTGAGGTTGATTACCATACCATACCATACCATACCATACCATACCATACCATACCATACCATACCATACCATACCATACCTTTTTGGCTTGGGGCCCATTAGAATAAAGAAATATCTACTTGTTATGCAATGTCACTGGCTTTGGTCATAATAGATTCTTTTTTTAAAGGCTTTTGAGAAGACTGAAACGCTAAATGTATTTAATATTGCACATGATGTAAGTAATGTTTTTTTAATAAATTTCTCATCCCTTTAATCATCTTATGACCCTTGTTGGACCACTTTATTTGAGGTCTCGACCACCAGGTTCCAATATTGACTGGTGTCGTTAACAACAATGAAAAGCAGAACAAAGCAGTCCTTGTGTCACCTCTTACTAAATCTCCCAATTAATTTTCCTTTTGAATTCCTCTCACATTAAGATAGCTTGATGGTAAATAAATAAATTAGAGAGAATGTAGGCATTTAGCTTTTATCAAGGCTGTCATGACTTTTAAAGGTCATAAATGACGATTCGTGTGAATTCAACAGGCTCAAAAATGATTAAAGTAAAAGCTATATGAATTAAACCTGGGCTGAAACGTCATACATTACTTTAGAGAAGAATAACATGTAAAGTGACAAACTGTTTTTCTGCAGTGAGACCAACAGTTTTACAACTCCTGTCAGTGAAGTTGTTGTAGGTGTTTAGCAGTTGAAGCTCACTCACTGCAGGTCAGCTGGCACAGTTTACTGATGGATCACTGCACAGCCCACACACACACACACACACACACACACACACACACACACACACACACACACACACACACACACACACACACACACACACACACACACACACAAACACACATTGGTAGCTCTCTGCCACGACCATCCCACACTTCAACAGTGTCTTTCCCACAGAGCCGGCAGTCAGGAGGAATATGGGCAAATCCGAAAGTCAAATGGATATCATGGAGAAATCAAGTAAACCTGGAAAGCGTCGTTGGACTGTTGCAGAAATTGGTCTGTCTGTGTTGCTGCTGTTGGTCAGCTGTGCCTTGGCTGGATTGGTAGTCCTCTACACATCGGTTGTGAAAGGTAATGGCGCTTGTCAAGCTCACTGTGGAAAGATCTAGATATTACAGAGGGCTAACGACAAGTGTCCCTCTGCTCTGTTTTTGTGTGACTGCAAGCTGACATTGACACAGGAAAATATCCTTACCCTAGGAATGCTTTCAGATATGACCGGGACATTATTTTTTGAATTTTAATGTTACTCACCAAAATAAGAAAATTAAGGGTTTTGATGATGGTGTTTTATGGACTTTTGTGAAACACAAACACAATGCTGCATATGCCTCAATTGTGTTTCCTCATGCTTACATGTTAAATTATCATCATTATTTAGAATTTAAATAATTTAAATCACAATAAAGTTGTCCTAAATGTGTATAATGTCTAAAAATCTGTTTCTTCCAACCAATTCAGAACAATATAACAAAACGAGTGTGTCAAGGAGCTCAACAAGTGAAGGTGAGTGTTCCTCCCTTTAAACTTGTAAACTGAACACAGGAAGCACCGTGTGATAAGTGGGTCGGCATGTGCCATGTTGGAGCCTGCACCTCAGATAGTCACTGTAATACTGTAATTCCCTTTTCTGCCTGATCAGCAGTGCCACACAAAATTGAAAGAACCGAGTCACTGCTGACATTACTCGTCACACACACAGACTAGATAGATAGACACCAATGATCTAGACTATTTAGAATGAGCTTTTACAAAACAACATCCTCCTTGTCTCAGTTGGGGTGTAGTTTGTCAAATTGTCTGCATGCTTTCTCATGAATGTTGACGCTCATTTTTTCAGGCCAGCTGTTTCGCTCCAGCCACAACAGTGTGTGCACAACTGCGGACTGTGTTACTGCAGGTGAGAGGAGCTGTTTTTTCTTCGCTCTCCTGCTGTTTCATTTTTGCAAACAAAGACATCCCTGCCAAAAGCTGTTTTCTAACCACATGTGGCTCTTTATCACCCTGTCTTTCTTTCCCCTTTTGTCTCTGTGATATCTCAAAGCTGCTCGGCTCTTGCAGAACATGGATAAGTCTGTGAAGCCCTGTGATAATTTCTACCAGTATGCCTGCGGAGGTTGGCTGGAGAGACATGTCATCCCAGAGACGAGCTCCCGCCACAGCGTCTTTGACATTCTGAGGGACAAGCTGGAGATTGTCCTCAAAGGTCAGCTGGGCTTAATCTTTAGTGGTCAGTGGGCTGCAGCATTCAGAGCCATGCGTGGGCTTCATTCAGAGATGAAATGCATGTGTTTTGTTGTTACAGGTGTTCTTGAGACACAGAATGAACAGGACAGAAATGCCATCAAGAAAGCCAAAGTCCTTTACAACTCCTGCATGAATGAGAGTAAGGCTGTCTTTACACTGTCCAAATAAGGGATTTTTTACTTCTAAAAGGAGGCAGAATAAACATAAAAAGTTTCTTGGAACTGCTTATTGTATCTTCCTCAGTCAGGATTTCTGCAGGTTTCACTAAGTTTAATGTAAGACTAATAAAGCTCTTTATAATGCCATATATAGAATGCGATTTAATACCTGTTTCATGACCATACTGGCCAAACTATGAAAGTATGATGGAAAACTCGTAGACACAATGTGTCCTAGATTTATTTTGATATCATCTTTTCAGTTCTTACTAATAAAGCTGTATAAAGCAATCATTTCTAATAATATCATTAATGTAATTAATGCAGCCTGGGCATGGATAAGGTGCATTAAAATGGATGGATGGATTAAGATTAAACAATTAAAATGATTAAGTTCATTAGAGTTTTATTGTTTTAAAGTGAAATGAACACTTACCCATTACAGTATGAGCTTTCTAGTTACTGTAGCTAGCAGTAGTTAGTGTTAATCACTCACGTCTCATAACCTACAAACATTTTACTAACTGCCTACAGCAGGCAAGACAAATGTTTAAGACTTTTGTAGATTAAATTGAATACTTTTTATAACTTTCAACCTAAGGTATTATTTGAGGGATCAAAATAAGACATTTTTAAGACTTGCAGAAGGCTCAAAGGTTGAGATTTATTTAAGGGAGAGGTTTATTCTTGTAGTGAGATTGTTGCTGCTTCCAAGGTGAAAAACTACAACTTACTTTTCAATCTCAATAAGGCATGTTGTCTTACAGAATTAATTGTAGAGAGACTACAGTATTGTGTGTTCATAAGTTAAGGTATTTTACCTGCAGGCCTCATAGAGCAGCGTGACTCCCAACCTCTCCTGCAGCTCATTGAGAGTATCGGAGACTGGCCTGTGGCGTCCGATGACTGGAACACCACTACAGGTAGAAACACACTCTCATTAATGCCTACACCTTGTATAAACATGCAAATGTGCACTTGCAATACATTCACACAAACAAGCAGCCATGTTCCTACTCAAAAACATGCTCACGCAGAGCTTGTGTAGCTATATTTGCACTCAGTGAACTGCTGAGTGTGAGCTTTGTTGGAGGGATCAAGAGGCCGGCCAAGGCTCTTCAGCTGAACAGCAAAACAGAATGTGTGGATTTTGGGAGTGTGATGAGTGGGTGGAGGAGCAGGTCCTCACTCGGGACTGTGAAGGAGGCTTTAAATAGTCTACACTGCTCTTCCCCAAGCTCCCAGCACTTGACACTTTAATTAAATGTAATCATGGACGGTGGCTCAAACTGAATTAACCACACATAGCTGCATCTGCACACACAAATTTACACCGAGAGCCCAGTTAAATGTGCAGCAGAGGAAGCAAGGGTGCCTGATTTTTGCATCCTGCTACATTAAATAGTTCTTTACAGTTAGATAACGGTGTTTAAACTAAGTGCCAGTTTTATTTCTACCTGTAATTGCAGAGGAAGCCTGGAGCCTCGAGGACACACTAGCAAAGCTTACCGCTCGTTTCCACAAGAAGGTTCTTCTGGACATGTACGTGTGGACAGACGACCGGGACTCTCGGCGCCATATCATTTATGTAAGATCACAAAAAACAGATTATAGTCATAATGTTATTATAAAGTCATTATATGTCAGTTATTTTTAATAAAATATAACTTCAATTACTTCTAGTTGTAGTTTTTAGCAAACAAAACTCAAACTGGAGTAAATGGTGTATTTGTTAGGGACTATTTTCAGCGGTGGAATAATACACATCTGGTGGGCTTGGGAGTTTTTAGGACATAAATGTGGGATGGACTACAAACAAACTACAGGATGTTTTTTGCTAGACAGTTTAGGTCTCTCACAGAGAAATAAACTATAACAGGCTTTACCTCTACAGATAATACATATACATATTAGGACCAGTTCATTATTAGTTTGGGTATTTTAATGGGATTTACTGACAATAAGAAAAATATATAATTATATATTATATATTTTTATTATACTGTTAAAGATGTACTAAAATTCTTATTTTTTATTGTTGCTTATTCTGGTTAGATTGACCAGCCAGGACTTGGTATGCCATCAAGAGACTATTACTTCAATGACGGAAACTACAAAAAGGTAAGGCCTTCGCAGTTACAGTTGCATTGGAAGTAAGTTCTTCTGAAGAAAGTGTCCACAATCAGGTCTTATTATCTCTGGTCTTATCCTGAGTAGTCTCGCTTTGCCAGACCCTCCTCCAAAGCACGCTGAAGGAGGGTCTGGCTACTCCACTTAGCATTCAGGATGGGAGGAAAACGTGCTCTGATTTAATGGCATTTCTTTAAACCAATCAGAATCGTCATGGGCAGCGCTAAACTCTGCACAGAGCTGCTGCCAACTAGCCGGGTGAGAGAAAACTCCAGATTGGACAGATAGTCTAGCTTTTCACTGCAGAGATCTGATGAGCAGTCAACAATAGTCCTCATTAATCCCCCGAATTTAAAATTCCAACAGCAAGAAAGCGGAAGAAAACAGAAAATACATGCATTTTCCTGCGGCACCGGAAATGGACCGTCAAGGATATAGTCTATATCCTGAGTAACCAGTTGCTTTTTCTTTTATTTAAGTGGTGCAAATCTAATTCTAACCAATCACCTTGGTTGTTCTGACACAACCTTGATTTTGTTGTTGAAACAAAATTTTATAACTTGTGATTGTACCATAGGTTCGAGAGGCCTACCTACATTTCATGGTTTCTATTGCGAAGATAACCCGAGAGGACAGGAACTTGACTCAGGATGATGACCGTGTGTGGGAGGAAATGATGCAAGTGCTGGAGCTGGAGACCGACATCGCCAATGTGAGTGCCAGCCTCAACAGGAAATGGAATTGTGGGATGAGGGCTTGAGGAAAATTAATAATAAGATAAAAAATTAGAACTTCCAGCAAATGAGAGAATCAGGCTACATTTAGTGTGGACATAGAGGACCAGCCAAGCTTTTAACCAGATTTGTTTTGTCTGTCAAGAGCATGATGAATGAGACTGTGCTGATATATATATATATATATATATATATATATATATATATATATATATATATATATATATATATATATATATATATAACCAAGCATCAGTTTATAGAAGGCTTCTTCCTTCTGTCCTGCTGTACAGGCCACATCACCGGCAGAGGAGCGCCAAGATGTCACCGTTCTTTACAACAAGATGACACTTGGAGAGTTACAAAGCACATTCAACTTTAATGTACGTGTGATTTCACTTCTTTGTTGTGTGTTACATGAAGTGCAAGCACTTAACTATATTTGACTCTGATTGAAGAAACTAAATGTGTGATTGAGGATGTTTCCACGTGTGTTTTGAGCAGAGCAGTTGCTAGCAGCTCATTTGGCAGAAGGCAAATGTAAAGACTTGTTGATTATATCACATTTATACTATGACCATGGCAAATAAGGATTTCCAATTAACTTAAACGTGTCCATTAAATACAAAGTTTTGGAAAGTGCACTTATTTGCTTTTTGACAAGAGTTAGATGAGAGGATTGACACTACTCTCATATCTGTACTATATGTTAATATGAAGCTAACTGGTTAGTTTAGTGCAAAATCTGGGAACAGCTAGCCTGGCTCTGTCGAAAAGTAACAACATGTACCTACAAGCACCTATAAATCTCACTAATTAACATGATTATATCTTTATTTTTTAATCTGTACAAAAACTGAAGTGTAATTAGAAGTTGCCATGCAAATTAAACAGTATACAACATGTTATTAGTGAACTTTCAGGGTGCTGGTAGAGCCATTTGATTATCTTTGGATAGACCAGGCGAAACGGCGGAGATTTTCATACGGCTCTGCATGAATTGAATGAAAACTGTGAATTTGGCGCGAAGAAAAAACAAACACATTTGAGACAGACTGGTCGTGTGAATTTGTGACAAAGAACTGTCCAGACGAATGCAATTAATGTCTGACCTCACTCTAGAAAAAGCAATGATAATGGTGAGGGAAGCGGAAGAAGTAGCACAACACATAAACCAACAAGAGCAGCAAGCACAGCTCACCTTGCAAGAAGTGAAACACAGGCACCCGACAAAGAAAGGATGAAAAAAAACGCAGACGAAGGGGGGAGTGATGGACAGCACTACTCAGGAGATTTCAATTGCTGTCAATACGGGAAAGAAAAACACATAATCCCAACCAAATGCCCAGCATTAGAGTCGGAATGCAAAAAAAGGGGGGGAAATTGGGACCATTGGGAGAGAAATTGTTTTTTTTTTAGTTAGTGAGGGAAGTCACTCAGTACAAGGAAGAAGAGAAAAGCTTCTACCTAGATGCAGTAAGTAAATCAAAGCAAACTAGTGTTGAACAGTGGACTGAACAGATTCATATAGGACACACTCCAGTCAGATTTAGAATCAATACAGGAGCAGATGTCACTGTAATGAACGTGAAAACATTTAGAGCTCTTAAGCCAGAAAGAAAGCTTGAGGCGCCCAGCGGACCATTAGAAAGCCTGGGCGAGACACTTGATATAATGGGCCAGTTCACGGCTAGCACACTCCATAAAAACAAGAAATACATCTTCAACATATAGGCTACGTAGCAAGAGTGCCTAGCTAACTGTAGGATAGCAGTGGGAATCTAGGAGGTGCTCAAAACTGACTGAAAGCCGACCTAGATAAAGTGAGTGCCATTGGTGAGCTACAAGAACCCGCTAATGTGCACAAATTAAAGTGTGCATTAGGTATGATAAATTATATGAGCAAATACATACCAGACATGGCAACGGTAGCGGGCATCCTGTATGATCTTCTGAAAGAAAGGACTGCCCTGGGACCAGCCTCAGCAATGGGCATTTCAGCAGTTGAAGGAAACCCTTATCACTTCACCCGTCCTGGCTCACTATGACCCACAAAGACAGACGGCTGTTTCAGCAGATGCAAGCAATTATGGGCTAGGAGGCATTCTTCTGCAACTAAATGGTGAAAGCTGGAAGCCAGTTGCCCACTGCTCAAAAAGAATGTCAGACGCAGAAAACAGGTATGCACAAATTGAAAAGGAGTGTTTAGCAGTAGTGGGGGCCTGTGAAAGGCTGGAGAAATACCTGCTGGCATGGAGAAATTTAAACTGATCACAGACCATAAGCTACTGCTACCCCTGATGTAAAGATTTTGATGCAATACCAGTAAGGTGTCAAAGACTCTTGACGCAGCTCATGCAAAGCTGAATATGCATTGAGAAAGACACTGGTCGCTCTGTCATGCAGCCCAAGCATCAATAACAATAGAGACAACACAACAGAGGCGATCATCGCTTGCCATGTGGATGCAGTGGCTCATAGCTGGCCTATTCCACAACACAAGCTAGACATGATCAGGACAGCCACACAAGAGAATGAGTGGCTCCAAAAGGTTCAGAAGCTGATCAGCGATGGATCGCCCAAGCATGTGCATGTGTGCATGAGAAATATTAGGCCGCATGCACGAGGGACACCAAAGTGTGTAATAATGCAGAGAACGTGCACATGAAACGGTGTGGTGGCCAAGAATGTTAGCGAATATCAAGCACAAAGTGGAAACATGCTGCTTGCAGTGCAAAGAGACATAACAACCAAGTCTACTGCCAGACAGACCTTGGCAGAAGATCTGACATCTGTGAGGGCAAGGGAAAACAAAATATAGTGATATTAGATTACTACTTACGTTACCTAGAAATCTTACATTTTACGTCAACCACAACAGACCAGGTTGTGAGGTCAATGAAAGTTAAATTTGTGAGATTTGGCATCCCTGGGGCATTTTAGGCCTTTATTTGACAGGACACCTGAAGACATGAAAGGGGAGAGAGGGGGAATGACATGCAGCAAAGGGCCGCAGATTCAAGTTGAACCCGGGCCCCCTGTTTTGAGGAGTAAACCTCTATATATGGGCATCTGCTCTACCATCTGAGCTATCTTGCCGTGCAGTCAAACACATTCTCAAACAAGAAGATCGATTATTTGCTCTACTTCATTATAGGGCCACACCCACAAACTCTACAGGAGTGAGCGAGTGAGCCCTGCAGAAATGCTCATGGGTCGCAAGATCCGGACAACACTGCCGTCGCTCAAAAGGAATCTGATCCCAAAATGGCCAGAGATAAGCGTTCTACTTCAACAGGAGATATGGTGTGAAAGACTTAACGCTTTTACGGCCAGGGGATCAGGTCCTGTCAAAACTGGACAAGGAAAAAGAATGGAAAGGGCCAGTAGTGGTCATTGAAGACAGCTAAACACCATGCTCCTACCAGGTGAAGTCACCAAAGGGAGGAGAAGGGAGAAGGACTAGGGGTCATCTACAACTGGTACCACGGGGAAAAGGAGAACACAGACACTGGCCAAACAGTCAAAGAGCCAACAGAAGAAACACCACAAGGCCTTGATCAAGGACTGAATGACAATAATAAAGGTCCCACAGTAACACCAGAAGGACTGACAGTGGCCATTTTGGTAGAGTGTGTAAACCTGTGGTGAGGGTGGACATTTAGTGTAAGAAGTGTAAGGTTCTTAGTTCAGTTTAAAAAACGTAGTTTGAGGTAACAGCTAACAAGGTTAGATTGCTGGTAAGCATAGCAGAGACGGGTTAATAGAGAATCTTATTCTTCTAGTTCCGGAAGTGAACTCCCTTTAATTTTCTCCATAAGAAATTTGATTATTACCCATAATGTCTAAACCATCCAAAGTACACTGCCCCCAAACTATGAGATTTTTTAAAACAAAGGTTTATGCCCGAAGTTCATATGATAGCAACCTTGTTTTAAGAAAAACATGTTTTATTTGCGATGTCATGGAGAAATACTACACTACCCACAATCCTAAACATTACAGCTACGTCTCTGATTGGTGGAGCTCACTGTTACCATGGAAATGTTAACAACACCCGCGAACAGTCGCAGCTTGTTATAGCTACAATTTAAAAAAAAAAAAAAAACTAAGGAACTGTAATACAATGTATATTTTTTTTGGAAGCAGACAAGATACAAAGTATCATTAACATCCCCAGTTACAGCGTTCAAGATGCAAATATCAATGAAATAAACAGAGACAGGCAATCAAATAATTAATTAATATTGACAGTATATATTGACTCCTTAATTAAAGGATGTAGCTTGTTCTATAAATCTATCTGTAAATTTGTAGAAACTTGAATAAACTTTAATCTATAGATTTAATTTAGCTGCACTGGCTGAGACTGTGGTGTTGTTACTTTGAACTTCCCCCACCTTCTTGACATAATTAGAAAAGTAGCTGGGAGCACTTCCATGTAAAACATATTTAACTTATATTGTATTTTAACCATGTTTAACATGCAAAATATCTCCTCCCTTTTGTTTCCCAGGGTTATAACTGGACACGATTTATTCAAGGTGTGCTGTCCAGCGTGTCCATCGAGGTGCAGCTAGAGGAGGAGGTGGTGGTGTACAGCTCTCCTTACCTTGAGAAGATGAATGACGTTCTCTCAAAACACAGTGTCAGGTCAGTCCAAGAGTGTTATGCAAATTCAATTATTACAGAATTGTTCCAGTTCAGCTTAACACTTTGACATAAAACTATATATGTTTGCAGAACTATGCAGAACTACCTCACCTGGCAGCTCATCATTGACAGAGTTAACAGTTTGAGCCGCCGTTTTAAAGATGCCAGAGCCCGTTACAGAAAGGTGCGATAAGCGTGACATAAAAGAGCAGCACATATTAAAATGAACTTGTTCATAAACTAAATTACAGTGTGTTGTCTGTCTGTGTTTGTGCACTCGTATGGTCAGACTCTCTATGGGACCACTGTGGAGGATGCTTGGTGGCGAGAATGTGTCCGTTATGTCCAGAGCAGCATGGAGAACGCAGTTGGATCTCTGTATGTGCGTGAGACCTTTGCTGGAGAAAGCAAACGAATGGTAAGTCCTTTTGGTCTGTAACCCCCCTAAAAATAACAAAAACATCAGCTTCCTTAGAGCATGCAAATCAGTTACTAACACAGAGGCAGATTTCATCAAACAATTAATGCAAGCTGTCTCATGCTGCATTCTTGTAAGAAATTCATGTGCAGAAATTAGACCTAGAGGCGCCAAGTGTCGCTTTTCAAAATACATTTCACACTCCACTGTTACATATTATAGTGGTAATGACATTGCAATTATAATCATGAACAAAATCTATTTATATACAAAATGTATTGTGTTACCCGGGGCCCCATAATTATGACAATTTGTTTCTGTGTGGGATTGTGATTACAATGTTCTCAGGTCAGTGACCTTATCAGTAAGATCCAGAAAGCATATGTGGAAACACTGGAGGAGTTAAGCTGGATGGATATTCCATCGAAGGAGAAGGCAAAAGAGAAGGTAAAGTACACAGTCAGGCTAAGAAATTAGCTTAAAAAATAATGATGTACATCTTCTCTGGATGTTTTGTCTTATCATACTAATTGTTTTGCGTGCCACGTAGGCCATGGCAATCAAGGAACATATCGGCTATCCGGATCATATTCTACAGGAAGGCAACCAGAAGCTTGACCAGGAGTACGCTCATGTAAGTAAAAACTATTTTACAGTCTATTTGCAAGACCACTGTGGGTGGCAGTAGCTCAGTCCGTAGGGAGTTGGGTTGGAAACCGGAGGTTTGCTGGTTCAAGTTCCCGTATGGACCGAAGTACGGAGTGTGGATTAGTAGTTGGAGAGATGCCACTTCAGGTGCTCTTGAGCAAGGCACTGTACCCCCTCAACTGCTCAGGGCCAGCACTGGCAGCCCACTCACTCTGAAATTTCTCCATTTCTGCATGAATAGACCCTGAGCATGTGTGTGTATTTCAGGCTTGTGTGTAGTGATTATAATTGTAATGTACTGTATATATAATGGCAACTTGTAATTTCCCCACTGGGGATCAATAAACAGTGTAAATTACAATTTTTTACAAAAAATAACATGACATTATGTCAATGACCTCTGATCTGTTATGTTTCTTTCCCAGCTGAATTTCAGTGAAGAACACTACTTTGAGAACATCCTCGAGAACCTCAAGTCTGAAGCACACAAGAGTCTGAAGAAGCTCAGAGAACCAGTTGACCCGGACTTGTAAGCTGTCGATACATTAGTACAAGCTGTCCTTATCAGTAAAACCCAAGCTTTTGTCCTCAGGTGGTCGCCATGTTTTCATAGTTAAAATGACAGTGACAACAAAAACCTCCTCTTTTTAAATGAGGTTGAGAAATGACATTCATACGTTTTTGCTTTCTGTTTCTAAGATAGTAAACAGGGTTGTTCTTAGCCAAAACATAACAAACCGATTTTCTGAAATGGACATGGTGCATTACATGTCCCACAGTAACAAGAGAACAAATCTGTTTCCTCATCAAATAATCCCCTTAAAGGACATTGAAAATGAAGGTTTTAAATATTTTTATTTCATGGTGCAGAATATGCTCTGTGCATGAATTTAACAGCACAGTATCTTCAAATGAGATACAGTTTAATACTGTTTTATCAATTATAAACCTATCACTTCTCAGGTGGATTATTGGTGCTGCTGTGGTGAATGCATTCTACTCACCCAACAGAAACCAGATTGGTAAGAGCTTTGCATCTGTTGACAAACGAGAGATGTTTTTTTCTATATTTATGGTAACACAGTTTGTACTCACTGTAATCCTATTTAATGTTGCCAGTACTCAAATGTGTTTTTACTCCTGTTGTTTTTGTCGCTCCAGTGTTTCCAGCAGGAATCCTGCAGCCGCCTTTTTTCAGCAAACATCAGCACCAGGCCCTTAACTTCGGTGGGATAGGAATGGTTATCGGACATGAGATCACACACGGATTTGATGACAATGGTGAGGCAGAAGTGATTCATCGTGGATATTAGTGGAAGCCCAAACTGATAAATGCAGTTTAGCATTCAGCAACAGTTTATTTTAAGTCTGCTGGTTACACAAGTTACTGCTTTTTAGATGCCTCATGTTTGACAAACTGTACTTTAAATGTATTATGTTTCCTCACAGGGCGTAATTTTGACAAGGATGGTAATATGCTAAACTGGTGGAGTAATTACTCTGCTGAGCATTTTAAAGAGCAGTCACAGTGCATGGTGCAACAATATGGAAACTTCAACTGGAAGCTAGCTGGTGGACAAAACGTAAGCACCCAGTGGCATGTATGAAATTAGTTGTTTTCTTCTGGCTCTAATCTCCAACAATGTAAACTATATATTAGGTGATCACCAGAATGAGTGTTTTCATGTCGATGTGTGTTTGTGTGTTCATGGTTTTGTCTGTGAGGCTGCAGGTCAGTGGAATCAGCACTTTGGGGGAGAACATTGCCGACAATGGAGGGGTTCATCAAGCATATAAGGTAGGATGTCCTACAAAATCATAATAATAATAACGTTCAAAATACTTACTAAAAACATTATGTAGATCTGAAACCTGTTTTTAAGTGTGTGTGTGTGTGTGTGTGTGTGTGTGTGTGTGTGTGTGTGTGTGTGTGTGTGTGTGTGTGTGTGTGTGTGTTTACAGGCTTACCTAAAGTGGGTGGAGATGGAGGGTGAGGAGCCTCGTCTACCTGGTCTAGACATGGATTACAAGCAACTTTTTTTTCTTAACTTTGCCCAAGTAAGAATAATGAGGGAATATGTTGTTTCTGAATGTATTATTTCAGCAGACAGAGGGCAGACAAAACAATTCTCCTTATGGAGTCAAGAGTTGAAGCTCAGAGGTGCATTTTTCAATGGATGTTTGGTGCTGAGAAGTAAACACTGGGACAAAGGGAGAGGGATCAGGGGGTTAGATGCTGAAGCAATCCCTGAACAAATCAGTGTTCAGCCACACACACTAGGGGATGAAGAAGAGCTGCCAAAGTAAAGAGTATCTCGTGCCAGGGAATGAAAAGCATAAGTACGAAGTGTCATCAACAGATAAAGAGGTAAAACGTTACAAATCAAAGATTCCCAAATGTGATGGTGAATTTTATGGGTCATTTGATGCATTAGTAAAATAACTTGTGCCAAAATTGCACTATCAAAGCTGGGAATTAGAAGAATTATTAGATGCAAAGTGCTGTATAAATATAGTATACACATCTAATATGATATATTGAATTTTAAGTTATATTTGAGGTAAAATACAAAATGTGTAGTAAAAGTTATTTTTAATGTTAAAAGTCTGCAGAAAACTTTTTAATGTTTTAATATCTTAAAAGTAGATTACTCTCCACTCATGTAATCAGTTTTTTTCTTCTAGGTGTGGTGTGGTGCTTATCGGCCTGAGTATGCCAGCCAGTCCATCAAGACTGACTCACACAGTCCCTTAGAGTACAGGTAAGGAGCTTTAGTATGCTCAGATATATAGAACCAATAAGAATATTTTAATAGGTAGGTAGTTTCATGGATTTTAATTAAGCAATATTACATGAGAGGGTTTGATTTAACGTCATCATTGGCACAACAGTGATGTGGCTGGGACCGAGGCGCTTTAAATGTATACTTTAAATGCCAATAAACCAGATTAACTGGCGTATTGGCATTTCTTTAAATACCAATAAACCATTTAAAGAAATGCCAATAAACCAGATTTATTGGTTTCAAATAACATAAAACGTTGTTTTAGTCGTGCAACTGAAAACTCTGATTGGACATATAGTCTAGCTAGCTGTCTAGAGAGATCTGAGAAAAGGTTAACCTAAGTGCTCATAAATCAACTGGAGTAATACCAACACAAAGGAAGCTCAAGGTGATGGAGTGAAATGAGTGAAATCGGTGGAATTTCCATTGGCAGCGGAACAATCCCGGCAGTGGAACGTCAAAGACATAGACTAGCTTGCTTGTCGCTCGGCCAGTTATGCTCGGAGACTCCACTGTAGACTGGAGGTCTCTCAGACCGGTCTTGTAAATAAAAGGCTTTTATTTCGCCGTTGACAGATCGTTTGGTTAAATATCACAACACGTGTTCATCATAAGATCAACAGGAACCTGTGGTTAACTGTCTTTTGGGTGTTAAACTTCACACACACACACACACACACACACACACACACACACTCGGCCACAGCACAGCAGGCAGAGGCGGGGGAGAGAGATACCTGTTTCTCTTCTGGAGATTTGTTTAAATTATGACATAGGCTATATACATTAGATTTCGACTTTAGTTTATACTTTTTTGTGTATTTGTTGTCTGATTTTAAAGCTATAAAGACCGTTGCTGTGCTTGCGTCACTCCCTTACCCTTCCTACCAGTTCCTATGCAATATTCCAGTTCCAGTGCGAAAGCAGATGGAAAAAACTGTAGTTAGTAGAACTGTTTAGAAGTGGACTATTCCTTTAACTACGTTCCTGTAACTACCTGGTCGGAAAGCGGCTATAGTGGAGCATTTAGCAGCTAAAGAGCCAGATATATTTGTTATGCGTTGGTGGAGGTTAAAGGAGAGCTAAAAGAGTGTGAACTCACATTCACCATGTGGCCAGAAAACACAACTACAGCAAGATGTGTAAATAGCTGTATGCTAACAAATCACCATAAAAGGTGACAATATGCTAGTGTTGTGTTCACGGCTTGTTTCTGTTGCCCCCAAAGTGGCCAAAGAAAAATGTGTTTATTGTTGGTTTAATTTTTGTCTTTCCCATAATAACAATCACTACTTTGACACAATCTTAATCTCCCAACTCAATGAAGTGTTGGAATCAGTGCAGCTCCATTTGCTGATCCCAATGTAAGGACTTGGGAGCTGGACTCACACTTAGCAGTGCTCCTCTGACATTCATAACATACGGTACTTTAGCTTTTATCACTCTGATAACGTTTTTTTTCTCTTTTGTCTTTAGGGTGCTTGGATCGCTCCAGAATTTCGAAGCGTTCTCAGAAGCTTTCCAGTGTCAAAAAGGCAGTCAAATGAACCCTGAGCTGAAGTGTCGTGTCTGGTAGAAAGTTTTACTCTTGAGAAATGTACTTCTTGACTTAGGGAACTCAAATCAAACAAACAAGTTATACTTCTTAAACCTACAGATGCAGCCTGCTCATTTCCAATTTATTTGGGGTCAGAGTGATGACACAACTATTTGCATATAGCCTACTGTAGATGTATTTAAAATGGATGACATCCTGGACTTCACCCTAGTTTCAAAACTTGAAGCATGTATAAAAGAAACTTGCTAGAGTATATTCTCATGTTTGAGGTGAGTAGCTAGGTCACTTGTTTTTTTGTTGTTGCTGCATCTCATGGCAGATGGCGAGTGGGTACATAAATAAAAAGGCTACATAGAAAACTAAGACCTTGTGAAAAAGGTTAAAGCTTATGGACAACTTTAAATACTTTGCCAGTCTTTCTTCAAATAACCCTTAGAAGAATCTCTTGTGCCAATCTTTGTGATTTGTCCATTATCATTTGGCACTGAGATGCCTTGGTGTCTTTCTTCTGGTGTATTGTTTTTCAGACATTGTGCCGCTTCAGAAGAAACAATAGTGAACATATGTAACTCTGACTGAAGAATATAAAACAAATGAAAGCTTGGGGCTTTGCCAAAGTAAAGCTACAATATAATTAGTCACACTCTAAGAGTTTGGTCATTCACTGTTACATGAAACAAATTACCTAAAGACTTTAAGACTGTTAAATCTTTGCAGCTTTAACCTTAAATTAACATTCTGAGAGAGCTTCAGCTTTCAACATTTTTACACAGTGGATAAATATTTAAAATTTACAAAGCTATATAGTACTTTTTGGAGGCTATTTTTTTCTAAGTTTCTTTATCTCGTCCTGCAAATGATTGTTGCTCAATACTCACTGCAGAAATGTATATGTAAGTCATGACAGTTTTCCTGTAAGAAACCATATTCAAGATGTTTTGAAAAATACTGGTACTTTTTTAGCTAGTGAGAAAACTACTGTTGGAGATAGAGTGATGTGATAATGATTAAAACAAAATAATATATATCACTTTATTGCATTAATGGTTACTGCCAAATTTGGATCTACAGTAAGTTGCTAATCACAGCTGTGTTATGTGTTTGAAGTTGGATCCCTCTCTTTTTTCTGCTTCCACACATTCCACCTTTTACTTGATTTTAAGAGGTGATATAGCTATCAAAACTCCAAACATGTGCCATTTGTTAGATGGCACTTACCTATGTGTATTGAAATTATAATGTTTGCTTGTATGATATTTTTAAGTTTACATGTAACTGCAGATTTATATGTAGAAAAACTGTTATTTCCTTCACCATGCCATCTCCTGAGAGGAGATGTAGACACAGTGATTGCAAGACTTTTAGCTTCTGGGCATAGCCAATTACATGCTAACGGGAAGGGAAAAGAAAACCCCTCACGCATGCCTGCACACACACACACACACACACACACACACACACACACACACACACACACACACACACACACACGGACAGGTAGCAGATGAAGTGACTTGCCCTCTGATCTCACGCTGATCAGGGTTGTGTAAGATGAAAGGATAAAGTGCTGCTGAACCACGAGCCCGCAGGCAGACAAACACGGAAGAATGGGACTTGTCATTAAAGAGATGCCCAGGGCCAGGACTGTTATTTTGTACCTTTATTAACAATTAATGACAGGAGAATCAAAGCAGAAGTAATGAGAGAGGTACCAGCTGCAGGAAGCCATTATTTTTAAACAGAAAAACAAACACACATAGCCGGCTTTAAATGTTTGCTTGTTGTTGGTCATGTTCAGGATGCCTTGGTAAACTGAATATGACTTTTTGGTCTCAACAGAGGCTGCAGAATTGAATGTGCATATTGAAACTTTACACTCTTCTGTCTCTCCATCTTCACATATTGGCAAATACTGTTGTGTTGAGCACATGGCGGGCGCCACGTAAAAAATACTGTTTTACTCAGAATGTAAGTGTTAATAGTGTGCAGCCATGTTTAAGCAAAAGTTTGACATTTTGAAGAGAGTTACATAAGAAAAAATGTATTTATTTATTTAATAGAACTTGTTTTTCCATGGCAAGACTTAAAGTCATTGTCCTAGCTCCATATGTCTGGCTCTATTCAACGGTAACAAAAGTAACCTTCCAGCGTCTCTAAAATTGACTAAACAAGGAGTAGGTCACCCAAAAACAATATAAACTGTATATAGTACTCACCTCCCTAGGCTCTCTGTGGTCCCAGAAAAGGTTTTCTGTTGAATGGCATTAAGGAGAGCAGAGGGCCTGAAAAATAAAAGCAACAGAGTTTGAAAGATAGACAGCAAATAAAATTTCTGTGGAGCATTATCCAGGTGTCTTCAATCCATTCCTGGTCTCATGGAGACAAACAGAACTGTTTCCTGTCAAGAAATGTGTTTTCCACCAGAGGATACAAAAAATGCTTTGTAAAGCAAAATATAGTTAGTTAATAGTCGTCATAAAAATGTACAACGTTTTCTTCTGTCCGTTATAGAGATCCTATGGAGGTGAGTATTGTTTTTGGGTGCACTATTCCTTTAATATGTTGCATCTTAATTTAACTTGTATTTAACTAGGCTTTACACATGTACAGATTAAACAGACTGATTTTGTTACCTGTGGATAGAGCCAGGATAACTGTTTTGTTTCCAGTTTTTGTGCTAAGCTACTGCTGCTGGCTGTAGCCTTATTTAGCAGAGTATAGTATCAATCTTCTCAAATCACTCCCTCTGAAAATGAAGAAGCACATATCCTCAAATGTCAAACTATTCCTTTTAAGAAAAATGTGCTTTTATCGTGTTTGGGTCAAAAGAATGCTGGAGGATAAATCATAAGTTATGGATTTATCCTTGGCTGCCGTCTGAAGGGCAACAGCTTAGGCCTGTGTGTTTTGTCTGGTTTTGCTCAAACAGTAAAACAGTTCAAAATTGTTAACTAAACACTAAAGGTTACATAATATACAAAATGTTATTGTAGATACTTGATGTTCTACTTGAAGTATTTACATTAAAAAATATTCAAATCAGGTAAGAAAAGAAAGGTACATTTCTTAACTTTGTTCTAGCTTTACATTTACTTATATGGTGAAATTGTGTCGTTTTGAAATTACCAGCCAAGTACAAATACGTTCATCTGTATTCCCATCAGAAGTTTATTTATCTACATTACAAATATTTATGAAATCTCATTGTTGCTTTGCAAGAATTTAGACGTTAAAGGTGTTATATGAATGTTCCTGCTGCTATGTAATTATCTTGCCATTAAAGTGACTGTCTCAACTGTTACCATCTCAAGTCTCTACTTTAAATGTGTAATTTTAATTTGTTTTTATGAAAATTATATAGGATTCATTCTCATTCGTGGAGAAGTATAACAATTGGATAACAATACCTCTTGCCTTGAGTTGTTTTTAATGCTTCTTGACATTTCAGTTCAGAATAAATTGTGTGTGCATTCGTGATATTGTAAAGCAAGTGGCTTACAACCATGCTACTTCAGTTTATAGTCTGTAAATGAGAGCCATGGTGGCTTAGTGGTTCTAGTCCTTAATTATGCTTAGGTGACCGTGTCAGCAGGTACCATAGACAGTGCCATTATTAGAATAGTAAAATTCTACAACAGCAACCTTAAGGTGCACTTCTAGTTCTATAGAAAGGATGTTGAGTTATGAAGGCACGTGACAATCATTTTCACGTTTTGGAAAATGTGTCCAAAGTTCAATTGCAGCAATGTAATACATTTCAAGCAAGTGCGTGAAGTGGTGACCGCATCACCATTATACTGCCCTGCAGTAAACACTACAGTCCATATTAAGTGAAGATTTTTTGAAGACAAGTTAAAGAAAACACTATAATTGTGATGTTTAACCGTGGGATAGAGCCATTAGAGTTTTTAATTATTAATGTAGCGTACAAACAATTGATCTTGCATATAGTACCTGTTTATCATGTCAAGTTAGATACCTTCTCACTTTTTTTTAACTAACTAATTAACTTATTAAACCACCTATGTCTGCATGAAACTGCTCATTGACTGAAGCAAAGTATTGATTTTAAACCTTTATTATAACTATATATATAGATATATATATATATCTATATATATATATATATATATATATATCTATATATATATATGTGTGTGTGTGTGTGTACACACATATATACATATATACTGTATATATATATATATGTATAGTATATATATATATATATATATATATATATATATATATATATACAGTATATACATATACCATATGTTCAGTATGTGTAGAGTGTAAAAAAAGCAAATTCATAAATATCCAATTTTAGGTAAGTTCAAAACATTAATAATTAAAGTAGTAAAATAGTTAATGATTACAAAGGTAATGTCACTGTTGCTTTCACTGTACAGATAGATAATACAATAATATGTTATGTGACTGTCACAAAGTAGTTTTATGTTCACTTGACGATTTTGAAGACATTCTACTTATTAAATCTCCATTTGAGCTTCCAGAAGAGTAGCTATTCATCTGGTCCAATGGGCTGCACCTTCATCATCGCGTACAAACAGCATCATTGCACTGCAAGAGAAGGTAGGTAAGGTTTAACAGCTTACTGCATATTACATACATATGACAAATCATGTGTTTTACTTTTTAATGCAAGAATATGGTTTGTTGTATGATCACGCAGAGAATTACCTATCTACATTGCCCACTTCACTGAATCAAAGCAGTTTTTTCTATAGACCACAAGTCTGAAATAATTACAAAGGGGAAGAACTTATGTATTGGAAATGTATTTAATTCTATTTCTTTCTCTTTTGTTTTTACAGATACAATGATCATTGATTGAATAAAAAAGAAAACAATTTCTTTTTTATTTAATGATGTTTTATTTAATGAGCCAGAGTTTGCATAAAAGGCTAAAATGCTTGAGTAAAAATACTGTGTTTTATTTGGCATTTTGCCTCCACCAGCCAGGAAACATGGTGAGAAAGACAAGGATGGTATGAAACAGGATCATACTGAGGTTAAGTATGTGTCAACTCTGCCACCATGAAGCCCAATGACAGCAGACTTTCACTACTTTTTGTGAGTTACTTACACATTACAATTTTTATTATAAAAGGCCCACATGTGGGCAACTTAGTTTACCTAGACTGAGCATTAAACATGTCTTGTTGTTGGGGCCTCAAAATTTATGTGCTGAAGTTAAGACAGGGTTTTCTATTCCATCTCCATCTCTCCCTCAGAAATAAACTAGTCTAATCTGTTTCTGGGCAGCAGCAATGACATGTGTTGGTCTTTAGACAGGTCATGGGGATGCTTACTGTAAATGTTGCAAAGGCTAAGACATGGTGGGTTTTGTGAAAAGCAAACACCAACAGAGCCAGGGTGAATGGGTGTGAAAGACCATGTGCTGGATGTCATGGGCATACCGAAAGCCCTGATGATCACAGGACAAAACCCTTGGTGCTCTGGACATGATGGTTACTACCATGATGTTAAAAGCATTGGTGAAGACACAAAACTAATGCTTACATCTGTGAGAAGCATATTCTATCTCAGATACAAAAAGCATTACTTAAATACCTGTATCTATGTGTTATATGCAAAGAATTTCCATTGATTTTATAATACTAGTAATCAGTGACGCACATTAAACCTATTCTTTTCTCTATTATATACTTGACATTAAATTCTGTAGAGCACTGCTGAAGTTACATGACAATCTTTGTGAGAGAAATAAGCACAATTATATATTTCATAAAAGCAATTTAAAGCTGCCAATACTGGTTTTACTGTTTTTTGTTAGACTACTATATTATAATTATAAGTTCTCGGTTTGTGTTTGCAGAGCATTTTTAAGTGCAACACAGACTGAGATCATCACTCAAGTTTAAAAGGTTTTGGGGGCCTATGACAGATGCTGACAGACCATAAAGATGGGGTAATAAGTGTGAAATTGGCTTTGAAAAGGCTACACTGATGTGTGTGTTGCTACTGATGTAAAAGAGAGTCTGCTGGAAAAACTGACATCAGATGAGTGTGCTTTAGTAAACACAATAAAACCCTTTATTTAACCGCTTCACTATGCACCTCAAAGTTCACTCATGGGCACCAATAAATTAAAAGTTAAAGAGGGGGAGGAAATAGATAAATGGAACATGGAAAGAGTTCTTACCACCGGCATCTGTCCAGCTTTTACATTGGCTGAGATACCCAAAACCTTGCCAATATCTTCCAGAGGTAGGTGGTCTCCCGGTGAATCCTGGATAAAGTGCACTAGGACCTTTTCTCCACCTTTGCAGAGCAAAATATATTAAGGAGGAATCAGTAAGTAAGCAGCTTATCAAATGAATTTGCTTTGGTGAACTCATGACTCAGGTTGACACATAAAAGCAGTAATACAACACAATACAGAGTTAAATTCATTACAATGGTGATAAAAGGATACCGACAAAGGAGATATATATATATATATATATATATATATATATATATATATATATATATATATATATATATATATATATGGTTAGGTCCTCCAAAAATGTGCCATACAACCTGGTTTTACTTCGAAGTTTCTATTTAATAACCTTCAATAGTAAGAAACTAAATTGCCTATATTAAGGTCAAACAGGACAGAATGACCTATAGTCTACTTCCTCCAGCTAATTCCTTTCCATAAGAACAAACTGCCTGTACAAGAACATAAAAGAGAGTATCAGCACAGCCCACTGCTAGATATGGTTGATTCTCTTAGTTTTCCAAGTGTTGTGTTGTAAATTATTTTGGACTGACTGTGCCTCTCCACTCAACGTTAAAAACGTCTTCCCGTATGCTAATTTATTTCCGAGAATTATTTACCCAACAAACTATTGCACATTTGAATTGTTTAATCCTTACACTTGTGTGGATACAAGAAATAACGAGGCAGGGAAAGTCAGCAGCACTGGAGAGCACTGACGTTGAAGGTGCGTGGTTTGATGGCTCACTATGAACATCCAACCTCACTACAATGATGTGATGCAGCATTGCCCTCTAGAGGAGAGGCTGCAAGAATGCATTTCTTTGACCATTTATTCACCTTCATTTAGATGAGCGGACAAACTTCACTCATGATTTACATGCTGACATTGTGTTTTAAACTGTCATATTTTTCCATTCACTTATACACTTTCAAAAACATGCCCTTACTAATACCCCCTTTGGTGTATACTCATTGTACCTTTGGCCACAATGAGCATGCCTCCGCTCTGTAGCAGATCTCCGGAGAAGTTTCCCTGAATGCCTTCAGCATTGGCCTATAAAACAGCAGAGAAAACAGGCAGCCAGAGGTCAGTGTGTCAATCTGGCTCTCAGCAACTTTACCCCTGCTTTACCCCCTGTGACCAAAGTACATATGAACCATGAAGTAATCATATAACCATAAAGCTATATACCTTTGCAGCTGCATCTCGTACTTTCTTCCCCAAAGCAGCAGGAACCACAGATAAGGCTGTGTACCTGAGTGTGAAGAAACAGAGTCTCTTGAATAAAAATCATCACAAGGCAGCTAATCTTTTGCAAAGGAGAGAAGTTTAGCTTGAGCGGTGAAACCTGATATACCAGAGCCCAAGGACATGTATTCAAATGTCTTAATTTAGTCCAACAGTCCAAAACCCAAAGTAATTCAGTTTATGATCATTAAAGACAAAAATAGTGGCTAATCCTCACATTTGAAAAGCTGGAACCAGGAAATGCTTGGCGTTTTTGCTTTAAATATGACTAAAACAATCAATTGATTATTAAAATAGTTGCAGATGAATCGTTGCGACTCTGAAGTATATAATTAAAGTTAAGACATCTTTGACAAATGACGGCAACTCACATCAGGGTCAAAGCCAACCATAGGATATATAAAACAAACTCACCTTTTGAAACCCAAATCCTTGTAGCTTTTCTTTTGTTCATCAACATAAATGGCTACAAGAAAAAGATAATTGATGGTTATTTACAATCCTACTAAATGTCTGTTTGAAGTGAATCCTTTTGTTTTTGTGGGTGACACTGTTCATTGACGTAACCACAACTGGGTATTTGCTTTCATTTAAAAGAGCAGTGTGTAGCATCTAGGGGGCTCTATTGGCAGAAATGGAATACAATATTCATAGTTATGTTTTCATTATTGTATAATCACCTGAAACTAAGAATGGTTGTGTTTTTGTAAAATGAGCACTTTATATTTGCATAGGGAACAACCCAAACACTCGTTCTAGAGAGGGCCTTTCACATTTTTACGCTGCCTCAAGGCTTTGTAGGTTCTACTGCACACTTGGAAAGGGAGGGGTGAGGGGAGGGGTATTCAGTTAGTTGCAATCTGCAACATCACTGCTAGATGCCACTAAATCCTACACACTAAGCCTTTAAGTTACAAGTACAAGTAGAAATATCATAGTCTCAAAATTGTCGATATTCAACCAACTTTGTATCATAATAATGTGGGTAGTATGTGTAAATGAAGAATACAGTGTTAAACTTCCTTCCATCTTACCAGTACCCAGATCTCCCTACTCACAGGACAGCTGGCGCTAAGGCTGTTGCTGTCACTACAGACTGTATTTCCACATTTGGACATGAAGAGTATAGAAGCGGATCGAGAATAAAGGTTAATATCTCTTAACTTAACCTTGGACCAAACTCAGATTAAACTGTAAAACTAGACAGTGCTTCAACTTTGACTTTCAACTTTATTATCGCAAACGAAAGTTGATCTTTATCAGGCATCAAATCGCAACAAGGACCATGACAAACATAAAATATTGAAAGCTCAACAACAGCAGCAAACAAAATAATTCCACATCACAAATAAAAACAAGGTACATCTGCCATACTGAACCAGAAACTAAAAACCAAGCAAAAAACATAAGACACAGCACAGCAAATACCTACTTGTTAAGTGCTGAACAGAAGGAATTAAAAATTGAATGGAATAAATAAATAAATGATCAATCCATGCTTATCAAGCTACCTAATCCAGATATGCACAAAAGCAGCAGTTAATGAAGTAAATAAAATAAATTAAGCTTCTCAACAGCCACAGGGATAAAAAAGGAGCCCCGACACGCCTTGTTTGTGTTCTGGGCATTCTGAAACTGTGGCCAGAGGGCAAGGCAACAAACCTTCAAAAGTGGGTGGTTAGGGCAGTTTGTTGAGCCTTGAGGTGACACGCTTACAATAAATGTCCTTTTAAATATCCTCAATCACCTTACCTTACCTGTCACCCACTGATCAAATATAAACCAAGATTCTGTTAAACCTTACCCTGCATTGCTTATTTCTTGCCTAAAATGTTTTCGGAAAGATATTTTAACATACGAATTTCTTACCAGACGTAATTTTTGTCAACAGAGCTCAACAGTGAACGCGCACTTATTATTTTTAGATTATTAAATTATTTTTAATTTTTTTATTTTGAATGGCTCTGGTTATGGAAGTGATTTCTATTGATCTCCATTGATGTTTTCATTAAAAATTATCTAAAGAGTGGAAAGCCTCGAACAAAGCCAACAAGCTATGAGATGAATTGTCACCATAAAATATTTGGCAACATTTTTAAAACGGCAAAAAAGGCAAAGCTACAAGACAGTGTACAGAAACGATCATAGACTTCAATGATAGCAGCTCACAAGCTGTGCGACATTTCCATGGCAACAGTGAGCTCCACCAATTAGAGACAAAGAGGTTGTGGGTAGTGTAGTTTCCCACAATGACATTGTGAGTAAAACATGTTTTTCTTAAAACTAGGTTGATTTCATACAGACTTGTGGTTTCTACAGGAGCAAAAAAATCATTTCACAATCTCGTAGCTTGTGGTAAATCTAATCTTGGATGGTTTAGACTTCATGGCTAATAATCAAACTCCTCATTGAGAAAATGAATGGGATTTTTACTTCCGGAACCGCACTTTTGAGCAGCATACATGAGCATTAACGTCATTCACCAGCGGGAGCTACTTACATTCTACCACTGTTCCAATGCAAGAATTAAAGTACTGGCCCAAAACAGCTGTTTCAAAAACAAACTTTGGTCTTCAGTTGCTTATTCATACAGTTGGATCATGTTATGTCGTAAAATCTTTGGTCACATTCAAAAATGAATGAACAGACAGAAAGAAACTTACCAATTATGGCTGTAGTGCAAAAATAGTTTTAGTGGAGCAGATTTAACCATGTGCGTCATTTGAGTGTCAGTGCAACCTAATTAGAAAAATACCCTTGTTTTGTAGATGAGTAAGTACTGCTTACATCCTTTGAAAAACCTTCCTTCCTTAAAGTCCTTCAGCCCCAACTCCTCTGGTCCGACCCCCACCAGCGCTACACCGTTGGCTCTCAGGTCTGGCTCCAGTTTGCTGATCTCTGTTGCCATCCATCGACACACCTGACAGCCAAACCTCCGCAGGAAGAACAAGACCACCGGCTGGTCCTGCCACAGGGACTGGAGCTCTACACTCTGAAACAGACAGAGAGGAAAACTCACAGTAAAATCACAAAACAGGTGACACACAGGTAGCATTTGGGAAATGGGTGTAGTTAGAATTTACTACTTTTAAAAATAATTTTTGTTTTCTGTAAAATTAACGATGGAGAATAGATTATATTATATTAAAATAGCAATATCATAATTCACATGTAAATACGTTCCCTTCAGATCATCATTATGTCAAGTTTGTGGCCTCATTTGACACCAATTATAGCAGTGCTGTGAGGTAATGGCAGGTTTAACACAGCAGGTCTCAGCAGGAAAACACAGGTCTCTAAGGGGGACAAACAGCACGGCTTTATATTTAAAGAGAGCACATTTAAACACAATCCAATCGACCAAATATACATTAAATAAGAGGAAAGCTTAAATGTGCACAGTACCAGTCAAAAGTTTCATTTAGCTTTCTAGTCGCCTAACGTTAGCTTAGCTAATAGTTTTACGTAGCTACCTCGCCAGTGTCACCGTTCTTCAACAAGTTCTTTCCAATTTGAACAAGGTCGACGTTTGCCATTTCTACGACTGATTTACGACGACTGTACCGGATGAACAATGTTATAAGAAATGTAGCTAGTAGCGTATAAAGTTATAGTAACTATGTTTGAGTAACGCCCGCACTACAGTTGCAAAACATCTGCATCGTGATATATAACGTCAGAGCACTGACGTCCAATCAGATTCGGTTGGTGCTGAAAAGTCAGCCAATTAAAGCGCGAAGTGTTTGGAACGGAGGCGGGGCTTCGTAAGGGAAACTGTCAGCACCTGCATCTCACAACTAAAATCAACATAAACTGTATTTATTGTAAATAGGCTACGCCAGCTTTTGTTTAGTGGTTTCTTTACACCTCGCATTACACGTAAAACATTTTTTTAACGTGGATTTAAAGTGGTGACATAATGTAGGCTGCACAAGGTGTGGTGCATATGTGAGCTCAAAGTATGCAATTTATTGCCTGGCCTTTGTTTCTTTTTGGCTTGTATGGGCCATCTGTCTGTTTTCTATTAACTCCTGAGAAAGAAATCACCCATCTATCTGCTTTAAGATTAACCTGTTTGTACAGAGGCCCTAAAAAAAAAAAAAAAATATATATATATATATATATATATATATATATATATATATATATATATATATATATATATATATATATACACTACCGTTCAAAAGTTTGGGGTCACATTGAAATGTCCTTATTTTTGAAGGAAAAGCACTGTACTTTTCAATGAAGATAACTTTAAACTAGTCTTAACTTTGAAGAAATACACTCTATACATTGCTAATGTGGTAAATGACTATTCTAGCTGCAAATGTCTGTTTTTGGTGCAATATGTACATAGGTGTATAGAGGCCCATTTCCAGCAACTATCACTCCAGTGTTCTAATGGTACAATGTGTTTGCTCATTGGCTCAGAAGGCTAATTGATGATTAGAAAACCCTTGTGCAATCATGTTCACACATCTGAAAACAGTTTAGGTCGTTACAGAAGCTACAAAACTGACCTTCCTTTGAGCAGATTGAGTTTCTGGAGCATCACATTTGTGGGGTCAATTAAACGCTCAAAATGGCCAGAAAAAGAGAACTTTCATCTGAAACTCGACAGTCTATTCTTGTCCTTAGAAATGAAGGCTATTCCATGCGAGACATTGCTAAGAAATTGAAGATTTCCTACAACGGTGTGTACTACTCCCTTCAGAGGACAGCACAAACAGGCTCTAACCAGAGTAGAAAAAGAAGTGGGAGGCCGCGTTGCACAACTGAGCAAGAAGATAAGTACATTAGAGTCTCTAGTTTGAGAAACAGACGCCTCACAGGTCCCCAACTGGCATCTTCATTAAATAGTACCCGCAAAACACCAGTGTCAACATGTACAGTGAAGAGGCGGCTGCGGGATTCTGGGCTTCAGGGCAGAGTGGCAAAGAAAAGCCATATCTGAGACTGGCCAATAAAAGAAAAAGATTAAGATGGGCAAAAGAACACAGACATTGGACAGAGGAAGACTGGAAAAAATTGTTGTGGACGGATGAATCCAAGTTTGAGGTGTTTGGATCACAAAGAAGAACGTTTGTGAGACGCAGAACAAATGAAAAGATGCTGGAAGAATGCCTGACGCCATCTGTTAAGCATGGTGGAGGTAATATGATGGTCTGGGGTTGCTTTGGTGCTGGTAAGGTGGGAGATTTGTACAGGGTAAAAGGGATTCTGAATAAGGAAGGCTATCACTCCATTTTGCAACGCTATGCCATACCCAGTGGACAGCGCTTGATTGGAGCCAATTTCATCCTACAACAGGACAATGACCCTAAACACACCTCCAAATTGTGCAAGAACTATTTAGAGCAGAAGCAGGCAGCTGGTATTCTATCGGTAATGGAGTGGCCAGCGCAGTCACCAGATCTGAACCCCATTGAGCTGTTGTGGGAGCAGCTTGACCGTATGGTACCAAGAAGTGCCCATCCAACCAATCCAACTTGTGGGAGCTGCTTCTGGAAGCGTGGGGTGCAATTTCTCCAGATTACCTCAACAAATTAACAGCTAGAATGCCAAAGGTCTGCAATGCTGTAATTGCTGCAAATGGAGGATTCTTTGACGAAAGCAAAGTTTGATGTAAAAAAAATCTTATTTCAAATACAAATCATTATTTCTAACCTTGTCAATGTCTTGACTCTATTTTCTATTCATTTCACAACGTATGGTGGTGAATAAGTGTGACTTTTCAGGAAAACACAAAATTGTTTGGGTGACCCCAAACTTTTGAACGGTAGTGTGTATATATATATATATATATATATATATATATATATATATATATATATATATAAAATATGCATTAAAACCATGTTTACATATCTGTAAATAATTTTATAAAACTTTGGTCACAAAAACATGATAGTGTGGTTTAGTGACATTTATGCTAATTCAATAAAACAGTGTTTTAGAGGTTGTTTCCATCCCTCCTGTAAATCAATTAAATTAGATTCAATTGTATTTAATACGTCAAATCATAACAGAAGTTATGTCTGGACACTTTACAGATAGAGTAGGTCTAGACCACACCCTATAATTTCCAACAACTCAACAATTCCCCCCAAGACCAAGCATTTGCGACAGTGGGAAGGGAAAACATCCTTTTTACTGACAGAAACCTCGGACAGAGCCTGACTCTTGGTGGGCAGCCATCTGCCTCTGCCGGTTGGGACACAAAGCCACTGATACAGATAGCAGTTAGTTGGTATGATGTACAGTGACAATTATAGTAGGCCTAACAATAAAGATAATAGATCTATGATTAGAAATAACAGTAGTAGCAGTGCAGGGCTTAGCAGGGTGTCGAGCAGGACCACAGCAGCAGCTGCAACCACGATTTAAGTGCCACGCCAATCCAAGGAATCCTTCTTGGAGCTAAATTATAGTAACAAGTATTACTGGGACATGAATGCACACAGGTGGAAAGAGAGACTGCAATCTGCCACCCACTACTGGCCAGTGACTGGACCTTTACTTATTCGGCCTTGCATAGTAACCTACCTTCTGCTCAGAAGGTGAGCCACACCAATTTAAACCATATAAAGATTATAGAATAACAAATAACAAATAACAAACAAAGCATTAATTTAAGATTCCTTTGCTACTGCTGACAATCACTTTTTCTGCATTTTTGTATGCTGGCTGAGTGTCATTGCTTACTGGGACAATTGATGGAACTGACACCTTGTTAATAGAATTTGTTTCACCTGTGCTTTGCCTGCTATGACAAGTCAAAAAAAAAAAACATTTGTCAAAATTTGCCCCACCACCACCCCACCTCTCTATCAATCACTGCTAATCATGTACACCTGTCTTTTTTGTACAATAACCTCATTGACAGAGTCACCAAAATACTAACTTGAAAATAATGAGACAGGACCTTGTAAAATATCTATCTGCTATTATCTTGTACTGAATGAGAATTGTGTTGCTATAGTGTTATATTACAATCTCCTCAGGGATGATTTCATCTCACACTTTATCACTTTGGCACAATGAATGACTATTAAACTTTGTCAAACTATATGACAAGTTATGTGAACATTAGGTCAATTTACCTATAATTATTTATAATTGTTTTGGCACAAAATGTACTGAGTAAGCCTTGCTAATCAAAATAGTTTGCATTAATTTGTTATTGAATCCTATTAATCTCAAATGCAACTATATACGTTCATTGTGTAAATCCTTATGTGCAAAATAGAGCAACCAACAATCACAATAAGCTGCTACACACATATATAAGATGATTAATAGTTATATTTGTTGTAAAAGTTGTCAGATGGATAGACTAAGGCTATAGGGAACAATTTGATTTACACACAATTTACGGAACCAAATGGAAACAGTGGGGAATCACAGCAGATTGTAGTGGCAGAGATGTCAATAAAACATTGTGGCCAGACAGAGAGGAGATATTGGATGACCCATGAAGTTGATACTTTGCAGCATATTTTGTTTTTTCTTGCACATACTGTACAGTTCATCATTTTTGCTGTTGTATTTTGCTGTCTTTTTTCTGTACAAGCTTTCTTTATGTAGTGGCAGGTGTTCACATACAATGAGAAATAAATGTTGAAAGAATAGTGTGAGCCATGGCTTACATCAATACAATATCAATAAATATATAATGTTAGCAAATGGACAATATTAAATAGAGCACACTGACGAGATTTATTTGTATTTTGACTGTCTTGGTTCCAATGATAAAGTAACATTTAGTTTTGATGACAACAATTTATTCATTGAGGGATTTTACAACTGAAGCTCGAGTTAACTATTTTACAGTAATTGAGTTATCAGCCTTTGCAGGTCACATAGAATTATGTGCTTTATGTTCATGGTGTGAGAATTGTACTTAGAGTTTAGACAATAGTAAGTTTGTTGTAGTAAATATGCCAAATCGATTGAGAAAAAATTTATTTAAGCCAGAATGTATTTAATTGCTCTTGCATGGCTTGCAATTTTTGTGAAAAACAGCAAGACATATTGGCACACTAGTGACATGCATATAAGAGAGAAATGCGTGCGCAATTTGCATACTATAAAAATAGAAAAAGAAAATTCTATTAATTTAAACTTTTTCTCTTTTGCCCTATATATATATATATATATATATATATTATATATAAAGTAGTCAAACTTGTCTTATTTTACTCTTTTTGACAATTTAATATTGTGCAAACCTCTGCGTGTTTGTCTTTATTGAAGTTCTGATCAGACAGTGACATATTCAAACCTAATACGCAATTGTTATGAATAATGCTGATTTTTCCTTGTCCTTCATTTACACATTCGCCCAAAGGACATCCTCGCATATTTGGTATATTTATTTGAAAACCTAAGGATTTCGACGTGAATTTAAAATAAAGTTGTGGGGTTTGAACAACAATGTTTAGCTACACAACATGAGGACTGAGGACTCTCTAATATTAGACTACATCGCCTAATTTGATTAGTGAGGTGAAAGCATTTCCACCAATAAGCCCAGGGCCTACTGTATGTATATGCGAGTAGAGGCTAGATAGATAGATGTGGGTTTTTCAGCGGGGATTGTCCCCGGTGCTGATGTTGCAGGGAGGGGCGTGACGTCAAGGGAGAGACCGGGAGGAAGAGGAGAAGGGGGAGAGGAGAAGAGGGGGTAGGAGAAGGGACGGAGGAGAGAGCGGGGGGATGACTGCATGAAAAGGAAAAAAACAAAACAAAACAACAATCATGACTCCTGTAATTCATCCTACGTCTTTTTTATAGCCTAAATCATAATGGTTGGTCTGTACACAGCATGCCGCAATAAATGACGAGCCTCCCCGATAAGGTAATTATCATCTTTCACGTTTGAATTTGCACGCCTGCTTCATCTTCTAACACAGTTAAGTCGATTGTGTGGTCTACACCTTAACAAACAAATGACAAGTCGAGGATAATATCGAAGATTGTTACAAAAAAGACAAACATATAGCATAGGGATATATAAAAGCATCGATCTGTACGTGGCTACATATAAGATGGGTCAAATGTTTAGTGTAGGCTAAGCGACCATGACATGTTATCTTTATAACTTGTCTTGAAAGCCGTCATTATAACATCCATTGGCTCCATTGTTTCCGATTTGAGCTTCCTCCATGAAATATTAAAATGGAAACAGGCTTCATGAGAGCGGTGCCGCATACACTGCTGTAGTCAGCCACGCGAGCACATGGGCTTTGCGCACATCACTAACATGCGCATTGGTTGCATTGCGTCGTGCCTATCATTGCTGTGCCATCGCTGTTGTCTGCTGACGACTGCAGTGTCCTATTGGTAGCACTACATAACCATTAGCTGCACTAAGTTACTCACATGACTACTATGCTACTGTGATGATCTTGAATGACCTCTAATATGAAAAATCAACCCAGGTTTTGCCAAGTTTGAACTTGGCAATGTTTATCACCCTTTTACATGCTGCAGTTTAAGCTGGCTTGAGAGAGATGTCATCTCCGGGAATGGGCACCCCCAGTGACCCCCTTTTGGCCAGTCCAGGAGGAAGGTTATCTACAGCTCAGGAAGGTCTCTGGAGGAGCTCACTCCCCAAAACTACCAGCTTCCCAACGTCCACCACTCGGCACCTCAGTCACCGTGCCAACAACTTCCAAAGACAGCCAAAGCGCCGGAAGCTGATAAGACCTTCACCACCGCCGCCGCCCAACACACCCTGTCCACTGGACCAGCTGGACCTCAGTGAGCTTCCCCCAAGGCGTACCTTCCAAGAGCTGCTATTCAATGGCTGCATCCTGTTTGGTATTGAATTTAGCTATGCCATGGAAACAGCTTATGTGACTCCTGTGCTTCTACAGATGGGCTTGCCTGATCAATTCTACAGCTTGGTGTGGTTTATTAGCCCCATACTGGGTAAGTAAACCACGAGGCAAGATGATCACCTGGTGGACAGGATGATACATTATTAAGTCATTTTGAGTAGCAATCATTTTGTGCAGCACTTAAGGCTCTTAACTCCATCCTCTATTTTTGGCTTGAAGGATTCCTCGTTCAGCCTCTCCTCGGAGCGTGGAGTGATCGTTGTACATCCCGGTTTGGACGAAGGAGACCCTTCATATTTGCCTTGGCTGTAGGTAAGAAATGTAGTAATGTGCTTAGTAAGTAAAATACTAAATACATGTGTATTATATGTAATAAGTAGGCTATGTATGTAAGTCTTGTTATGTAAAGTTGGGGAACTTAATGATCCTTAATGAGATTAATGGTCAAAACAGAAGCAACAAAGGCTTCGCTATACTGCCTTTTTTTCTATAATATTAAGCAAAAATACTGGATAGGCCTTATATGCTTCCAATAATGGAATTCAATGTAGATCTTTTTAAGACCTTTCACACCTTGTAAATGCTGCTGTCTCCCAAACTCCACGGCCCAGTTGTAAACAGGTTTACAACAGTTTTTCAGTCTCCAAGCCCACGCTGAGTTACCTGAAGTTGTTAATGTCACTTAAAGGTCCCATGGCAGGAAAATTTCACTTTGTGAGTTTTTTTAACATTAATATGAGTTCCCCCAGCCTGCCTATGGTCTCCCAGTGGCTAGACATGTTGATGGGTGTAAACCGAGCCCTGGGTATCCGGCCCTGCCTTTGAGAAAATGAAAGCTCAGATGGGCTGATCTGGAATATTGCCCCTTATGACGTCATAAGGGGCATAAAGGGCGGGTTACCTCCCCTTTCTCTGCTTTGCCTGCCCAGAGAATTTGGCCCACCCATGATAGAGAGACATCATGGCTTTCAACGAGCAAAGTGGCAGTTGGTCACGGCCACACCCCCAGCCTCCACCGTGGCTGTAATTCTGCACCAAGGCTGAATTTTGGGAAAGAGACTTCAGATATGGTATTAGGGGGACCACTAAGATCTGTATAAAAGCATCCAAAGAGCACCACGTCATGGGACCTTTAAATATTGTTCTCTGACTTTACATGCTCCTCCACAGCCACAGAAGACATTATACAACTGCTTTGACCGGCTTTGCACTACTCTTCATGCCTAGTAAATGGACTAATATCGGTGGACTTCCCTTTTTATGATGTATATATTAATGATGTCTGTTGAACTCCTTTTCTCTCCTTCATAGGGGCTCTGTTCGGTCTAACCCTGGTACTGAACGGGCGGGACATCGGGGGTGCACTGGCTGACACTGCATCAAATCACAAGTGGGGAATTGTCCTGACGGTGTGTGGTGTGGTTTTGATGGACTTCAGTGCTGATTCAGCTGACAACCCAAGCCATGCATACATGATGGATGTGTGCAGCCCAGAGGACCAGGACCGGGGGCTGAACATCCATGCACTACTGGCAGGTAAGAAAACAATAAACACAGTCACAAACATGGGGTTACTTTATTATTATATACTGTATAGATAGCTATATAGCTAAAGCTTATATTCTTTGAAGATAATTTAGAGAAAGTGTACCTGAAATAAATTTTTAAGCTATTACAAGTCAATGCAAAAGGTAATTAATTGGGTTCTTAATCTTGCTCTACAGGACTAGGCGGTGGATTTGGTTACATTGTGGGTGGCATCAACTGGGACCAGACACAATTTGGAAGGTCAATGGGAGGTCAACTGCGGGTCATATACCTGTTCACAAGTATCACTTTGGTGTTCGCCACAGCCATGACTCTGATGAGTATCCCCGAACGGCCCCTACCAAAGAACAAAATCTCCAGCAAAGCTCATCTAAAAAGCCCCAGCCTCCCTCTTCCTCTCTCCCCCCCTGTTGCGCAAGGATCATCTTTGGGACTGGATGAGGAAGATGAGGAAGGTTCTTACGGTAATTACTCAAAGTCTCACCCATATAACTCTGACCCTCTTGCCCATTCTTGCAGTGCCAATGCACGCCTCTGTGCTGGTCTCACTAGCCCCATATCACCTTTGAGCCCCCTCACTCCAAAATATGGCAGCTTTATTAGTAGGGACAGCTCGCTCACTGGCATTAATGACTTTGCGTCTTCATTAGGAACCTCCTATATAGACAGTGTGCTCATAAACTGCTACACAGGCCAGCAGACAGAACAGGCCCTGGCCTCTAGTTCCACCACTGCACCCCTGCCTCCAGGGGATTCCCCTCCTCCTGACAAGAACACACAGGGAGCAGGGAGCCATGCTGCAGGACAGACCCAGGCTGATGGGGTGTCTCATCCAGCTGGGGTAACTCAGGATCCAGAAGCGCCACAGCCTGAGGGAGATGCACAATCTCAGGTCACAGCTGGGGCTCAGCCTGGTGCTGGGTCACATCGGGGCTCTTCTGCTGGTATCCTGAAGCGACCCCAGAGTCTTGCACTAATGGAGGAGCCCATGGCAACCCAGATTGTTGAGCTGGAGAATGGACGCAGGAGAACAGTGACCTTCAGCCAGCAGGTCGGGACATATATTTTGAAAATGACAAAAGCTGTTTAGTCAGAAGCCACCACAGCATTTTTAAATACAGTGTTGTCTTTTTTCTCTGATGAAGGTTGCAAACATTTTGCTGAATGGGGTGCGCTATGAGAGTGATCTGAGTGAGAATGTGGAGACGGGAGAATCGCAAATGTCAATGAAGCTGCTGTGTATAGCCATCTACAGGATGCCTCCCTCTCTGCGAAGTTTGTGCACTAATCATTTCCTGGGTGAGAATTATCACTATTTAAATTGTATCGCATCTAAAACCCTGCAACACTGTAAACATGGTTTTGTAGTTAATATGAACGGAGTTGATACTTATTTTCACTTATTATATTCTCTCTAGGCTGGCTGTCCTTTGAAGGCATGCTGCTTTTCTACACTGACTTCATGGGGGAGTTTGTGTTTGAAGGAGACCCCAAGGCCCCCCATGACTCTGAGGCTTACCAACGGTACAATGCTGGTGTTAGCATGGGCTGCTGGGGAATGTGCATCTATGCATTCAGTGCTGCTTTCTACTCAGGTAAGCTACACTCGTAATAACAACATATATTGGATGTAAGTGCAGCTCTGGCCAGGGAAGAGTTTTTTTTTTAACCAGGAATGTGTTGTTCTTTCCTTGGCAAAATTGTGCCTTCTGTTTATCTCTGGGTTTCTTCTTCAACTTTCAGCCATATTGGAGAAACTGGAGGAGCGTTTCTCTCTTCGCACTCTATATTTTTTTGCCTACCTGGCGTTCGGTTTGGGCACGGGCCTGGCCACACTATCCACCAACCTCTACGTGGTACTTTCTCTCTGTGTCACCTATGGGGTGCTCTTCTCTTCTCTATGCACACTGCCTTACTCTCTGCTGTGTGAATACTACCAGAGCCCTCAGGTCAGTATGTAGATATCTAACTTATATCATTTGCAGTTTCTTTATGGGATTTTACCAGAACCAATTTAGAGGAATATTTATTACATGTTTGGGAAATAAGCTCTCAGCAAAAAAGCGAATATGCTCATGTCCCAAAAATGTTTTATTACTCTAAACACTTTGATTTGTGGTCCACTACATAGCTATATCATATACCTAAAGTGTTTGCATATGTTCTTCAGTTTTGTGGCTCATCAGAAGACGGGACCAGACGTGGTATGGGGGTGGACATCTCTCTACTCAGCTGCCAGTATTTCCTGGCTCAGATCCTGGTCTCTGTGGCGATGGGACCTCTGACCTCACTGGTGGGTGGCGCCCAGGGAGTGATGTACTTTGCAAGCCTGATGTCATTCGTGGGCTGCCTGTACTCCTCTCTCTGCATGGTGTACCAGCTGCCCCCCCCTGAGGGTGAGCCCCCCGATAGCGAGACCCAGCCACTATTGGTGCACATTTAGAAAAACCTCTTAATTTACTTTACCTCACACACACTCAATAGACGTACGCTCTCACACATTTAGTGTCTTAGCGTGTTGAGCTTCACAGCACTGATAGGACGAACACATCCTGTCCCACACTGTACAATTCCATATATTGTTTCACAACAATCAGCACTACTCTTCTCAGAGCTAGACAGATAGACATTGGCCACTGCTCTAAAATGTGTATACATGAATAGTGTGTTTATACAGTGTGTCCATGGATTTTCTCCTAACGCAAACAAATGTCACCTTTTTGAATGCAGTGTGTGTGTGTGTGGGTGTGTGACCATTTTGAGGCTGGATAAGCCTAAGCTGTTCTTCTGTGTGATTATTTGCTGTAAAATCTTGCATCATCTTTTTTTCATCTTGTTGGTGTTTAGTATAGAAATGTTGATCAGTAGATACGGGATGACCACAGCTGTTGTCGTTTTTATTCCTTTTATCAGTTGCCTAACGTCTGCATGAGCTGCAGTGTAATCTCTCAAAGCCTTGTGTTAATGTTTTGTTTTGGTAATACGGCCACGGTAATGTCTACCTGCCTGTTTCTCTGAGTTAGCATATTAGCATCACAGCTTAGGCGGGATTTCTCTGACTAAATGAATGTCCACTCACACTCACTGTTAATGCTCCGTTATTAATTCAAGAGGTCTTCATTTAGCAAACGCATACAATAGTCACTTGAAACTGAAAAATGTTAAATCACAGTTACAGTCTTGAAGGGCTTCACATTGTTCATATTTTAACAGCAAATAAAAAAAAAAAAACACTTTCCACACAATTCAGTCAATTTAAGACTTACTAGTGTGCTTTCCCCAATTTTGACACTTTGGTGCTGGGTGACTCTTAATCAAGTCCCAAGTATGAGTATAATGTCAATTAAGTACTTAATCAGCATAGAGTTATGCATAATAAGATTACACACATACACGCTCGTACGCAAACTTTCAAAAACAGACAAATGTGGGCTGGTTGCAAATTCTGATGGGCCCTCACTAAGCCATGGTACAGCCGTGAGCTGTCACCCTACTCCTGGCCATGCCATTGTAATAATGACAGTAATTCTTGTCATTATCAGGAAGAGGAGAAGTTGAAACTGGGGTGTGATACAGCATTCAGTCGGAAACCGAACAAAACAGAAGAACAGCAAAAAAAGGAGAAGACTCGTGAACTATGGGTAACACTGACGGTGGACAACGTTGAAAAGACTTGGTTCATAGAGCCAGCAGCAAGTGCTTATTGTCATCATTAGGGTGCATGCTTAAGGTAGTATGCTTCTTCTCCACCATGCTCGGCCCGCCAACTTTGATACTTCTTCACAGGAAGTATCAAAACTTCAGTTTTTTTCCATTCTAAAAAAATCCATCTTAATCAGCAAAATGGTACTATATTTATATATATATATTTTTTTTTTTTTACATCTGTTGTGCCATGACAAACAGTATGATTTGTCTGTTCAACCTCAACACAAGTACCAAGCCTGACTTCAGCGCTTTAAAAGGTTAACTTTAGTATATAACCTAACCATTGTGATGCTTCATTGACTGGCTCAGACACTAAATACACCAATGTTATTGTGCCAGTCATAATTACTGCCTCAGCAAACTGTCAATAATTGACTACTATTTAAGCATCCTGGACTGAGTAGATCCCCGCCATGCTAATGTTTCTAAGGAAACAGTATCTGTATGGATCATGCTGTTGCAGCTTGCTTAAAAAAAAAAAAAACTGTTATATGGTACCACCTATTGCTCAAGATTAGCAGTGTTACTGTAATGCTACTTTTATTCAGGGTTCAGTTTAAACTAAAATGATAATTTTGCCATTTGAGTCCTGTGTCAATTATTGTTTGTCATTGATAACCATTGTGGCCTGTACCAGAAATAATGATCTGTAATCTTAAAGTACACCACACGGGGGAGACACAAGACAGCAATCCATTGATTCTGTGCACGCTTTTCCCATCACCAAAGTGAATGGAATTATTCCTGTATCTAAGCCAGCCATTTTCCAGGTTATGAAAAATTGGGTCAAGTGACATCTACTTATAAAGCTATGGTTTTAAGAAGCACTAATGATCAGGTTAACATACACACAAAAACATACTTAAGTAAAAAGACAATTTATTTGTTAATCAGAATATACAAAGCAGTGGCTGAACTAACCGAACGTCATTCTGGTTCTGAAAAAGGCAGTCTGACACAAAACTGGGCTACCCAGCCATAACATAAAACTCATTGAAAATGTAAGAAAAACAAAGTATAAATGGTACAAACTTGCGTGGAATGCATACAGAACAAATGACCAAAGCTTTAAGATTTAAGAGGGGTTAATTTAAATTGCAAAATCCTGCTTCCATAAAGAAGGTCAAGCAATTGTATCATGGAGGCACAAGACAGAGCCTCTTTATTTATTTGCACCATCTGTTATTTTAACAGGGCAGCCAAGCCAAGGATTAACTAGCAGCTCAACACAAAAAATGATGCCTCAACTAATAATGCTAATAACTGTCCATTAGCCCCTGCTTAAAACTTATCTTTGGTCCTTTAAGTGAATCTGAGAGGTCAACATGAGCCTTGGAGGTGAGCAGCTGCCTATATGTATGAATCTTCTGGTCAGCACTGACATAGAGATTGTGCTTCTAACATACCGATATAAAACCTCAAGAAATGAAAAAACTGATCTCATGGTGTGGCCCAATTTTTACAAGTAGAAAAAAAGCTAATTTTAAAGACCAATAAATAACATTTCATAAAAAAAGGATGCAGGGCCACATTGTTTCAGGACTCCAGTGCAATGTGATAACATGGGCGCAAACTAAAAGATATATCTCAAAAAAAAAAAAATGGTACAGAAAGCACAAGCTCTACAACAGGATGTTAAGGCTGGTAAGAGTGCTGCAAACAAGTAGCAGGGCAGAGACCTAAGCCTTCACCTCTTCCTCTTTTGAATCTCCATTTTCCTCTTTTTTCTGCTTTTTTGTCTCCACCTTTTCCTATTCAAAAGGGGAGAATATTTCATGCATTAGCACAGACTAAAGTTCACTGGATCAACACAATAAAAACGCTTGATTACAAATGTATTTTTCAGCCTTGTGACAACCTACCTCCTCCTCTTCAGCTGCACGCTTTGTAGGCTGTGCGTCAGTCTCCTCAGCAGGGGGCGCCTCCTCTGCTTCCCCTGTAGGCACAGTTTTTCACACTTCATAAAATACATCTTTTCCTTTGAGTGTAATTAAGACAAGATTCATGTAAAAATTGATCTTGTCAAAATGGAATTTTGGCTTCAAGGTTACATAAGGTGACAGCATTCATGAGGCAAATCAAAAGCAACCAAGAGAGAAATTTTATATTTTTAAACATTGAAGACTTTTTTTCTGAAAACAGTAATACTGATTTATATGAACATACCATCTCCATTCTTGTGTTTCTCCTCTCCGTTTTTTCCCACTTTGTCACTGTGATCAGCACCATTCTGAATGAAAAGAGGGCAATGTCAGTCCAGTAACGTCATAAGTTCTGTTTGGGCTTTCATTATATGAGCAATGCTGCACAGAGAAACAAATCAAAAAATGAAATCCCAAGCATATATTAACAATCCTCTTAGAGTAGAGATGTAGAGACTCCTCTGGAAAAACTTAAAAAGGCACGTGTGTTGAGCTAAGCTATCAAACTAGACTAGACACCTAAGGAAACGTGCAAAGGCTTGCTAGCTGACATCTGTGCCATTTCACAACACACACAAAGCACTGTGTGGAGAGCAGCTGAACAGGAGGGGGAGGCGGGTGCAGCGACACCTGCATGATGAGGGGTGCTAAGACAAAAGGCCATGAGGCTGGTCCTCCTCTCCAACTCACTGTGCCATTGGCAGGTGCGTCCCCGTTGTCGGTCTTCTCCTCCTCCTCCTCCTCCTTTTGCTTCACTTCCACTTCTTTCTTCTCTTTCAGCTCCTACAAAATAAAAGCATGTATCTTGATCAATGTGACGGTTCAGCAAAGAGTTTACTCTAAAGTACCACACGTTCTTACCACGTCTGCTTTTATGAAGAAAGAAAAGAAAGCTCGTTTTGCATATTTGGGATACAGTCTAAATAAAAAAAAGACTAGCTATATTAGACATTGGCAATGTCGAAAATTTACATCCCAACTCGTAGTGTAACGTTAGCGTTAATGTAACGTTATTGTGGCTTCCCGCCCAGGAGCAGCTCCGCTTCACCAGCTCCTTTCTAACGTTATCGCTTTGTCTTCAAGGTATTTTGGCTAGCTAACCACATCACATACGTTTGAATTTCCAGACAATATTCAGCTAGCTGTCGACGCTGATAATTACAAATAAGTCACCTTGTCGGTGTATGGTTGTCGACAAGTGGCATTTGAAGATAACGTTAAGTCATTTAGGTAAGGTTAAGACACTTTCCCCAATTAACGTTAACGTGACGTTTTAACGCAACATTAAGTACCGTTACTGCAGTCACCGACGGTTGTTTAAACCGAGCTAGCAAAACCAATTGTTAACCCAAAACAACTTTAAAAAGTTCTAAAAGCTTTTAACACGACAGTTCAACCGAGAAAAAGACAATAAAACTGAATGAAACGCACCTTGGCTGTAACCTCTGCAGTTGCGGTAGTGTCAACAGCTGTATCGGCCATGGCTAATTTTGTAAATTAATTTAGCTAGATAATAATATTCCTGTTTAGAAAAAGATGTTTTATTTCTTGGCTCTTTGCCTTCGTGCGGATAGACGTCCAAAGGCGCTGAGAGAGAAATGGTGTCTGCCTGTCTCCGCTTTTCTGTCGAGCTTGTTGAAAATCCACTCTCGTTGGATACAATGGGTCGATCCCGCACACGATTGGACAATGACGACCACCGGAGAATTTGATTAGAGGGATATCTTGTCAATTATGACAAGAAATCCCGCCTACTAGCTATCTTATTGTTGATAGGTCAATGGTTTTAAAGCACTGCACTACTGGTACCAGACTTCTTTTTTTTCCACTCATCAGTTTACGTTTGATTTGTGTACCTCTTTTTGAACAATGGAGGTAAGTGGCGCGTTGTTAAAGTTATAATAATCCATGAGAGTCTACATGACGGCTGAATATTGTATCAAGTGGAGGGAGTGGAAAAGTTTCTAAACATTTGCCCACGGACATCTTTTGTCTTAGCGCTCTTTCTCTGTAGAGATGGGGTATCAAATTGCATGCAAAAAATGAATAATGTGCCTCGAAAACATTGCGGCCACTCCTCCTCTCTATATTTAACCCTTGTAACGAAATGTGTTACTGGTTAACTGTGCTTACACTTTCACTATTTCAAGAACCTGGTAAATAGAGTCAAATCATTAATAATGCTCACTAGACACACAAAGCATAATTAAGCAATTAATTAAAGACGCAACATAGACTACCTGCATAGCCTGAGAGCTATACCCTAGGCCCTACTTTACAAATGGACATGGATTGTAATTTCCCCTTGCGGGATTAATAAAGTATACATTATTATTCAAATATTAAACTTGGCAATAAATAATTGTTTGATATCAATGTACATGAATTGATAAATGACAATTATACAGATGATATTTCCTTCTAAAATATTTCTGTAGTCATTGGAGTCAGTTGGTAAATCTAGTTGCTTGTTTCAGGTATAATTTGATATAAAGAAAAGGAAAAATATGTGCCACACACTCTTAGCAGTAAATGTGTTGCTTTGTGATTTGTGAGTCTATCAGAGATAGTAATTGTGTGTGGTGTGTGGTATAGTAAGTGTGCACAGTAATGTGTGCCCCCCTCCATCCCCCTGGGAAATAGCAAAGTGACCTTGCTAGAAGCCAATACATATGGCTACACATTCCAAAAAAGGAAAATGATACCATGCACCCAATTAATAGCCTATATGATGTGTCTGGGACAGATGAATGTGATTTGCCAGTGATATTTTCCCCTTTCATGTTCATTGAGAAACATTTTGACTTGTTGATAGAGGATTTTGTCTGATATCCCAAACTGGCTGTTTTCTTCTCCTTCAGAAGTTTGTTGAAGAAGTTTGTTCACCTCCAGTGATGGCAATTGCCATCACTGCACTTCCAATTGTTAAACCAAAGGAAGTGCGAGAATGCAACTTTGTGCTGCAAACTCAGTCATTTAAACCTGCATATGGTCAGTGCCTCACTGTCATTTTTAAAGAAGGCAAAAATATTTTTCACAGGTCTAATTTACACATCTTGTGTCATCACTCTCTGACCTACAATGGGATAGCTCAAGTTTTGACCGTGAACAACCTTACTTGCCACGCCTGTTATTGTTTCCACCCACGCACGGCTATCAATTGTTTTCATAAAACGTTAACTATGCAGTTATCAGATAGTTGTCAAAGCAACAGTCATTTCCACTTGTGTGTTCTGCAGATACTATGGATTTCAAATATTTCTAGACTACTGTTAATCCTTAACTTGCCCCAACACACCCAAGTATATTTTGACGCGAGTATGTATTCAGTCTCTAATTTTAGGGCCTCCTAGGACATGATCCTATACCGTCTCACTTATCTTCTCCATGCCATGCCAGTAGTCAAGTCACTGAATTTAAAAAAGCCTCCAGGCCCTATTTAGTCATTCACCTCACATTCAGCTGAAATATAATTATAAAGACTGTAATTACATGCAGAGATCAAAGAGTTGTGTGTCAGTGTAGCTCGTTACTTTGAGATTTATTTTCTGTTTTTTCACCTATACTGAGTATTCTTCTACCATATATTTAAAAGATTATTTTTAATATGAAAGATTTTGATATTATGTGAAAGACAAAAAACTATTCATCACAAACAAAAGATAATGATTTTGACATAGCATTGGTTTTATATTGTATGGTTAAAAATGAATACACAATGCAACAATAAAAGATATTATGTCACTGCACTTAAAGACAAGGAATCATCTTGGCATTGTGTTATGGCCCTTAATTTAGGAACTGAAGACCATGTGGAGACTGCAGAGCATTGAGGCAGACATCCACAATGCAATGGTCTTCAGTAGATTCATGGGAGGAAAGAGGAGCAGACTAAAAGCAGCAGAAGGCATTACTCACTCTTTTTCTGTAACTGGAAAATGGGAGCAGTCTGAGAGAGGGGGAGTGTTTGTGAGATCATTTCCTGTCTATTTTTCTTTTCTATTCGTCTACTTCAATATGTTTCCATATGCCACCACTCTGTCACAGAAGAAAAAAAAATCTATCTATGGGCAGCCTGTTTTAGGTAAAAACGTGAACTAAACTGCTGCAGCAAGTAGGGCAGTCAAGGAAAAGTTGAAAAAGAGATGCAATATATGTGGCAATTTTTGCAAACCAACAACTCCAAAAGTAGGTTCTGGAAAACCTTTTTTTAAATACTATTCAAAGTTACGGAAACACAGAAATAAATAAAAGAAAAGACTCTGTGTTCACATTGACACTTTTGAAAGTGTAATGTTTTGCATTAGTTCCCATAGAATGGGGAAACATTTCTTTGAATGTTAAACTGTTTTCTGCTCTAACAGGTCAGAGGATATAAAATGGGTACACCACCCTAATTTCACCTTAATTCTTTAGGACAAAGGATTGACCTGACTTGTGGAATGTCAGTGCTCAGGGGTTGAGCAAAGTGGGGGCCCATCAAAGAGCAGAGGTCAGGATTAGGCGGGGGATGGGTCCCGATAATTGGAGGAATTGATGGCGGCAAACTGAGCTCTTTTGTTTTGTACCGCAGTGTCCTGCATGGTCTGGCTGGCTCTCTCGTGGTCCTGCAGAGTACAGGGACAACATAAAGTTGACTTCTCAGTGGCACTCTTTAGTCAAATGCACAGTGAGGAAGAAAGTTATTGATCTATAATTAACACAATTAAGTACAGTTATTATTGACGGAAATGAAAACATGTCTATTAGTGCCGCCACAAGACCCCTAGAAGCTTGTACTACATTTTCAAATGAAAACGGCAAGAGTCACAGTACATTTATTATAACGAGGCCAGGAAAAAATTGACTTTTAATGGAACAACAATACATTTTTATGAATCATTTTTAGATGTCTTGTGGTTCTGCAAGAAGTAAAATATTCTTTTTTATTTTATTTTTTCCTTTTTTTGACATTGTGATACAAATTCTTGTAGGAACAATAACAGTACATCCCAATAATAACACAAAGACCCAAGAAAATATAAAACAAAATATAACATTGTCAAGAATAATAACCAAAAACAAATTAATAAATAAGTACACCTGTATGGATACATGAAATTAAACAGAAATAATTTTACATTCAAGGAGTCAATAAGGTTTCCACTTAAAATTAAATACTAAATAACTAAAATCACTTGTCGTAGCATAAACTGTTTACATTTTAAGACAGATTAGAACATAAGACAACATTTAAAATGTATTATGTTATTTATTCATCAATGATCGCTTTGGGACAATTGTGTCACTGCAGCAGCCAATTATAGGATTCAAAAAATAAATATAGTATAAAGGTGAGCAATGAAACTAACATTTAATCCAGTATAAATAACAATATTCAGCAAAAGTGAAAATACAGTCAAGTAAGAAAACAGAAAATCAATTTATATGCAGCATGAAACAGTAATTCAAAAACTGTATTTGAGTCTACAGAAAGCCACATAATGTAAACCAAAGCTCCTCAAGGGCACTGTGCCAAGAGCTCCTGAAATCCTGCTGCTCTGGATATTGTTGGGGCTGTTGTGGTTGACATGTCTCTTCAGTGTTGCATGGATTAGTCTGTGAGTGCTTTGAGGATTTGGTCTTTTGGTCTCTGTATACTCGGATTTAAAGCAGTGTTTGCCACAATCTCAAGCCAGTTCTAAATGGGTGTTATTCAAATATATGTGTTGTTTCCTTCCCTGTTTGTGATTATCATGGGCAGGATATTAGGGTTCAGTCTAGGTTTGTAATGTGTTTTTCTGTTAACATTGGGTTATGAACTCTGCTGTTCCTGGCTCCATTTTTTATGTACAGGAGGGAACTATACTCCTGTGTATAAAGTAACTGGGGGATTAGCCTACCGCCGCCAAAACTTGAGGCTAAGTATTCGGTCCATAAAAAGACATAATATCTGATAAATGTGAGGGAGAAACCACAACCATATAGAGGGGTGCAGATATTTCAGGGTCTCATTATTAAAAAATTGGGCTAGAATGGTCAAATGCATCAGCTGCAGTAATGTAGCCATTATATGCATGGTGTTGAGAGCTGAACCATAAATCCTGCTTATTGGCTGTTCATCTTTAATTTGACCCTCACCTTTAAGTAGTGACCAACATTATAATGAGAATACAACTAGCTGAAATCTTGGGAAACCTCAAACTCTACATTGGATGGTCTACCTGTGGGGGCCTCCCACTGAAGGACTGAAAAAAGATCCCAGAACAGATTGAGGACATGCCACAGGGACTAAATCTTGAAGCTGGCATGGGAGCACTTGGTGGAGGTCACCTGGGAGACTCTACTGACTGTGTTGCCAAAGCGACCTTGACTCACAAAAAACTGCTAGAAAATGAATAAATGAATAGATGGATGAGCAGATGGACAAATAGATGACAGATATGATGTGTAAATGTATTATGTACTCACATTACAGAAGTCGATATACTGCAAGTATTCTATAAATTGTACATGCAAAACATAGGTTGAAATGCAACAGCAGTGGCAAGAGACAAGCATATTTCAGTGTCCTATTGCAGTGCAACACAAAATCTGTCAGCGAGCACTTTGCTTCTCCTAATTGACAATACCAATACCGCACATGCATAATACATTCCTCTGTAAACAGACACAAAGAACTAAAAAGAGTCTCATGTAAACAAATATGATACATACATTTTTATCTATTCATAAGTTTGTTGTATTATGTTTAGCTGAATTTTTATTGAGTTTTTATTGTTGGTGCTACATCACCGTATCATTAAAGTTTTATCTTATTTTTCTTACACTTCAAATTACAATGTCTTTTATAAACCTTGCATAACTAACTTTTATTTTTGCCATTCAGATAACCTGGTTATTTTATGGCTAAAAAAAACTCACCAGAACTTGAAAAATACTACTCTTGTTGTTTGCCGTGTAATTTACCAAGATTTATCATCCAAGAGGTATTGAAAATTGAACACACAAGTATCATTCAATAAAAATTATTGCATCCACGTTAGGACATTTTATATCATTGTCGTACAGTACGGCATATTAAGGGTGCATAATTGAACAAGTTTTAAGATTTAGATGTATTCTCCCAGAGGGATGTTTGTTTCCATAGTTAGTTCCACAAACACAGTGATACATGATAGAAACACAGATGCCAATGATCAAATGGATACAATTTATGCATAATTTGTTTTGGTATTATATAAATAAAACATATTTAGAGACTGTAATTAATCAAAGGTTATAATAACTGAGGGCACTGTTATATTAAAATTCCTTTAAGGTTTTATAAACCTAATAGAAGCAAAAGTTCTTCCTCTGCACTGCTTAACTTCAACTGCCCTACCTTATTTATTTCACCTTCTATAGCTCCACCCCTGCAACTGGCTTGCCAGAGAAAAGTGGAAATTTCCAGTCATTCCTTCTGCTTTGCAAGAAATGCTCCTCCTTCTTCTAGTTTCCCGCCTTTCCGCCTACCTGCTCCTTCGTGCTGCAAACTGGCATGAAGACCTCCCAGCTCCCAGCCCTCTGCTGCTGAACCTTGTGGTGCCCAGCATTTTACTGTGTATAATGAGAAAACGTACTATCTCTCAGATAGATAAAACATAACATGTTTTTATGCTTCTGACATCATACTTGGTCTATAAATGTATTACTACAAAAATATGATCCTTGAATTGTATAATAAAATAATGAATTGCACTTATCTGAATTGCACTTATCTAAAAGAGTTTGCCCTGTTCCTTTGTCTACTATTTAAAAAAATGTACATAGTATCTTGTTACCCTCTGAATTACTATTAAGGTTTAAGCTGTGTGTAAATACTGAATTAGCTCTTGAATGATGAACAATTGGGGTTGGTTTGGGATCACAGAACAGATGGTAGATTTGCATTTCTATTTCTCTGGCTGCTCTGATATTCTGATGTCTGGTTTGTTTCAGAGCTATCTCATGCTCCAAAGCTTGTCTTCAACTGACTTGCCTGAGAATCAAAAACTGTGTCTAGAGCTTTGGAGATAACAAAGAAGGCCTACATTTAGTACAGATTCTTGAAAACAAGATGATATCTGTTAAAGTATTTACAGCCTAAAAGGTCCAGGCTATCTCTATGTGCATATGTGGTTTTACAACTTCCTCTTAATTCAAGACCACAATATAACCGTGTACACATGAGCAGCCCAGATGCTTGCATGAGAATAATTTTTGAAAACTACAAATACAGCCACGACACAGCTGCAGTGGACAATTTTGAGTGTGTTGATGGCATGAGGCACACTGACCTTAGACCTATTGTGAAGCACCAACAAAGAGCCATCTGCACAGCAACCGAAGCTGAGATGAGGGACTCGCACACAGGGGGATCGAGGAGGGGGAGGGACACAGGGACCTGGAGAGTGTAAAAAAGAAAACAAATCAGCAATAAAGAAACATTTGAATGGTACTTGATCAGCTGGATCATGTCTGAAACATCAAAGCAGTTGGTTATAATATCTCAGAGGTTTGTACAAGAAAACAGGAAGCTGCACAACATATTAGCCCAGAGAGTGTATGGATCTCTCTACTGCTGGTAAAGTGGAAGACAAGAGCTGCTGGCCTAATCACTCAAGAGCACATTTCCTGCCTCCTGCATGATGAGGTGAAGCCAACTGAAGCCGTTCAAGACTAATATTTAACCCAAACCTTGATGGCAAACAGGGTGGCTATCTCATTCATTCTGCCTGCAGTAACATAGTTTCCTTGTCTCAGAATTGATCTGATTTGTAAAAATGTATAAGAGGTTAATATATTGCATGTGAATGGGTTTCATAGTGCAACCAAAATATAGTTTTTCTTACAGATGTGGTGTATTTCAAAATGGTGAAAACAAAGACAAAATGGTGTCGGTGGCATCTGTAAAAATCACAAATGTTTTACAGGTAAGACATGTGAGTCAAGATTGCTTGGCAACAGCAGTAAGAAAGAATAATCTTGCAGCCTGTGTGGTAACGGAGAAATTGATCTTGCTGCCACCTAGTGGTGCTCTGCTAGTACATGCTTGGGATGAACTGGCACAAAAAATAAGACTGATCAAAAAACCTACTTTAAAGCAATGTATGTGCAGCAATATGAAATAGTCACAATTAGCTGTAAGGTGTAAATCCATAATTGAAGAAGGACTTGATAGAAAAAAAAAAGTGATATCCTCTTTCCTTAACAGTGTTCGAAAATATGTTCAGTAATTTGATTGGCTAGAAAATGCACCAGCTCTCATGTTGCTAAGCAACATTCACTGAAGGGTTGGACGTGGGAGGGAGAGTATTTTTTATTTTTTTTGGGAGGAGGGGAGGGGGGGGGGTGTTCGTCTAGGGGAGGGAGCATTGTGGGTGCAGGCAGACTTACTGGGGAAATACCTGGCAAAATTCCCAGATAAACAAAAAAGAGAGAGAGGAGGACAGAGACAGAGGGCAAGGTTATTTTCTGCATCCAGATAACAGTCTTGTCTGAGATAAAGGGAACAAGACATTTTATAAGTGCTAACACAGTTTGGTCCCAAAGCTGAACAAGACTGCATGGGGACAGGAAGTGGAAAGCTAAAAACTGAAAACTTTGCCTAAGTGAGATGGAAGTTGACAAGAACTTTACAATACATAATAAATGGCGAGTAGCTTGAGACAAAATGAGACTCCAGCATTAGTTTTTAAGGGAACCACTATGATTGGCATAACAGGATGTGGGCCGTTGCAGTTGATAAGGTGTTTAACTGTTTAACAAGGAACCGATGAGTAGGCTACAGACAAGAATGTAGTTCCCAGATGAATGTGGAGAAATACCTGTGCTTGCATGTTTTTGTCCGTGCGGTTTCCAAGAAACTGAATTAAATGTGACAATCTCATCAGCCTGCAACATGTATACAATCAGAATCAGATTAATTGCCAAGCAAGTTTGCACCGGCAAGGAATTTGGGAATAAACAAAACAAAGTACTGCTACAGTCAAGACATAAGTAAAGTAGTAAAAAGACACTGAATCAAAAGAATGAAAAGGACTGAAATGGCAAGATATTATGAGTTGCGACGCAAAAGATGCAATAGAAAATGGGGGAACTGTTAGGCTTAAGGAAGACAAAAAGGTGGAAATGTGCTTATATGGAGAGGGAAGGGTAGGCTACACAGCCTGGCTGCAGTTGCTGGTAGGAACAGCCTGCAGAAGGCGGGCCTTGGAAATGGCTGATGCAGGCGGTCTCTACAGGCAATGAGGACTCTTTGTCAGGAATAGGAAATGAGGTTTCTGTTGTGATTAAAAGGAAGGTTTCTATGGCAATGCAGAGAGCCGTGTGCACAGAGAATTTATTGGGAGTGGAGGGGGCTAAGTGAGAGTAGAATTTCAAAGAAAGCAGCCTCCTCTATCTCATCTCCCAGCACCGCCACCCCTCTGCCTTTCCACAGCACCCTTTTATCTCTCATAATCTGTTTTCATAGCCACACAGTTGAGACTGCCAGGGGGATTATCCCAAGCAAACTGAAATCATTGGGCGATCAGTCACAAACGTTTACAAAGTAGCAGTTTTACTTCCCGAAATCGCTGCTGTCAAAACCTCACAGGAAAAACTTCAACAGATAAGCTAATTAAAACCACACAAGTCAAGCTAGATAATTAACATATTAACTAACCTATATGTTTCTTTCTTGTTTAGACAGGTACACATTTGTCAAATCATTGCCTTTCCTTGTACAGCCCATGATAAAAAAAAGGTATGATGACATTAGTTTGACCTTAAAAACACACCCTTTGTTAATTGTTTCACTGTAAAAAGAAATTCTTAAAATAAGTTCCCGTCCCGATGTTCTCTTTTGTACTGAGGAAGTTGCTCACTGCAGCAGTGACTGCCACGTTTGCCCCAACACAGGCTCACACCAGGATGTTTGGATTAAATGAAATTTGAAACTCCTGAGGATCAAAGTGAATTTTTTTCTTTTTTTATCCTTGCACATTTCAAGCCACACTGAAAATTAAAGATACAGATGCTCTTATTACTGGTACACATGAAAATAATATGATATGCCTACACTACAAACAGGTAACTGCCATTATTAGGGTAATCATTGTGGTGTTTATAAACAGAGAACTAATTTAATGGTAAGGTCACAGTTTATTTAAATAATAACACTGATTTTATCACAGAGATCTGAATAAATGAGTGTGATCTGCCAAAATACATCTGAGAAAAATCATTATTAGTCCACCAAAAACAAATTTGTTCAAAATCAGTGTGTTCAGTGAAGCGCTAAAAACTCCTCACCTCCTTTTTTAGAAACACAGACTCAAGGTCTCAGCATGCCAATTGGAATAATAAAAGGTTCTGCTGCCCCCAACCTTTTCGTTTGAGCATAGCAGCAAGTACCATGTAATGAAACGCTGCCAGTGAGGGAGGGTTGTACTGCGACCAGATTGTATAGTCAAAACCAGATGGCAAGTCACACATCAAAAGGACAGCTGGTTACCAGGGCATCTTTATAGCTCCAAACCTAATTAGTTCCTACTAAACAAATCATAGCGAGATACAGGCTTTGAATAGGCCATGCCAATAATTCATCATAAAAGGTGACATAGGCATAACATAATTAAGCTTTAATAGTTTCTATGTGCAAGCTATGTGGATCTGTACTGCCCAACAGGGCAAAAGACCTTTACTCGCTAGAGTGAGGAACTGAGGAAAATGACTTTAAAGTTTTTTAGTTGTCCAGCCAAATGAATTATAGGAAGGACACTGGAAATCTGGCAACAATATGTTTTAGTAATCATATGTATTTACATGTAAAATCTGGAGCTCAAACTTGACTTTTAGACTGGGTTTTTGAAGTTACTGTTAAGACAAACCTTTATTAAAAACATAAATAAATAAATTGACTCAAGATACTTATCCACATGATAAAGGATATCTTGAATGTCCCAAAAATATCATTAACTCAAAAACAAAGCTACTGCCTTTAGTCTGGCTCAACGGATGTTTGTTGCTGAGATAAAGCCTGATGTCTCTCCCGTTTTGCTATATCTGCTATCGGGGCATAGTGCTGTCCAAGACGCTTGTAATTGGTTTAAATAAAAAATAAGCCAAAGCGTTTTTCCTAATAACCCAGACTAGATAGACGGTGTAGCCAGGCCATACTGCGCTGAGGAGATAGATCTAGCAATGCAAGACTATATTACGGTAAACAATGAAAGCCAGCCCTTCAGCTGTGGATGATAAGGATCTCATTTTAAACCTGTGCTCATTATCTACACTGATCATGTCAATGTGTCAGATTAGTGCGTCTTCCAGGGAGCGTCGTCTGCCATCAAACTGCTGACTGATCTTTGAGGCTTTGGTTGCTGACTGCCGGACTGAACGCTCTCTCTCTTCAGAACCTATAAATCAGAATCAGAAATGAAAACAAAGTACTTTAGAAAATTGATCATGATGTATAGCATAAATAATTACTTAAGTGTAGGATTAGCACTTTGTATTGCACTGACCCCTTGTATAATTCTTTTGCGAAGTTCCCACTGTGAAAGGGGTCGTTCTTCCTCATCAGTGACAGGAGACTCTTCTGCATCATTCTCCCCACTGAAGAGTCCAACCAACACAGACACACTCATCAACCTGATGTTCAGAGTGTTTAAATATATAGCTTTACTAATTATAAACAAATGGGGATAAAAAGAACATATAAAAGGTTGACCTGTTGAATGCAGGTTGGATTCTAATAGTCTGCTGAAGCAGTTCTGGATTTTGACCCAAAAGAAATTTGGCCAGGTCTTTTGGATTGTAGTCCTTTTCCAGATCCTGTAAGAGTGACAATACAGATTATATTGCAGAGCCGAAATAAAGGAAAGTACTGTCTATACAACAGGAATGTATGTAAGAACCACAGGCTAACAGGTTACTTTAGAGTTGAGGAAAGCTTGAACGGTGAGAAGCTCGTTGGTCTTCTGTTCTACCAGACCCAGGTAGGACATGATGTTGTTCTCACTGATCCCTGTAGAGGAGCCCAGTAGATCCTCTATCACTGAGCGGTCACACTCCATTTTAGAGAAGATGCTGTTCACTCCTGTGAGATGGAAGAAACTAAAGTCAGGAGTAGCAGCTTATTTTTATTTTTTATTTTTTTGCATTATAGGACTTTAATTTCCTGATGATTTCATGGAACATTTCCGGGAAAATAAATCTAATTTGATACTAACTTTAGGGGGAAATTAAACCCATGTAAATATCATTTAATATTTGACATTATTCAAATGAACTGTATGCTTTTCTATTTGACAAATTTCTTTCATGTCCATTTGAAATGCTCAAGTGCAGTAACTAAAAGACTACAGGTTACACTACCTATTTATTGAAATCAATTATTGGAATTATACTAATTGAAAAATGTCTCTGTCACCCCTTCAATTACTAAAAATAAAATGTATTATAAAATTATTAGGTAATTTCAAACCAGTAAAATAATAAATTGCAAACCTGTTTTTATCTCGTCCAGGATTTTGCTCATGATGCTGGCCTGGTTCTCATAGTCCTCAGCTTGAGACTCAATTTCCTTTTGTTGTACATCAATGTCTCTCAGCAGAGAGCGATGATCTTGCTCCTGTTGCAAACGTGCCACTCGAAACTGCTCAGTCTCTGCTTGTATCTGCAGATGCACACATTTCAGCACAGACGATTAAATATGCAGATAAGTCATGTGAAGCAACACAATTTTTTTCTCCTTGAATTCTACATGCTCCCTTTCCCACTACAAATTGCTGTCAGAAATGACCAATATTTCTTTCCATTTAACTTCCTTGAACTTACTAGAATTTGGTAAGAACTCTATGACCCTGGACTTTGTCCATAATACTGGTTGCTTTTAATCTTTGTGAACAAGGAATTAGGTGTATCTGTTCTATTGCACTGAATAGGAGTATAGGCTAATTTTGTAAATGTAAAAATGAAAGAAATGAATGACGAGTAAATAGAGAACACATACTCACCTGGCTGATGTGATCTCTCAGTGCTTCAGCCTCATTGTTTTGCTCATTTACAAAGTTGAAAAGTGCAAAGTTCCGGTCTTCAACTACACAGCGACACAGCAATACAGCAGTCAGATACATTTACATATTCTGTACTGAAACAGATTATTCTTATTATCAAAGTGGGACGTTGAATTTATTTAGCTTCAGTGTTCGTTCAAAGGTAGAGAACCTTTTTTCTCAAAGGAAAAAGATGGCTGTAATTATGGTGCCATTGTCATAGAAAAAAACATATGTTATGTCAGGTACTGTCATAACAATTGTCTTCCAGAGCCATAAAGACTGTAAAAAGTGTTTTCTTTGTGTATCAATGAGTCTGAAATGGTCAGGTTGTGTTGGTAAGACTTACCCTGGATGAACCTGGTGACCAGCATGTCCAGGTTGTCCTCCCCTGTCACAGTCTGGATCCTCTCAAACACCTCCTCTAGAGCGTCCAGCGACTCTTCCCCTGAGTCCATCCTTCTCTGCTCCTTCAGCTCTGACACTGGAAAAAACAAGAACCATTACCATCCACATTAGGATCATCCGAACTGCATAACAGCCAGAGGCAGCAGTATTATTATCATTTAATAACATAAATGATGTTTTCTTATTCACCTATTCCACCTTTGACAAACTTAAACCAACAATGCTATAGCTGTACATCACAATCTTGTAGTAATTTACATACATTTATTTTTGTATCAGTGCTGCTACTAGTGGCTAAAACAAGATAACAAACAGTGGGAAAAGGATCCTATTATTTCTATTTATTTATTATTTCTATCTATTTATTATTTCTAAAAATTTCTATTTATTTCTACAGTGTTCAAGGACTCACTGGCAGAAGTGATTGAACTGTTTCACCGGTGCTGGTTTCCAAACCAACCTAGAAAGGTTCTTGTTTGGTTTATGTTATTGATTTAATCTGTGGTAGTACAACGTTTACTCTGGCTTCTGTCTGCTTGTGAGTTATGTTTTCCGCACTGAAAAAGAACATCTACCAACAAAAAGAAAAACTAAACTTAATAACTTCTCATCGTTAACATGTTAAGATGACACAGACCAAAGGTGTGTCTCAAATCGTGCACTTCTGTACTAAATACTAACTATTTGAGTACATAGTGCGTTCACATTGTCGAAGTGCGGTCAAATGCAGTGCACTTAAGTACCCGGATGGTACACTCAAAACGGCCAGAAAGTTGAGTGTGGATAGATGGACGCTTTCCACACTCAACGGTCGCCATCTTGGCTACGTAGCGGAAGGGGCGGAGCTAACAAAAAAAAGCTCCACTTTTGCTGAAATAACTCATAATGGCTAGTTTTGGGTGTTTTTTAAAAATTATTTAAGAGCAAAAGTATGACTATCAACATACCGGTATATTTTCTGTTAAAAGGAGGGGGGTGATACAACAGCAGCATCGCAATCCTCTCATTCTCTCGAAAAAAAGAGGGCAGATACAGGAAACAATAAACACAATCACATTCATCTTGATGAATAAAGCAGAAATGTATTTTTCGCGGGCGACAATAGGTGGCGGGAATGCTCTCTGTCTGGGTGCAAATCACAATTTCACAGAAGAAGGAGGAGGAATGAGCTGTTGTGATCGTCATTTCCGGTAAGTACATCAATAAAATGTGCGATTTGAGACAACACTCCCCAGTCAAATTTTATGCACTATGCAAGTAAGTACGTAGTGTACAAACTGCACTTCCGTTAGTGCACTTCCGGAAGTGCGCGATTTGAGACACACTACAAGTTTGAAGTTGATCGGATGAAAGCTCTTGGAGGAGTTTGTTAAAGTACAACATGTGGATATGGCCAAAATCGCACTAATTTCGAACATTCAACACAAAATGGCAGACTTCCTGTTGGGTTTAGGGTGGGGCAACAATGGAATTTTATGTCCGCCCTGCCATGCTACATATGTGTATCAAGTTTTGTTAGTCTACGTTAAACGTACTGCAGGGGCTCAGTTTTCTTAATTTTGTAGGGCGCTAGCGAGCCATTTTGCGCGCCTATTCCCAAAACCCTTACAATACCTACATTTTCACCAGACTTGATGCAAGTGCCAAATATGGTGAGTTTTTGAATATGATAAGTCCCTCAAAAAGGCAATTCATTTGCCGGATAAAAGAAAGAATAATAATTCCTTCAGTTTCAATTGGGCCTTCGCTGCTTCGGCGCTCGGGCCCTAACTAGGCAACGCTAGTGTTTGCCAGTATACAGTTTGGCATGGGCAGAAAATGCCCAATGGATATAGACGACACAAACAAAGTTCCAAATGAAGATCAGATAAGATTGTGCTCATGGGATATATTGCAATAGACTGCAGGGATTCTTAAATGCATTCACAAAGCACAAGCTAATATTTGGTGAGATTCCGCACTAAACAAACATAATAATCACTACCAGCTTTATCAGTGTCGCTAACACTTTCTCCATTATCTTAATTATTAATCAATGGCTGTGTCTTACGCTGTCTATGTCCCATATCATGGCCATTATCCTGCCCGCTCCTCTCGCTGCACTTGATGGTCATAAACTCTTTCAGGCTGCACTCATGTGCAATAACCTCTCCAGTTCCTTCATCTCAGTGTTGTACTGGGCAAGGTCCTTCACTGCCTTCTCCCTCATCATGGTCATCTTGGACTTAGCCTCAACCCTAAAGTAGAAGGGCTCATAATGAAATAAAATATTCAACAACCAAGAGCATGTAATTTTATTTTTTTTATTTGTATTATGTTTTTTACATATTATTGCACAACTGTCTCATATCTAACCTGGCATCGTAAGCAGCAGTGGACATGTTGACAATTTCCCCAATCTTCTTGCGCATATCTTGCAGTTCCTACAACACACAAAAATCAGTGCAGGGACATGTTAAAAACCAGTGTCAAAAACTGTCTCTGAATCCCCTATGGTGTGACCTCTGACCTTGTCCAACCTGTTGTGTAGTTGCTGGAAACGAACACGCTCAATATGAAGAGTCTGCAACTCCTCTCTCAGGTGGCTGTTTTTGGTCAGCTGCTCATTGAAACGAGTCAAAGACTGGACAGGACATACAGCACATATAAATAATACAACAGAATATACAATAGAATATAATAATATGTGAAGATATGCACTTGAAAAACAGACAGAACAACAACTGAACTTCTATATGATAATATTAAGGGATTTGTCTGTTTTCTAGGTATTCTTTGGTAATAACTTGCATAACTCACTTTGTCCAGTTTGTATTCCAAAGTGCGTATGGCCTTCTGAGTTTTCCGTACCTCAGACTTTTGTGTATCACCAGAACTAACCTCGCCTTTTCTCAGCTCTGCCATCTTCATTTCCATGTTTGCAATCTGACCACATTACAGATACATGACATAAGCTGTGGTTTGTAACCAAACATATCAGTAAACATTTAATTCAAAGTATCATACAGAGTGAAAAGGACTTTATTCACCTCATTATCTAGCTCTTTTTGATACTGCTTCTCTTTCCCCAGCTCCTCCTCAAGCATATCTCTCTGCTCCAGCAGAGCACGAAGACTCTGGGTGTCCTCACTGTCCTGCTGTTGGCGTGACAAGCTCTTACAGGCACCAAGGTTTTGATGCAGCTCCTCCTGCTCCTTCAGCAGCTTTTCTATCTCCTGCCTTCATCCACATTATAAAAACAATCAATCAGACACACGCACGCACACGCATGCTTATACACACACACACACACGCACACACACACACACACACACACACACACACACACACACACACAATGTGATGTTTGTGTAGTGCTTATTACTGTTGTTTGCGGATCTGCTCCCGGGCCTGAATGTTGTAGGCCTGCCGATCTCCTTCCATGATCCTGAACTGTCTCTGCAGTTTGGCTATCTCTGATTCTGCTTAAAAAAACATCAATTTGCAATTTGCATCAACATCTACTATTTACTGCAATAATTACAACATAAACAACATTACCTGTACCATCAATATCCATCTCACTGCTGTCTGAGCGGGCACTTGTGGCCGATCTACCTCGAGGCATTGCTACACTCTGGATGAAAATAAAAAGGAAAAGTAACGCTGTTTACAAAAAATATTGATCTTTACTAGTGGAGATGTTATTGTCCTCTTACCATTAAGTTGAATCAAACATACTCTCATATTAAGCTTTCAAACCTAGATTTAAAGCGGAATATGACACTAAATGAGTTAGAAATGTTTTCTTGACTGCCTGAAAGCAGCATTTGATTGGCATTTTTTAATTTTAATTTCACATGACGTGTGAAATAAAAAATAAAACTTACACAAGGGTGAAATACATTATCTTACTTTTTGTCTAAATTATTTACTTGTAAAATACATTTAAAATATATAGTTTTTTTTATTTGATGAATGAGTGAAACTGCATCTCATAGAAATTTGTTTTTACCTTCACAAACCTTTAGTGTGTACTGCTGCAGATTGTAGTTTTAATTTATAGGACAAGCCATCAAAGCTAAGATACCCTCTGATGCACATTAGTTACTTTTACATAACAAAGGACTGTATGGTTCTTACTAGATGGTATGAAAAACTTGCAATTAGTTAGCTTGTTTATAGTTAGGTATCAAAGCATCGAAAAAAAGTTCCAGCTGGCAAGGACAAATAAGAATTTATCTCGCACGTTTGAAAAGTAAAGTTCTTACCTCCTAGGACACACAGCAGGCTCACAGTAGTCTGAGTTGTTAGCAACTGTTGTTAGGGTGCCCTGGGACTACCGTTTCACAATGTAAACATGGCACTTCCTAGGAAGACAAAGGAATGTCCCGCCCTGTCCTGCCTTACTCTTACTCTGATTGGCTTACATGATATTATTACCCTAACCACGCCTCATGCCCAGGGATGTATGGCTCATGTCTCTGTGACCCATGATGTAAGACAACGAGTACTCAGAGGCAGAGTAGGGCGGGACAAATTCCTTCGCCATCCTAATGATTACGCCGACCGTAAACTTATTATTATTATTATTATTATTATTATTATTATTATTATTATTATTATTATTATTATTATTATTATTATTATTATTATTATTATTATTATTATTATTATATATTTTTAATTATATATATTTTTTTAAGTAAAAACATAAATAAAAAGTCTTAACATGAATCCGACATATCTTATTATTAGTAAATCAGCCTATTTGTCAAAACTAACCCATTGATGATAGGCTTACTGACCTATTTTAATAGCTTAATGCTATGCACTAAAAATGTATAAAGGCTTTAGGACACCAACACAATATTAAGCCCAGTTTAGTATGCAATTTAATTTTATACAGAAGGGTCCCTGCTCTCTCTCTCTCTCTCTCTCTCTCTCTCTCTCTCAGTTAAGGGTCCTTGATTAAAAAAATCCTGCAGTAGGCCTACACTAAAACATTTGAGGAGGAGCTGCCATGCAAAACTGACGCTCTGTGGACAAAGGTGAGCTGAGTAGCTTGAGCGTTTCCCTACTTCTTACTTCTAAGTTACTCGACTTACATCAGTGGTTAAGGTTTTTTTAGTAGGCTAGCAACAAAGATTTTCCTATGGTTCTAAACCGTCTCCGGTAGCAATACAGTGCAGAAATACTCCGGAGTAAAAGTCATTTAAAAGTGTACTTAAGTAAAAGTAGCAAAAGTATAAAACTCAAAAAAGTACTCGTTTTGCAGAATAGACCTTTTCAGAATATTTGTTTTTATTTTCATTTATGACATTGTTGCAGTCATGTGTACACATCACTTTAATTTTGCAGCTAAAAAATGTGGGGGTGATGTTAATTGATATCTGATTGATATGTTGCTTTAGCTGGGTAGCTTATGAATTTCCCCAGTGGGGATCAATACATTCCTATTGTTTGATAGCATAATGTATTTGTTTCATAACTAGTAACTAAAGTTACCAAATAAATGTAGTGTGTCACAGTTTGTAGAAAGCTGGTTTAAATCCAAATGCAAATAAATGACCAAGCAGGCAGGTTGACAGAACAACAGGTGAGCTTTAATAACATAAAGCTGAACACAAGGAATACTAAATACTGCATATTGCAATAAAGATCAACTTATTATACCCTAATGTAAAATATGTTTCGTAGCCTATACTGTAGGCCTGAACTACCTGTAGTTTAATACATAAAATCCACAACACTCTTCATTAAGCGTGCAAATGTACATTTTACAAAATATGATCGTTACAGATATTTTCTTGAGATTTTATTTACAAAACTGCACTTTAGTCTACTTCTCTGTCTCTGTCTGTGGCTGAGGTTCCTCCTGAGCTTGTGTTAGTGGAACGCCCTCTAGGAAGGTACAGAAATGCTCTGCTGTATTGAGCTCAGGTTTTCTCAACAGCAGGTAGCATTTTGGGAAGTAGTAGGCAGCCACCAGTCCCAAGTTGCTTGCCAGGGTGAAAGAAACATGGGCAATAGACCTTTCCTTGTTACTCAAGCCTATATAGATCGGAATAAAGGTCACCCAAATCACACAGTAGATCAAGGAGGAAAAGGTGATGTCCCTGGCAAGGTTATACTGATGAGGAGGCTGTGCTGCCATGAAGGTACACATGAATGATATAAGGGCCATTACACCGTTGAAACCTTGTATTATGGCAAATCCAATCAAGGGTTCCACTGGACATGCCAAAAATGCACTTACAAAGTCTATTTTCATTTTTGACACATATTCAGACAGTGAGGGTCCTTCCTGAACATACCAGACACAGAGACCAGCCTGTACAGCACAGCAGACCAGCACAAACAGCCAGCTTCCAGGGCCTCTTAGTATATGGAGGTGAGAGGCGGCCGTCTTTGGGACCTCTGTCACGTAGAGTATCTGTTTAAAAAGAGGCAATTGCAGCCTGATTACAATTTTCACTCTTTATTTTGTCTTCCAGTACAGTGATATATTTGAATGTATTGTCATTTCTCACCTGTAGTGAGATGGACATGATAATGGAGATGGCTACTGTTTGGAAAATGGAGGTGAGGGGCAGCTGAAGATGACACACCACGTCCCCTGGCTGCCCCAGGAAGAGCAGCAGGCTGAGGCAAGCTCCCATCAGGCTAATCAGAGCCACAAAACTCAGGGCTCCCCCCGAGGCAACTACCAATAGGGTCCCCCGGTTTTTCAGGAACACAACACCCACTGACACCTGACATACCAGGAGCAACAACCCGGCCAGCATCATTGCCAGAGCCACGGACGTGTCCCAGGACAAAAATTTAAAGGTGGGTTTGGTGCAACTATTGCTGCGGTCCACAGACCATTGACGTTCAGGGCACTCTTTGCACTGGATGTCCTCTATAAGAAAGCACAACAATACATTTTTGAATGCAATGGTTTGATTGCATAACCATTAATGTCTTACAGAAAGTTAGATGACAAGAGTAATATCACTGTCAGACAGGAGAGTGATATATAAAAAAGCATATTTCCCAAACTATTACACTATTCCTTTAAATAAAGATCAAGTATTTGACAGATACCACGTTACCCTCATTGGCCTGGTAAGTGCCTGCCAAACAGTCGATACAATCAAAACAGCAGGAATGGAAGCCTTTGACTCTGCGGACCTGGCCTGTCCCACATGCTGCTGAACAGGTGGACTTAGGAACCTGCATTACAGTTAGGATTGTCATGACAACAATTACAACATTTCAGAGACCCAAACTGGATTAACCACAAAGCTTTTAAAGTATACTTTTAAAAAAGTTGATATCACGTTTCTAATAGATTGCTACCTTTGAGTTTGCAGTGTGCCATTTGAAAAGGGTTTTGTTGATCGACAGTTGTTGATAAAAACTTCCAACATTTATAAACTTTAAACCAGAATCCGTCCAGTCCCACTCAATCACATTATAGCCAATGTTTGGGTTGCCATTTGAGTCAAACTTTAATTGAGTGCCATTGATGTCTATAGAAGTATTCCTTAAAACTTGCAGCAGCTGCAAAAGAAGATTTTATTCATCAATTAGTCTCAATGTGGTTGAAAAAGGAATTCGAAATTGCAAACACTTAAATATAGCAGACAATACACAGAAAAAATATATTACCTTCCAGGGATATATTTTGGTTTTAGGTCCCTGCATGCAGGCAGTTGAATTGCAACCCAGTAAGTTGTGCAGTGCCTGTGCCACACTATAGATGGCAGCATACACACTGAAAGCTGAGCGCTTCACTGCATCGCCTGTTACCAAGGTAATATTAGCAGATGACAAGTTCCAACACTGTGGGCAGGGATTGTCAGGATTGCCTTTGACCTTTGGTGTGGAGAGGGACATATTTGCTTTCTCCTCACTAATTTTGGTGAAGAGCTCTTGTGTGTATTCAGTGAGCAGATCCACGGTCTGTACCTTGTTTAGGAATCCAATGATTGTTCCGATTGATTGGATATTGGGGAGGGAAGCCACTTGATCACTAATGACCCAACTTGAGCTGGCAATCCACACAGCTGTTACATTTCTTCTGATGACCTGGAGTGGATTGGATTGGATCATTGGTACTGAGTTGAATATAATCTATTCACCAATAACTTGTATCAATAACATGGTTCACTAACCTCTTGAATAAATGCCAAAACTGGCTCTGCAAGAGAAAAGACTACTACCACTCCGACTTTAGCTGCTTGGATATTGTCGATGATGTTATTGATTGCTGATTCAGAGTCAGTGTACACTGGAATCAGCCCTTGATAGGCCACACAAATAGACTTATTTTCTGCTATTTTGGAGAATTCCTGCACACCTCGTTGTCCATACTCCTCGTCACTGCCAACCACTGCCACCCAGTTCCAGTTAAACTCCTTCAGCAGAAGCGCCATGACTTCCACTTGCCATTTGTCACTAGGCACCGTACGGAAGAATGACGGATAGAGAAGCTTATCACTGAATTTGTCACTGGTGGCACCGAAACTAATCTGAAGTGAGAAAAGTCATAATATACCACTTTTAATTTTTACCACACTGATGTTTCCCAGCAATTCTGCATTGTTGACATATAAAACCTAATGAAAATTTTACTGAGGTTGCAGAAAAATGTGCAGTGCAAGTGGGCAGTGTTTTTTTTAATGTAACTAATCTGTTAAAATTAAAAGCCAAAAGAATTGACGATCGTCAGTGATGAATGAACAAATTAATTTTTTTCTGTAATACAGCTTGCTTTGTAGGACAGCGAGTAGTCATCTTGTTCTAACAATTTAAGGCTCACTTCCATCTGAGATCAAATAATCAACTTCTTGTGGGACACTGTAGAGGTGATGGTTTAGCCTCACTCTGAAGATTTAGTTTTAACATTGGGAATACTTTTTGAGGAAATGTCTATTCAGCCCAAGATGTAAATGTAATGGACATATTTGTAACAAAACCTGCGGCATCAGAAAGAATCCCAGGAGTTTTCCTATGACCGACGCCATTTCTGAGGTTAGAGGACCAATCACTGCTGATATGCTGGTCTCATAGTTGGTGTAATTACACTCCACAGATAGCGCTTTGGTAGATTTTGCAGTGAGGAACGAGATGGTGGGCTTCACGATGACGGCAGGTTGTTTGCATGTGTCAAAGATTTCATAACCCAAATTAATGCCAGGGAGCAAAATTGTGTTTGCGTTGATTTCATCCACTGCATATTTCATCACTAGAACAAGACCCAGTCCAAACTCATTTAAACTGTGGAACCACAGGCAGAAAAAACAAAACAAATAGAAGCCTTGTTATTCAGTTTACTCATACATATTGGTTCAGAAACTCAATTAATAAGGTCATTATTTCTCAAAGATGCTATTTTACACAACCTGTTACCTTTTACAGCTGATGTTGTTAGGCTCTGTCCTCTGGCTGAGGTTGCTGGAGAGGTAGTTGATGGGAAACAGCCCTCCGAGCATGATGTCCCCAGGCAAACTAAAGAGACTGGTAGAAATGTTGTGGAACCATTCAGGTGGACTCACACTGTAGCTCAGTCTGAATGCCCAGCACAAAACCAGCAGAGTGAAAGGAGCAGCCATGATGCAGATAAGCCAGAGACTGACACTCAAGTAACGAGAACAGCGTGCTATGTGTCACTACATCAGTTGGTGTATGCAAACTCACCTAAAACCCCAAAGCGAAATTGGTTCCATTGGCCCCTCCCCTGCCCAGCCACCTGAAGGTGCAACACAGAGTAACTGCAAATTTTGTGAAATGGTCCTTATAATATTCGCCCACATTTACATTTGTGGTATAAATGGACATGAAGATCAACTTCCCTTAACTTTTATAATAAATATATTTTTGTGTATTATTGTTTTTGGAAAAAAAAACAATAGCTGTAGTATTAATTGCAACTATTGTTACATTATTGTGATTTAGATTGATTGAACCTGAGGTCTGAAAGAACTGTGAATGGTTGCAACTTATTTAATGGCATTATTGTTTGTCTAATTTGCAAGGCACTGCAAGAGGAAAACATTTACTTTGCACCTTGTGTGTTTGTTCATTTGTGTGTGTCGTGCAAGTGGTCTTAATCTTTCGGAGCATTTTCCTGACATTTGCTTGTGGTTTGCGCTTTAACTCTCTTTGGTGTAACTATCTTTCAGACACATTAAGTGCAGTAAATTCCTTTTGCCTAGTTACACTGATTAATTATCACAGCAAAATCTCCTATTTATCACTTTGCAAATGTTAGTTTTTGTGGGTGGCTTATCATGTAATCTTAGGAAAATATATATAATATAATATATATACAACACTAAACCTGTCACTGTCACCAATGTGCCATAATGAAAATTGATACTGCTAACGCTCATAATAAGATATATGTTAAGAACTTTTGTATTAATTGTTTTTATTTTGTTGTTGTCATGTTTTGCATTCACCGCAGTGTTGCTTTTGCATGTGCATTTGCATGCAACACTGGATGTTGGTCATTCATACAAGGACATTGACATGGACATTTCCTCCCAATATATTTGCATAAACCCCTAGTAGATACAGTATGTGCTCTTTGTCCTTTACAACAACTATATTGAACAAGCCATATGATTTTGGTTGATAAGTTCCATTGTTATGCATGTCATTCTTGCTGTTACAGGTTCAGGATACTTGTTTTTAGAGCTGTTGGTCACATTATTTTGAAAACCACACAGCTTCTTTGTTTTAATGTGTTATTATCATGTAAAGCACTTAAACTACTATTTGTATGAAATTATATATATATTGTGGGAGGAAACTTGATCATCCAGATGAAACCAATGTGAATTCAGGGGAGCATGAAAGCACTGGTTGGAAAGCAATTAAAGTGACACACCGCTAACAGCTGAACCACTATTCTGCCTTGTATGCAACTTTCTAATTGAGTTGCCGTGTGGTGAAATAAAAACAAATGTGAGACACTTGAGTTATAAAAAGTAATAATAATAATATTTTGTATAAATATTTCCTAATTATAATTAAGTTCTTCTGAGTTAATAGAGATTAATAAACACCATTAAAATCAACCCAGCTTGAAGCTGTTTTGGTCATCTAAATTATAAAATGTCTTGCCCAGAAATGTTTCCACTGCCATTATTACTTTTCCATATTTTAAGCAAATATTAAGCATATGCAATGAATAATGCCTCTCAGAACCTGTACAATGACAAAAAGTGAACAAGTGAAAATTCTCCTTTTTGTAATGCAAATCATATTGTAAATAATCTTTTAAATCTGCACGGTGAACTATAGGCTAACCTGTCTTGAACAAAGGCTATATACAGTATATATTGTTTGCTGTTACATTACTAAAGTAAGGCGTCAATCAATGGGAAGGAAAATTAAGTAATTACAAAAACAAACAAAAAAGCGGACTGAAATTGCATAGTAACTACTTAATTGCAGCACAGATTAACTGCGAGAACAAGATGTGGAAAGTAGAAATGGAAACAAACGGGAGACTGCTTCAGTAATATACCACAAGGAAGAGTTAGGTCTTATCAATCAAATTCTTGCGTATTTCTCTGTGATGTCTACATACTCACTTACAAAGGTCCAAACAAAGTCAATTCAATCAGGAGAGACATGTTTGCAGATATGCAAATAAGATTGATTGTACAGCTCAAATAAAATGTACAAAGTCTTTGGCACTTAGACTCCATCAGCTTATTCGCGTTAGGTAGAGCATTGATTGAGAGTTAGGTCTCCCTGAAAGAATTTAGGGAGTGTTTTTTTTTTGTAATTGCCTCACATGGGCAGAATTACTGTTCTGTATCAGATGTGCATTTCATTTGATTGATAGGTCAATAATTATTTGATAAACTGGGAAAAGAAAGCCACAAAGCAATTACCATGCACAGCTTTCAATGTTACTTGAATTGACATAGCCTACAGTTGTAGTTGTCATTTATTAAATATTTTGTAATTGGTTATTATCTCTTTTTAATTTACATTGGTTTTAATGAGTTGTAGTTTATACAGAAAAATTCCAAATAGACATATTTGTGTCATAGTCATAGTTTTTGTTCAATTGCATTTGGCATTAGATTTCATGTCGCATCACAATATAGAAAATCAAGTTCCCCATCATAGTTTTGCATTAAACAATACACATTTATCTTTAGTGTGCACTGCTGCAGGTTTTTGTAATGATACCTGTCCGTACTTGCATCACATGCACATGTATATTTATCTTTTGAAGACATATCAGTTACAGGAACCGTTTGCTCAGGGACGTGTTCTGTTGCCTATCATGTTAGTCATCTTGACGTAAGAAGACATATGATGACACTCAATGTTTTTATATTTAATACAGATTGCCCTCTACAGTCTGCTCGTTCCATCTACGGATCATTCTTTGACAACAAGCTGGCATTGAAGGTTTTGTCCTCTGTGAATAGTCACAATCGCTTAATTTGCAGAAACATTTAAAAATCTCTGACTGGCTCAGTGTTGCTGCTCTGTTCTTGTGTGCAGACAGTGGATTCAGATTGAAATCTTGTTCATGTTTGAGAAAATTTCTTTCTCAAGCATGAATTCACCTTTTTCCTTGTTCTGTTCATAGCTACGGCAAACTTTTATTAATGCTCTGTGCCAGCGTCTCACACAAACACATCTTTCTGTCTTGGTTACAATAAAAAATGTCATGCAAATACTTTTGGGTTCATATGTCTGGGTTTTGTGATATTGGTTGAAGATTAATTTCCAATGAATCAGTCAGTCAATCAATCAATCAATCAATCAATCAATCAATCAATCAATCAATCAATCAATCAATCAATCAATCAATCAATCAATCACAATACAATGAAGGTGAATGGAATTCTGTTTGTGGTGAATCAGCACCTATTTTTCTAATGTAATTTACTCTTGAAAATCCACACATATTGCTGTCAATTGTTTGCAAAAATTGTTGCTCAAAACCTGAAAAGTTAGTAGTTTGGTCTGTAAAACATAAAAAAAACTGCAAAAAAGTCTTAAAATGTCTTGTTTTGTGCGACCAAACAAATATATTTAATTTACTAAAAATAGGTCAAGAAGAAGCAGTCTTACAATTTAGATTGTACAATTTAATTTATGTGTTCATCAAATTGTTTTTCTTGAATACATTAATATAATAAATGTTCAGGTCTAAATAAAAGTGACTTTATGTTCTTACCACTGGAGGTAAGAACATATATTTTTCATAAACAGTGGTTGACACATTTAGCCATCTGACTCTGGCTGCCTCAATGCAGCTCATAAGGCTATCAATCCCTGAGCGTGAAAATGTACATAGCTCGACCACTAGATGTCAGATGTGTGTATTGTATTATCTTCACCTACTGGACTCACACAGTCTGTCTTGCAAGTGGGGCTGTTAAATCTGGCACTTTACATGTACGAACAGATGTGGAACATTTATGATTTATGATGAGCTGGAGGCCCAAGGTGAGAAAATTCTAGACATATTGTGTCGCTGGTGATGGAAGTGAAGGTGGAGCTTTGTTTAGCGGTGTGAGCAGCAGGTACATTGTGTAGGAAAGGGCTGTTTGAACAACTGATAACAGAGGGAGTCAACCAGCATGAATACTAAAATGATTTTCTTGGTGCTACTTTGTTTTGGTTTACTCAGAATTTGTAGACACACTTTGTCCTGTAAGCCTGAAACCATGTTACTGTGTTTGTTAGTACATTTCCGTGGGTTAACCTTATGACCTGTAAATGAGGGAACATTGTTGCACAACATCGCTCAGATTGAGAAAACATAGACGTTCTTTCCATCAAAGGAATACTATTATGTGTTATGTGAAAAATAGATACTCTCGCACGTTAGGGTGCTTTGTGCCTTTGTGCCAGTGATAATGTACTGTGGCTGGAAAACATAACATACCACAAGTACCCCCTCTGTGAGTCCAAAATGGCCGTGACTGTTGCAAAATACTGTCTGAGCTACATTCCCTCCCTGAGAGAGACCCAGGAATACCTCCCTCTTTCCCTTGCTTCATTTTGCCCTCCTTTCCGTCAACTACTCCCCCCTTTGCCTGCACAGTGACCGGATCAGCCAGCTCTCTAATCTCTATTGCTGGCCTGAGAAACACTGGGCCTGTTGTTGACATGCTGGCCTCATACCCCACAGGGGCTGACAAATTATTAGCCAGCCTCTCTGTGCAGAGTGAGGACAGCCAGCCAGCAAGCATGTGCAGCCAGACCGCAGAATACTAAACTGTGCTGCTGGACATCTGTCTTGATCAGCTCTGTGGCAATAATGCTGGAGGAAACAGGGAACGACGAAATCCTGTTGTACAACGGCGGGGGTGGCTGGTCAGGGTTAAACCGGCTGTAGTGGTGCAACATTGCTCAGTTTACAACATCATGCAGAAAAGCTTGTGCGTGTTATCACAGCCTGAACATGTGTATTATGGAGGTGTTGTTACTGCACCATGAAGGGTTAAATAAAGGATTCATCCTCCCCCTTCCAGCAGTAAAACTTGTTCTTCTTCGTGTCTTTAGCCTATGTGTGTGTGTGTGTGTGTGTGTGTGTGTGTGTGTGTGTGTGTTCAACCAAAAGTGCCTAAAAATTAAACAGCTTTTTAGAACTGTGTTGGCACTGTCCAAGGGCTGGAACAATGATGTTTGCACTCTGGGTTGACTAACTGGCAAGTCAAAAAAAAAGACTCTTTGGTGTTCGGTTCTGAAAATATTTGCAGTTCAAATCAGGGACAAGAGTGTTTGGCTTCATCTCTGCCAGTCTGCTCTGCTACTTACATAGCAGGGAATATCACAGCAGCTCATGGGCTTGAAGCAGTAGGAATTTTATGAGCTTGTTAAATAATCAGAGTAAGGAAAAGTGTTTTACCTTGCTGACTTGCACAGTTGTCACGCAAAAAAGTTGAGTTCCTATTTAAAGTGTTGGAAATGTTACAAGATTTATTCAGACTATGAAGGCAGGATGTTAGAGCGGGGGGAGTCACGCGACAAGACCAAGGAAGTTTTTGACATCATTCTAACGATTGATTTGGTTATCTTTCAGTTTGTGCAAATGCAGTGTATACAGATCCAGGTTGTCACAGCTGTAAGTCTGGTGGCATTATGGATCACTGAACTGGAGAGATGTACAGTTTGTGTTGAACAACACATTGCAGACATGCACAAAGTAAACTTACTCCACACTGTATGCTGAATAGAAAAAGTAAGAAGTGCTCAGTTCATAACATGAACAACATTGGAGTTATTTGATTATCTGATAAGGAATATCATTATGGTCATAGTATAAAAACATATTCAGATATCATTTTCATTGTTTAGAAAATTAAATTAACAATTTAATAGTTTGATAATTGCATCAACCAAGATATGTGTAACTGATCCATATTATTGATGTTCTCTGAGGGCCTCAAATGGACATGAGTCATGCAGGAGAAAACTCATAACATCTGACTTTATATCTTCTGTTTGTGACTCATTCAGCGAGTTATCTGTAATCTCTGAGTTACTCTGCTCTCCTGCTGCGGTTTTGTACCTGTTGGAAATGCTGATGTGTGACATTTTCTAAAAATGAAATAAAATTGAATCTGCACAGCAATATTATATTGACAAAATAGTGGTGTATGGCGTTACACTGAGACTAAACATTGTCAAACACATTGAAGTGGACATAATATATACTTATAATATATGCTCTTGCTTTTACAGGTTAGTGTGGCAGATAGCTAACATTAGATCCTTGAAGACCCAGGAAACCGGAATAGAATCTAGGCTTTTGGTTAGGATCTTTCCAATTTTGTAAATAGACTTAGACTTATCTTTATTAATCCTTTTGACTTCCACAAGGAAATTGAAATCTGTGAAAACATAAAAATATGGCATTACAAACTGTCCATATACATATGCAACTCTAGTCTAGTATATAGCCATCCCATAAGAAAAAGAAGTAGCCATAATCATGAGACTTGCAGCACTAGTTAGCATCTAAACTAAATTTAACATGGATGTCAGTGGAGAAATGCTAACAGCGATTTGGATCTATTAATACAACATTAATGTTATGCTAAAACGGAAAATACACAAAGACAAAATCAAAGTAGATATTTACATGCTTCATACAGAAATACTTCCAGACTTCCTTCAACAAGACCACTCCCAACAATGACACACAGTGTTTTCAGGTGCTGGACTCTTGTAAATTAAAGCCTTTACCATTCAAGCCTAATTTAAAGTGAGGTAGCCTGTTTGTGAGCAGCTGCAACAACATCTTATACTCATAAGTGTGTGTGTGTGTGTGTGTGTGTGTGTGTGTGTGTGTGTGTGTGTGTTTGGGGGGTGGGTGATGGTTCTGAACAATAAGAAATTGTTGTCACTACAGGGCAAACTTTACTTTCACTTTATGTAAGAGGCTGAGCTGACATAGGACAGTGGATAAGAGTCATACAGTCAGAGAGAGGAGAGAGCCTGTAATCAGGCCACACTGCTCGAGTGGAGGAGGGAAATGCTATTCATGAAGAGATAAATGAAAGGGGATGAAAGCATGAGATGTCTGGTGCCGGAAGGACAGTCCCGACTGCATGACTCTTCCTCTATTAAGACCTCTAATTCCGTTTTCTCTTTGTCATTGTTGAACCTTTTCACTTCCGTCCAACACGTGAGTCATGCTCCGAGGCTTTCAGTCATCGGATGATTTGATGTGGGTTTATTAAAAGGAGGCGAGTCTCTCCCTCTGACTCAATAATTGCTTCCTTTTGAAGACAGACAGAGATCAGCATCTGCTGTGAAGAATAGAGGAAGAGGTGAGGGAGGGTAGGTTGCCTGTTTTTAGAAACATACCAGCTGCCACAATCCAACCCTCGGGGTGTCTGTCCTCCTCAGCACAGGTTGGGAGCTGCCCCATGCAGCCACATGCACAGTCATGGAACCTGACTCTGTCTCCAGTCATAGTCCTTTTCATGCTTCACACCAAAAACATATTTCATCATTGCTAAGTCAGTGGGGTTGGGCTTGTGCTTTCAGTTGAATTTTCTTTGTAAATGATTCATATCAATGACCTTTGTTATTATAGAAAAAAGTGCACTATAATAAATGAAATCACACAATGCACCCAAAGAAATAAAAGTAGAATGCCTACGTTTTGCAGTAATATGATAAAATGTACTTTCAAATAGGTTGCATGGGATTGTATGTATGTATTTATCAATGTCAACAATATAATAATTATCCTGTAAAATAATAATTTTATATTATTCCAACAGCTGTATTGACAACCGCTACTTATTTGTGACCACATAAGGAGTTACAGTACACTTATATTTGCATAAAGCCATATAATAGTGTTATAAACCATTGATTAAATGTTTGTATACTGTCATATGCTAAAAGAGTTGGAAGTTAAATTGTCACTGTTGCATGTTTCTCTACAAAAAGAAAAGATTATTTGAATTTTGACTTTTGTTAGCTTCTTTATTTAGATGTAAGAGGAACACAACATGTTTTTGTAACATGAATGGAAACACTGGCTGCTAGTTGCCTGCCCGTTAGCAAACAAACCCGATAACCCTGAACATCATTTAACTAGGGCAGTTTTTGCATTGCTGTTGTTACTCCATCACTGGCCTAAATGTTTTCAGCAATCACTGGTGAGTTGCAGATGAAGTCTGCAGTTTCCAGCTGCTCATTAAGGCTGCTTGACAGTGTATCACTATTTCAATTATTTTTAGTGCCGCCAGCCCAAGGGCAGCCATGTGGGTGAGAGGAAGGAGGGAAATATGAGAGACAGAGAGGAGGATGAAAAAGAAAATGGTTAAGAAAGAGAAAGATTTATTGTTTCAGGAAAGGGAAAAGTTTCAGGTGTTATTTTAACTTAAATTAAATGAGTCAACTATGTATTCTAAAGTCCTTTCAATTACCCTCTTTCACATTGAAACATTAATTAACCTGGAGTATATTTAAACTTGATAATTAATAAATATTTTTAAATCATTTGTCTTTGTCTTAGTGGAAACAACCTCTAAACAAGACCTATTATCACCTGTAATTAGCAAGTGCCACGATCCTGCTCTATAGGGCCAGTGGTATTCAGACTTTTTGTGTCAGTGTGACAGGGTTAGTTACCTTTATTCCAGTGTCTATTTCTTGTCGGTTTGGGGTTTTCTGTTTGTGTTCCTTGTTTCATTCATTGTGTTACTTTTTAGTTTTCTGTGCTTGCACTGTTTCTGTAACTCTGCATGTCTTCCCTTCTGCACATGTTCTGTGTCTAGCCTCTTCAGCCTGCCTGTCCCCTGTTTCCCTCGTTATTCCTGTTCTCTGCCCACTCCAGCTGTGCCTTGTCTTGTGATTAGCTACGTGTCTTATTACACATCCAACATATACAGAGCAACATTAGCTGAGGGGGAACTGCAGAGTGAAGTGATACTTATCTGCAGGATCGTCACTACGAGCAACTGCTTTTACATTACACATTCACTTGATCCATTGTTGTAAATATCATAAAAATATTGATTATTGCTGCTTCAATGGATAGGTTCATATTTTTTTCAATTCTTTCCTCAAGACAAACATGCAGGCCAAAGTTAGTTTTCCGTGTACACAATATCTCAGGACTGTTAGCTAGCTGAGCTGTAGTAAAACAAGAAGGGACTTTAAAACATAAAAGACTGTATCTCTGAAAGACTCCAACTCTAACAGCTGAACATTAGGATGCAATTTTGCATAGAATACCTTAGAGCCACAAGTTAACTTGATTTAATATTGTATGTGGCGTTTTCTTTTGCGGTGCAAATGTTCCACCAAAACAAGTTCCTTCCAAGAACATTTTACAGTTCCACCATTGATCTGTCCTGAGCTTAGCACTGACCCAGGGTAATTGTGATTAGTTTTAAGAACTGCAAACAAGTCAGGGCATTTTCTTTTGTTGTATCCCAGAATTTACATCTGGCCTATCCAGACCTTACTACACAGCTTTGTGCAGATAGGTCTGGCAATGCGACTATGTATGAGCCTGACACATGAGATGTGATTGTGGGAGGTAAACTCCACACAGAAACACTGCAGTCTAACCTGGTCAGGTTTATATGTACCAAATTTGGCACAATATGTTTCCAACACCAGGTGATAGAAATGTGAATGTGCTGTACTCACACCAGGTGTATTTTATTTGGATAGATGACTCAGTTGGTGCTCTTGAGACACAGGATTTACGTCACTCTGGTGACCTTACAGGAAAATCCACATTGCATTACTCCAGGCAAGTGACAATACCAGTCATCACCATTATCATACACTTTAATAGCCCTCACGATGACAGGCTAGCACTGTGATATAGGGCAGGGCTCTGTATTGGACTGACCTAACTCTGTTAAAACTCCCTTACCTAAATTAGGCAGAATGTCTTTTTGTCTTTTAGATCCCCAGTGTGTGTATCTTATCTGAACATCCAGATCTAACTGTCTCTTTTATGGTGCTAAATAAAACCTTTATCCATGCTTGTTATGCTTAACTCATAGTAAGTGCAAACTCTACCTGTGTCTGCTATCAACTTACGTCCCAAGAGAGATCAGTCAAATCTAAGCCTGGTCTAAATCTGTCAACGTGTAAACACAGACACTCTGGCTGCAGACCCTCCAACTGTCTCCAGTGTGATGAATGAAAACCTGCGAGCGGCGGCTCCTCCTGACTGACAGCAGGCTTGCGTGTGAAGATGCAAGCTGCCTCACAACTTTAACCGTAAAAAAAACTGGGTAAAGGGGTGGTGTTAGAGGCCTTCCTCAAATTGCATAACACTTGTATCTGACTTACTCAGAGTTAATTACACACCTTTACGGTGCAGCAGATCATCCTGCACTATTCCAAACTAAGGGAAGAGAGAGCGAGAGAGAGAGAGAGAGAGAGAGAGAGAGAGAGAGAGAGAGAGAACACAATAAGATGGACTTTGACTTGTCTGTTTGACTATTAGACCTTGAATTTATTTTAAAGATTTAAAGATTTATTTAATCAGTTATTCTATATTGTTATTATTTGGTGTTTAAAAATACATTTCTCCTATACTTTTTTTCTGCATTAATTTATAACGTCTTTTTTTAAATAACAATAAAATTTAGTCTGTGAGCAAATGAATCAGGGAAGAATCTAGATATCCATTAGCAGCTGCGTGAGATATACTGGACTGTCATGTCCACAGAGAGCATTTGCATCAATTTCCATTGGGTGAGCAGTCGGCCTCTCTTCCTGTGTACTGCTGTATGGCTGGAGTTGGTCAGTGTGTGAGGGTGAAAGATAACAAACAAGGAAGAAAGGAGGAGCTACTCTTCATACAAAAACAATCTCGATAGTTACATGGGTAACTCCAGATTCTATTAGTATAGGCGTAGCCCTCTAAGGGCTACGCTATTGGGTTTATCCCTTCGCGCATGCGCAGTCGTGAAGATTTTCTTTTCCCGCCCTTGCGTCCAGCACGGGCCTCAACTACGTCCGCATTTACTGTATATGTACACAGCGGACCCGTTGTTCGTCTCCCAAAAACATCAGCTTTTTCTTCAACTAATGTTCTGGGAGCAGGTGGCCCGTACCTTAGAGGGCTACGCCTATACTAATAGAATCTGGAGTTACCCATGTAACTATCGTTCTATTTATAGGCTTCGCCCTCTAAGGGCTACGCTATTGGGTTAGGCGAAGCTGATGTAGTCTATGCCACCTGCGACACAGGGCCAACAAGCCGAACATAGACCACATTCCCCTACAACAATGTAGGCTCAGTCAGTCATTCTTCTGATCAAGCCTGCCATGCCAATGGCGTGGCCTGAAAAAGTTCATAAGGCCTGCAACATGATGGCAGTAGTTAATCATTAATGGAAAATTGTGCGTGAATAGCCCTGTTGTGCATGCGACGGAGTGACATGATTATCTCCGTGCATGTAACGTGATTATGATCATGTATGGGATTAAGAACTGCGTCTCACCAAGAATACTCCAGAATGAGAGTGGTGAGACAGTAGAACAGTTTTTCACGCATCCAACACGGCATTACGTGTCGTTGACTGTGGACAGAACTGAACTGGACATGGAAGGTTCAGACATGTCCCGCAGATAGAAACGGATGAAAGGGCACGGGAAGCCCACGAGGCTGCCGCACAGATGTCGGCTACTGCCATGCCTTTAAAAAGAGCCGCAGACGCCGACAGAGCCCTCGTAGAGTGCCCTCGGATGTCGCGGGGGCTCTGCCCCTTCCATGCTATAAGCTTGAGTAATAGCCTCACACAGCCAGTTAGACAGACGCTGTTTTGAGAGGGCTGATCCTTGGGAATGTTCTCTATAATGCACAAACAGCTGCTGAGTTTTCCTGATATTTGCCGTGCGTAAAACGTATTGAGAAAGAGCACGCACTGGACACAACCGGTGGGAAGCCTCCTCCGCATCGTTGGCATGAGGCGGGGAAAAAACCATGAGGAAAACACCCTCGACCGAAAAGAACTAGTTAGAATCTTCGGTGTGAAGGAGGTTTGGCTGTAAGGTGGCTGCGCCCCGTCCCCTCTAATGGAGAGGCATGACGGGGAAATTGACAGTGCACACAAATCACTCACTCTTTTTGCTAACGTCAGAGCAAGGAGAAGTGCCGTTTTTAGCGACAGCATTCTGAGAGAAGCTTGTGCCAGAGGCTCAAGGGGCTTCCCAGAGCCGGAGCACTAGAGCAATTGGGGGGTGAGGGGTCGAACAGACGGTTTTTGACGCCTAACCCCTTTAGGAAACCCCTTCACCAGGATGCGCAAAAACTGTCCTCTCACCATAGCCTTCGTGGCAGGACGAGATGGCTGCTGCGTAAGCCTTGACTGTAGATGGAGCCAAATCGCTATCCACCAGAGTTTGGAGATACGTCAACACAAGAGGCAGGGGACACGATGTGGGATCGCGTCCCTCTCTGTGCACCAGCGCTGGAAAGCTGACCAGCGTCCTGCGTAACATGCTATGGTAGAAGGGCTCTGGAGCCCTGGATGGTGCGCACCACGGCAGGGGGCAAGCCCAATCTCTGTAAGCGTTCCCGTTCAGCAACCAGCCCCACAGCCTCTAGGTTATCACCGGGGTGGCAGATTGCGCCGTTCAGCTGCGACAGTGCGTCTCCCTGCCACGGAATCTGCCAGGGGGAGCCACCAGCAACTGAGCGAGGGTCGGGAACCAGGACGCGCTCGTGCGTCTGGTGCCACCAGAACAATCGACAGGTTCTCTTCCTGGATGCGCTCCAGGAGGCGAGGTATCAGCGGAACCGGGGAAAGCATATAGGAGGTTTTGGGCCAGGGCTGGTGGGAGGGCGTCGCCAAGGGGAGGGTTGTCCCGCGCTCAGGGAAAACCACAATGTGCACTGTGTGTTCTCTCGTGAAGCGAACAGATCTACCTCCGCTTCCCGAACCTGTTCCATAGCGTTTGAACAATAGTGGGATTCAATCTCCACTCGTTGTGGAGGGCCCTCCCCTCGACATCAGGTCGGCCGCCCGGTTCAAAACCCGGGGATATACACTGCTTTGAGAGACAGCAGATGACTGTGCGCCCATAGCAGGAGGCGTCTGGCTATTTCCAGCAGTTGGGCTGAGCGTATGCCGCCCTGGCGGTTTATGTACGCACCGCCGTCATGTTGTCTGTACGCACGGCGACATGTCTCCCGTCACCACCGGGTGAAGTGTTTCAGCACTTTCAACACCGTGGACAGCTCCAGGCAGTTTATGTGGGGAGAGGAGGAGGCCAGTCCCCTCCCACCACCTGTGACTCGCACATTCCCCCAGCCAGTGAGGACGCGTCGTGTACACCGTCATATATGACGTCACTCTGCCCAGGGAAACCCGGAAGACAGGGTCCGGGGATTCCCCCAGTATGAGTCTGACCGGAGGGAAATGAGGGATGGACAGCATTCGCCATTTTTGGCGCAGGATCGAGCCGTTGACGATGAAACCACCTTTGGATCTTCCTCATGTGGAGGAGACCCAGGGGAACCACCGTGTGTGCCGCGGACATCATGCCCAGGAGCCGCATCACTGACAGCGCTGACACTGTGTGTGTGTGGCCTGGACAACAGAGAGGTCAGGGCAACCTGTCTCGGTGCTGATAACCTGGCTCTCATTGTAATCGAGTTCATGTCCACGCCCAAATAAACTATTGATTGTGCTGGGACTAGAGCGCTCTTTCGCCAATTTATGGCAAAACCCAGCGTTTGCAGGTGCTGCAGAACCTCCATAGTCTGTAGCGCGCCTGCTCCCGAGAGGGGCTAGGATGAGCAGATCGTCCAAATAAAGAGGACTCTGATGCCCCTCTTTCGTAGAGGCTGGAGCGCTGTTTCCATGCACTTGGAAAAGGTGCGGGGGCTAGAGTACCCGAGCGGCAGCGGTTGTACTGGAACGGGCCTTGGAAGGAGAACCGCAGAAAATTTCCTGTGCCTGGGAATGATTTGGACGTGAAAGTAAGCGTCTTTCAGATCCACGGACGTAAACCATTCGTGGCGGCACACATTCCAACACGTGCTTGACGGTTAGCATGTGGAAAGGGCGCTCCATGATGTATCGATTGAACTGTGACAGGTCGAGGATGGGACGCAGTCCCCTGACTTCTTCGGTGTGAGAGCGAGTAAAATCCCCCGTTCTCCTCTCCTGGAGGACGCGGGAGATAGCTCCGCTCAACAGCAGCCCTTCTAGTTCCGACGTCATAGCGTCTGACTCTGCTAGGGATGATACAGTAGTCTCCAACACGCCCGCGAGGAGGCGGGGGAGGCAAACTGGAGTGTGTAACCCCGTGTTATCAGTTTTGACATCCATGAGTCCATGTGTGTCAAACTGACCCATGCCGCTGCGCTCTGATAGCGGGCGAGCACATATCTGAGTGTTGTTCACCGACATGGCGAGCAGGAGCGCAGAGCCCATCCCGCCGCTGGGCGAGACGAGTGATTGTGTCGCCCAGCCCCAGTAGGGCTTTTCGAAAGGGCAGTGGCCAGCCGTCGCCTTGTGGGGAGGCGGACACTGGGTTAACGTGTCCCTTGTCCCGCCGGCGCCCGTGGGGAAGGGGTGGTTGGCGGCGTCGTCCACCGTGGGTGGATCATTCCCGCTGCCAGCATAGCGAGGAGGCAGTGGTGTGCAGCAGCGGTCTGGTGTGTTGTGTGGGAGCGACTGTCATAACAGCACGCTGTTTAGAGCAAACAACGGCTGTTTGGCTGAGGCGGCTCTTTAGTTGTGAGTGTGTGGCCCTTAAAGGGCCGTTGTGTTTCAACCCTCAGCTGGGGAGTGACAAGGCGATCCCGCGTCCGTCATTGCCACCGTCTTTGCTGCTTGCAGGGTGGCTCGGGAGGCGGATTGGACCAGGTGGGAGCCGCTCTCATGGGTCTCCGGCCCCGCGTAGCTTGCCGGCCGTGTGGAGTTGGTTGCCGCTGCGGAGGGACCAGGTGGGGGTCCTGAAGCCGAAGCTTGGGAAAGCGCAGCCGCAGCAGGTGCTGTGGGGCGCTTCCTTTGTGGCGGTTGTCATGGCGGGCGGGGGTTGTGAAGGAGCCGGGGTAGAGCTCCGCGTCCTCCGCCCGCTTGATGGAGATGAGACGTGGCAGTCTGTAGGCCCCCAGTAGTCCATCGGGAGCTATGGGGCCGTACAGAAGCTCGCGTCTAACTTCCGCAGGCAGCTGGGACATGTGGAGCCAGATGTTTCGCTGGGCCACAGTCTGCCAAGCCATGACAGCGCCACCGTGGACGCCGTGGTAAGGGTGAGGATGGCGGTCATGGCTTTGCCAATTTCCGTGGCCAGCTCCGAGGAAGGGCGCCCGGGGTTGTGGCCATGGCGGAGGCAGAGGCCAGTAAGGCGATGTTGTTTTGTGCCGCCAGCCCTTGGGCAGCACATTGGTGGGCCGGTCAGTGACTTGGGCGCACACTTGATCTTGGGGAGAGGGCGGGCTTCGGTGGCCGAAAAAGGTGGCTTTCGGGAGCAGAATTGCGCCAGGCTCCCTCCAGGAGAGGACCGAGGAAATCCGCGTCTGTGTCGCCTTGAACCCGAGTAAACGGGCGTGGCGAGAGACGGGAGCCTTCAGTTTCCCAGGCTGTGAAAAAGCCTCCTCCACAAAAGGCTGAAGCTCACGAGCGCGGCCAGAGCGGTGCCCGTGAAGAAGCTGCTCCTGGGCGTAAATATCCCGCTCAAAGGCCGCGGCGGGCTGGCGGCTCCGCTGGAGCGCTATGCCTCTCAGCTCCGCCGCCTTCCTGATGATCTCCGGCAGGTCAGCGAAGAGCTTTAGCGGTGGAGGTTGGAGCCGACTGAGGCAAAGGGAAGGCAGGCGGTGCCCTGGCCGTTCGGGAGGCAGGGGAGCTCCAGTGGGAAGCGTCAATCGCCGTCTCAAGGCCCAATCCTCCCAGGGGAAGAGGGGATCCTCCCAGGGGAGGGGAAACCAGTTACGGAGGCGTTGTCCGAGAGAACTGAGCCAGCGGACTCATGCTCATCGAAAAGCGCGTCGCCAGTGGTTCCAGGGTGTCGCGGATTCCCGTTTGTCTGCCCAGCTGCCGTCCCGTCGCCACCAGCCTGACAAACCAGAAAAGTTTCCGCCCGTCGATTTAGCTCTTTAGATGACAGGCGGGCACTGGCAGGGGCGTGGCGGGTGAGAGCCTGGCCGGCGTGAGCGGCGCCGAGGCAGGTCTCAGCGGGGGTGGAGGTCCGGCGGCAGGATGTAGCGGTCCGGCAGGAGGGGCAGATGCGAGCACCGCTGGAGAGTCTTGAGCTTGTCTTCATACTGCGCGTTTGAAGAAAAAGTGGGAGGCGAACAACGGGTCCGCTGTGTACATATACAGTAAATGCGGACGTAGTTGAGGCCGTGCTGGGCGCAAGGCGGGAAAAGAAAATCTTCACGACTGCGCATGCGCGAAGGGATAAACCCAATAGCGTAGCCCTTAGAGGGCGAAGCCTATACGAAATAGAACAATATGTTTACATTTGGTTGGCAGCAGCAAAAGGCAGGTAGGGACATTCATTGGGCATATTTTGTATATGCACAAGAGTAAATTTGATGGCATGTACCTGGTACACCTGTATAGTGTACAGGATGTGTGTGTGTGTGTGTGTGTGTGTGTGTATGTGTGTGTGTAGCGTGTGTGTGTGTGTGTGTGTGTGTGTGTGTGCGCGCGTGCGGAAGAGTGTGTGTGTGTGTGTGTGTGCGTGTGCGGAAGAGTGTGTGTGCATGCGCGTGCGGAAGAGTGTGTGTGCTGAGGGTAAAGTGGATGGTTGACTCCACTGGAATGCAACGCTGACTCAGTCTGTCTGTCAGCCACGACCATGTTCACTCTGTGGACTTATTCACACTCTGGGACCCTTTCAAGGGGGCGGCCTGTTGCCTCATGTTGGATTTCCGGCAGGACTCTTGGAATTTCACTGAACAGAACTCTGGGAACCTCTGGGACATGGCCTTGTTTGGGTTCAGGCTTCACTGTACTATTGTACTATGGCCTGTAAAGTTGAATGGAATATATACGTAAACGTGGGGGCTCTCAGACCTTTTAATTTTTAGTCTTTTTACTGTTTGTCAAATTGAGTTCTACTAAATAAGTTTAAACTAAGTTTGAAGCCTAAAGTTATGATGGATACCATGGGCATAAGGGGTAAAAACAGTGTTTTAGCATGACTTTCTATTAATAATTTTAATTTAATTCACAGACTGATATTGATCGCGGATCTATAACTGATCATAGAGCAATGCATTGAGCCCAAATGGTCTGCACTTTTTTTTTTATGAAAGTAAGCAAGTAGGTGTTATATTAAGACATTCATATTATAATCACTGGCTGCACTGGAGGACTCAAGTTCTCATGTTTGAAAAGTATTACAGTAACACAGTCACAGCTTCACAGTGAGCCATAACTGAAAAACCCTCACAGCACTGTTTGTATTACGTCTGTCTGTAGCAATCAGACATTTGTGTTAGCGATGGACTGGGGTTGTCACGTAATCAAAGAAAAAAAAGACTTTGTCTTGACCTCCCACGTCCCACCCTCTCCAGACAGACAGAGCTCTGCTCTGTCTGTCTGTGTGTGTGTGTGTGTGTGTGTGTGTGTGTGTGTGTGTGTGTGTGTGTGTGTGTTGTCCTCTCTGGGCTCATCAGATTGCTACTCCCTTTCCAGATGCTTGCCAGGGAACAAAACAAAATCCGGACATGGTGTCTATCGTCTTGGGATTACCTGGTCCTCCTCTTCCTAAAAATGCTTCTTACTGTACATGTTAATTCATCTGTTTGATAATCCAGTGATGTAATAGATAAAAAATATAAATCTGACACGGGGTGATTCGGCAGCATTATGTGTATTTTTAATATTGATTTTGTTGATATTATTTTTGTTCTTTTACGAATGCTTGGCTGTTATTTGAATGGAGTATTTTTATAGTGTGATATTTATACTTTTATTTATATAAAGGATCTGAATCTGAAGCTAATTTAAATCATTTGCATCAAATCATCTCTGATCTTTGTTAACTATGCAGTAGTCATGCACTATAAATATATATATATATATATATATATATATATATATATATATGAAAAAACATGTTTATTTCTTTAGTATGCCTCTGTTGGATCTTTATGACTGGAGTTTAGCTGCCAAACTGTGTTGAATTTCTCACACTATAGTGTTGTACTGACTCGCTTCACTTCCGCCGGTGTGCTCAAGTGTCAAGTACACAGAGTCTCTAAATCAACCAGATAGACTTAAAATATGTCTGTCCGCAATTGATCTTGGAGGATCAGTGTCTCACCCTCCACCACCCCCACCCACCCAAGCAAACAGCAGTTTCCCTATTGCACTCACAGCCAACCAGGCTGAAGTGGAGAGAGTCACATTAATCACACTCCTTTATTCCCATGTCCTTTTAAAGCTCTAAATTTCAAATTGTGTGTGTGTGTGTGTGTGTGTGTGTGTGTGTGTGTGTGTGTGTGTGTGTGTGTGTGTGTGTGTGTGCACCTCTGTCTGTCACCAGTGCAGAACCCTCTTGCAAAGCCTCTCCTCTAACAGAATGCAGTTTGTGGCATGAAAGACAAACAACTCATGCACACACACCACACAAACACACAACCGCACGCACACACTTCCACACTACTTGAACCCTCAGGCAGAATGCCAAAATGCTGGAGGAATGTGACCCGGTGACCTTGGCTTGCAGACTTCCTCATGGAGACCGGACACTAGGATGGTGTGCATCGGAGCAGGAGGCCAGAATAGCTCCGGTGTCCGGTAACGGGAGACAGACTCTGTTTGTAAACTAGCCATAATTCACATTGAGAGCCTGCAGTGCACATATATATGCACAGACCCACAGGTAAGGTAAACATATATTCTCATATCCCGAGGTTAATCGGTGGGCAATGATGGGTAACATGAAAAAGGGGTGCTCGCTTTAAGTTCAGTACGTACGTTCTGTCCTGTAACACTGGGTTAACCTTGCATGAACACATATTTCTTCTTGCATGAATCCTGACTATCCTGTTTGACGTTTCAAGTTTTTTTCTTTTTGAAATACATGCTTAGTACAGAAAGAGACACGGTTTGACTTACTCAGTCAAAGTTTTAAAATATTCCAGTAAGAGAAATACATGTAGTTGGACATAGAATCAGCAATGCAAATGCATGCACAGATTAAAAAATGCAAGTTTTGCAAATATTTCTGCACACATTTACTTGCATGGCCTGACACACAATGATCTCTGTGCCAAATGGTTGCACAATATGCTGATCTGTTTTCTTCCTTCAGTGAGTATGAACAGTGGAGATTCTGCATCAAAGATGGTTAGGATAGAAGTGTACCACAGCTCCTAGCAATAAATATGACACTTTATATACACTACATACTGGTAGGTGTATTGTCAGAGAATCACGGTAACAAATATCCTTCCTTTCTCAGAAGCTTGTTGAAAGGTGAGTGCCACATAATTGTTTTGGTGAAATACTTTTACTAGTTACACAGTCTGCACATCTAACTTAATCTAATTAAATAAAAAATAAAAAAGTTTGCCCATTTACTTTTTGGAAGTGAAGAGACTCTATGTTTTCAAAACAGAAAAATCAATTATATATACAGAGACGTTCAATGTAAATCATTTTGTAATCTTTTGCACAGACAGGCCAGGGGTAAACCCCACCCTCTGTGCTCTGAGACAGGACAGAGACACAGATCAGGTCCAACCAGTCACAGATGACAAACCTTCAGTGTTGCCCCACGATTATCTGACAAACATTGAGCCCTTTGCAAGAGCCTTTCTTCAAAGAAGTTGGCTTTCTTGGTAACACAACCAACTTATTTCTGCAATTATTTGGAAAGTAGTTAGTAAGCCTGGTACAGATAATTAATTGGAAAAGCCCTAGGGAACTAATAGGAGGCTCTGTTCATATTTTGTCACTAAGAATTCCTTTATGTTCGTGATGTCAGCATAGTAGCATAAATTGCACTTTTTCAGTGTGCGGCAGTACACAAATGGGTTATCTAATTCCCCACTTAACACTTACTCATAAAGTACCTGACTCCTCTGACTCAAGAGATAGTCATCTTTTGAAGCCTTAGGAGGTTGTCTCCAGACCTGTGTGTAGTTTGTGCCCTATCAGTCTTGCTGAGCACACAAGTGCAGATCCTACCTGAGGCAGACGGTCTGGTGCCAATAGGTTGTAAAGCAATCAGACGATGGTAATATATGCCTCTCCCTATCAAAAAGCTAACAGAGCAGGAAAAGAACAGCATTTCTGTTGATCCAGAAACAAGCAGCACACAACCCCCACCCCTCCCCATCTGGCCCAGGATGGTCCATTTTGAACTCTCCATCACAGTCACTCCAGAAACACACTCCCAATGCTACATTCAGACACTCCAGGCCTTCCTGCACACTGGGTAGATTAACCAATCATACTCTCAGCTGTATTTGCTGGGATTGATTTTTATTATAGGAGACTACAATATGTATGATCCATTTCTATTCTTCTAAGTTTAGTGGAAGCAAAGTGAATCAAGCTGTGATGGTGCTACCCCCACAGCATCTATTCAAGTCAACTTTTGAGTGATGCCACTATCACTAGGGCAACATGTAAAACAAACAATGTGTGGGATTTAAATGTGTATGAAACACTAGACTCAAATCAGTCAGCCACACGAAATGCAGCTAGTGGAACAGAAGGACGTCTGCGCCCAGCCGCGTACTTTCAACCACGTCCTGCCTTCATAAGACAGTGTGGGTGGTGGGAGTTTAAAAGCTCTCAGACTTTTTTAAGTCCATGTTCACCACAATGGGGAGCTCTGTAAACAGATGGGCTTGCCACAACATTATCCAACAAGCTGGCATACTTGGATCCAGGGCTCACTGAGGTTTCTCCAATGAGGACCTGACTTGACTCCAGGGTGAGCTGGCTCCTAACTGTTTAACTTTTCCCAGGCTTTTGCTAACATTGTGGTTCGAAACAATGACAGGTCATGATAACTTTTAGAAGCTAATTCAGTAATCTGTCTAGGATGGCCAGTCTTTGAAACGTTTCACACAGGTGTTTAAAATCAAAATATACCTCCGGTGCTGACTGCTGGTTCATGTCCAGTTCTTGTTGTTTTCTTGCATTTGGCCTATCTGGCTAATACTGGAACTGGTACCTGCTCTTAATTCAATATAGTGGTGACAAACACAACTTGGCCCCTGGGCTGTTGAGTAATCCAGTCAAACACAGCACCTACTCCAGGAAGGTTTTTACATTGTGTGTCACGGTGTAGCTTCCATAGGCAGAGACAATTTCAACATATCCAATCAGGAAACACCTTTAAGCGTTGAGAGAGCTGGTAAGAACAGATTTATACACACCACATGTGTGTCGTGCCCTGGTATTTTAGATGTCGTAATCACAGGCTCTTATCTTTGTGTCCACAGGAGGGAAGGTTTTATCAGCTTGGCAATTGAAGCGTAATGTGACCATGGACACAGTGAGATGAAAACAAGAAAGTGAGGCAAGGTGCTTAAACATTAAAAAAAAAACATCAGAGAGAGTTTGTCTCAAAAGAGAGTTTGTCTCATTTTCTCTGCTCACCATACGGAAATGATTGACCCTGTTGTGCAACATGAATATAACTGATTAGAGATTGCAGAAAAAGAACGATAACAAGCACACAATGTGCAAAACAGTGTACAGTGTGTAGAACTACTTTTCAAACACAGTACAAAATATAGTTGTATGTCCGTTTTTACATAAATTATTCACTTTTAAAGTTGGAAAATGAAGTAAGAAAATCTGATTCACAAAGTGTTGCAGTTATTCACTGCCAAAACATGCTACACACCCTCACTGTAGCAGGAGTGACACTCATAACAATGCACATCACTACAAACTCTGCAATTGTACACTCTCTGCAGGGTCTTATGTCCTGATTTACACTGTGTGTCTACTCTAATCAGTGAAAACTGCTCTGAGTGATTTGGACGCTCCACTCTACTCTGGCTCAGGAGGCAGGCAACACATACAGTGCTGCAGAAGACACCCAGTGTAATGTCCCTGTCCCTCAACCATGTGCCAACCAAACCGCATGAGTTAAGCCTTTGTGGTGAGTGTGGGTGGCTTCTCTCCTGTGACTACTCCCTGACCCATCTTTCTCAAACTCCCTCACACTCTAACCTCTCTAACTCCCTCTTTTCCATGTGAATCATGCTGAATTTTGATGGTGGTGAATGTTTGTTCCCTCAAAATATCTCTTCACTTCCTGACCACAATTTGACTGAAGGTGTAAATGTCACCAATACTACACCAACTTTGGAACAAGAAGACACAAGCTATGCCAAGCTATAGCTGTATCACATGAGAGATCTGCATTACGTCACATGGACACGTGCTTATGCAAACACAAAAGGCCAGAAGACAGCAGGGAGTGGTGTTTGTGCAAGTAAGGTGTTCGGTGCAGGCCAGGACGTCCATCAGACTTAAGTCTTTCCCATCAGAAAATCCATTCTTCCCCTTTTTGTTCTGAGTAACAGGCAACCAGGGACTAGGAAAACACATCTATAGTGTCTGCTTCTTCTCACACAGACTGCCAACAACATGCTGACATACTACCATGAAGTGCTGCCTGTGCTCTGAGCTCTGCTATTCATCCTGTGCTGACGTTATTTGTCCCACTCTTACGCTTGCAATGACACAAGTGCATGTGAACATACTGTACGTGCATGGGAATGCTCATAAACACAAACTCAACACATTTCTGTTTCCAAGATGCTTTATCTTTAGCTCAGTTTCCCAGAGCAGGGGAAAAGCCAGAGGAAGCAGAACTGTTGTTGTCTCTCTCCGCTGGGTACTTCCTGTCCTGATAAAGGGCCAAGTAGAGATATCTCTGAAAAGAGCTGTTGGAACAAGGGATGGAAGAGTTGTTTTGGACCCCTTTCAATGACTTACAATCTTATCTGGCCTGAGTTTGGTATGCATCCACAAGTTAGAGCTGGGCATATTTTGAGAGAATGAGTTAGAGTCTCCCTTCTTCACCTCTCTGTTACAAATAGTAAACAATGTGCAGAGCTGCAAATAGCTCTTCATCTTCAATAGAATTTTAGCTTTAATGTAAAACATTTTTACACCATGGCTTTTATGACACTTTGTCACCATACAGAGAACAGACTCATTTCAACCTTTGATTGTTTGTTCTTAATCTGAAAAGATGTAGACTGAAAGATTTCACCCAGATTTGTTTGGTGTTTGCAGCATTCCAGACAATATTTCAAAGGAGCTACTTTCAGCACTTTAATGAGCATGAACATAATTAGTAGGAACACTTTGCAAGCTCACTTCAAAAAAAGATTGTAGCTATGCAGGATAAACTCAAAGCACTCACTGTGCAGCAGGAGTCTATATTATGGCCAAGCAGGTGTGATTACTTTTGCCATATATCATTGCTTTTTGATAAAGCACTTGAACATGAAATAATCTGTTATCTTGTTCTCCTGTCAAATTATGATACATTTCAAGATGCTTACTTTCAGTTGGAACTCTAATCTGAGTAAACATTCAAAGACAGGCCACCTCCCAGTCTGTCTGGTCTGTCTATCACTCTGCGTGTATTCTCTCTTGTTTATGACAAGATGGTGGCCTGAGAGGCTTAATATGTGTTTGTAGTGGGACTAATGTAAACATTAGGTTCCTCATCCTGACTATCATCATCTGCAGTCAGGATATCCAAGCTCATCCTTGTCAATGACACATGATTGGTAATTGGATGCTATTGTTGCCTACAAATGCAGGACGCATACAGATGTCTCAGACATCACAGACACACATACTTATGTTTTAATCAGAAGCTTTGTGCGTAGTGTAAGTAAGTGTATTTTGTGCAGTTATTGGAGGCTATTATGCCAGTATTTTTATTAGACAAAGCTAATAATCAGGCCATAGTAAGTCAGACAGACACATACTTAAGGGCATTTGTCTGATGTCTGATATGTTTGATCTCCTTAAAAATCACAGTGAAAATTTGAAAATACTTTCTCTACGTTCTGAGAAATTTGTATTGCTAAACATGCTGTACAGTAAATTAAACTAGGTTCCATTAGTTTTCTTTTGTAAAACTTGGTACTATTTTCAATACTTTTATAAATGTCTTCTGAAGACAGACACTTTCAGGGGCCTGGTTCAGATCATGACAGATAACATACACGGCTCTTTAATGCAAGCAGAGTGTCACAATGTGTCTTAACCACTTTGACATGAGCCCCCATTTAAAGTCCTTCAATGACAGTCTGAAGTCAGAGGCATACGTGTGAGTGTGATATCTTTTAGAGAAGTGTAAAATGACACTGTTTTCCTGTGTTGTGAAAATCTTAAAAAATGCTTGTCAGTAAAGGGGATTCAGGAGAAAGCCCCAAATGAGGATGATGTAGTAATTATGTCAGACGCTTTCAGTAAATACAGTTTTAGAGTGGGATTTGTGGGTAGAGGGTGTTAAGTATAGACTACTGCTCTCAAAGTGTTGCTTGTGTGGGAAAAATCCTAAAATCAAAATGTTCGACTTAAGCAAGCGCATGTGCATGCCTGTCTGTACATCTATTGCTTACCAATGTGTAAACTCAGGTATGTGCAGATGTCTACATGCACACATTTTTTCATAAGTTAATTTAAGTTTATGTGCACGTCTGTGTATACAACAAAGTCTGTGGTTTTACTTGACGAGGAAGTAACAAGCACATCGTGCCCCGTGCACACCTCCCACACATCTTTAGGCTCCAGAGGCCCTTGCAGTGTTTGGGCTGGGGCGGCTCCCTGGCTGATTTACTTCCTGCCAGGGACCACAGAAGTGCGTGGAGGAGAGTATCTGCATGGTTTGCCAGAAGGTTAAAAGAAGGCAAGGATAAACTATTTATGTTAAAACTCGTTAATTCTACATTTCACTGCCTCTTCAAACAGAAGCTGTCCGTCTTAGTGACCCTACTGTTAATTCACTGAATGCAAAGTAGACCTACAGGACAAAGCATGCACTATATTTAAGAAACTCAATCAGAATAACACTATTGCACCAAAGTAATCAGACCTAGAGCTTCACTTGTTACATGATTCAAAAATAGGGTGTACAGCAGTGATAACCCATTATTTTTTCTACAGAGCTGAGAATAATCTACTGGCTCCAAGATAATTATAGTCTTTAACTTGACTTTGAATGTTCTTTCCACCCAGAGCTAAATTTACAAAGCAGTGAAGGTGGCTCATGTGAAGCCTCCATTTTGTCTTGACATGGACCATGGTGTTGTATTCTTAATAACATATTATTTTAGTCATAAAGTAAAATAAATATGATACCATATGAAGTTTTAAATATCAAGATGGATAACAATATAAAATAAGTACCAACAAACTAAAGCGTTCATACTCTTCAAATCTCTCCACAGCTCTTCCTGCCCTGTATGGAAGCATCTGCATTTTTATGTTTCTCCACTCATTTATTACTTTTCATGTCACTGAGTTTCAAAAAACCATGGGTTAGTGTGGCTTTGCATTAACTCTTGAGAAAAGGTACAAATGATGTTGTGGTGCAGTAGATGGCAGTTTAATTATTCATCTGGCTTAGCTTTCAGCATGTATCCCCAAGGCCATTATAGTCCTCGTACCCTGACGATTGAGTTTAGCACAGGACTGCATTCCCACCCACGCATGGTTCTCCCCCTGGAGCGTCACATTTTTCCCCAAACATTATGCGTCTGCACAGCCAACCTGCTCGTAGAGGATGGAAAATGGGAGCTGGACCTCATCTGCATTTCTTCTGAACCAGTGAGCTCGCTCATTAAGAGCCTTGTGTGAGCGGTGATCCAGAGCATTTCTGTTGTGAGGAATTAATATTGCTTCTGCCCAGCACCAGATCAGGTAGTCTGGCTGTCTTCATCTGGGGCCCTAAATTTATTTGTAAATGGAACAAAAGGTACTCTGACAAAGCACATACTCTGCCCTCTATGACTCAGTCCATGTCATCAGACCCTGCCACATGCACTCTCTCTCTCTCTCTCTCTCTCTCACACACACACACACACACACACACACACACGAGAACACACAAATGGGAGAAACAGGACTTGATAAGCTCACTGACTGTAGCTCATATGTGAACTGCATCATTCATTACACATGTGTTTTTCTGTCCTCTTAGTGTACCAAGAGAGCAATGCTTTCTTAACCCTGAGGCTACTGATTTATACCCTTCTCCATTAGAATTGCCCCCTTTTGATGGCAAGCCTGCTGATCTTCTTGGTGGACAACATCTGAAATCTTTATCATCAGACCCGGGGGCCTTGGGTCCTGCTGTGTGCTGTGTTTCTAATATTCCCCACGAGTGAGGCTAAACCAGAAAATCAGGGGAAGCAATCCCTTAGCAATCAGTTGTTACTTAAGATTAATAGATTGCTACAACCTAAACCTTCGCCTCTATAGGCTAACATCAGGAACACCTGGTATACTCATCGGCTAAATGCCAGAAACTCTTGTTTTGTACGTTTGAAATACAATACAGGCATTACATTGCAGGAAACAGGTAATGTATTTCTTTATGATACACTCTAGGATTCAATAATCCACAACAAAAAATGAAAATGTAGTCAAAAGATAGGTGATGTTCTCTTTACTGAATATTAGTTGTGAGGCCGGAAACAAGGCATATTAGGAGCATGTTTCCATCTGTGTCAGTCAATCCTGTAGAACCCCAGTGGTGCATCCCATGAGCAGAGTTGGCTCTGAACCAGCAGCTGGAGAAAGTCGAACCAGCATGACATTCTCCATCACACCACAGCTGTCGTTTTCACGGGTTTCTCCCCAAACACCAGACACAAATGAGAGTGTTTGTGTGGGTGCCTGTGTAGGGGATTATGTGTGACTGTAAATGGATGCTCCCACTCTTTTTACTACTTCCCAAAATCCCAAAAATTACGAATTATTACAGCATGTTAGCCTTACCAATAATCAGCCATCATAATTACTAACATGACTTTGATTCAGTCTCAGTCATAGGATGAACATGCCAATAACTCCCCCAGTCTATTTCTAAAATGATCCTCAGGTCATGGAGACTAAACAAACCCTGTCATCATCAAGGGGGCGGTGTGGCTCGTTCCACCTATTACTAACAGCAAGTTGTGGCAGCACTTGAACCACTCAACAATGACGGGAAGTGATGCAATGATGACTCGTTATTGCTGCTTTTGATTATATTGTGCTCCAAAATAGAAAATACCTGTGTGAGGCAATTTACTCTAAAATCCCTGCATTTCCCAGATGTCTTTGTACCAATAAGGGAAGTGATTAATAAGTGAAGCAGCTGGAGGATTCTCAGAAGTTTGGTATGGTGAACAAGTAGTGCTTTAATATGGTTGTATTTACATTCTAGAGAGAGACGACCGCCCGTTGCCTGGGGATTTGTGTTTTTTTTCCACGGCAGGAGCCAAGTGTGTGGGTCTGCCAGACAAAACCACGATCTAGCAGTAATACACAGCGATGTGTCAGCCTGAGTCTTGGCTGTTGCTCACAGCTGCACCGGCTGGACACACAGCTCATCTGCGGCGTGAACCATGAAGGCAGGAAACAGTCATGATGTAATGAAACATGTATGTTTCTGTGTGCCACTGTTGCATTTCTCTGAGGCTACTTAGGGATTAACTGAGACTGTTTCTGTTTAAAATAGTTTATTGTTTATCACCTTTCAAGAGTCAAAAATAGTTTTACAATTAACGAAAACATTACAACAAGTCCGGTAAAATCAGTTCACCCCAATTATGAAAATCCATATTTTCTTACCTCCTTAGCTAGGCACATTGTTTTAACTTTATTTCAATCAGGAGAGACAAGTTAATGTAGTTAAGATGAATGTTTATTATAACAGATGATGTTATAATTAAGTCTCGGCACAAGGACTTGGCGCTTAGACTCTACATGGAGATTTGTGACTGAGGGTGGCTGATGAATCTGATGAGGCTGATGGAGCTAATCTGCTGGTGGTGATGGGGAGGTGTGTGTGTGCGTGGGGGGGCATTGGCATTTGCGGCAATTTGCACTGAAATGACAGCTGACAGCAATGGAGAGAACAGATTTAAAAAAAAATTAGCCTACATTCTTCCTGACTAAACTTATGCTATAGCTTCATTAGTCAAAGGAATAGTTTGGGAATCAATATGACTAGGGTATAAATTGAACAGGCTATATGCTGATTTTATTTCTCTACTTAATCCTAGTTTTTCTACTTACATAACTAGTGGTTTAGTAGAAAAATATTTCTTTTTGTAATATGAGTGAACTGACTCTTTAAGCTGCTTTTTAAAGGTGTCAGCAAACCTTGATCAAAACAAAACAATCACAAACTTAACACCAATTTACTGAAATCTTCTACTCATAGGCTTGACGTCACCTTACTTCAACACTGAACCTTCTGCTGCTGTGTTTATATCAGTGTGAACTTTGGACGCAGGCTAAATATGCACGTAATTTAAGTACCTCAGCAATCAATGCTGTGACCTCCATAATGAATAAATCATTTACACTGATGATACAGGTTATTTTTTTCATTTCCAACTCAAGTCCACCCTTTTTGTTGGTAAGTGATTCATAATAATCTGAGACAGGACAGAAGTGAGAGGAGAGACAGTTTGGACAGGAACCATATTTTGAGATGGAAAGAGTTTTACAGACAGACAGATTCAGAAAGATAAAGTGGAAATAAACATTATTGCATGCTTTATTGAACTGTATCTGATTACATTTAATTTATTTTCCTTTTGCACCTTTATTGTTATAGTATTCCCTGTACCATCCATCATATCCCACTTGTAAATTATTTATAATCCAAACTGTGATGCACATTTTATTCACATTCACACATTACTGTAAGTCTCACCTAGCAAAACCCCTTCTTCCACTGGTCACAACCAGCCCAGGGAATTCCAAAAATGTGGCTGAAATTATAAAGGGGATTAGTGATAGCCTGGTCCATGTGAGACCAAATATGTAATGATAAGCCTTCTGGGTTGAGGGGAGGGCTGGGAGGGGGTTCTGTGCACAAGCTGTAAAGGATTTACGAACTCAGACACAAGAACGCTCTGTTCTCTCTCTGCACACACCTCACTTTCTGCCACTATTGATTCAACACACAAGTTGTTTGTAGCCATTGTATCGCTGTGTTTGGTTAGTGTGCATGTTACTGTTGGGTTTGTATAGCCCAGATAGGTTAGGTGCCATAGTTAATACAACACCACCTAAGATCTAAGAAGGCTAAGTGACTAGAAATAGAGGGTGTTATGGATGGCACATCTAAGATTTTTACCTTAAACTAAAACACAGAAAAATCTATTTTACCCGATCCATCATGTAGCCTCAGTTATCTAATTACACTGTGTAAAGTGAACATTATGTCAGGCAAAGAGAGAACAGTTCCAGCTAAAAATCAAATGCCCAGGGTGATCTGATAAGCAAGCAGCTAAACAATCAGGGCTTCATGCAGTTAGCAGCTGTGCAGATAAGAGTGTTTCTGGCTCTGCTTCTTTGCCAGTTGTCTGTGTTATCTCTACTGGAGCCATCCTTATTACTGCCTCTGTCTCCCTGCAGATCTGTGCAGCTCACTTTTGACCGCAACACATATGCTTGTTGTTATTGAAACCACACAGGAGACACATTTGAAGTAGGCCTATAATATAGGTCATAACAAGTTTTTAAAAGATAAACATACAGGATGATGTTCCACCTTGCAATTATTACTTCATTGCTGCTAAAGAACTGTATGCAATTATGAATAAACATCACTCCACTGCATCAACAAATCCCTTTTCCGCTGAAATGTATTCACAGAGCAGCTGCATTTCTAATTGTTGAGGTGTTTACTGTATCATGCAATTCTCCCATCCCACTGGAACAGTTTATGAGCTAACTGTATCCTTGTGTACACACCTGATCCGTCCTAGGGATAAAAGCAGACTTTGAGCACATCAAGTTAACTTAATGCTCAAACTAGACCTGTGTTTATGTTCACGGGTGATTTTGCCAGCCCATATGTACTCAGCCTGTCCTGATGCACATGGACTAAACGCAACAGAGACATGTAAAAATGAAAACTGCGCCTTTAAGGGCAAGTGTGCGAGGCGGAGCCAGTGCGTCTCTTGTGTGGTGGAGCCCAGCCTATATGAAGACATAAGCCTATTGCTCACTACAATACTTGACTTATCAAAAGTGACACAGTTTAGCGGGAGCTCCACCAATTCGCTGGCGTCCTGTCCCTGATACAATCAGAAGACTATAGACTCAAATCAAACCCAAGAAACCGAGGAGCTATACTACAACAAAGGGGAGTCCAGGAGTAAGTCACTGGAGGAGAACTGTGAAGTTATTTAGGTGAGTTCAGAAAGTGATTTGACTTGTCTGGTGTTGGCTGCTGTTAGAGCCCATGTCTTGTCTATTGTTTTGTATGTTGGTGCCAGCACGACAGACTCCACTGATTGATGCAACCGGAGCCCCTTTTGCGATTATGTTGTTGTTTTTTAATTTTAAATATAGGTTACTGTATATTCTAAGTCATTTAGAGGTGTAACAAGCCGATATAACGAGGATTTAAAAAGTTCTGACGAAAATGACACATTTGTCAACTTTTATTAAGTCAATCCATCTTTTATGATAGGCCGAAATATTAAATGGTCTATCCCTTAAGTAACTTTGGGTCGATTGCAAACCTATAACCTGGTTTGATTCTTTTATTTAGTCTACAATATCTATGAGTAGCCTAAGCTCACATATTTTCCGCTAAAAACTAAATGGACATGACAATCAATTCTGTGTCATCAGTACCCGGCCTTGGCAGAGCTGACTTCTGTGTTGTGGTGTGAGTCACCTGCATGCTAGAGGGCTTTTAACCATTATTATCTCAATCCGGTAAAGTGAGGGGGTGTGCGCGCTGTTTGCTTGCCGCACAGGTAGAGCGGGTATGGTTGCTCGGAAACGGCTGCAGGGATGTCATGAGCGGGGTGTGAACTCCTTCTTTCAAGTTCTCTGTGTGTGTGTGTGTGACTACTACAATCCTGAATCAAAGGCAAACTATCTCCTGATGTTTTACATCACAGCTAACCAATCAGGCCTCCTCCTTTCCAGTAAGCATGGGCCCTGTGTTATCTTCGCACTCGCATTGAGCCTGTCCACCTAGGCTATTGTATAGGCCTATGCAAAAAAAGGCCAGACTTCACTATGTAAAGACTCACATTCTATGGTTAAATGATCAGATTTAAGTGATTTAAAGGATACCTCCTTAAGAGGGTTAATGCTCTGCATGACTAAACATCATTTGTTTAATCCTGTTGCCTGTAAATGCTCCTCTGGTTAACTGCCAGGATGAACTGTCTTTGCACCTGTTGCAAGAGGAAGCACAAGCCCCCCGGGGTTCATTATCGAGGATCATGTTGCTTCCCATCCCCGCCGAACCGAATCAACTGCCCTGGGCATGTGGAGTGCATGCCTTGTTGGGCAGTTTGGCTAATGCTGCTGACCCAGGCTTCCTGTTGTTTTAGAGCTTTGTTTCTCCCCAGCTGTCAGGGCAGCACATACATATGGCTCATAGGAGACCAGGAGCTAGAGGGCCGTGTTCTTCTCAGTCATCACTCCAACATTATAAGAAGGACAGCTTGTCCCTGGGTGTGCATTTTTGGTCTTCAGAAGAGATGACCACCAGGCCAATGGATGCACCTGTTTTACTGCATTCTGAAAAATAGGACTTCTTATATGGCGCCGACGCAACAATGCACGGCTGGTGTCAGTAAACTCACACATGGTATACAACAAATACACCTATAGTAGGCACTGTATACTTTATTATAACACTGCCTAAACTCATGTCTCCAGAGATTGTGACATACTCAACTGGTTAATCCAGTGTGAGTCAAGACATTCAGATCAGATTTTGCTTCCAGTGTATAGCTGACCCCAGAAATATCAATATGCTGCCAGATTTCCTCCCCTCTGATTATTGTACACATTGTTTACTCAGCCATGACACATACTTGACATGACACAGACATTCAGGTCATCTGACTCGAGGAGTTCTTGCAACATCAGGTATATCTATGGTAACTGGAGGAGCCCCTTCCTCTGCTGTTCAGGACAAGCGAGATTGCAGCACTGGAGGACAGCACAATCGAGTTTAAAATCAACTGTAAACATATTAAGAGTTGAGGTACAGTCTGCAGAAAGAAGTTTGAAAGTTGGTTAATGAGTTCATACCTAAGATTGCTATGTTAAATTTAGACATATATATAGTTATAGTTGAAATGTAAAGATCATTCAGTGAGCTGTTCCAATTGTATTTATTTATGAATCAACATGTGGTGTCAAATAAATCAAAACTGAAGCACTAATTACTCTCACTGTTTCCACTTTATACAACTCAACTTCTAACTTTTATCAGTCATCTACTTCAGGCTAGTTTTTGAATAAAGTAGACTTGTAGAATGAACAACAAACCAATCTGTAAATTGTAGCAACATTTTTACATCAATAATTGTGTTAGTTATTTTGGTCTATCTACTGCTTTTCTGCTTTCTTTGTAAAATACTCTGAACAGAACATTATGAATGATAAAGTGCTTTGTCCTTGTCGTGTGTGTGGACATGAGACCGAAAATCTTGTCAAACGCTTTTGTCATCTCTGTCATCATGTCGTCATAAGCAAGAGGCCATAACTGAATATTTGGTTTGGTGGGCATCAGAAACGGGGGTATTTGCACTCTATTTTAAAATGAGGTCTTTTTTGCTTCAGTAGAGAGGCTCTCTGCTTTCAGAGAGCCTTTTTTTCAATGTGCTACCACATGTTCTGTTTCTCTTCATCTGCTTTTGCTTTCAACCTCCTTTAACTGTCATTCATTGCTGTGTTACAGGTACACCAGAAGCAGGGGCAGCCAGCCAGGCGATCTGAGTGTTTCCTGACTTTGATGCGACCCGAGTGTGCCTGGAGCATGTCCACAGTGGGCCTGACTGCCCAGGAGATCTCTTTTCCCATAGAAAACCCCTTCCTGAGGGGCAGCTACTGTCACAGCATGGCTGGATCCAAACCCTCTTGGAGCGATCGCCATGAGCTGGACAAGTGAGTGTTCAGGTGCCACAACTAGCAGTCCATTAGGGGAAGATGTTTTAGAAAGGGACAGTATTTCAAATCTGCATGACATGCTGCATTTTTATGGTTCAGGTCAGTCAGAGATTTATTACAAATTACGATGAAATGTTATGTAGCTCTTAAACTAGTACTAAGCTAATGTTTCTTTTTTAACAGCTTCTACTTCAGTATGGACACTGCACACACAGATCACAGCTCTCGTGCACAGCATAAAGGGCCACCTCCACTGTCTCTAAGTCATGAAAGTAAGTGCATGATCTGTCATCTGCACAGTGCAGGTTTTCTGAAATACTCAAATGCTGCATTGGATGTTTTGTTCCTTTGAATCATCTGCTACATACTGGATATATTAAGTGGTTTCCCAGAAAAAGATATGAGTCCATTGGAGTAGTAAATTGTGATTGTCGTTAAACAACCTTAACAATTTTATACTGTGCCATTAATGTGATGGGTCTGTTTCATTTTTTTTTCTCTCTCTGACAGGACATAAACACAGTTTCAGCTCACAGAGATTACCTCCAAAGAAATCCCGGCCCTCCCATCTCTCCTTGTCTTGCAGTGCTGAACCATCCACCCCAAGTCCTGCTGATGACGACCAGGTGGTCCCCTCATTCCAGAGGCTCTCAGTGTACGAGTGCAGCAGTCCCCCACAGACGCCAGGCAGATGCTCAAAGCCTTTGCCCCCCATCCCTCCACAAACCGACATCTCCCCTGAGCAGGCTATGGACAGTGAGGTAGAATTTTTTACGAGTTCAGACGACAGCCGCTGCCTCGTGTCTGATCAGTGTCCAAAATCGTCTCCTTTTCGATATGGAGTCCCAAGTCGAAGGAGCTTCAGGGACTGCGGCCAGATTAACTATGCTTACTATGATGGGCCATTAGGACCGCAAAGCCAGAGGAAGCCCCAACAGCAGCATCAAGCACATCCTGCGCAGGAAGTGCGGGAACAGTATGAGCAGCAGCAACAGGAACCACCTGAGCCAGTTGTCTGTCAGAGACAGCAGGACAAAGCTCAGAGGAGGCTACGACGATCACACTCTGGCCCAGCTGGATCCTTGAACAAGCCTTCGCTGCTGCGCCTCACGTGCCACAAACGCCACACTCAAAGTATGGATAAGTCTGAGGTGCCACCCCCAATCCCTCCTCGGACAGTCAAGACAGGAGACTATCGCCGCTGGTCAGCAGAGGTCTCGTCAGGGGCTTACAGCGATGACGACAAACCACCCAAGGTGCCCCCAAGAGAACCTTTGTCCAGAAGCAGCTCCCGCACCCCCAGCCCCAAGAGCCTCCCAACATACATTAATGGGGTGATGCCCCCAACCCAAAGCTTTGCACCGAATCCTAAGTACGTCAGCTGTCGAGGTTTACAGAGACAGAATAGTGAGGGCTCCCCCTGCATCCTCCCTGTTATGGAGAACGGCAAAAAGGCCAGCACCACACATTACTATCTCTTGCCTCAGCGATTTCTTCGTGTCATTAACAGCCCTGGAGCTCGCAATACATCAGTATCAGACTCAGACTGGGACTGTCACACCAGTGGGAAAGCACATGTGGATTTAGTATAAAACGTTTTTAGTGGAAGTAGCAGAGTACTGAACTGTAAATGAGCAAAAACCACTTGAAAAATGGTGAAACTGGACGCTATCAACCCTCAAACTGCTGCTTTTACTTTTTATTTTTTTAACCCTATGTATTCTGAACACACAGGGTGTGTGCGCACTGTAATCAGTTACTGGTAATGTTGGAAAAGCTATCACAACCGAGATACTTTGTGTAAAAACAGTATCCCTGACAATAGATTGTGGGCAAAATTCAACATTGTAGAGCTTATTTTTGATGTGCTTTTTATTACATGACATTCAATACTGTGCTGTTTTTGATGACGTGGTACAGTCAGAAGGTACAAGCAGGCCTTGAACCTCATGTGTTCAGTGTTTTCGGTGTCTGGAAGGTTGAGGATGTTTTGTGAGATGCATTGACGCTGCTTTTGTATCTCACAAGAGACAGGTCAGTAATGTAACCATGTATAACTTAATGTATGAAGTCTAAATACAAGGATAATTAATTTTTAACAAAATGAAGGATGCTAGCACACAAATTTCTTTTCTGTTTGCTATTATATATCAACACGATATGGTTTCCCTGCCTTGATGAAGTTTCAGTTTTACTTAGGCCACTATATCTGTGTATTTGTTGTTTCCCACATGGTATATTTTGTACTAAGATGTGGGTACATTACTGGTAGCTACGCATGTTCCATTGGAATGTTTAGTGCAGCTTAAATGGTGTAGTTGTGTGTGTGTGCGTGTGTGTGCATGGACATGTTTGTGCATATGTGAACAGCAGTTGGAAAAGTGTTCTGGTGAGACTTTATAAAAAGACTTTCTACAATTGGTAGAAAACTGTCAACCATACTTGTTACTGGGCTCTGCTTATTTCCAGCACCTGCGTTTGAGTACAGCCCTCTTAAAAGTAATTGCTTTCTTTTAGTGTCCAGGTCTGTTTTGTTGCACAGAAATTGACCTGTTGAACAATAAGGGAATGAATGCTATCCTTACTGAAATTTTATCAAACAGTTGGAGGAGCTTATTTTTGTCAAGCTGTGATTCATTGCTTGGAACTAATTTGTCTCAAGTACTTCTGCACTTCCCTTTGAAATAAATCATATATTTCACAGAGTCCCTTTTATTAAAGGCAAAATCTAAAATTATAACCTACAAAAGATGAAATAACAGCTCCATATGTGACCTGACAGACAATTTAAATTCAATTACACTTCAGTTAAGTGTAAGACAAAGTCAATTCTACCCAGATTTTCTTGAATAGATTTTTAGATCACGCAGATCTTAGATCACAAAGATGTTGGGCTAAACTGTTAATACAGATGCATTACACAGACAGTGCAGGGTTTACCTACCTGACACAGACTTTCCTGTTCTGCTCATGCATTCCTGCCTTACATGATTGCAGTGGGTGTGGTCAGAAAGACTTTGGCTGCTGGCAGCCTTGAAAATGTATGATTTTGTGTTGTAATCGTTATGTAGATGATTCAAGAAGCATCAGGATGATATAGTAAATGTAGCACATGTATTGAAGTAACCTTTTGTATCGAACACGGTGTTCAGTTTGGGAAACATAACTGTTAAGGTCAAATATGAAATATACTTTTTCTCTCCCTCCTGCTCACAAAACCTTGCCAACACAATGTTGCTTTTGACTTAAATGTCTGAAAAATGTTTACATCATACACTGATACTATTTAATCTTAAGGTGTTCATGTCTTATTAGAAATAATAATACTGAATGAAGACTAGTTTATTAAGAAATAACCTCTCTGCTGTGGTGAAGACATGCACTGGGAGAATACAGTATGCTGTGTACAGTATTTAACAATTCCATTTGTTGTTATGAATTATAGTATATAGTCTTTAAAAAAGAAAGCAAAATAAAATGAATTATTTATGAGCCTGCTTTATTCTGTTTGTTGAATCTATCAAGCCTGAAATCTCAACTCAGCTGTTTGGCCTGTTTTATCACCCACACACCCTCATGCTGTGCCTTTTTGTGACTGGCCTCTATCCAAAGAAAGAAGAGTGACTTACAATAGTTGACTGACAATACATACAGTGTATTGCCTTCCTCTTCCTGGTTAAAACACGGTCTCCTCCTGCATGACTCCTTAGATGCTCTGTGCTAGCCAGCTTTGCACCAACAGGTTTTTTAAGCACTTAACAATGTTGCAAGTGTTTAACTCTTGACTTGAGTCCATGTGGTTAGGCATGGAGCCGAAACCACAGTGAGCCACACAGAGAATTAGCGGTCAAATCATTACTAATTCAGCTGCAGTTACAATAGCCACCATATAACCTCTCAGCATGGCAGTAACCATTTCTGTAGGTTTGTAGCAATTTACAATTATTGTCTTAATAGAACAAAAGACAGCAGTTGAAACTATTGAGGCCATCTGCAAACCTTTTCACCTGGTTTACTTGTATGTGAGCTGCTAGGCGACAGCATTGGTGGTGACTATAGCAACTCTGGCTGCACATTTAAAATGTCTGTTGGGGGCAGGAAAGGTCAAGTGCCAGATGAATTAACAAAGCGTGTGGTTTGTGAGTAGTGTTTGAGCGACACACATTATAGCATGACTGTGGCACGAAAAGGCATTGTTTTGTTCTTAGCCAGAACTCAGACATGTTACTTGCTTAGACTCCAACTGTTGATTTCACATTAAGTTTTTTTTTTAATCAAACTCGGTCAAAAAAACACAAGGGATCATTATAATTCTCTATTAAATTCAGTCACTTTGTGTTCTATACTGATTCTGTGGCTGATTCTTCTTAAACCTTTTGATTCCTGAATGAGCTTTATTTTGACAACACAACTTGAGTCTTGTACTTAAATATGACATTGAATTTTTATTCTACCTTGGATTTAATTCAGGCATTGAGAATGTGGGATTTAACTTTCAGTTGTAGCAGCTCAACTACAGCATACTACGGCCTCAGTTAATTAGATAGAAGTCCTTGGCTGGCAGAGCCGATGGATTAACTAGTGAAACCAAATTGTTTTAATGATAAGAATTATTACAGTAATTATGATTAATGCCTCATTAATTGCAAAACAGCCTCTGCTGATTAGTCTGCAGTGCTGCAGAGATTGACATTGATCAACTAGAAAATTACATAAATAGTAAATAGTATATAAAAAGTATGCTGAGTAGTAATATAACATATTTTACATGATTATTACATGGATGGCCTACTAAAAGGTAAGACACTAAATAGTTTAATGCAACCTTTGTCTTCAATAGTAATGTACTATAAAATAGGCCTAAATGGGGGCAAATTTAATTGGTTGACCTTTAACAGTGAGAAAAACTTTCTCTTCATATTTTAGGTTAGATGCTCAACAATTCACACAACATAACAATCCTAATTTATCTATAAAACATCTGCAATTATATTCTACATTCAACAATATGTTATTTTTTAGAATCTCCTTGTAAGTGAAAAGGGGTCGTAAACAGTACAATTATATCAGGCTATTGTGGCAGTGTCACAGAATACCTGAAAAATAATGAGAATCTGAGTCAGGAAAAACATTTTGCCAGTTAAAATGTAGACACCATTTGGAGAATAATCCATAATTAATCATAAATGGTGTAAATAAATATACTTTTGGTTATAGCAAGAAAATGCATATCTGCAATCTGTCATATTTTTAAGAGGCAAGAGAAGTAGAGTTTGTAAATTCTATGTTGGCTTCTTCTGAGTATTTTGATTCCCATCTGACTTACTAAAGAAACATGTAGCAAGGTAATCGGAAAAATCTGCTAATTAATTCTATTGCATGCAGTGCCTTTTCTTTTGCTGTGACTTTTTTATCATATGCTGTGAGGGGTGGACAGAGTTGTAAATATTTAACTTAGACTGAAGTGCTGCTGGTTAAATTTTACTCAGATCAGATTACTTGTAAAGAAAGTATAGTACATCAAGTGAAGGTAAACAAGTGTTTCTTCTGAGTCAGCCACTTGGTGTACACAAATAACCATCAATGGATCAGATGGATAGACATAAATGAACTGTATATTAATGTTAAGGACCAGCAGCAGGAATGTGCACTAACATTTCAGGGTACAGTGGCACAGTTCAAAAAAGAGATCTCAATGCCAGTATCCTAACTAGATTTACAGGAACAATAATATTGGACTCTTACAGTACTGATAAAGCTGTTATTAACTGACGCAACAGTATACATTTCCAATTCTACAACAGGACAGAGGTGGTCAACAATGAGGTTGATTAAACAATTAAACATTTTCACATCACTCTCATTAACTTTATAGATCATAAACAATTGTATTAAACGGTCTATCTCTGTACCTCTCTATTCACATGGCAATGGCAAAGCATCATTTAAACAAGTGTGTGTATGCCATCTAGTGTCAGGATATTGTACTGACATTGAGGGATATTGACAAGCCACTATTACCCTCTTTGGCTTAGCAGGGATAGTGAACATGATTTTCACTAATTGACACAAATACAGGAACCCTAGATGCAGACTTAAAAAACAACACTTGTTTGGCACAGTTGAAGTAGCATTTTGCATGGCTACTGTAGGTTTCCATTTAATTGGACAGATATTTCTAATCATGCATTACCTATGTATTTGAATGCTATAGATTATTGCATGTGTCACAGAGATTTTGTGTTATCAAATCATATTACTAACTGTTATGGCAAGTGCATATTGCAGATATTAGTCAAAGCCCATTGCATTTTTTTGAATACCAAAAACCTTCACATCTCAAAATAAACATGCTCCAAACCCCATGCCAACATTGATAAAATTACACTCATCTACGCTACCTTAAAAATATTTAAATCACATTTTATTCTTAGTATCAGTTTACACTTGGTTCCTATTGCATCTACATGAATTAAAAACATGTTTTTAATGTTTTATTATTATTTTGTGTATTTGTAGTAAATGTAGAACAAAAGCCACCAGGTCAAAAATGTACTCAAAGCAGTAAAAGCATGTTTGTGTATGATGAGGACATCAGTTCTGAAACAAATCCTGGACAAGAGTTTCAGGAAGTACAGAATGAAATGGTTTTTTTTTTTACATTTCTTACCCAGTGTTTCTCAATACTGCAGAGCAGCATTGCTCATGTAGTGAGGTGTGATTAACTGGAGTCTGAATAGACATTGGGTTTTTAAATAAGGGCACAAGAGGCTACAATAAACTACAATTAATTTAAATAAAGGCATTAATATAACCCATTACTAGTATATGACATCATGTGCAATATAATTGTGGTAGCGCACACTTATCTGTAATTTGTTTTATTGCTAGCATGGAAAACAAAAAAATGTTGCTGTCCTTAACCTTCATAGGGTTGATGTTCAAAACCTCTGGATGTTTTGTTTTGACCTGGAAAGACACAACAATGATTACATATTAATAACATTTTAACTAAAATATTACCTTTATCTGTCCTTGTACTTCAGAAAACTTCCAGCGGTACTGTATGTAATACCAGACTAGTAAACAAGTATACCTGCAATTGGGTGTCAACATTTTTTAGATGCGGCCTAAAACCTTTGATGTGTCAGTGTTTGCAAATCCCAAGTTGTGATCTCCTGGGAGAGAGAACATGATAATATTGAAATTGCAAATGTTAGAGTCCTTGTGGATCAATTGTTTGGCAGATCAGTGCTTACTAAAACAACACACCTGTATCAGAGAAGTCAAAGAAATCTTCCTCAAAGGCAGACAGTCTTCTGTTGTAGGAATTGCTTCTTCTCCTAAAATAAAGAGACAGTTCCTTTAGTTTCCCATGACAATGTTTGTAAGTTTATGATTGCAGACAACAAGAAACCACATTTGTTGACCATTTGCATGGTACTATATAGGAAGATGTATGTTGGGCATCACAACACACCAAACGCCCATATGTCTCTTTTTGACAATGACAGCAACGACAATGATAATCAAGAGCAGGAGTGCTGCTGCCAACGATCCAAAGAGTGCACCATAGAAACCTGGACCCCGACGGAAGAGGTCACACTGTGGGCCATAAAACTGCTCAAGGCTAGACTCGAAGCACCTGGATTGAAGGGCCATAACAGGGAAACGTTACAAAAAAAAGCTATTAAGAGCAAAATATAATATTTAAGGTCTTTGCAATTAAGATTGAAACAGATGTTTTTGCTTACCTACATGTTGGCCCTGTGTAAATGTTATTAAGACATTCTCCATGTTGATGACAGTAATCAGGGTTTGTTATGCAAGGTCCAGTACACTGCCATTGACCGTTAATGATCTCAGCAGTGTAATTAGCATGTGAGCAGGTCAGAAAAGGCTTTAGATCTGTGATATCTGAATGATGAAAAAGTTATGTATTTAGCATTTTTGTTAAAGTACCATAATACAAATATAGAAATGTTGACATAGATTGGAAGAAGAAACATGGACAGTGCAAAGAAACAATAAGTTCAGTACGCACATTTAGAACTGACAGAGTGCACTTACTTGTAATCTCAGGTGGCTGGAAGGTGAATCGATTTAACTGCACAGCTGAATTATTAAAGGCCTGAGATATATTTTTGAGGTTACTTGTGTCATTCAAGATATTATGCAAAACTCCTTCAAGCTGAGTGTTGACAAATTGGATTTGAGTTTCATTGTTTGGATAGATGTACTCTGCCACGCTCTCTGCAACAACACTTCCTGGTCTACAGTTGAAAAATAGAAAGATATTACCAAAAAAATGACTTGTACTTGATTAAAGAGTAATTTAAAAAAAAATGTCAGTAAATTTGAAATATAAACATACGATAACTTGATGACTTGAACTTTTTTAAACGTTTCTGGATCTGCTTCTTTGCATAGCCCTTCAAGCTACAACACAGGACATATGTTGTTATAGCATGGTTATAACAATAAATCAAAAAGTTACACATTAATATAAAAAACAGTATTGAACAAAACACAACTGACAAAGAGAAGCTTTATATAGTATCACTCATTGCCTGGTAAATAATAATAAGTATAACAATAAGTAAGTTACATGACATGAATAAATATTATATACTACTAGCATTAAGTCGTTGACAATGAAAAAAATATTTACCTCCCGTTCTAATTTCTTAATGAATTCTAATGATTGAGGTGAGCTTAGATCATTAAAAGCCGGCTGAAAAATGACATTAATTGTCAAAGTAAAATTTGCTTTTTGGGTTGGAATTGCTCCAGTATCTGCAAAACATGATGAAACCGTTAAATTGACACTGCAAAGATATTATAGACATTGCAATAACATTTTACATTCAACACTGAGGTAAGACATATCAATGCCAAATTAGACAGAATTTTAACATACTGCTAAAATACAATAACTTTTTGTTTTCTGCTTTCAATATTTTTTTTTTTTTTATGTTTTAGAATATTTTGAAGAACTGTATTTGGAATGAAAAATCTCACCAATATGAACAGGGACGTCATTATTTCCAAAAGAGCAGACATCTCCAAAGACAGAATCTTGACATTGGCAGTGGCATCTTCCAAGTGTTACGTTGAATTTGCAGGTACCCGCAATACACTGACAGTCCATACAGTGAGGAGTTGTAGAGAATGTTGACACAGTGACAGTAGTATTTAACGGGGGAATAATGGTAGATACTGAATGACGAACTGTTGTAAATTTGGTCGTCCTGAAGATTTCCACTGATGTCAAAGCTTTTGTAGCTCGTATTGATTCCGTATTTACTGTGGTTGTCGTTATCGTAACAGATGTAGATTGTTGATCTATCGATGGAGACATCATTCTTGTAGATGTTTCCTGTGTAGTTAACGGGAGCTGAGTTGTGGCGATACCTGTTGGTGTTGATTTACTGTTTCGGTCAGTAGTAGTAGTCGTGGTATTTGTTTTTCCATTTGATATGAGCGTTGAGGCTGATAATTCCTTTGTTGCTGTGGGTGTTTTCATTGTTGCAGATGTCGATTGTTGATAAGAGGGTGATGATGTCACTGTTTTAGATGTTCCTTGGCTAGTTAAATGGAGCTGAGTTGTGTTGATTCCTGTTGGTGTTGTTTCACTGTTTTGGTCGGAAGATGTTTGAGTGAAATGTGTAGTTAGTGGAGTGAATATAGATGGTGAATTTTGTGAGACCTCTGTATTTGATTGGGAATTTATTGTTGTTGTCGATTGATCAGTCTTGGTATTTGTTTTTCCATTTGTGGTAAGGGTGGAGGCTTTTAACTCTGTTGTTGCCCTGGGTGTTATCGTCGTCACAGATGAAGATTTTTGCTTGATCGATGACGACACTGTTGTAGATCTTTCTTGCCTAGTTAAAGGGAGCAGAGTGGTGATGGTTCCTGTTGGTGTTGTTTTACTGTTTTGGTCAGAAGATGTTTGAGTGAAATGAGTAGTAGTCGTGGTAGTTGTTTTTCCATTTGTGGTGAGTGTTGTGGCTGATAATTCTTTTCCATTTGTGATAAGGGTGGAGGCTTTTAATTCTGTTGTTGCACTGGGTGTTATCGTCGTCACAGATGAAGATTTTTGCTCGATCGATGACGACACTGTTGTAGATCTTTCTTGCCTAGTTAAAGGGAGCAGAGTGGTGATGGTTCCTGTTTGTGTTGTTTCACTGATTTGGTCAGAAAATGTTTGAGTGAAATGAGTAGTTAGTGGAGAGAATGTAGAGGGTGAACTTGGTGAGACCTCTGTATTTGATTGGGAATTTATTGTTGTTGTCGATTGATCAGTCTTGGTAGTTGTTTTTCCATTTGTGATAAGGGTGGAGGCTTTTAATTCTGTTGTTGCCCTGGGTGTTATCGTCGTCACAGATGAAGATTTTTGCTCGATCGATGACGACACTGTTCTTGTTGTAGATCTTTCTTGCCTAGTTAAAGGGAGCAGAGTGGTGATGGTTCCTGTTGGTGTTGTTTTACTGTTTTGGTCAGAAGATGTTTGAGTGAAATGAGTAATAGTCGTGGTAGTTGTTTTTCCATTTGTGGTGAGCGTTGAGGCTGATAATTCTTTTGTTGCTGTGGGTGTTTTCATTGTTGCAGATGTCGATTGTTGATCAGCGGGTGATGATGTCACTTTTTTAGATATTCCTTGGCTAGTTAAAGGGAGATGAGTTGTGTTGATTACTGTTGGTGTTGTTTCACTGTTTTGGTCAGAAGATGTTTGAGTGAAATGAGTAGTTAGTGGAGAGAATGTAGAGGGTGAACTTGGTGAGACCTCTGTATTTGATTGGGAATTTATTGTTGTTGTTGATTGATCAGTCTTGGTAGTTGTTTTTCCAATTGTGGCAAAGGTTGAGGCTGGTGCTTTTGTTGTTGCTATGGTTTTTATCGTCGTCACAGATGAAGACAGTTTCTCTGTTGATGAGGACATTGTTGTAGATCTTTCTTGCCTAGTTAAAGGGAGCAGAGTGGTGATGGTTCCTGTTGGTGTTGTTTTACTGTTTTGGTCAGAAGATGTTTGAGTGAAATGAGTAGTAGTCGTGGTAGTTGTTTTTCCATTTGTGGTGAGCGTTGTGGCTGATAATTCTTTTGTTGCTGTGGGTGTTTTCATTGTTGCAGATGTCGATTGTTGATCAGTGGGTGATGATGTCACTTTTTTAGATGTTCCCTGGCTAGTTAAAGGGAGCTGAGTTGTGATGGTTCCTGTTGGTGTTGTTTCACTGTTTTGGTCAGAAGATGTTTGAGTGAAATGAGTAGTTAGTGGAGAGAATGTAGAGGGTGAACTTGGTGAGACCTCTGTATTTGATTGGTAATTTATTGTTGTTGTCGATTGATCAGTCTTGGTATTTGTTTTTCCATTTGTGATAAGGGTGGAGGCTTTTAATTCTGTTGTTGCCCTGGGTGTTATCGTCGTCACAGATGAAGATTTTTGCTCGATCGAAGACGACATTGTTGTAGATCTTTCTTGCCTAGTTAAAGGGAGCAGAGTGGTGATGGTTCCTGTTCCTGTAGTTAGTGGAGAGAATGTAGAGGGTGAACTTGGTGAGACCTCTGTATTTGATTGGGAATTTATTGTTGTTGTCGATTGATCAGTCTTGGTAGTTGTTTTTCCATTTGTGATAAGGGTGGAGGCTTTTAATTCTGTTGTTGCACTGTGTGTTATCGTCGTCACAGATGAAGATTTTTGCTCGATCGATGACGACACTGTTGTAGATCTTTCTTGCCTAGTTAAAGGGAGCAGAGTGGTGATGGTTCCTGTTGGTGTTGTTTTACTGTTTTGGTCAGAAGATGTTTGAGTGAAATGAGTAGTTAATGGAGAGAATGTAGAGGGTGAACTTGGTGAGACCTCTGTATTTGATTGGGAATTTATTGTTGTTGTTGATTGATCAGTCTTGGTATTTGTTTTTCCATTTGTGATAAGGGTGGAGGCTTTTAATTCTGTTGTTGCCCTGGGTGTTATCGTCGTCACAGATGAAGATTTTTGCTCGATCGATGACGACACAGTTGTAGATCTTTCTTGCCTAGTTAAAGGGAGCAGAGTGGTGATGGTTCCTGTTGGTGTTGTTTTACTGTTTTGGTCAGAAGATGTTTGAGTGAAATGAGTAGTAGTCGTGGTAGTTGTTTTTCCATTTGTGGTGAGTGTTGTGGCTGATAATTCTTTTGTTGCTGTGGGTGTTTTCATTGTTGCAGATGTCGATTGTTGATCAGCGGGTGATGATGTCACTTTTTTAGATGTTCCCTGGCTAGTTAAAGGGAGCAGAGTGGTGATGGTTCCTGTTGGTGTTGTTTCACTGTTTTGGTCAGAAGATGTTTGAGTGAAATGAGTAGTTAGTGGAGAGAATTTAGAGGGTGAACTTGGTGAGACCTCTGTATTTGATTGGGAATTTATTGTTGTTGTCAATTGATCAGTCTTGGTAGTTGTTTTTCCAATTGTGGCAAAGGTTGAGGCTGGTGCTTTTGTTGTTGCTATGGTTTTTATCGTCGTCACAGATGAAGACAGTTTCTCTGTTGATGAGGACATTGTTGTAGATCTTTCTTGCCTAGTTAAAGGGAGCAGAGTGGTGATGGTTCCTGTTGGTGTTGTTTTACTGTTTTGGTCAGAAGATGTTTGAGTGAAATGAGTAGTAGTCGTGGTAGTTGTTTTTCCATTTGTGGTGAGCGTTGTGGCTGATAATTCTTTTGTTGCTGTGGGTGTTTTCATTGTTGCAGATGTCGATTGTTGATCAGCGGGTGATGATGTCACTTTTTTAGATGTTCCCTGGCTAGTTAAAGGGATCTGAGTTGTGTTGGTTCCTGTTGGTGTTGTTTCACTGTTTTGGTCAGAAGATGTTTGAGTGAAATGAGTAGTTAGTGGAGAGAATGTAGAGCGTGAACTTGGTGAGAACTGTGTATTTGATTGGGAATTTATTGTTGTTGTCGATTGATCAGTCTTGGTATTTGTTTTTCCATTTGTGATAAGGGTGGAGGCTTTTAATTCTGTTGTTGCACTGGGTGTTATCGTCGTCACAGATGAAGATTTTTGCTCGATCGATGACGACACTGTTGTGGATCTTTCTTGCCTAGTTAAAGGGAGCAGAGTGGTGATGGTTCCTGTTTGTGTTGTTTCACTGATTTGGTCAGAAAATGTTTGAGTGAAATGAGTAGTTAGTGGAGAGAATGTAGAGGGTGAACTTGGTGAGACCTCTGTATTTGATTGGGAATTTATTGTTGTTGTCGATTGATCAGTCTTGGTAGTTGTTTTTCCATTTGTGGTAAGGGTGGAGGCTTTTAATTCTGTTGTTGCCCTGGGTGTTATCGTCGTCACAGATGAAGATTTTTGCTCGATCGATGACGACACAGTTGTAGATCTTTCTTGCCTAGGGAGCAGAGTGGTGATGGTTCCTGTTGGTGTTGTTTTACTGTTTTGGTCAGAAGATGTTTGAGTGAAATGAGTAGTAGTCGTGGTAGTTGTTTTTCCATTTGTGGTGAGTGTTGTGGCTGATAATTCTTTTGTTGCTGTGGGTGTTTTCATTGTTGCAGATGTCGATTGTTGATCAGCGGGTGATGATGTCACTTTTTTAGATGTTCCCTGGCTAGTTAAAGGGAGCAGAGTGGTGATGGTTCCTGTTGGTGTTGTTTCACTGTTTTGGTCAGAAGATGTTTGAGTGAAATGAGTAGTTAGTGGAGAGAATTTAGAGGGTGAACTTGGTGAGACCTCTGTATTTGATTGGGAATTTATTGTTGTTGTCAATTGATCAGTCTTGGTAGTTGTTTTTCCAATTGTGGCAAAGGTTGAGGCTGGTGCTTTTGTTGTTGCTATGGTTTTTATCGTCGTCACAGATGAAGACAGTTTCTCTGTTGATGAGGACATTGTTGTAGATCTTTCTTGCCTAGTTAAAGGGAGCAGAGTGGTGATGGTTCCTGTTGGTGTTGTTTTACTGTTTTGGTCAGAAGATGTTTGAGTGAAATGAGTAGTAGTCGTGGTAGTTGTTTTTCCATTTGTGGTGAGCGTTGTGGCTGATAATTCTTTTGTTGCTGTGGGTGTTTTCATTGTTGCAGATGTCGATTGTTGATCAGCGGGTGATGATGTCACTTTTTTAGATGTTCCCTGGCTAGTTAAAGGGATCTGAGTTGTGATGGTTCCTGTTGGTGTTGTTTCACTGTTTTGGTCAGAAGATGTTTGAGTGAAATGAGTAGTTAGTGGAGAGAATGTAGAGCGTGAACTTGGTGAGAACTGTGTATTTGATTGGGAATTTATTGTTGTTGTCGATTGATCAGTCTTGGTATTTGTTTTTCCATTTGTGATAAGGGTGGAGGCTTTTAATTCTGTTGTTGCACTGGGTGTTATCGTCGTCACAGATGAAGATTTTTGCTCGATCGATGACGACACTGTTGTAGATCTTTCTTGCCTAGTTAAAGGGAGCAGAGTGGTGATGGTTCCTGTTTGTGTTGTTTCACTGATTTGGTCAGAAAATGTTTGAGTGAAATGAGTAGTTAGTGGAGAGAATGTAGAGGGTGAACTTGGTGAGACCTCTGTATTTGATTGGGAATTTATTGTTGTTGTCGATTGATCAGTCTTGGTAGTTGTTTTTCCATTTGTGGTAAGGGTGGAGGCTTTTAATTCTGTTGTTGCCCTGGGTGTTATCGTCGTCACAGATGAAGATTTTTGCTCGATCGATGACGACACTGTTGTAGATCTTTCTTGCCTAGTTAAAGGGAGCAGAGTGGTGATGGTTCCTGTTGGTGTTGTTTTACTGTTTTGGTCAGAAGATGTTTGAGTGAAATGAGTATTAGTCGTGGTAGTTGTTTTTCCATTTGTGGTGAGCGTTGTGGCTGATAATTCTTTTGTTGCTGTGGGTGTTTTCATTGTTGCAGATGTCGATTGTTGATCAGCGGGTGATGATGTCACTTTTTTAGATGTTCCCTGGCTAGTTAAAGGGAGCTGAGTTGTGATGGTTCCTGTTGGTGTTGTTTCACTGTTTTGGTCAGAAGATGTTTGAGTGAAATGAGTAGTTAGTGGAGAGAATGTAGAGGGTGAACTTGGTGAGACCTCTGTATTTGATTGGGAATTTATTGTTGTTGTCAATTGATCAGTCTTGGTAGTTGTTTTTCCAATTGTGGCAAAGGTTGAGGCTGGTGCTTTTGTTGTTGCTATGGTTTTTATCGTCGTCACAGATGAAGACAGTTTCTCTGTTGATGAGGACATTGTTGTAGATCTTTCTTGCCTAGTTAAAGGGAGCAGAGTGGTGATGGTTCCTGTTGGTGTTGTTTTACTGTTTTGGTCAGAAGATGTTTGAGTGAAATGAGTAGTAGTCGTGGTAGTTGTTTTTCCATTTGTGGTGAGCGTTGAGGCTGATAATTCTTTTGTTGCTGTGGGTGTTTTCATTGTTGCAGATGTCGATTGTTGATCAGCGGGTGATGATGTCACTTTTTTAGATATTCCTTGGCTAGTTGAAGGGAGATGAGTTGTGTTGATTACTGTTGGTGTTGTTTCACTGTTTTGGTCAGAAGATGTTTGAGTGAAATGAGTAGTTGTCGTGGTAGTTGTTTTTCCATTTGTGGTGAGCGTTGAGGGTGATAATTCTTTTGTTGCTGTGGGTGTAATCATTGTTGCAGATGTCGATTGTTGATCAGCGGGTGATGATGTCACTGTTTTAGATGTTCCTTGGCTAGTTAAAGGGAGCTGAGTTGTGTTGATTCCTGTTGGTGTTGTTTCACTGTTTTGGTCGGAAGATGTTTGAGTGAAATGTGTAGTTAGTGGAGACAATGTAGAGGGTGAACTTGATGAGACCTCTGTATTTGATTGGGAATTTATTGTTGTTGTCGATTGATCAGTATTGGTATTTGTTTTTCCATTTGTGATAAGGGTGGAGGCTTTTAATTCTGTTGTTGCCCTGGGTGTTATCGTTGTCACAGATGAAGATTTTTGCTCGATCGATGACGACACAGTTGTAGATCTTTCTTGCCTAGTTAAAGGGAGCAGAGTGGTGATGGTTCCTGTTGGTGTTGTTTTACTGTTTTGGTCAGAAGATGTTTGAGTGAAATGAGTAGTTAGTGGAGAGAATGTAGAGGGTGAACTTGGTGAGACCTCTGTATTTGATTGGGAATTTATTGTTGTTGTTGATTGATCAGTCTTGGTAGTTGTTTTTCCAATTGTGGCAAAGGTTGAGGCTGGTGCTTTTGTTGTTGCTATGGTTTTTATCGTCGTCACAGATGAAGACAGTTTCTCTGTTGATGAGGACATTGTTGTAGATCCTTCTTGCCTAGTTAAAGGGAGCAGAGTGGTGATGGTTCCTGTTGGTGTTGTTTTACTGTTTTGGTCAGAAGATGTTTGAGTGAAATGAGTAGTAGTCGTGGTAGTTGTTTTTCCATTTGTGGTGAGCGTTGTGGCTGATAATTCTTTTGTTGCTGTGGGTGTTTTCATTGTTGCAGATGTCGATTGTTGATCAGCGGGTGATGATGTCACTTTTTAGATGTTCCTGGCTAGTTAAAGGGAGCTGAGTTGTGATGGTTCCTGTTGGTGTTGTTTCACTGTTTTGGTCAGAAGATGTTTGAGTGAAATGAGTAGTTAGTGGAGAGAATGTAGAGGGTGAACTTGGTGAGACCTCTGTATTTGATTGGGAATTTATTGTTGTTGTCGATTGATCAGTCTTGGTAGTTGTTTTTCCAATTGTGGCAAAGGTTGAGGCTGGTGCTTTTGTTGTTGCTATGGTTTTTATCGTCGTCACAGATGAAGACAGTTTCTTTGTTGATGAGGACATTGTTGTAGATCTTTCTTGCCTAGTTAAAGGGAGCAGAGTGGTGATGGTTCCTGTTGGTGTTGTTTTACTGTTTTGGTCAGAAGATGTTTGAGTGAAATGAGTAGTAGTCGTGGTAGTTGTTTTTCCATTTGTGGTGAGTGTTGTGGCTGATAATTCTTTTGTTGCTGTGGGTGTTTTCATTGTTGCAGATGTCGATTGTTGATCAGCGGGTGATGATGTCACTTTTTTAGATGTTCCCTGGCTAGTTAAAGGGAGCAGAGTGGTGATGGTTCCTGTTGGTGTTGTTTCACTGTTTTGGTCAGAAGATGTTTGAGTGAAATGAGTAGTTAGTGGAGAGAATTTAGAGGGTGAACTTGGTGAGACCTCTGTATTTGATTGGGAATTTATTGTTGTTGTCAATTGATCAGTCTTGGTAGTTGTTTTTCCAATTGTGGCAAAGGTTGAGGCTGGTGCTTTTGTTGTTGCTATGGTTTTTATCGTCGTCACAGATGAAGACAGTTTCTCTGTTGATGAGGACATTGTTGTAGATCTTTCTTGCCTAGTTAAAGGGAGCAGAGTGGTGATGGTTCCTGTTGGTGTTGTTTTACTGTTTTGGTCAGAAGATGTTTGAGTGAAATGAGTAGTAGTCGTGGTAGTTGTTTTTCCATTTGTGGTGAGCGTTGTGGCTGATAATTCTTTTGTTGCTGTGGGTGTTTTCATTGTTGCAGATGTCGATTGTTGATCAGCGGGTGATGATGTCACTTTTTAGATGTTCCTGGCTAGTTAAAGGGATCTGAGTTGTGATGGTTCCTGTTGGTGTTGTTTCACTGTTTTGGTCAGAAGATGTTTGAGTGAAATGAGTAGTTAGTGGAGAGAATGTAGAGCGTGAACTTGGTGAGAACTGTGTATTTGATTGGGAATTTATTGTTGTTGTCGATTGATCAGTCTTGGTATTTGTTTTTCCATTTGTGATAAGGGTGGAGGCTTTTAATTCTGTTGTTGCACTGGGTGTTATCGTCGTCACAGATGAAGATTTTTGCTCGATCGATGACGACACTGTTGTAGATCTTTCTTGCCTAGTTAAAGGGAGCAGAGTGGTGATGGTTCCTGTTTGTGTTGTTTCACTGATTTGGTCAGAAAATGTTTGAGTGAAATGAGTAGTTAGTGGAGAGAATGTAGAGGGTGAACTTGGTGAGACCTCTGTATTTGATTGGGAATTTATTGTTGTTGTCGATTGATCAGTCTTGGTAGTTGTTTTTCCATTTGTGGTAAGGGTGGAGGCTTTTAATTCTGTTGTTGCCCTGGGTGTTATCGTCGTCACAGATGAAGATTTTTGCTCGATCGATGACGACACTGTTGTAGATCTTTCTTGCCTAGTTAAAGGGAGCAGAGTGGTGATGGTTCCTGTTGGTGTTGTTTTACTGTTTTGGTCAGAAGATGTTTGAGTGAAATGAGTATTAGTCGTGGTAGTTGTTTTTCCATTTGTGGTGAGCGTTGTGGCTGATAATTCTTTTGTTGCTGTGGGTGTTTTCATTGTTGCAGATGTCGATTGTTGATCAGCGGGTGATGATGTCACTTTTTTAGATGTTCCCTGGCTAGTTAAAGGGAGCTGAGTTGTGATGGTTCCTGTTGGTGTTGTTTCACTGTTTTGGTCAGAAGATGTTTGAGTGAAATGAGTAGTTAGTGGAGAGAATGTAGAGGGTGAACTTGGTGAGACCTCTGTATTTGATTGGGAATTTATTGTTGTTGTCAATTGATCAGTCTTGGTAGTTGTTTTTCCAATTGTGGCAAAGGTTGAGGCTGGTGCTTTTGTTGTTGCTATGGTTTTTATCGTCGTCACAGATGAAGACAGTTTCTCTGTTGATGAGGACATTGTTGTAGATCTTTCTTGCCTAGTTAAAGGGAGCAGAGTGGTGATGGTTCCTGTTGGTGTTGTTTTACTGTTTTGGTCAGAAGATGTTTGAGTGAAATGAGTAGTAGTCGTGGTAGTTGTTTTTCCATTTGTGGTGAGCGTTGAGGCTGATAATTCTTTTGTTGCTGTGGGTGTTTTCATTGTTGCAGATGTCGATTGTTGATCAGCGGGTGATGATGTCACTTTTTTAGATATTCCTTGGCTAGTTAAAGGGAGATGAGTTGTGTTGATTACTGTTGGTGTTGTTTCACTGTTTTGGTCAGAAGATGTTTGAGTGAAATGAGTAGTTGTCGTGGTAGTTGTTTTTCCATTTGTGGTGAGCGTTGAGGGTGATAATTCTTTTGTTGCTGTGGGTGTAATCATTGTTGCAGATGTCGATTGTTGATCAGCGGGTGATGATGTCACTGTTTTAGATGTTCCTTGGCTAGTTAAAGGGAGCTGAGTTGTGTTGATTCCTGTTGGTGTTGTTTCACTGTTTTGGTCGGAAGATGTTTGAGTGAAATGTGTAGTTAGTGGAGACAATGTAGAGGGTGAACTTGATGAGACCTCTGTATTTGATTGGGAATTTATTGTTGTTGTCGATTGATCAGTATTGGTATTTGTTTTTCCATTTGTGATAAGGGTGGAGGCTTTTAATTCTGTTGTTGCCCTGGGTGTTATCGTTGTCACAGATGAAGATTTTTGCTCGATCGATGACGACACAGTTGTAGATCTTTCTTGCCTAGTTAAAGGGAGCAGAGTGGTGATGGTTCCTGTTGGTGTTGTTTTACTGTTTTGGTCAGAAGATGTTTGAGTGAAATGAGTAGTTAGTGGAGAGAATGTAGAGGGTGAACTTGGTGAGACCTCTGTATTTGATTGGGAATTTATTGTTGTTGTTGATTGATCAGTCTTGGTAGTTGTTTTTCCAATTGTGGCAAAGGTTGAGGCTGGTGCTTTTGTTGTTGCTATGGTTTTTATCGTCGTCACAGATGAAGACAGTTTCTCTGTTGATGAGGACATTGTTGTAGATCCTTCTTGCCTAGTTAAAGGGAGCAGAGTGGTGATGGTTCCTGTTGGTGTTGTTTTACTGTTTTGGTCAGAAGATGTTTGAGTGAAATGAGTAGTAGTCGTGGTAGTTGTTTTTCCATTTGTGGTGAGCGTTGTGGCTGATAATTCTTTTGTTGCTGTGGGTGTTTTCATTGTTGCAGATGTCGATTGTTGATCAGCGGGTGATGATGTCACTTTTTTAGATGTTCCCTGGCTAGTTAAAGGGAGCTGAGTTGTGATGGTTCCTGTTGGTGTTGTTTCACTGTTTTGGTCAGAAGATGTTTGAGTGAAATGAGTAGTTAGTGGAGAGAATGTAGAGGGTGAACTTGGTGAGACCTCTGTATTTGATTGGGAATTTATTGTTGTTGTCGATTGATCAGTCTTGGTAGTTGTTTTTCCAATTGTGGCAAAGGTTGAGGCTGGTGCTTTTGTTGTTGCTATGGTTTTTATCGTCGTCACAGATGAAGACAGTTTCTTTGTTGATGAGGACATTGTTGTAGATCTTTCTTGCCTAGTTAAAGGGAGCAGAGTGGTGATGGTTCCTGTTGGTGTTGTTTTACTGTTTTGGTCAGAAGATGTTTGAGTGAAATGAGTAGTAGTCGTGGTAGTTGTTTTTCCATTTGTGGTGAGCGTTGAGGCTGATAATTCTTTTGTTGCTGTGGGTGTTTTCATTGTTGCAGATGTCGATTGTTGATCAGCGGGTGATGATGTCACTTTTTTAGATATTCCTTGGCTAGTTAAAGGGAGATGAGTTGTGTTGATTACTGTTGGTGTTGTTTCACTGTTTTGGTCAGAAGATGTTTGAGTGAAATGAGTAGTTGTCGTGGTAGTTGTTTTTCCATTTGTGGTGAGCGTTGAGGGTGATAATTCTTTTGTTGCTGTCGGTGTTTTCATTGTTGCAGATGTCGATTGTTGATCAGCGGGTGATGATGTCACTTTTTTAGATATTCCTTGGCTAGTTAAAGGGAGATGAGTTGTGTTGATTACTGTTGGTGTTGTTTCACTGTTTTGGTCAGAAGATGTTTGAGTGAAATGAGTAGTAGTCGTGGTAGTTGTTTTTCCATTTGTGGTGAGCGTTGAGGCTGATAATTCTTTTGTTGCTGTGGGTGTTTTCATTGTTGCAGATGTCGATTGTTGATCAGCGGGTGATGATGTCACTTTTTTAGATATTCCTTGGCTAGTTAAAGGGAGATGAGTTGTGTTGATTACTGTTGGTGTTGTTTCACTGTTTTGGTCAGAAGATGTTTGAGTGAAATGAGTAGTTGTCGTGGTAGTTGTTTTTCCATTTGTGGTGAGCGTTGAGGGTGATAATTCTTTTGTTGCTGTGGGTGTTTTCATTGTTGCAGATGTCGATTGTTGATCAGCGGGTGATGATGTCACTTTTTTAGATGTTCCCTGGCTAGTTAAAGGGAGCTGAGTTGTGATGGTTCCTGTTGGTGTTGTTTCACTGTTTTGGTCAGAAGATGTTTGAGTGAAATGAGTAGTTAGTGGAGAGAATGTAGAGGGTGAACTTGGTGAGACCTCTGTATTTGATTGGGAATTTATTGTTGTTGTCGATTGATCAGTCTTGGTAGTTGTTTTTCCAATTGTGGCAAAGGTTGAGGCTGGTGCTTTTGTTGTTGCTATGGTTTTTATCGTCGTCACAGATGAAGACAGTTTCTTTGTTGATGAGGACATTGTTGTAGATCTTTCTTGCCTAGTTAAAGGGAGCAGAGTGGTGATGGTTCCTGTTGGTGTTGTTTTACTGTTTTGGTCAGAAGATGTTTGAGTGAAATGAGTAGTAGTCGTGGTAGTTGTTTTTCCATTTGTGGTGAGCGTTGAGGCTGATAATTCTTTTGTTGCTGTGGGTGTTTTCATTGTTGCAGATGTCGATTGTTGATCAGCGGGTGATGATGTCACTTTTTTAGATATTCCTTGGCTAGTTAAAGGGAGATGAGTTGTGTTGATTACTGTTGGTGTTGTTTCACTGTTTTGGTCAGAAGATGTTTGAGTGAAATGAGTAGTTGTCGTGGTAGTTGTTTTTCCATTTGTGGTGAGCGTTGAGGGTGATAATTCTTTTGTTGCTGTCGGTGTTTTCATTGTTGCAGATGTCGATTGTTGATCAGCGGGTGATGATGTCACTTTTTTAGATATTCCTTGGCTAGTTAAAGGGAGATGAGTTGTGTTGATTACTGTTGGTGTTGTTTCACTGTTTTGGTCAGAAGATGTTTGAGTGAAATGAGTAGTAGTCGTGGTAGTTGTTTTTCCATTTGTGGTGAGCGTTGAGGCTGATAATTCTTTTGTTGCTGTGGGTGTTTTCATTGTTGCAGATGTCGATTGTTGATCAGCGGGTGATGATGTCACTTTTTTAGATATTCCTTGGCTAGTTAAAGGGAGATGAGTTGTGTTGATTACTGTTGGTGTTGTTTCACTGTTTTGGTCAGAAGATGTTTGAGTGAAATGAGTAGTTGTCGTGGTAGTTGTTTTTCCATTTGTGGTGAGCGTTGAGGGTGATAATTCTTTTGTTGCTGTGGGTGTTTTCATTGTTGCAGATGTCGATTGTTGATCAGCGGGTGATGATGTCACTGTTTTAGATGTTCCTTGGCTAGTTAAAGGGAGCTGAGTTGTGTTGATTCCTGTTGGTGTTGTTTCACTGTTTTGGTCGGAAGATGTTTGAGTGAAATGTGTAGTTAGTGGAGACAATGTAGAGGGTGAACTTGATGAGACCTCTGTATTTGATTGGGAATTTATTGTTGTTGTCGATTGATCAGTCTTGGTATTTGTTTTTCCATTTGTGATAAGGGTGGAGGCTTTTAATTCTGTTGTTGCCCTGGGTGTTATCGTTGTCACAGATGAAGATTTTGCTCGATCGATGACGACACAGTTGTAGATCTTTCTTGCCTAGTTAAAGGGAGCAGAGTGGTGATGGTTCCTGTTGGTGTTGTTTTACTGTTTTGGTCAGAAGATGTTTGAGTGAAATGAGTAGTTAGTGGAGAGAATGTAGAGGGTGAACTTGGTGAGACCTCTGTATTTGATTGGGAATTTATTGTTGTTGTTGATTGATCAGTCTTGGTAGTTGTTTTTCCAATTGTGGCAAAGGTTGAGGCTGGTGCTTTTGTTGTTGCTATGGTTTTTATCGTCGTCACAGATGAAGACAGTTTCTCTGTTGATGAGGACATTGTTGTAGATCCTTCTTGCCTAGTTAAAGGGAGCAGAGTGGTGATGGTTCCTGTTGGTGTTGTTTTACTGTTTTGGTCAGAAGATGTTTGAGTGAAATGAGTAGTAGTCGTGGTAGTTGTTTTTCCATTTGTGGTGAGCGTTGTGGCTGATAATTCTTTTGTTGCTGTGGGTGTTTTCATTGTTGCAGATGTCGATTGTTGATCAGCGGGTGATGATGTCACTTTTTAGATGTTCCTGGCTAGTTAAAGGGAGCTGAGTTGTGATGGTTCCTGTTGGTGTTGTTTCACTGTTTTGGTCAGAAGATGTTTGAGTGAAATGAGTAGTTAGTGGAGAGAATGTAGAGGGTGAACTTGGTGAGACCTCTGTATTTGATTGGGAATTTATTGTTGTTGTCGATTGATCAGTCTTGGTAGTTGTTTTTCCAATTGTGGCAAAGGTTGAGGCTGGTGCTTTTGTTGTTGCTATGGTTTTTATCGTCGTCACAGATGAAGACAGTTTCTTTGTTGATGAGGACATTGTTGTAGATCTTTCTTGCCTAGTTAAAGGGAGCAGAGTGGTGATGGTTCCTGTTGGTGTTGTTTTACTGTTTTGGTCAGAAGATGTTTGAGTGAAATGAGTAGTAGTCGTGGTAGTTGTTTTTCCATTTGTGGTGAGCGTTGAGGCTGATAATTCTTTTGTTGCTGTGGGTGTTTTCATTGTTGCAGATGTCGATTGTTGATCAGCGGGTGATGATGTCACTTTTTTAGATATTCCTTGGCTAGTTAAAGGGAGATGAGTTGTGTTGATTACTGTTGGTGTTGTTTCACTGTTTTGGTCAGAAGATGTTTGAGTGAAATGAGTAGTTGTCGTGGTAGTTGTTTTTCCATTTGTGGTGAGCGTTGAGGGTGATAATTCTTTTGTTGCTGTCGGTGTTTTCATTGTTGCAGATGTCGATTGTTGATCAGCGGGTGATGATGTCACTTTTTTAGATATTCCTTGGCTAGTTAAAGGGAGATGAGTTGTGTTGATTACTGTTGGTGTTGTTTCACTGTTTTGGTCAGAAGATGTTTGAGTGAAATGAGTAGTAGTCGTGGTAGTTGTTTTTCCATTTGTGGTGAGCGTTGAGGCTGATAATTCTTTTGTTGCTGTGGGTGTTTTCATTGTTGCAGATGTCGATTGTTGATCAGCGGGTGATGATGTCACTTTTTTAGATATTCCTTGGCTAGTTAAAGGGAGATGAGTTGTGTTGATTACTGTTGGTGTTGTTTCACTGTTTTGGTCAGAAGATGTTTGAGTGAAATGAGTAGTTGTCGTGGTAGTTGTTTTTCCATTTGTGGTGAGCGTTGAGGGTGATAATTCTTTTGTTGCTGTGGGTGTTTTCATTGTTGCAGATGTCGATTGTTGATCAGCGGGTGATGATGTCACTGTTTTAGATGTTCCTTGGCTAGTTAAAGGGAGCTGAGTTGTGTTGATTCCTGTTGGTGTTGTTTCACTGTTTTGGTCAGAAGATGTTTGAGTGAAATGTGTAGTTAGTGGAGACAATGTAGAGGGTGAACTTGATGAGACCTCTGTATTTGATTGGGAATTTATTGTTGTTGTCGATTGATCAGTCTTGGTATTTGTTTTTCCATTTGTGATAAGGGTGGAGGCTTTTAATTCTGTTGTTGCCCTGGGTGTTATCGTCGTCACAGATGAAGATTTTTGCTCGATCGATGACGACACAGTTGTAGATCTTTCTTGCCTAGTTAAAGGGAGCAGAGTGGTGATGGTTCCTGTTGGTGTTGTTTTACTGTTTTGGTCAGAAGATGTTTGAGTGAAATGAGTAGTAGTCGTGGTAGTTTTTTTTCTATTTGTGGTGAGCGTTGAGGCTGATGATTCTTTCGTTGCTGTGGGTGTTTTCATTGTTGCAGATGTCGATTGTTGATCAGCGGGTGATGATGTCACTTTTTTAGATGTTCCCTGGCTAGTTAAAGGGAGCTGAGTTGTGATGGTTCCTGTTGGTGTTGTTTCACTGTTTTGGTCAGAAGATGTTTGAGTGAAATGAGTAGTTAGTGGAGAGAATGTAGAGGGTGAACTTTGTGAGACCTCTGTATTTGATTGGGAATTTATTGTTGTTATCAATTGATCAGTCTTGGTAGTTGTTTTTCCAATTGTGGCAAAGGTTGAGGCTGGTGCTTTTGTTGTTGCTATGGTTTTTATCGTCGTCACAGATGAAGACAGTTTCTCTGTTGATGAGGACATTGTTGTAGATCTTTCTTGCCTAGTTAAAGGGAGCAGAGTGGTGATGGTTCCTGTTTGTGTTGTTTCACTGTTTTGGTCAGAAGATGTTTGAGTGAAATGAGTAGTTAGTGGAGAGAATGTAGAGGGTGAACTTGGTGAGACCTCTGTATTTGATTGGGAATTTATTGTTGTTGTCGATTGATCAGTCTTGGTAGTTGTTTTTCCAATTGTGGCAAAGGTTGAGGCTGGTGCTTTTGTTGTTGCTATGGTTTTTATCGTCGTCACAGATGAAGACAGTTTCTCTGTTGATGAGGACATTGTTGTAGATCCTTCTTGCCTAGTTAAAGGGAGCAGAGTGGTGATGGTTCCTGTTGGTGTTGTTTTACTGTTTTGGTCAGAAGATGTTTGAGTGAAATGAGTAGTAGTCGTGGTAGTTGTTTTTCCATTTGTGGTGAGCGTTGTGGCTGATAATTCTTTTGTTGCTGTGGGTGTTTTCATTGTTGCAGATGTCGATTGTTGATCAGCGGGTGATGATGTCACTTTTTTAGATGTTCCCTGGCTAGTTAAAGGGAGCTGAGTTGTGATGGTTCCTGTTGGTGTTGTTTCACTGTTTTGGTCAGAAGATGTTTGAGTGAAATGAGTAGTTAGTGGAGAGAATGTAGAGGGTGAACTTGGTGAGACCTCTGTATTTGATTGGGAATTTATTGTTGTTGTCGATTGATCAGTCTTGGTATTTGTTTTTCCATTTGTGATAAGGGTGGAGGCTTTTAATTCTGTTGTTGCCCTGGGTGTTATCGTCGTCACAGATGAAGATTTTTGCTCGATCGATGACGACACAGTTGTAGATCTTTCTTGCCTAGTTAAAGGGAGCAGAGTGGTGATGGTTCCTGTTGGTGTTGTTTTACTGTTTTGGTCAGAAGATGTTTGAGTGAAATGAGTAGTAGTCGTGGTAGTTGTTTTTCCATTTGTGGTGAGCGTTGTGGCTGATAATTCTTTTGTTGCTGTGGGTGTTTTCATTGTTGCAGATGTCGATTGTTGATCAGCGGGTGATGATGTCACTTTTTTAGATGTTCCCTGGCTAGTTAAAGGGAGCTGAGTTGTGATGGTTCCTGTTGATGTTGTTTCACTGTTTTGGTCAGAAGATGTTTGAGTGAAATGAGTAGTTAGTGGAGAGAATGTAGAGGGTGAACTTGGTGAGACCTCTGTATTTGATTGGGAATTTATTGTTGTTGTCAATTGATCAGTCTTGGTAGTTGTTTTTCCAATTGTGGCAAAGGTTGAGGCTGGTGCTTTTTTTGTTGCTATGGTTTTTATCGTCGTCACAGATGAAGACAGTTTCTCTGTTGATGAGGACATTGTTGTAGATCTTTCTTGCCTAGTTAAAGGGAGCAGAGTGGTGATGGTTCCTGTTGGTGTTGTTTTACTGTTTTGGTCAGAAGATGTTTGAGTGAAATGAGTAGTAGTCGTGGTAGTTGTTTTTCCATTTGTGGTGAGCGTTGAGGCTGATAATTCTTTTGTTGCTGTGGGTGTTTTCATTGTTGCAGATGTCGATTGTTGATCAGCGGGTGATGATGTCACTTTTTTAGATATTCCTTGGCTAATTAAAGGGAGATGAGTTGTGTTGATTACTGTTGGTGTTGTTTCACTGTTTTGGTCAGAAGATGTTTGAGTGAAATGAGTAGTTGTCGTGGTAGTTGTTTTTCCATTTGTGGTGAGCGTTGAGGGTGATAATTCTTTTGTTGCTGTGGGTGTTTTCATTGTTGCAGATGTCGATTGTTGATCAGCGGGTGATGATGTCACTGTTTTAGATGTTCCTTGGCTAGTTAAAGGGAGCTGAGTTGTGTTGATTCCTGTTGGTGTTGTTTCACTGTTTTGGTCGGAAGATGTTTGAGTGAAATGGGTAGTTAGTGGAGACAATGTAGAGGGTGAACTTGATGAGACCTCTGTATTTGATTGGGAATTTATTGTTGTTGTCGATTGATCAGTCTTGGTATTTGTTTTTCCATTTGTGATAAGGGTGGAGGCTTTTAATTCTGTTGTTGCCCTGGGTGTTATCGTCGTCACAGATGAAGATTTTTGCTCGATCGATGACGACACTGTTGTAGATCTTTCTTGCCTAGTTAAAGGGAGCAGAGTGGTGATGGTTCCTGTTGGTGTTGTTTTACTGTTTTGGTCAGAAGATGTTTGATTGAAATGAGTAGTTAGTGGAGAGAATGTAGAGGGTGAACTTGGTGAGACCTCTGTATTTGATTGGGAATTTATTGTTGTTGTTGATTGATCAGTCTTGGTATTTGTTTTTCCATTTGTGATAAGGGTGGAGGCTTTTAATTCTGTTGTTGCCCTGGGTGTTATCGTCGTCACAGATGAAGATTTTTGCACGATCGATGACGACACAGTTGTAGATCTTTCTTGCCTAGTTAAAGGGAGCAGAGTGGTGATGGTTCCTGTTGGTGTTGTTTTACTGTTTTGGTCAGAAGATGTTTGAGTGAAATGAGTAGTAGTCGTGGTAGTTGTTTTTCCATTTGTGGTGAGTGTTGTGGCTGATAATTCTTTTGTTGCTGTGGGTGTTTTCATTGTTGCAGATGTCGATTGTTGATCAGCGGGTGATGATGTCACTTTTTTAGATGTTCCCTGGCTAGTTAAAGGGAGCTGAGTTGTGATGGTTCCTGTTGGTGTTGTTTCACTGTTTTGGTCAGAAGATGTTTGAGTGAAATGAGTAGTTAGTGGAGAGAATGTAGAGGGTGAACTTGGTGAGACCTCTGTATTTGATTGGGAATTTATTGTTGTTATCAATTGATCAGTCTTGGTAGTTGTTTTTCCAATTGTGGCAAAGGTTGAGGCTGGTGCTTTTGTTGTTGCTATGGTTTTTATCGTCGTCACAGATGAAGACAGTTTCTCTGTTGATGAGGACATTGTTGTAGATCTTTCTTGCCTAGTTAAAGGGAGCAGAGTGGTGATGGTTCCTGTTTGTGTTGTTTCACTGTTTTGGTCAGAAGATGTTTGAGTGAAATGAGTAGTAGTCGTGGTAGTTGTTTTTCCATTTGTGGTGAGCGTTGAGGCTGATAATTCTTTTGTTGCTGTGGGTGTTTTCATTGTTGCAGATGTCGATTGTTGATCAGCGGGTGATGATGTCACTTTTTTAGATATTCCTTGGCTAGTTAAAGGGAGATGAGTTGTGTTGATTACTGTTGGTGTTGTTTCACTGTTTTGGTCAGAAGATGTTTGAGTGAAATGAGTAGTTGTCGTGGTAGTTGTTTTTCCATTTGTGGTGAGCGTTGAGGGTGATAATTCTTTTGTTGCTGTGGGTGTTTTCATTGTTGCAGATGTCGATTGTTGATCAGCGGGTGATGATGTCACTGTTTTAGATGTTCCTTGGCTAGTTAAAGGGAGCTGAGTTGTGTTGATTCCTGTTGGTGTTGTTTCACTGTTTTGGTCGGAAGATGTTTGAGTGAAATGTGTAGTTAGTGGAGACAATGTAGAGGGTGAACTTGATGAGACCTCTGTATTTGATTGGGAATTTATTGTTGTTGTCGATTGATCAGTCTTGGTATTTGTTTTTCCATTTGTGATAAGGGTGGAGGCTTTTAATTCTGTTGTTGCCCTGGGTGTTATCGTCGTCACAGATGAAGATTTTTGCTCGATCGATGACGACACAGTTGTAGATCTTTCTTGCCTAGTTAAAGGGAGCAGAGTGGTGATGGTTCCTGTTGGTGTTGTTTTACTGTTTTGGTCAGAAGATGTTTGAGTGAAATGAGTAGTAGTCGTGGTAGTTGTTTTTCCATTTGTGGTGAGTGTTGTGGCTGATAATTCTTTTGTTGCTGTGGGTGTTTTCATTGTTGCAGATGTCGATTGTTGATCAGCGGGTGATGATGTCAGTTTTTTAGATGTTCCCTGGCTAGTTAAAGGGAGCTGAGTTGTGATGGTTCCTGTTGGTGTTGTTTCACTGTTTTGGTCAGAAGATGTTTGAGTGAAATGAGTAGTTGTCGTGGTAGTTGTTTTTCCATTTGTGGTGAGCGTTGAGGGTGATAATTCTTTTGTTGCTGTGGGTGTTTTCATTGTTGCAGATGTCGATTGTTGATCAGCGGGTGATGATGTCACTGTTTTAGATGTTCCTTGGCTAGTTAAAGGGAGCTGAGTTGTGTTGATTCCTGTTGGTGTTGTTTCACTGTTTTGGTCGGAAGATGTTTGAGTGAAATGTGTAGTTAGTGGAGACAATGTAGAGGGTGAACTTGATGAGACCTCTGTATTTGATTGGGAATTTATTGTTGTTGTCGATTGATCAGTCTTGGTATTTGTTTTTCCATTTGTGATAAGGGTGGAGGCTTTTAATTCTGTTGTTGCCCTGGGTGTTATCGTCGTCACAGATGAAGATTTTTGCTCGATCGATGACAACACTGTTGTAGATCTTTCTTGCCTAGTTAAAGGGAGCAGAGTGGTGATGGTTCCTGTTTGTGTTGTTTCACTGATTTGGTCAGAAAATGTTTGAGTGAAATGAGTAGTTAGTGGAGAGAATGTAGAGGGTGAACTTGATGAGACCTCTGTATTAGATTGGGAATTTATTGTTGTTGTCGATTGATCAGTCTTGGTAGTTGTTTTTCCATTTGTGGTAAGAGTGGAGGCTTTTAATTCTGTTGTTGGCCTGGGTGTTATCGTCGTCACAGATGAAGACAGTTTCTCTGTTGATGAGGACATTGTTGTAGATCTTTCTTGCCTAGTTAAAGGGAGCAGAGTGGTGATGGTTCCTGTTGGTGTTGTTTTACTGTTTTGGTCAGAAGATGTTTGAGTGAAATGAGTAGTAGTCGTGGTAGTTGTTTTTCCATTTGTGGTGAGCGTTGAGGCTGATGATTCTTTCGTTGCTGTGGGTGTTTTCATTGTTGCAGATGTCGATTGTTGATCAGCGGGTGATGATGTCACTTTTTTAGATGTTCCCTGGCTAGTTAAAGGGAGCTGAGTTGTGATGGTTCCTGTTGGTGTTGTTTCACTGTTTTGGTCGGAAGATGTTTGAGTGAAATGAGTAGTTAGTGGAGAGAATGTAGAGGGTGAACTTGGTGAGACCTCTGTATTTGATTGGGAATTTATTGTTGTTGTCGATTGATCAGTCTTGGTATTTGTTTTTCCATTTGTGATAAGGGTGGAGGCTTTTAATTCTGTTGTTGCCCTGGGTGTTATCGTCGTCACAGATGAAGATTTTTGCTCGATCGATGACGACACAGTTGTACATCTTTCTTGCCTAGTTAAAGGGAGCAGAGTGGTGATGGTTCCTGTTGGTGTTGTTTTACTGTTTTGGTCAGAAGATGTTTGAGTGAAATGAGTAGTTAGTGGAGAGAATGTAGAGGGTGAACTTGGTGAGACCTCTGTATTTGATTGGGAATTTATTGTTGTTGTTGATTGATCAGTCTTGGTAGTTGTTTTTCCAATTGTGGCAAAGGTTGAGGCTGGTGCTTTTGTTGTTGCTATGGTTTTTATCGTCGTCACAGATGAAGACAGTTTCTCTGTTGATGAGGACATTGTTGTAGATCTTTCTTGCCTAGTTAAAGGGAGCAGAGTGGTGATGGTTCCTGTTGGTGTTGTTTTACTGTTTTGGTCAGAAGATGTTTGAGTGAAATGAGTAGTAGTCGTGGTAGTTGTTTTTCCATTTGTGGTGAGCGTTGTGGCTGATAATTCTTTTGTTGCTGTGGGTGTTTTCATTGTTGCAGATGTCGATTGTTGATCAGCGGGTGATGATGTCACTTTTTTAGATGTTCCCTGGCTAGTTAAAGGGAGCTGAGTTGTGATGGTTCCTGTTGGTGTTGTTTCACTGTTTTGGTCAGAAGATGTTTGAGTGAAATGAGTAGTTAGTGGAGAGAATGTAGAGGGTGAACTTGGTGAGACCTCTGTATTTGATTGGGAATTTATTGTTGTTGTCGATTGATCAGTCTTGGTAGTTGTTTTTCCAATTGTGGCAAAGGTTGAGGCTGGTGCTTTTGTTGTTGCTATGGTTTTTATCGTCGTCACAGATGAAGACAGTTTCTCTGTTGATGAGGACATTGTTGTAGATCTTTCTTGCCTAGTTAAAGGGAGCAGAGTGGTAATAGTTCCTGTTGGTGTTGTTTTACTGTTTTGGTCAGAAGATGTTTGAGTGAAATGAGTAATAGTCGTGGTAGTTGTTTTTCCATTTGTGGTGAGCGTTGAGGCTGATAATTCTTTTGTTGCTGTGGGTGTTTTCATTGTTGCAGATGTCGATTGTTGATCAGCGGGTGATGATGTCACTTTTTTAGATATTCCTTGGCTAGTTAAAGGGAGATGAGTTGTGTTGATTACTGTTGGTGTTGTTTCACTGTTTTGGTCAGAAGATGTTTGAGTGAAATGAGTAGTTGTCGTGGTAGTTGTTTTTCCATTTGTGGTGAGCGTTGAGGGTGATAATTCTTTTGTTGCTGTGGGTGTTTTCATTGTTGCAGATGTCGATTGTTGATCAGCGGGTGATGATGTCACTGTTTTAGATGTTCCTTGGCTAGTTAAAAGGAGCTGAGTTGTGTTGATTCCTGTTGGTTTTGTTTCACTGTTTTGGTCGGAAGATGTTTGAGTGAAATGTGTAGTTAGTGGAGACAATGTAGAGGGTGAACTTGATGAGACCTCTGTATTTGATTGGGAATTTATTGTTGTTGTCGATTGATCAGTCTTGGTAGTTGTTTTTCCATTTGTGGTAAGGGTGGAGGCTTTTAATTCTGTTGTTGCCCTGGGTGTTATCGTCGTCACAGATGAAGATTTTTGCTCGATCAATGACGACACTGTTGTAGATCTTTCTTGCCTAGTTAAAGGGAGTAGAGTGGTGATGGTTCCTGTTGGTGTTGTTTTACTGTTTTGGTCAGAAGATGTTTGAGTGAAATGAGTAGTAGTCGTGGTAGTTGTTTTTCCATTTGTGGTGAGCGTTGTGGCTGATAATTCTTTTGTTGCTGTGGGTGTTTTCATTGTTGCAGATGTCGATTGTTGATCAGCGGGTGATGATGTCAGTTTTTTAGATGTTCCCTGGCTAGTTAAAGGGAGCTGAGTTGTGATGGTTCCTGTTGGTGTTGTTTCACTGTTTTGGTCAGAAGATGTTTGAGTGAAATGAGTAGTTGTCGTGGTAGTTGTTTTTCCATTTGTGGTGAGCGTTGAGGGTGATAATTCTTTTGTTGCTGTGGGTGTTTTCATTGTTGCAGATGTCGATTGTTGATCAGCGGGTGATGATGTCACTGTTTTAGATGTTCCTTGGCTAGTTAAAGGGAGCTGAGTTGTGTTGATTCCTGTTGGTGTTGTTTCACTGTTTTGGTCGGAAGATGTTTGAGTGAAATGTGTAGTTAGTGGAGACAATGTAGAGGGTGAACTTGATGAGACCTCTGTATTTGATTGGGAATTTATTGTTGTTGTCGATTGATCAGTCTTGGTATTTGTTTTTCCATTTGTGATAAGGGTGGAGGCTTTTAATTCTGTTGTTGCCCTGGGTGTTATCGTCGTCACAGATGAAGATTTTTGCTCGATCGATGACAACACTGTTGTAGATCTTTCTTGCCTAGTTAAAGGGAGCAGAGTGGTGATGGTTCCTGTTTGTGTTGTTTCACTGATTTGGTCAGAAAATGTTTGAGTGAAATGAGTAGTTAGTGGAGAGAATGTAGAGGGTGAACTTGATGAGACCTCTGTATTTGATTGGGAATTTATTGTTGTTGTCGATTGATCAGTCTTGGTAGTTGTTTTTCCATTTGTGGTAAGAGTGGAGGCTTTTAATTCTGTTGTTGGCCTGGGTGTTATCGTCGTCACAGATGAAGACAGTTTCTCTGTTGATGAGGACATTGTTGTAGATCTTTCTTGCCTAGTTAAAGGGAGCAGAGTGGTGATGGTTCCTGTTGGTGTTGTTTTACTGTTTTGGTCAGAAGATGTTTGAGTGAAATGAGTAGTAGTCGTGGTAGTTTTTTTTCTATTTGTGGTGAGCGTTGAGGCTGATGATTCTTTCGTTGCTGTGGGTGTTTTCATTGTTGCAGATGTCGATTGTTGATCAGCGGGTGATGATGTCACTGTTTTAGATGTTCCTTGGCTATTTAAAAGGAGCTGAGTTGTGTTGATTCCTGTTGGTGTTGTTTCACTGTTTTGGTCGGAAGATGTTTGAGTGAAATGAGTAGTTAGTGGAGAGAATGTAGAGGGTGAACTTGATGAGACCTCTGTATTTGATTGGGAATTTATTGTTGTTGTCGATTGATCAGTCTTGGTAGTTGTTTTTCCATTTGTGGTAAGGGTGAAGGCTTTTAATTCTGTTGTTGCCCTGGGTGTTATCGTCGTCACAGATGAAGATTTTTGCTCGATCGATGACGACACTGTTGTAGATCTTTCTTGCCTAGTTAAAGGGAGCAGAGTGGTGATGGTTCCTGTTGGTGTTGTTTTACTGTTTTGGTCAGAAGATGTTTGAGTGAAATGAGTAGTTGTCGTGGTAGTTGTTTTTCCATTTGTGGTGAGCGTTGAGGCTGATAATTCTTTTGTTGCTGTGGGTGTTTTCATTGTTGCAGATGTCGATTGTTGATCAGCGTGTGATAATGTCACTTTTTTAGATATTCCTTGGCTAGTTAAAGGGAGCTGAGTTGTGTTGATTACTGTTGGTGTTGTTTTACTGTTTTGGTCAGAAGATGTTTGAGAGAAATGAGTAGTTGTCGTGGTAGTTGTTTTTCCATTTGTGGTGAGCGTTGAGGCTGATAATTCTTTTGTTGCTGTGGGTGTTTTCATTGTTGCAGATGTCGATTGTTGTTCAGCGGGTGATGATGTCACTGTTTTAGATGTTCCTTGGCTAGTTAAAAGGAGCTGAGTTGTGTTGATTCCTGTTGGTGTTGTTTCACTTTTTTGGTCGGAAGATGTTTGAGTGAAATGTGTAGTTAGTGGAGAGAATGTAGAGGGTGAACTTGATGAGACCTCTGTATTTGATTGGGAATTTACTGTTGTTGTTGATTGATCAGCCTTTGTGGCATGGGTTGAGGATGTTAACTCTGTTGTCGAGATGGGTGATATTGTTGTCACAGATGAAGATCGTTGCTGCAAAGATGAAGATATTTTTGTAAATGTTTCTTGGCTAGTTAAAGGTAAATGGGTTGTCCTGATTCCTGTTGGTGTTGTTTCCATCTTGTGTTTAGGAGATGTTTGAGTAAAATGGTTAGTAAGTGGAGGTAATGTAGAGTGTGAATTTGGTAAACCCTCTGTATTTGTGGGGAAATTGACTGTTGTAAATTGACCAGTCTTGGTGGTTCTTTTTTCTCCATTTGAGATGTGTATCGAGGTTGACACCGTTGATTTAATTTTCCCTGTGGATTTCACTGTCGGAATAGATGTAGATTGTTGCTCTGTCGATGAGGACATTGTTGTTGATGTTTCCAGGGTACTTAACGGGAGCTGAGTTGTGCTGGTGCCTGTTGGTGTTGTTTCAATGTTTTGGTCAGAAGATGTTTGTGTTGCTGTGTGTGTTTTTTTTGTTGCAGATGTTGATTGTTGATCAGTGGGTGATGATGTCATTGTTGTAGATGTTCTTTGGCTAGGTAAAACGAGCAGCGTTGTTGAGATGTCTGTATTTGTGTTGGAATTGATTGTTGTTGTCGATTCATCAGTTTTTCCATTTGTTGCAGGAGATGAGGTTGTTAATTCTGTTATTGCCATGGGTGTTACCGTCGTCACAGATGAAGATTGTCTCTCTATTGATGAGGAAATTGTTGTATATGTTCCTTGGATAGATAAAGGAAGTTTAGATGTGCTTATTCCAGTTTGTGTTGTTTCCCTTTTTGGGTCAGGAGATCTTTGTGTGAAATGAGTAGATATTTCTTGGCTAGTTAATGGGAGCTTAGTTGTGCTGTGGCCTGATAGTGTATTTTCACTTTTCTTTACAGGTGTTGTTTGGGTGGAATGAGTAGAAATTCCGAGGCTAGTTAATGGGAGCTGAGTTGTGATGGCACTTGTTGGTGTAGTTTCAACATTGTTTTCAGGTGATGTTTGAATGAGATGAGTAGATGTTTCTTGGCTAGGTGGTGTTGTTTCCACTTTGTTTTCACGTGATGTTTGAGTTGAAAAAGTAGATGTTTCGAGGCTAGTTAAAGGGAGCTGAGTTGTGATGGCACCTTTTGGAATTGTTTCAACTTTTTTTTTAGGTGATGTTTGAGGGAAATGAGTAGATGTTTCCTGGCTAGGTAATGGGAGCTGAGTGGCAGCTGGTGGTGTTGTTTCAATTTTGTTTTCAGGTGATTTTTGTTGTGCTGTATTTGTGGGGGACTTGATTTTTGTTACGGTATGAATAATTTCTGTAGTTGTATTTTTTCCATTTGTTTTGTTTGTTGAAGTTGAGGCTGTTGATTCCATTTTTCCTGTGGTTGTTACAGTCATAACAGATGTAGATTTTTGGTCAGAGGATGAAGACATTATTTTTGTAGATGTCTCCTGGCTAGGCAATGAAGTTAGTCTGGTGCCTGTGGGTGTTTTACTTTTGTGTTCAGGTGTTTTAGTAAAATTGGTTGTCAAAGTTGTGCTATTTGTATGATGCTCGGTAGATGTGCGGTTAATTATGATTTGCTGCAATTCTTGTGATTGAGTCACATAGTGTTGGTCTGTGTTGTTAGATACTAGTCTTGTTTGAAAAACCTCAAAAAATTCATTTACTGAGACTTTTTTGCTTGATACATTCTTTCCTTTAAAGTCGTCCCCTCTCTGTAGTTTCCTCCATGTTTTGTCAGGTTGATCTGTTAAACAAGACAATATTTGTGCATTATAAACTCATTTCTCACTTCACAGCACAGCAACCTGCATCAACATTTAAGTTACACCAAACTATATTTAACCCTTTTTTTGTCTTTTCATAGTTTTAAAAACATTTCTTTTGAATTATCCCTACATTCTTAGTACATCTTTAGTAGTACAGAGGCTGGTTTCTACACTTTAATATATACAGTCTAATAACTAAGGTCACAAAAAGGAAAATCCATTCAACCAACGTTGAATAGGCTATATTCTACTTATTGCAGCCAAATATCTAATGGTAAAGTTGGTATTCTTACACAGTTCAGTTTCTTCAATTATTAATTAACATGCTAGTCAATATACAGTCAGTATCAGTTATTTCTCATTTATGTGATCTGTATAGCTTTCCTAGACTAAGGTTGTACACATGAAAAAAAGTGGTCTAATCCTGAGAGGATGTGTGGTTTTTAAAAATTAACTGAAAACTGTAAGAACATCAAGGTATAAAGATCATTTTGACAGTATTATAACCGATGACTTGGTTCTTAAAAAGGTTTGTGAAAAAGCTTCCTAAAATGCATCCATTAAAACACTATTTCAGGTGACCTATAAAGAAAATAACCAAAAACAAATCACAGTTTTTGTGAACATTAATGTGCCAAAAAAAACCTCATATTAAGCACAAAAACCCTTATGTGAGGATTAGTGTGCATATTAACAGCAAGGAGCAGAGTCATTGTATTTGTACTTTCTGCATTTGAAACTGTGGTGGAGAGTAGGTTACTGAACAAACTGTTATCTATCACTGATAACTGACCACCTACTCACGCCACACTAAGAGGCTCCTACAGCTTTGATGTTGCACTCACCGCTACAAGCAATCATTCCTACCACAGGCAATACAACTCTTTAATCACTGAGTCTTAGACTGATATACATCATAATACTGCACTAAGTAGAACTTGCAGAAACATAAGTTTTACTTACATCTTTATAAATAGTAAGTAGTTTTTTTATTCCAAACTTGTATATATGTTTGTACATTCTTTCCTTAGTATTTTTTATCTTTATTTTTTGAATATTTGTTCTTGTATTCTATTCTATTTATTATTTTCATGTATTTTCTGTATGTGTGCTGTGTCTGATATTTTGCCATCTATCTATCTATCTATCTATCTATCTATCTATCTATCTATCTATCTATCTATCTATCTATCTATCTATCTATCTATCTATCTATCTATCTATCTATTAATTGCAGTTATTCTTGAAGGATTGTCAGGACTAAATGTATCATGTGAGATTTGAATGGTAATGCATATACTGACAAATGATATCAGTGTGAAGAGAGTTGCATTCAAAATAATGCTTACATTGATATGAGTATAGGCTTACCTGGTTATGGAATAAAGAATTACAGAAGTCATAGACGTACCTTTTTTTTGTGTAAAGAACACAGAAAATGCCAGCACGATGACCACAAAAGTAAGGATTATAAGAATGGTGAAGAGCCTCCTCCAATTACAGGATCCCAAATAAATCCACTTCCCCTCCATTCAGGTAATCATCCAAAAGAAGATGGAAAGATGAAAAATTTAAATTGCAGCTGAAATGTCTTTCACTCCATAAACATGTACAATGAAGCAGAATAACTAAGATGTTCTGTAAGTTTCAGTCTTTTAGTAAACTTCCAATAATCTCTCCTGATGTCTGCGAATTGGCAGTTAAGTGTGATCCTGTTGGCAGCTGTATGCCATATAAACGTGTCTAACCGTATCAAATCTACTCTGTGTCATTAATTATCAACTTGTAAACTGAGGTTGTAGTGCCCTCCCTAAGCAAACCTTTTATGTATTGTGGCAAAAGCGCAAATTTCCCTAAAAGTACAATCACACCCTGTACATGCTTATGTTTATTTTTGTATCATTTATTTTTCTTTTTCTCAACAAAGGTCCAGATCACTGTGACGTCGAAGCAGACTAAGGACTAAGGCATGTGTGGGTGGGGTGGGGTTTGGTGCAAATCTAGCAAGAAAAAACTTATTACCCAATATTAACCAATATTAATACACCTGTCAGACAGTTACTGAAATGTTTCATACTTACTAAAAGCAAGACTGCAATTTATTTGAATATGTTAGTAATATAGTAATAGTCATTTTTTTCCAAAAACCAACCAATAATTTGTTCAATCCTGTAACTCTAACTACAAAAATAGTTATAAGTATAGATGTTATTAGTATCTATTATTCATTTTAGTATTTTATGCATGCATTGTTTTTCTCCACTTACACAATTATTGAAATAGTTGCATTGCAAACAATCTGGCAATGGTATTTTATTTGCCATGTTGTTGCTTGCTATATTTATTTTAATCCAATATTTACATGTTGTTGCAATCAACTGGATATGATGCAGAAGGGCAGGTGACTTGATCTTTTGGAATGTTACATTGAGCAACATATTGACAATATAATCAGTTGTATTGAATATCCATGCTATAAATAGACAGTCAAACATGATCCCAACAAGTGTAATAAACTGTCTCAATAGCAACAGGAATAATTGAGCTGTGACAAGGTTAAACAACATATATATTATCTTGATCTTAAATCCACAAGAGGTTTGGGCTCTCCACCCATGTTTGCTTATTGAAAATAATTTCTGAAATGCCACTTAACAAATCAAATAATCAGTAATCAGAATATTCCCTGCTCACTATGTAATTCAATAATTTCATAAGAGATTCTATTAGTTAGGACCTTTATACATGTATATATTTTTGAAATACAGAATTAGATCATATGCATTACCATATGGCCATAACACTTTAGCAATACCTTGCTGATTTGTAATTGCAGTTGTATTTGGGAATGCTAAGTATACCAACATGTCATAAACTGACTTTAATTCCAGTCCTTAAGAAATGAGGCAATATCAACAGCAGAACTATTTTAAGTGCTGTGTTTGTTTCTGCTGGACTTTCAAATGTCACCTGGGTGTTGTCAAGTGGGCTCAAATTAGTCTTTTTATCACTACATGAATTGACACAAGCCACACTTGTGGTTTGAAATATGGACCTGTTCAAGATAGAACAAAACGCATGCAATAAGCATGTGACAGGCACACCAGACAGCAGATTATATACTGAGGAAAAATCATCATCTATTAGATTTCACTTTAATTATTAGTGTTTGTATTACTTTGTTAAATTATATGTGCCAAGCTTTTAGTGAACAGAAACCCGGAACAACAAAGTATAGAAATTAATACAAATTCTGTGTGTTTGTTTTCTCTAGAGGTTCATTAAAAGACATGCATGTAGATATAATCCCTCCACCTAGCCCTGGATCTTCCTCGAGGCCTCCTCCCAGCTGGAGGTGCCTGGACCATCTCCATAGGGAGGTGCCCAGGAGGCATCCTTACCAGATGCCTTAACCACCTCAACTGGTTCCTTTCAACGCAAAGGAGCAGCGGCTCTACTCCAAGCTCCCCACAAATGATTGTGCTTCTCACCCTATCTCTGAGGGAGAAGCTAGCCACCCTCCTGAGGAAACCCATTTTGGCCACTTGTACCCTGGATCTTGTTCTTTCGGTCATGACCCAGCCTTCATGACCATAGGTGAGGGTAGGAACAAAAACTGACGAGTAGATCAAGAGCATTGCCTTCTGGCTCAGCTCTCTTTTTGTCACAACGGTGCGATAAATTGAATGTAATACCGCACTCCGGTATGGATGTCCTACCTGGCCTGGGAACAACTCGGGATCCCCCAGTCAGAGCTGGTTAATGTGGCTCAGGAAAGGGAAGTTTGAGGCCCCCTGCTGGAGCCCCCGCGAGATGGATGGATGCATGTAGTTATCTGCAACCTTTTTTGTACAATATGACTCGTTTATGACTACATGTGGTGTGATTATGTTTTAGAGATCAACACTATTGTTGCTTTTTTAACGTAATTTGGTCAAATCTAATCTTAAACTGATAATTTACTGTGTATGATTTATTGTGCATATTGGTTGTCATAAATACAAGTTAAGGCCTACAGCATGGCCGGTAGTACCTGAATTTCTTGTGTAAATATTAATTCACTTAAACCTCACTTGGCTGTTTCCTTTGAACCAGCAAAAACATGATTTACTGCATCATGCTATCAAAAATATTGAACATTACATGACATCTGTGAGTGAAAGTTTCCAGTTTCTAAAGGTGTCCGTAACACGCAGTTCAGTATAAAAGGTGAAGAATTTGCTATTGAGCCAAAAAGGAAGTAAGTGCTGTAAAGCTTGCCAATAATCTTATCAGCAATCCCACCCACTTCTAATTTTTTATCTTTTCTTGTGTTTGACTGATGTTCATTATTGACTCATGTGCACATTTAAATACATACAGGCCAAAGAACAAAGAAGACAAAGTCAAAAGAAGGAGAAATAATTGCACAGTTTACGAGTCAGGTTCTAAGTAAACAAAACTAAGTTTATTATCCGTAAAGGTCTTGAAAATGTTAGACAGAGGAGGGTGGGAAAAAATCTGCAATTTAACCTCAAATGCAGTAATATATAAATACTTTAAGTCAAATAAAACAGTAAACACAAACATCAGCCCGTTATAGCACACTTTATTTAGAATCGGATAATATATAAATTGTTCATATCTGCTAATAAAGCAATATAACTACCATATGTCATATCTGATGTTGCTAGAAGCAGTCCACCCAACAAGTTGGGAAAGAAATCGATCAGTTCTCTGTCCAAATAACTGCGACATCCTTTTGTACGGGACAGTCAGAGACGGTCCCCAGCTTCAGTTCTCGCACTTAAGCCACATTCTGTCCCTCCCGCAGACCATCTTCTGCTCCTGTTGCTGTCAGCTCTGTTTGGGCTCTTCGACGCTCTGCCTCAGTTATCATCATTGGGTGCAGAGGAAAAAATCCTGCCAACCCTGCAGAAAGACAGAGGGGAGAAACAAAGACAAAATCTTTCACTACAAGCTTTTTCCACAAACTATTGCAGAGACATTACCTACAGTACCCAACATCTTTTGGAGCCAATACATCATCCTTTTAAGATAATTTGAATCATTTGTACCCGTTTACTAGATAACCAAGTTATACATTAGAGGCTTGTTATAAAAACAAAAGGCACACAAATCTGTAGCGTTACAATCTGTTATACCAGAGGGCATGGATGAAGTGGTTAAGGACACATGATAGTAGTAGACAGTAATAAACAGTAGTCATCATTAATGGTAGAAGATTATATAGAAAACAAGATTTGAAAGAGTGGTTAACACAGAGAAATATATCTCCAGATAAATATATTTCCTCAAAGGTGTAAGTGCTCATAAAAGTTATAGGGTAACCTCCTTGAATAAACAAAAAAAGTGCAGGAAAATTCTCTGGACAAGCAGACAATGAATTGTGCAATATTTATCTACTTTAAAAGAACATGTCTTGAATACACACCTAGAAGTTTGGCCACTGGCTTCGTAGGGTGTGCGCCACAGCCGATCCAGTACTTGATTCGATCGAAATTGAAGCTGACAAGTTTCTCGTTGTATATGTTAGGAAGGGGGTCATAGGAACCCAGCTGCTCTATATATTTACCATCTCTTGCCCTTTTGTTGTAAGCTGCCACAATGCGATAAAAGGGTCTGTTAGCTTGTTGGTGGCCAGCAAGAGCCAATCGGATGACAACGTAACCCCCATGGTATTTCTTTAGCAGAAGTGATGCTGCGGAAGGAAATTAAAATAGAAAATAAAATGAGTTTCTTGTGCAAAAGCATCTTAAACTGCCATTTCAAAAATGACTGTTTTGTTAAACCACATTAGTTTTAGTAAGTATATGTGAATGTACTGTATATGTATATTAACTATTCATATTGTGTCAAAAACAATTAGGTGATTAATCCGAAAATAGAAAACAATATTTTTAACAATTTAAACTTAAACAATCAACCATTAAACTTGCTTTATCAAGAAAAATGGCAAATATTCTTTAATACTTGCTTCTGAAATGAAGAGATTTGCTCCTTTTAAGAGTTTTATATTATTTGTAATTGCATATCTTTGTTTTGTGAACTGTTGGTAAGACATAACAAGACATTTAAAGATGTGACCCTGAGGTCTCTGAACTTGTCATCGGTATTTTTTCACTATCTTTGACATTTCCTAGATTAGGCAATTCATTGACTGATCAATCCGTGATAAAGAAAAATTGTTAGTTGTCATATTGATAAACTTAATTTTACTTTACAAAATGCCCACAGTAAATCCCATATGGGAAGCTAATTCTGTTTACTGTTGAGAAAGCAGTAACGGTTCTGTGAGGAAGCTGTCTTGGCTGCTTATGATAAATGTAATATTACAAAAATAAATGTGACTATACCTATGCTTAATGTTATATTTATGTATTTTGCTAAAACTCTGCTGCTACAGGACCAAAGCATTTACAAGTATACTTACATAAATGAACCATGATGTTGGCTGGATTATCCTGCAACACAAAAAGTCACATTTAAACCAAAGTGTATATGTAACTTTCTTTCTAAACAATGCCAGCAGTAAATGTTACATTAGATTCATTCATTCATTCAATCAACCTTTATTTATACTTGAGAGATACTTGAGGGGTAGTCCTCATTTGCAATGGTATCGAGTTAGTTACAAAGACAAAGAAAACATTGCAGAAAAGGAAGCAACACTATCAAAAGTACATAGAAAGACAATAAAACTTTCTGAAATAATAATAATAATAATAATAATAATAATAATAATAATAATAATAATAATAATAATTGATAAACAGATGAGGACAGCCAGTATGCAGAAGAAATGTAAAGCAATTACAAGCATAAGTTTAGAGGTCCAAAAATGTCCCAAAGGCACAAGTGAGTTGATTTAAAGAAAGTGTTTTTAGTATGACTACACAGATTGATTTAGTACATATCTGATTACCCTGCACGTATCATTTAATTGCTACAGTAACAATCTGTGGGGACTTGGCTTGGGACCCAGTAGGCTGCCGGTGTTATGTGCCTTCTGGTTTTTCCACCTACTGGTTTCCGAGCCTGTCCAGATGCCGTGTAAACCTATCAACGGCTACCCACGTTGACAGATTCGCTACAAATTCATAAACATTTTACTGGCCTTTGCATGTCGCACCTTAATATAAACTGTACTGAACTGGACTGAATATCTGAGCACGACACTACAAAAACATTGTACAGCGGGGAAATAATGTGTTTTAAAAGAAATTACGATGATCCGTGTCGGACTGGGTTCGAACCCTCTTCAGCAAAAATAATAGCATACAAGTCCATTGCACCGCCCACTAGACCATCAGATCCATCAGGTTAGTGGTGAAAAAACGTTGCTTTCTCTCAGTAGGACAAGACTCACAGTTTAACAGAGTAAACCGAAACAACTTGTTACCTTGATTAAGGCTTCAAAACAAAACTATATTGTGTACTATAACCTCCTACTACACCTCTGCGCCATCCGTGTGCAAGGAGTTGCCATAAATTACACCAGGCAGCACACAGTTTGTGAAACAATCGGTCTAAAACAACTGGTTACCCTGGGCTGGAAACGCGTGATCTCAATGCTCTCAAACAGCTACAACAACGAGTTTCTTGGATTCATGAGGAGAAGCAATATTAATATTGACGTGGCTCAAATGCCTACATCTACGTTTCCAATAGCATACAATGTTATGTTTACGACGGAAGATACGCATTTGACAATACAAACACCTACAATAGGCCTACAAAGTTCTTTTTAAGAAATTGTAATAGTTTGTGCCCAACCTTTTGAATTGTTGGTGTTGTAGCGTAGGTTATATTATGTTACCTACGCACCCAGATATCAGCAAATCAGGTTTTAAAGTGGTGTGAGACGAAAGGTGAACGTTGTTTAACACATATGTCTTATGAGTGCACCCGATACTTCACAGACAGAACCTTTTACGTTCAAGTAACGTTTGGACAAAAATGCAAACACAATGAAGTCGTAAACATAACATTGTATGCTATTGGAAACGTAGATGTAGACATTTGAGCTACGTCAATATTAATATTGCTTCTTCTCATGAATCCAAGAAACTTGTTGTTGTAGCTGTTTGAGAGCATTGAGATCACGCGTTTCCAGCCCAGGGTAACCAGTTGTTTTAGACCGATTGTTTCACAAACTGTGTGCTGCCTGGTGTAATTTATGGCAACTCCTTGCACACGGATGGCGCAGAGGTGTAGTAGGAGGTTATAGTGCACGATATAGTTTTGTTTTGAAGCCTTAATCAAGGTAACAAGTTGTTTCGGTTTACTCTGTTAAACTGTGAGTCTTGTCCTACTGAGAGAAAGCAACGTTTTTTCACCACTAACCTGATGGATCTGATGGTCTAGTGGGCGGTGCAATGGACTTGTATGCTATTATTTTTGCTGAAGAGGGTTCGAACCCAGTCCGACACGGATCATCGTAATTTCTTTTAAAACACATTATTTCCCCGCTGTACAATGTTTTTGTAGTGTCGTGCTCAGATATTCAGTCCAGTTCAGTACAGTTTATATTAAGGTGCGACATGCAAAGGCCAGTAAAATGTTTATGAATTTGTAGCGAATCTGTCAACGTGGGTAGCCGTTGATAGGTTTACACGGCATCTGGACAGGCTCGGAAACCAGTAGGTGGAAAAACCAGAAGGCACATAACACCGGTTCGAGTTCCCGTATGGACCAAGTACGAAGTGTGGACTGGTAGCACCGAACCTCAACTGGGCAGCCCCATAGCTCTGACATATAGCCATTTAATGCATGTGTATAGGTCCTGTTTGCATGTCTGTGCATCCCGGGCCTGTGTATGATCTGTTTAATAACAGAGTGAAACAAATTAAGTCCCTCTCGGGAATTAATAAAGTATGTCTTCTTGTTCTTATAACAGCTTTGTTAGCTGTTGCTAATACCTAGCTAGCTAACCTAACAGTTTTAAGAGCATCTCGTTTGAGGATTAAGTACGGTTTAGAAATGAGAAAAACATAAACAAAATACCTGCGGATGTTGGTCAAAGTAAAGTAAAATCCTGTGTCGTCTTTTTTTTTTTATCGCTGGATAGATGATATAATTAACGTTGATAACTGTATGTTTTCAGCAGGAGAGGTAATGTGACATTTCTCAGTGCGCGGCCATGTTTAAAAAGGAAGTGACGTAGTGGGCTCAGCGTCAGTGCATCCCGAGACGCTAGATGGCGCTGTTGTACTGCTCTCCACTGTAAAGGATATACGCGGTATATATATATATATATATATATATATATATATATATATATATATATATATATATATATATATATATACATATAATACATATAATTATAGTTAAAAGTTTGTACTGTGAAAGTTATGCTTCAGTCTTAAATGTTTTTTGACACGTTGAAACTATTTTGAAGATTTATTGTAGGCTAAGCCTTGAAAATGTCAAAATGAAAAGAATAAAATAAATATGCCATCACACATGAACCATAAAGTTTTTATATTGTGGGTATGTAACCTATAATCCTTTTTGGTCAGAGGTAAGTGCTCAGATTCTTAAGTAAAAATAGTAAAAATACATTGTAAAATATTATAATATATTATGAATTAAAGGTCTGCATTAATATGTTATGTACAATTAAGTTAACTATTATAAGCTAAATGTAGCCTACAAAAGTCAAAGTGAACCTACCTATTATACAGAATTACCTCTTTTGAGTGTATTATATATGCTATATTACTGCTATGATATATTATTATTATTATTATTATTATTGTTTTATTGAGCAGCATTTTACTGTTGGTTGAGGTGGAACTAATTACTTCTTTATATACTGTTGAATAGTTTAATTTATGTAATTTTTTTATAAACAGATCACATCTTTTTTATGTGTTATATACATACAGTATATATATTTATATGTGTGTGTGTGCGTGTGTGTGTGTGTGTGTGTGTGTGTGTGTGTATTATATATATTTGTATATATCTTAAACTAGTAACTACAGCTGTCAGATAAATGTGGTGGACTATAAAGTGCAGTGTTTATACAATGTTACCCTAAATGTAGTGGAATGGAGGCATGCAAATGGTATGCTGGAAGTAATAAAAACACTTAAGAGTGTTTCAATTTATCATTTCCAATTTTACCTCTGCTTTTGGTGATAAGTTTCAACACTGATTTAAGTACCTTATACGTTTATTTTAATATTTCACTCATTATGAATCTTAGTGGACAAATGCATTAGCAATGAATACAGCTAAATGCCTTAAATACACCTACCTAAATGCAATGCTTCAATTATATGAATAATACAATTATAGTTTAGGTAAAAGTAATTGAAATGGTACAACGATAATTTGATGCCTCGCCAAGTTCGCCTCTGAAAGCAGCGCCGACTTTAGCGTACGTTCTGCGCATCGTGACGTAATACGTTTCCAAAACAGCAGACGGCGCTAATTTGTATTTTCGCCCAAAAACTGAAAACCGGCTCCTGACTGAGCAAAGCATGATAATTATGTCAAAACACATGTTACATTTATAATTATGAGTTTGTAAATTTTATGATCTGATGCTCAAGGTAAATGCTCAGTGCTGTCACACAGGTGCTCTTTAAGAATCTTTTTCTGTAATTTTTTCTGTAATTTTCTATTCCACGTGTGTCCTACATTAGCAACGCTTGGAGGTTTAAATCAGCTTCCACTGTTGACCCAAGCAGAATGAAACACTGATTTCCTGAGAGTGCTCATGAATTCAGGGGTCATTTCTTTGCCTGATGTTGTCTGAGAGCACAGAGATTTCGGCCCACTGGGAGCCCAACTACCCCCCCCACCACCCAGTCTTGGAACATGGTGATTTCACACTCCTGTTGTGTAAAGTGTGTGTGTGTGTGTGTGTGTGTGTGTGTGTGTGTGTGTGTGTGTGTGTGTGTGTATGGCTTTCTGTGAGGAGAGGTCACTGAAGACACACAAATGAGATGGGCCATGGTTTGTAATTCTGCAAATATCCATTCCCTGCATGACTCCTCATATATCAATATATACACATATAAAGGTAGTTATGACTTCTACACGAGGCATTACATAAGAATATTTATTAAATACTTCATTTAATTGATTCCAGTCTCCTCGGATCAAATTTATTTGAAAAGCTTTCAGTAAAGAATGCATCGAAAGTTGCCACTTCTGGATAATTATTAATACATAACTGTATCAGTGATGTTATTGCAAATTGTTTTTACAATTTTTCAAAGGGAACATGACAACTAAGACAAAATGCTTTAATTACCAACATGACAGTTACTTCATAGTACACAGTATTTAAAACTAATCTAATTGACTGTGTACCACACTATCCAACACACACACACACACACACACAGCTGAATAGAATAACAAAATTACAAGGATGTTAGTTTAAAAAGATTTAAACATTCTGTTAGTTTGGTTTGTCACAGAAATATTTTCAGCAACCAGATGAACAACATAACACAAAACACTTGGTTCAACCAGGGCTGAATTTCAAGAGGAAAGCATCGTTATTAAGTTGACCATGTTTTTCTGCGGAAAAATCTGAAAATGAATAGAGGCTTTACACAGTTAGGCAGCAAACAAAATTCATCTTACATGGTGAATCGGCAATGCGTGATTATCTGAACGGTGACATTAATTCTAGTTGTTGCTCACTCTCTCGTGAGGACCCCATGCTCTTTGGGAGACCAAGACGAGTTGTTCCTCCTCTAATCATCTGTGACAGCTCAGTTAGAGACGCTCAGATGACCAGATATTTTACTAGGAAAAAGCAAGAGGAGTCTGCTTTAAACAAAGAAGGCTGCCTCAGACATTGTAGTTAAAGAGGGCTGAGGTTAATTTGATTACGTGGAAGAAGACGAAGAAGAAGAAGAAGAAGAAGAAGAAGAAGAAGAAGAAGAAGAAGAAGAAGAAGAAGAAAATGAAGAATACACTAACATCTTTAAAAAATACTTTGCTTAATCTTGTGCACTTGTAAAAACAACTTTTACTACCTCTGTAAACTGAATTGAAGCAATATTTTAAATCCTTGTGAGACAATGGGGGTATCATATGGCCCCAAACATCTTTATATATTTATAATAATACATACAGATAGAAGTTCACACTGTCTGGCATGATTAGTATCTGTGAAACACAGGATTTAAAGGAACACTTTGACATTTTTTCACTTGGAGAGTTAGGTGAAAAGGTTTCTCGCACTCTTATATCTTTTCGTTTAATATGAAGCTATAGCCAGCAGTTAGCTTAGCACAAAGACTGAAAACAGCTGTAAACAGCTAGTCTGGCTTTGTCAAAGTAACAGAATCCGCCTACCAGCATCTCTAAAGCTCACCAATGAATGTTATATCTCATTTGTATGATCTGTACATAAATGGAGGTTGAAAACAAATGTTAATTCTTTGTTTTAAAGGCATTATGTGCTAAGCTATTTCTTGGCTGGAAACACTAACTTCCTGGAGCCACCCCTGGTTGTCTGGCAACATTTCTCATTTGTAGTCTTTGAGCTAAGCTAAGCTAACCGGCTGCTGCTGGCTGTATCCTTCTATTTAAAGGCTCTGACACACCAACCCGACGCCCGACCTTCGGCAGAAAAGGCAGTCGGACTGATTGCGTCCTGTTATACGTATCCATAACTGCAGGCGGTGCTAATCTGTATTTTCGCCCAAAAATGAAAATCAACAGCTCACTGAGCAAAAATTGTTTCTGAAAACATTTTAAGCAAGAAATAGTCCATGCAGTTGCTGAATCTGTCTTCATTTCAGATCAACAAAGGTCAGTTTAAAAGATTTTCATCGGATTTTGAGATGCGTTATTTCCAGGTTAGCACTCCAACCAACCAGACTGGTCATTGAGTCCAACTAGCCACCTTCGGATTCAACATGTAAAATCAGCCCAAATGAAGGCTGACGGCTCCTCCGACTGACAAAGACAAGGAACACCCTGAAGAGAGTTGAGTCACTGACCTTGCCAGATTGTCCGACGTGTCAGCGCCTTTACAGACAAATACTGGATATGTAAGTGGTATCCATCTTCTCTAACATCTAATTCTCACCATGTGAAAGTCTTCCACTGGATCTAGAACTTTGTTTATTAGGAAATTAAAAAGGGGTATAATGCATATTTAAAGGTCTCTTATTTGCTAATTTTAAGGTTCATATTTGTAATTTTTCTACTAGTACATGTTTACATGCTTTAATGTTCATAAAACACATGATCTTTCTTGTATTGTCTGTCAGAATACCTTTATTCACCTTTATTCTGTCTGAAAAGCTCAGTTTTAGCACTTGTCTCCATAAGCCCCGCTGTTTCCGGGTCTTCTGCATCTGTGCTCTCTTCAACATAATTACAGCCAGGCAATGAAGAATCTTTTTGTACAGTTGTGATATCACTATATAACTATGCAAAAGTCCTAATAACTTGTATAGACCCAGTGGCACTCCCAGTGGCACTCACCTCTGTAGTGAAGAAGTGCTTTGAACGACTGGTCAAGGATTACATCTGATCCTCACTACCCAGCACAGTGGCCCTATTATTACAGATTGCCTAACGTCCCAACCGATCTACAGAAGCCATAGCACATATACTCCACACCACCCAATCTCACCTGGAAAAGAAGGGAAGCTATGTGAGCTATGTGTTCATTGGCTACCATCAGTGTTTAACATCATCCAGGCTCAAAAAGCTCAAGGACCTGGGATTAAACAACTCACTGTCTATGTGGATCTTTAACTTCCTGACAGACAGACCACAGGTGGTGAGGGTGGGTGGACACACCTCTTCCACCCTCATCCTAAACCCTCCCAGGTCAATGCCATTATTTATCATATTTGGTTTGCCTGGTCTTCTTGTTTAATAATGCTTGTGCTACCTCAACCCTGTGATGCACAATCAAGTAATAACATAATTTATTTCAGGAGAACTTGTGCTATCAGGATATGCTGCAGGGATGTCACATGAATGTATAAAGTAAGATGACTAAATACAGTAAATAGCCATTTAGTCGTGGATTTATCACTTTGAAATTACTTGTGGAAGCCCCCAAAATGTCACGTTTTGAAACGTTGCCCTTGCCTCAAATATTGGAGCTTAAAGCAGTGTTGCGGACATTACATTTTTTTCACTTTAGTATTTCTCAATTGTCCTGCACCTGCCAGAAGGCGGGATGTGCACACAATTACTTTTATAAAAAATGAACTAACCTCCCCTTAATAGCAATGGGTCCTCCGTGAGGAGGGTGGACAGCTTCAAGTAGCCTGAAGTCCACATCACCGAGGGTCTGACCTGGATGCTGCATACTGACTCTGCATACTGAATAGTGAGAAAGGCAAGGCACAGACAGTTTTACCTCAGAGGCTTGAGGAAATTCTGGTTATCACCTGAAATACTGAGCAATTTCTACTTCTGCATAATCAAGAGCACCCTGACAGAAAACATCACTGCCTGGTACAGAAACAGCCCTGAACTGGACCTTAAGGCCCAAGAATGGTTTGATTGGCTGAACATGCAATAGGCGGTGCCCTGCGCTGTTTAAAGGATACTTACACCAGGCACTGCAAGAAAAATGCTAAGGGAATCATTACAGAGAATTACCACCTGGGTAAAAGCAGTTTCTCCCTGGTGAGGTCTGGTAGAAGGTACTGCATACACCGTGCCACACTGCCCCCATTGATTGATTTGATTGAAAAGCATATACATAGAAGGGACAAAGACAACTTGGACAGGACTTCCTGATGCTTAATGCTCACTACCAAATTGACTTGCATGCCTTTGCATGACTTGCAATGTGTAATGAAGCCATTGGAGTACCCAAGGAAACTCACATGAACACTGGGAGTGTTTGCAAACACTAAATGGTGCAGGGAAATGTCCAGATCCCATCATGGAGGCCAAGAGAAAGAACTGCTGAAACCTTTTTATGCTTCTTTGTTCTGACCACAATTTCTGCACCAAATAATAAATTTTCTAAGGTAGATTATCTGTAAAACAGCCAGCCAAACTGTTTAGTTTTCACTGAATACAATCAAAGTGTGTTGTTTATTTTTTTTCTACGTTCATTTTTTGTATGAAACAGCATGCATTCGATTCTTTAGCTCAGTTAGTCAGAATAATGGATCTTTTCAATCACAGGGCCTGTGTGACTTCTGATCTGTGAGCTCTTTGTGATGCCCCGTGCTTTTTTTTTTTAATCATCTGTGTCCAGCTCGAGCAGAGATAGACGTTCTGGTTGCAGAGAGAACCTAATGGAAAGACAGGATTTGGTCACAGATGGAGTGTCAAGTGATCTTCCTTCTCTGGAAGGATCTTTCAGATGGTTGTGGTGAGACTAATGGTAGTAGCATGCTAAAATGGAGGCATTACTTTTATCTTCATTAACAAAGAGGCTTTTTCTGTTACTTTTTTCTCTCCTCTTGCAGCCACTGACAAAGGAAATTTTTCTGTATTCTTTGGAATTGAGAAGTATATAGTCAACAAAGTAGTGAATGTTGTGTGGGTGATACGCAATCTGTTTCATGTTAAATACTCTGATTTAATATAACTCATACTGTTACTTTGAACAGCTTTCATTTGTCACTAATTATGTAGTAAGATTTGCAAAGAATAGGTGTATGTTGTATTTCAACCTGGACCATAAATATTGTTTTATTTTCCATCCTTTACATCTTTTACAGCACAACCTCTTCAACAGCTTTAGCTTTGAGAAACTAGCTAGCTCTTGTGGGTCTTAAACATGGTCTAATGGGATATTATGTAAGACTTCAAAGACCAGGATAACATTTCAAAAACAGAATGCTCACAGAATAGGCATGATCAATTCATTAAAATGGTGTTGTACACTAAACTTACTATTACCTTTTAATGACTTAATATATTGTTCAGCACAAGAAACAGGAGATTGTGCACAAAATATATCCATTTGGTCTTATTCAAAGCTAACGTCTGGGACCATGTTTACTTGGAACGAATATGCAGGTCTGATTATTATTAAGTGTGCTTCGTTTTTATAAAATTTCACTTTGAAGACCCAAACAATTACTCATTTAACAGTTTTTATAACTAGTGACAAGCTACATTGTAGGCATAAAGTTGTGCCATGCAGGATCATTAATGATGATTTTGATGGGATATGGGTTGAAGAAAAACGTTGTGCTCAATCAACAACAAAAAAGAGAGCTGGGGCACATGCAACTGATGTCACAGTGCGATGGTGGAATGTGTGTAGTTTTGAGGTACTTGAACGGAACTTAAGTATTTTCATGTTCTACTACTACATACTTCAACTGCAATACATTTCAGAGGGGCAGTTATAGTTACATTGCAAATTAAAATTTACATACATTACCTTTACATACCAGTATATAAAGTACTTACAATTACCTTCATCTCGAACAGCTACAACAGTAAAATGCTTCTTAAATGTTTATGCCTTTGTGATGATGATTAAATAACATAATATGTAATAACTCTGACAATGGCCACATTGCAAAATTATTTTGCTTTCATTGATTTGTAAATATTTTGTTAAACTTTCAGGACTACAATATGACTGCAGGACTTTTACTTGGAATTGCATATTTTTACATTGCCACATTACTACTTTTATCTTAGTAAATAATCTGTAAACTTCTTCCATAAATTTCAAAATCCAGCAAAATATAAATAAAGTTCACATTCCCAGAACTGATTGTTCCTTTAATTCCTATAGTGTCTTTTGATATCAAATTTATGTTTATGTTTAGCACAAAACAGTTAGCTATGACTGCTATACATAGCTATGCCTTCATCAGTGTGCAGTAGTCACTGAGTTATTTAAAAAAGCACCTGGGTTAAAAAATTAACAGCCGATGAGAGCAGACAGGGTAACTATAACCAGTTAAAGGCAATTTCTGGTCAGTTCAGTCAGCACATAACATTGTGATTTCTGCTATAAGGGGTCATGAACTGCCTCCTGAGCTGCAGCTCTTCCCAGACCTCTGCTGGCAGAGCTGAAGCCGCAGAGCCACACTGGTAGGTTGTGTGAGAGGACAAGTGGATTTGGCATGCACATCAGAGCGTGATACCCAGCATTTTGGTCCTATCACATGCCACACACAGACACACACACTCACACAAGTACAACAGGCCCACAGAGCATTCTTGGTTGTGTAAAATGGATTGCAACAGTGGCCACTGTAATTAAATGATGCCAGCAACCCACAGTATTCCTTTACAGACAAACTCTCCAAAGGTGTCAGTGTACTCTCAGTGTTCAGTGTTTTTACAGCATTAAAAGGAGTTTTACCAAATGTATTTTTTACATTGTAAACAATCTGTGTTTCTTGTCTTACTGAAGACAGGGGGAATGGTAAGGCAGCCATTTTCCTTATGTTCAATATACTAGACAGAGCACTAACAATCTGCGATTTAACCTCTGGGAGTTGAGAGACGACGTCTATGACAGATTATTTCACAGGTAGCAAGTATTTGTTTAGTTATTAAGAATGAATGCAGATACATTTTTTAAAAAGCCAATAAAAAGCTAAAGCGTCGTCAGATGAGTTCTAAGATAGCTTTTCGGCCAATGCGTTCAGCTTCTTTTGCACGCCACACGATCTGTTGACCTACATGCAAGCAAAACCCGCTCAAACATGATTGGTCATTATGACTCATTATACAAACGGACAACAAACGGAAACCACAATGCTTCCGAAACCAAAATCTTGTCCCGTTGCCTACAGATTCTGCATTCATATGCAGATATTTGTTTGTAGAGATTAACATTTGACAAACTTAAAAGTAGATTTCAGTTTAATTTGACCAAAAACAACTAAAAATATTTGAATTAATAGAAAAAGCCTTCTGGTTGTTTTCTAGTCAAACCTTTGAAGGGATTTTGAGCAAAGTGACAAAAATCATCGGCGATACATTCTTCCAAAATGCTTGTTCACTGATTTAGTCTCAGTCATGTTCATTTGTGCTTCAGGGAAATCTGTTCATCTGTGATCTTTCACATTTGGGTGTTTGAGTAACCTGTTTATTGAACACCCAGTAGCAACGCAGAGATTACTCCTTGTTTAACTGAAATGATGCCCCTCTCTTAGGTAACTGACACTAAACCAAAAGCTGCCTTATCTTAGGGACATTGTAGGCGGCCATGACAAGTTCTACACCATTTAAAATATTGCATTATCTCAATGCGTTTGTGCCGGTCTGAGGCGAATCATCAAAGACACGAGATCAGCGGTTGGCTATGACATGATACCATATTTATGCACAACTCAGAGTAGCAGGCACCGCGTTAAACTCTCACGACCAATGCCATACTCAACGTTACACAAACTAGTGTTAAAGTGAATGTATGATTTTGTATGCCAGTAAAACAGAAAGAGGTGCTTCATTGGTTTTCTGTCGCGTTAAACAGAAGAGGACAGGTGAGATCTGTTGTGGGGTGATAAGAGCCTTGTGATATACAGACAACAGGTTTCTTAACACATTATTTAAGGAGGATAAAGGAGTGCTGTTGCACATCCTGAGACGCAGAGGAGACAACAGTAATCATCATTGCTTTGTCATGTGCCTTGTATTTTGTTTGTTACTTCCTGGCTTCAAAGTGTGAGATCGCTCTCATTTGAAGACTCAAGAGTGTCTGTCTTTGTGCAGTGCATTGTCCACCATCTAGATTGCCCACCTTCTTAGTGATCAAACTCTTCCTTCTAGACCTCTATCTCCAGTGTTGCATCACTAATTTGTGCTGCTTATGTGCCAAATTAAGGTGCTATTGAGTATACACAGAATTCACACTATAATGAGCAGTGACAGGATGTCAACTTCCAGCCCGCTGCTGCCACCCCTGCACCCACCTGCACCCATCCAGCTGAGTCTGCCTGTTTAAGTGATGTCACCCGCACTCCACAGAGTTGTTTTCTCTGCAGAGCCGATCAGCCTGTTGATGGTATTGCAACCAGGAGGCAACATTCACGCTGTTCCTTTTTCCCAGCTTGACCTGATATGACTGATTAGTCTTCTCATTTTTACCACAGTTGTACCATAATTTGGTATTTTCCATGTCCAGTTTGTCCTCCCTCTGATACCTTTGATCTCCTTGAAACCCCTCTCTAAGTGGCCTTTGGCTGTGTTTGATCACTGGTTGAGTTATAGATGTCTTCATGACTCATAACTCACATGCCAGACTCAGATGTCAACATAACATATGTCGTTTTTCCTGCTCCCCTACCACACGTTGTGTGTGATAGAGTACATGGTCATGTAGAAAAGAGTAAGGTTGTTGTGGGATGTTTTGTGCTCTACAGCAGAACGATATAAGCACAGTTCAAGCACAGTTCACACATAGGCTAACTTGTTCCAAATGAGTGTGAGGAATGCTCCTTGCTCTCCTTATTAACCAAACACCACCTTGTCAGCCTGACATGCCTGTTCGGGGCTCCTCCCGGTGCCACACATAATGAGATAAATATCTCAAATCAGCTTTCTTTAGATAAAGTTACAACACAAAGTAAGCTTTTTGCCAGTATCCTCCTAAGAGCACATTTTATACGCTCTCTCTCTATCGTGATAAAATAATTCCCATAAGGAAGTGATTACACATAAGTATAATTCTAAGCAGATGTGGAAATGTCTCAACAAGGTAACAAGACTGTGGTGGAAGTGCAGTTCTTGTCACTGTTGAAGCAGCGTGCCACGTCAAGAAACGGTCTCCAGAACGTTCAGTCTGGCAGTGGAGGACGGAAGATGATGTAAAAACAATTGTTTTTGTGGCTTCATACTATCAGAAGCTTCCTCCTCCTTTGGCTTGCAGATTTCACTTGCAATACTTTCAAATTCAGCTATCACAGGGGAGAAAACGTATGGCTTATGATTTATGTGTACTAGTGCAGATTATTTTAAAAAATATTGATAGCAGAGAATAAAACTTGCCTTCAGCACTAATATGCCCACAAAATGGAAAAAAAATAAAGGAAACTATTGAATTAGATTCATGAATATATTTCTTTTTTATAGTGCAAGCTATGTTTACTGTCTTTAGGGGTTTGTTTAAGAACTAGATTGTATATGGTACCCGTTATCCTGTTTTTTTTAAACTCTTGGTTTTTATATATTTCTCTCTATATCCTTTACCCTTAAACAGGGCCCAAATTTAAAAAGAGAAACAAAACAAGGTAATTCTTCATAATTTTATTTACAGTATGCAGAATATGCAGAACGGGTATATCTCTGACATGCATCCACAAAAAGTGAATTTGCTGTTGTAACATCTGCTATACTGCAGAAATGAAACATACAACACATTCTGCACACCATTCACTAAAGACAAGTGTTGTATGGTTGCATTCAATGTCCCCCCCCCTCACTTACAGAAAGATAAAAGCACAATTTTAAAACAGTAAAAAATAATGTTTATATACAGTTAATGCCTGTGCTTCTCGCCTTTGTTCAGCTCAGACAAAGATAAAGCCTAAATTGGCGATGCATCTTATCAAAGGTGTTTTGTCTTTGTGCTCCTCAATGTGAATAACTAAACATAGAGAAAATGTAGATGGAGGGGTGGGGGTGGGGGTGTTCACCTACAAGCAGAAAAGAAACTTTGGTAATTGCCATAACACAAATAATGAGAGGCTATGTAGGGAAGTGTTTGAAGAGCGGTCCTGATCTAGATAAGATTGGAGACAGTATCATGAGAGGGAGGAAGTGTTTTTCTGTCTGCTGCAGCTGAAAGGAAACTTAAGTGGCAGAGTTGCATACATGAGCCAGACGCTGCGCCAAACTCTGAAACAACAGGGCTAAATGGAGTATGGTGTTACGAGGACCCCACTTATGGTCAGATAGTACAGAAACATAATGCATTTGCACAACATTACAACTACAAAACTGTTGTTTGGAGCAGCATACAGATCACATAAAAGTAGTCTATGTCCACAACATTCCACTTCCGGGATTGCTTTGTTGCCACCAGAAATTCCACCGGATGTCACTCTTTTCGGCCGGATGTCCATTATCTAAGGATTTCTTAGTGTTGTAATTTTAAACTCTGGTCGATTTATGATGACTATGATTACCTGCTCCTCAGATCTCTGCAAATCCAGACAGCTAGCTATCTGTCAAATCTGAGTTTCCTGTTGCACAACTAAAATAACCTTTGAACGTACACGTGTTCCACCAAAACAAGTTCCATCCCGAGACTATTTTGCAGCAGCACCGTCCGGCGCTTAGCACCGTCCAAGACGACAGTGACTGGTTTAAAGAAATGCTAATAAACCAGAGCACGTTTTTCTTCCATCCCAGAATTCTCCGTGGACTCTCCTCCACAGTGCTGTGGACGAAGGTCTGGTCTTTATGTGGTTTTTCTCCACATAAATAAACTGATTAAAAAAGTGGTTAAAAGACAGTAGTCGTCCACTAGTGAACATGCTGCAACAACAATATGATAACATAAACATGAAACACTCAAAAACAAACTCAGTTTAGAAAATATAGACTAACTACAGGCTTTTACAAGATTAAAATTTTGGTTGACCAAAATCAGATGTTTCTGCTTGCAGTGTTGTAAGCCCAAAAGGAGGAGGTTAATAACCATTTATTCTATTCAACACTTCTGTTGTAGATATAAATTTAAGCCGGAATCAGCTTTTAAATTCTTCATCTGGACTCTTTAAAAATGTCCTTGAATGTGGTGTTACATTAAAGGTCCCATGGCATTATATTTGTTTTTTAAATGAACATGCATTTCCCCAGCCTGCCTATGGTCCCTCAGTGGCTAGAAATGGCAAAAGGTGTAAACCAAGCTCTGGGTATCCTGCTCTGCCTCAGAGAAAATTATATTGCAGATGAGCCAATCTGGAATCTTGCCCCTTATGAGGTCATAAGGTGCAAGGTTACCGCCCTTTTCTCTGCTTTGCCAGCCCAGAGAATTTGGCTCACCCATGACAGAGAGACATCATGGCTTCAACCCCCTCCTCCCTCCTCAAAAGCTACAGACTCAGAAATGGCACATACTAAGGAAAGCTCATTGTGGAACTGGCTCTAGTGGCTGTAATTCCGCACCAAGACTGAATTTTGGGAAAGAGACTTCAGATATGGTATTAGGGGACCACTAAGGCCTATATAAAAACATCCAAATAGCACCATGTCTTGGGACCTTCAAGAAAACTGTACAATGAAATGTGATTCAAGTGCCAAAATAAGTGCTGTGTTTGTTGAGCTTGTATACCATATACACACTATACAACATATAGTGTCCATTTATCATAGTGACTGTTCAGCTCTAAAGTTGTTATTTGTTTGTTTAAGTTGTTAAGGTTGCTCTAGATGTGTTTGTGTTAATGTGTCCATCCTGCATGGCTTTGGCAAAAAGAACTAAATGAAAATCTGGCAATTAATCTATAGTAGGCTATTTACTTAAATAAAATTAGTGTAGATCAAATTTCTTTAAATACTCGTAAACAAATTAAAATAACAGGACATACAGTTCAGTCCTATAAGTGGCTTTATATTTGCAAAAATATTACAAACAGAACATCACATTTAATTTCATAAATTACTGTATATATCACACCTTTCTTTTTGGTGTAGGCCCTAATTATCATCAGCTGCATAACAAATGAATAACAGGCTAATAATGATTAGGGCAGACCTGATGCTGGTGAACCAATGATATTTGCAGGGATTAATAGCTTTATTTGCGTGTCTGTGTGATTTCAGAAACATACCTGTTGTAGCTTCAGAGAGACACAGAGGTAAAAATATTTGTATAAGAACATGCTTTCCATAATAGACATTTTCTATTGTTTGGATTCCACATGATTGATGCTTGACTTAATCCATTGCTCTTTGCCGCTTCCCAGGAGGGTGAGGCGGTCTCTTTGTGCTTTTCTGTCCCATGTGAAGCAAACCAAAGCGGGAGAGTGAGGGTCATAGCTATTCGGCAGGGTACCAGATCCTTCCCACCGGCACATCTGCATGTGAAATCGCCATTTCACCCCTCCACACTCCCTAATTGTTGCTAAAATTATTTGTGAAATTGCCTTCCACCAGGAGTGTCTTCCACGGCAATTGTCACACAATTTTATATGCACGGTGGGCCCACATAGTTGACACATGCACTTCTTCTTTTCTACCATATGTGCTCTTTTTATTCGAGTTTAATAGTAGCGCATTATTATTATTTTTAACAATTACTCTTGTGCGTACTCGAGGGCAAGTCAACCTGTTGTCATCAATAGAGGGTCGATATAAATGTTGTAATTACCACAAAAGCTATAGGAGCGATTTAGATGTTCATGCTGCGCACATTTACTTAATTGAAAGGTTAACAAGCCAAACGCATCTTGTAGTCTAACCTTCGCTGGGCAGGGCTGCTTTTGCGCAGCTTTTGTCCATTCAGAAACCACACCATCAACTGCTGACTCAATTATTTTGGACCAGGATTTTTATTCGAAGCTCAGCGCGTGTTGGTGTATGGAGGGACAATTTGGGATATACACGTTTAGCCTACACTCTTAAAGTTTAATTTAAAAAAAAACAAGGTGATTTTGCTCAATTCATTTAAAAAGTTGATATTTTATTCAGACTTTAATTTCTTATCGACAGACAATATAAAAATGAAACTATTTTTTCAAACATTTTAAATTGTTTTTTTACGAAAATATTTCAGGTAGCCTATTTTTCATTTAATATTGTTATGTAGTTTATATATTTATATATTTCTTTTTTACATATACCCTTACGTTTCTTCTGATCTAGCAAAGAAAAAAAAAAGAAGATGGAAATATCATTATTAATCCACAGGTTCGAATAGCTGAATGTCAGGGAAGCAGACACATTTTGAAAAGACAGGCTTTAGTATAACATTTAGATATAATAACATTTTGAACTGCTTTTTGGTGTAGTCTAATGAGAGAGGCAGCAGTGAATTAAAATTGAAATGTGTTGCTCTGATTGGTCGGTCGGCTCCTGGCTAAACCCACTCTCTTTCATCCATAAAAGAAAGGCCAGAGAGCCTATGGGAGCGCTCGGCTGTCTCCTCCTACGACATGCACGAAAGTTGGCCACTTAAACTACTTCCAACCAGCCAGCAGACATTATACTGATCCCAAACTACACCAAGGGAAAATAATAACAGTGCATTTACCAACTCAGACACACAACTTTTTAATGCTCTATTTTGCAGACTTCATTGTTTAAAGGAGTTTCTATTTAATTTGTAACAGCTGATTTTTTTCTTCTTTTTTACATTTTTGGCACGTTCATCGCACAAGGAGAGCATCATTATTTTTTTGCTGGTGGAAGGGCTTGTCCAGTTTCTCCGCCTTGGATTTGGATTTGACAGCAGACTGTGCATTATTTTGAGCATTTTGAAAACATTGCGGCTTTTTTATTGGACTGGAGTCCGTTTTGTTGTTTGTCTATTGTTTATTTGAGTGGCTAAATGATGGCTACTTTACCAGGAACGATGCCTCGGATGATGCGCCCTGCGCCAGGCCAGAACTACCCCCGAACCGGCTTCCCCCTGGAAGGTAAGAGAAATGGCAACGTGTGTTTGACGTTTGAACTTGTGCTGTGACATAACTCATCATCAGTACTTCCATCTGTCAGCGTGATAGTCACACAGAGCGCAGTTCGTTACCGGCGACATGCTGGGAAATAAAAAGGTGGGTGAACAAATTCGACCTCTAGTCATTGATGATTAGAGTTAACAACCTGAATCAAAAGTGAATTATATTTGCATAAAAAACGTCAGCTCGTGCTTTGAAAATCAACCCACAGCCTTTTAAAATAGCCTTCTTCATAGCCTTGTTTTAATTGAACCTGACATTGTGTTTATTATTCATAAAAAATACATAACCTTTGTATGAATTTGTGTGGATTTATTTGTATCTGATTTTAGGTTTTTGTGTTTATACCTGTAGGCTATAGGTCCTAAATATTTGTATTAATTATTTTTTATGTTTTTGATTGTCTGACGTTCAAATAATATATATAAGAAAATAATAGGCCTAGAAAATATTGTATTTTAAGTTGTATTTATTTTTTAATTGAAGCCAACGTGACAGATTTTAACTGTAGAATTTAGATTTGTATTTTATAGTCCAGCTTCGATTGTTACACACACAAAAAGCAATCTAATTGGTAATTATTTTTTGATGCCCATATTCAAGTTGTCTGAACATATGGGCAGAAAAAGATCACTTTGTATTTGCATGCATTTATGGAAACAGTTTTCCCATTACACCCAGTTCGTGCTCAAGTGCTCTGGACTGAAATGTACAAAAACCACGTAGCTCGCAAGTTACTCGAGCTGCGGGATTTGTTCAAGTGTCCTGCTGCTGGAAATGGCAATAATACACACAGCAAAGAGATGACTCAAAGGATCACATCAATATTTGTACAGCATGACTAGGAATAATCAAGGTGGGAAGTGTCCCTCTTTAGTCTCTCTTGAATGTGAAATTGGATCCTGAAGTGGCCTCGGATAGCCTACATGCTGTCAACCAGAATGACGCTGGATGAATTTGGCACGACGCTCACTTTAAAATGAATGATAATGTGCGTAAACAGCGTCCCATTAAAAGTCAGCAACACAGAAAACACGCCACTATTTGAGTATAACACAAGCTGAACAAGCATAATCTACTACAATAAAGTGAACATTTAAAGAACAAGATGTGTTGATGTTGTTTTTGAGACTTTTGTTGTTTACTGTGGCGCAGTATCCACCCCTCTGGGCCAGGGTAGGGTGAACCAGCTTGGCGGTGTGTTCATCAACGGGAGGCCCCTGCCAAATCACATCCGACACAAGATAGTGGAGATGGCCCACCACGGCATCCGACCCTGCGTAATCTCGCGACAACTGCGAGTTTCTCACGGTTGTGTCTCCAAGATCCTCTGCCGATACCAAGAGACCGGCTCGATCCGTCCGGGAGCCATAGGAGGGAGCAAGCCCAGGGTGAGTGGGATCCATGAACGGGTTTGTGGGTCACTGCAGCGCGAGGGAGGGCGTCTCGAGGTGCAGCACACTTGAGTGAGCTCAAAACGGATGTTGTGTCATTGCAACAGCCTAATGGAGAGGAACGATCACGACTAAAAGGATGTCAGACCTCGTCTGCAATATAATAATAATAATAATAATAATAATAATAATAATAATAATAATAATAATAATAATAATAATAATAATAATAATAATTTCCCAAAAGTTTAATTAGCGTATACATTTAGCCTACATTACAGCCCACCTGTAACATCCATTCAGCAGTCCTTGCTGGTCATAACAAACTTTTGCAGCTGCTACATAGTTCTTCCTGAATAATCCTAAATAAATATGCAATATGTTTCATAATCGATAAAGGAATTAACCTAAAAAAAAATTATAATTACAAACACTGAGTCAATTGCTTTGATTTTTTTTTTCTGTGATAGTAGTGATTTATTATACAGTATTGTGAGTATTTAATACTAAATAATTATTTGTGTTATTATTATATCGGCTATATGTTTTGCTAAATGGGGGCCATATAGCTTAGTCTATCACTGGTGTTAAAAACTTAGTTTATTGTGCCGTTTAGATGGTTGGCTTATTTGTTTGTTTGTCTCTGGTATGTACTTAAAAATATACATATTTTAGAGTTTTGTCCTTCATTTTCAATACGTTTTATTACCACAGTTTGTTTTCATCTTTTTAAAAATCCTCTCAATTAATACGTATTTTTCCCCTATACCTTTACACCATTTCAAACCTAAAGCAGGTGGCAACTCCTGACGTGGAGAAGCGGATCGAGGAGTACAAGAGAGAGAACCCCGGTATGTTCAGCTGGGAGATCCGGGATAAGCTGCTGAAGGACGGGGTGTGCGACAGAAGCACAGTTCCTTCAGGTGAGGCTTCATCTGGTAAGCTGCACTTTTTTTTCTTATTACGAGCGAACACTGCAGCATCATTTCTGAACATCACTTTGAATTCAACATGTTTTAAGCCCCAGTTACTGATAATAACATGTTCAGTGTAGCAGGAAGCACACATACAGTGACCCAGAAAAAAACCCCACCCTGATAGGAAAATGTGCCTTTGGTGCTCAATAGTTAATTTTCCTTATTGCATTTATAGTGTATTATTTTCCTTTAATATAGAATTTTTTTCAACGCAGCTGCTCCATGTAAAACTTTTTCTGTGTTTTTTGTATGGTATCCAAAAAAAATGTATGATAGGATTACAATGGTTCTTTTATGGGTTTTAGAGCTAATCACCCATTTACCTTTTTGTTGCCATTAGTGAGCTCCATCAGCCGCGTTTTGAGGGCCCGATTTGGCAAAAAAGATGACGAGGATGACTCTGATAAGAAGGATGAAGATGGAGAAAAGAAAACAAAGCATAGCATCGATGGCATCCTCGGTGATAAATGTAAGTTAACAGCAGAAAGTATATGGCCCTTTTCTATATGTATTATTATTATTATTATTATTATTATTATTATTATTATTATTATTATTATTATTATTATTATTATTATTATTATTATTATTATTATAGGGTCAATTACAGCCTTGTAATCAGGGAGCAAATGTTTTAAATACACTTCCTACTTTACGTCCTCTTGGGATATTGTCCCACATCCGAGCTGCTGCTAAACGCTGAGAATTTATTCCTGCTTTTAACTTCGAGCCAGCAGTTGTTCATTCACTCAATTATTTATGAGAGCCTTGGCAGAAGGTTTTTAACAGCAGAAAATTAATTTGTGTAGCGAATTCCTCCTCATTCATTCACTCATTTAACGACCTCTAAACGACAGCTGACAGTTGACCCATTTCACAATCGATGTCAGTTCACTGACATTTCACCACTTGTCAGTTAAAGTGGAAATCAATGTTCATATTATTATTTGCTCTGTTAGTAATGCTGCGAGGACGGGGAAATAAAGCTTTGATGCAGGTATTTGCTGTCAATGTTTGTCAATAGTATCTACAGGCTTATAATAATCTTGTATGTGGTATATCATACCTTTGTATCATTTATATATTTAAAAAAAATAATATAATAACACCTTACACATGAGAAATAATAGTTCTTAGTTAATACAAGTTAAGATTCCTCTTATTCTGCGTTGTTTAAGAAGCGTAGAGATGCTTGAGATTTTACTAGACAATCTTTTGCTTTTATTGTCATATTTTATAGTCACGTTATGTTTAGTGTTTTTCTACGGAGTGAAAAATGCAAGGCGTCCAAACGATATAAAGTTTGGCTCTGTAGCTGATCAAACATCAGTGAATGGGGTTTAGATAAGAGTTTACAAAAGTGCCACAAACTGCCAAAAAATTTCAAACTTCAAGATGAACTTCATGAGCAAAACCTCCCCTCCATTGACGCTTTTCTAAAGTAAAGGGTGCAAGGTACAAAAGCAAATCCTGGAAAGCAGGGCAGCGAAAAGGAGAGTAAGGACGCGTCCATTCTCATTCAAAAATCGGGTAAAAGAGAGTGAAAACTTTGGACAAAGGGCACGGAGAGACATAAAGGGAGATGAATTATTCAGTACGCCCCGCTGGTAGATAGTTTTGTAATTTTATATAATGGCCCGTTGGAGAAGAATCAGTTGATAGCGTGAAAACGGTGTCTTTTTTCTGCCACCGCACGCATTAATGTTATGAAAGAAATGTCAAAACTTTGTTGCAAATATCTCAAGTGTCCATATTGATGGTGTGTAAACCCTAATGGCTATAAATGGCCAACGTCTTTTGGAGAGTCTGCTCGTTACGCACAACTCAGCCGCGTACAACTGAGTTATGTTTTCTGAGTAATGTGATAGTTGGACTTTTAAAGTGTTAACTACATTATCATTGCATTATTATTGAGTGTCTACTGTTAGTACAAAATATCCACATGATGTTCCTGCTTCTATTTGTTTTTCTTAGGGGTTCTTGTGTTTTAAATTGGGACTCAATTAGGTTGCTATAAAAAGAGACGCACCCTCAGCGTAAAGCAGTTTAGACTATCGGCATCCGGATGGCATTTAATAATGTTAATACTTATTAGAGTAAGCACTGGAAACGATGGTTGCTGAATAGGTGGCTGTGTTCGTGCCGGGTGTAATAGCTCGCAGGCATGGTAAGAAATGTATTTATCCCCAATCAGCCCCTCACTCTCCGAGTTTGAAGCACAGCCCTTATGTGGAGAGGGGTTTTAAAGCAGATTAAATAGAGCCTTTTATTTCTTTTCACTTTCATCTCACAGCGGAGCTCACAGTGGCTCGCCCAGGGCACAAAATTCATGAGATTTTTTTCGTTTACTTATCCAGATTTTAAGACTTTATTTATTTATCTATTTGTTTATTAGCCCTGTGTATTTGGTTTTCTCAGAGGTTACATCACGGATTTATCCCAGCTCTAATCTAGCTTTATTTAACGTGTATTCAAACTGCTAACATATTATAATACTGTGCATTTTATTTTGTTGCTTGGAGTCAACTGTTATTTCTCAGAAGGATAGCGAAACCTAAACCAAACAAAACTCAGTGTATACACCGAAGTCAGCTCCACCTTTTCTCACTGCTGTATTGGCCTTTTTATTCCATAATTGTTAATCATCTGTTGATCACCGATCTTGTTTGTGCAGAAAAAAAGAAGTTGGTGCGCACTTTTAAATTCTGTGCCAAAGTTAAATTACGCGCAAGAAATTGGGTTAAGATTGCACAACATCTGTGCAAACGTGGACATCCTTTTGTTTGCACCACACCGCTCAGAAAGAGATGGTGAAACAGCTGTCTGGCGTCCATCTGCCACACTAACACAACCAACCTGACCGTCAGATGAGGTGGAGACAGGCGATGGACACTTCAGCAAATCGCAGGATTACCTGAGGTGCTCAATTTAATTAAACAGATGTCAGATGGGATTATTTCCGAGCATCATGGAGGGAAAGTGACAGAGCAGCGAAGAGGTGTGAGGAGACAGACAGACCAACGATCCAGGTTAGGATTGGCTGAAAGGAGGCTCCTATTATATGCAGTAAAATGTAATTTGTAGTGAAATAAATGTGAGGCGTAAATCATGACTTACACTTGGTTCCAAACATAGTTGTAGAAACCAATTGTCTCTAGACTTTCATTTTCCAATTCGGTTTCAGTGTATGTTGTACATTACCTGCAAAGTTAATTTACGTCAACCAGCTACGCAAAAATAGTTATCTTTCGATTTACCATGTACTTACACGTAGCCTACATAAGCATATATTTTACTACACAAACAAAGAAACAAAAAAATAATTTCTGCTCAGCCTATAGTGATGAAAACTGTGAGAAGCTGCCCCCTCTACGCCCTCCACCTCACATACACGCACGCACTTACACACACAGACAAACACACACACACGCACACACACACACACGTACACGCGCGCGCACACACACACACACACTTTCGTGCGCGCACACCCAGTCTCTTAGTGTATGGTAATATAATGTAGCTATATTTCGGGTCTAAAGCCGTGCTGAATGAGAAGGACAGGGGAATGAAGCGAGAGACCACTTCAAACAAATCCATCTGGAACAGTGTGTGAGAGAGATTCAGTGAAAGTATGGGGAAGTTATTTAGCTATTAATAACGTTTTTTCCTCAGGCATTGAGAGTGACTCCATCTGCACTTTCTCGCAGCTATTTGGCTGGGTGGAAATTGAGGGAGACCCAAATGTTGGGCAGAGATAACATACCCATCATAGCCCAGACCCTGCGCTGTGCTTCACTGCATTAAACTCGGATTAACCTCCCCTGTCCCCGCAGCCACTCAAGCCACATTTCACTGGAATTTACATCGGTAGGCCTACATTTCTTCTTATAGAGGGGGCAGGAGATGAAAGACGCGACAAAATCGATGATAATAATAGTAACAACAACTATAATAATAATAATAATAATAATAAAATATAAAATAAAAGAAGAAGAATTAGCGTCATCACTATTATCTTAGAGCTGTTTGTATTTACAGTAGTCTAAATTAATAAAATGAAAGAAGACAGAATATTGAAACTAAATTTTAATTTAAATATTTAACAGTGGTTAAAACTAAATTTTAATTTAAATATTTAACAGTGGTCCTACCAAACCAGTTAAAAATAAAATCAATTGATTTTGTTACACATACCAATTTATCTAAATCTACTTTTGAGCATTCTTTTCACGTTTAACATAAATATGTATTTAGCTAAGTGAGTTTTACACTTAATATTTTAGTTTTCAACACTTCTGAACCTTTGGCTATATCTCTGCAGCTAAAGGATATTTTTCTGTTTTGTTTTGAGTGTTTACATTATGTTTAATTTGCATTGATGATTGCATGTCTCAGGGAATATGCCTTTAACGGATGCTCCATACTAGAAAAAAATAACAAAATTGGATAAATACTGAGCACAGCTAGTTAAATTACAGCCAGTAGGTTAAAAGGTAACTGCACTGTCTCATTCAGTAGGCCTACACTGGTGTAACACATTTCAATTTAAGTTTAAGGAATGGATTATTAGTTGACACCATACAGGCAGAATAGGCCTGTAATTCTTTTCTCCATCCATTCATTTAGTTAAGGCTACTACAATATTGAGCAGGCTCAAGATAATAAATTCACAACAAAATTCCACCTGAAAGAAATGGTGACATGTTATATTCAGCATATATATATTTTTTATTCAAAAATGGTGGTCTAATTTGTCGTAATGACATATTGTGAAATGTTATGGTGAAGAGCTACTACCAGTGTAACAAATTAGCCTATTGGTTCCAGCAAGGTAACATGAGCGAACCGTGCAACATAATAACATGGAACCCATGCTTATGAGTAATGAGTAATGCATCAATTTTGAGGAGTGCAGTTTAAGCTTGTAGGCCTACCACACTGCAGAGACATTTCAGTGTCAGAAGCTTTAAGTGTCAGCAGCATTAGGCTAAATAAAAAAAAATGGAGTAGGCTTAAATTCATTCTGTGCTGGCATTTGACTTTGATCACATCAGAAATATTCATGGAAGCACAAACACTGACTCTGCCACCATTATCCAGGCTGACAGTGATACCTCTCAAGGCTGTCTATTAATTAAAGTGGCGCTTACCATGTGGGACGACTCCCTATCTGGGCACAAAAATGGTTTTTCCATCTCTTGTGGGGCTCTTGAAAAGGGGCAATCTTTCCTCTCCAGCTTCTTGTGGGAAATTTAAAAGTGTACAGAGGAAGACATGGGGATTTCTAGCTCATTTATAAAGACGAGTTTATAATCCTTTCCTGCTTAATAACTTAAAAGGATTCAATTTCTCCCCTCATTTATGGGGTTATGATCACACATTGTTAAGTACAGATAGTAGCATTTCAAGGTTAACATTTCCTGCTCGAAAATATCCGAATGTAAGCTGTAAAACCATAGGTGCCCTTTGTTTAGCCTGCAATTCCCCACGCATGCTGATAGGCCCATTTTAGATGTTGTTACTATTAATGTGATAACAAGGATGAAGCCGAGGAAGACCAAGTTGATAAGAGGACTCTATACCACCAAGCATTTTTTAAATGATAGGCTACAATATTTAATTATAGCATATAATTTCACCATCGACAATTAAACTCAGTAGGCTTATGCAGACTCTGAGGATTGAATGTCTGGTTGGGGGTCTCAAACCATACGAGACAAATTAAAGAGGAAGTGTTGCCCTCCAGGTATCCTGTCACAACAGTAGGGTGCTTCAGCGTGTCTCTCATTTCTGTCTGTGTTTTATTCCGCTAATTTTCACTATGGGGCTCTGGGATCCTGCCTGCAGGTCTGCAGTCCAAAATAAATAGAAATTCTCAATTTTTTCATCTTCTTAAGTTTGAATGACTCTCTCTCTCTCTCTCTCTCTCTCTCTCTCTCTCTCTCTCTCTCTCTCTCTCTCTCACACACACACACACACACACACACACACACACACTCACACTGACACACAGCAGTCTCAGCGTCACACATTCATGTCAACAAGTGGGGGGTATTGAAATGTGTGTAACTTCATTTTTTCGTTTTTTGTGACATCATTTGTTCTTAGTGTGTATGGGGATTTGGGGTCATCTTAAATAGGTGATGTAGTTTTAAAAATGTCCGTTTATTCTGATTTTATAACGTTGATAGAGGTAAATACAATTTTGTGGCAATTTGGGGGTAATTGTGTGGTGTTTTTGTTGAAATAGGGTTAGCATTTTGGGGAATAATCTGAGTGTTGATAGTTTTGATGCTTATAGGTGTTACCCCATTATTTTAAATATTACCCAGTTGTATTTTTTTTTTGCCTAAAATTTATTATTTTTCTGGCCAATATCATTACCAGCTCCAACTTTAACATCAGATATTGTACACTATACACACATACACTGCATTAGTAGTATTTTCCATTTAAATGTGACTATTATCATGTTAGTGTTACCAGTTTATTGACATCGCCTCGAACATTTACATTTCCACTTGAGGCGTTTAATGTATTCCCCAAATTGCCACCGCTTTGTTAGCAGTGATGTTTAATTGGCTGGAAGAAGATGAATGAGGCTGACAGGAATCAGCTGTCCAGAGATTCCCCTGTGAGTCTGACTCGGAAATCATAACCTGACCAGCTTTTCCTCCTCTGAAACCAGCTCGTTGAACTTGTCACATCTAATTAGGGTGTTAAAACACACCAAGTGCATCGGTGGGAAACAGTAGGTGGTTGGTCTGGGGCAGCCAATAAGGCCTTTTTGGGTCAGATTGTGGAGGTGGGGGGGGGGCTGAGCAGTGTGGCTGGATGGGGATGTTGTTGAATTGGACCGCTGCGGGGTTTTAGTTTCTAAGCAGGCCTTTTTTCCGCTATTACTTCAATTATGGCCATCCAGCGGGCTAAACCAGCCTGCATGGACTGTGTAGCCTTGCTTTAATTAGGTATGAAATTAATTATAGCAGGCGTATGTATTAAATACTTTTAAGTTTGGCTAATTTTTTTTCACAGACTTTAAAGGTAGAACAGTGGATTAATGGCTTACAGCCAAAATTACATTTTATTGCATCCCATCATTTCTGTCTAACAGGTGTCAGGAAATCTTTGAATTTAGAGAAAACTAATATCTTCATCATCATCTGCTCAGTTCTATCACCTTCAGCTTCAGAAATTAAAACATGGGCATTTGAAATTTAAATCTTATAATTTCTATCTCCCCATTTTCTGCAAACTTAATGTTGGATATCAATGAATGGATGCACATTTTAATTTTGTAAACAACATTCTAACTTATTGTGCTGCTTGAGTTCGCACCTCTTGTGCACATGTGAAAATACAATTGTCTTGAATCCCTTTTTATTACGAGGCCGCATTCTTTTTTTTATTGAATACTTTTTTCTTGTATTGGTACAAAAAAGCCCTGTGATGTCTGACAGCCTACTCTCACCATTGTTAAATGAACAGCCACTAGAAAAGGACGAGAGAAAGAAGAGGGAGGCGAAAAGGCCCTTCTGTTATCTTCTGTGTTGAGACTTGCTGCATAGGCTATTCAGGCAAGTTGATGAACTCCTCCAAAAGTTTATTAAGGGGCTGAAAACAATACAAACTAAAGCCTTTGGATGCCTGGGCAGACAGTTTATAAACTAGCTGCTATTGTGCCTCAAAGGCAGATGCATGAATACTTTTGAATAGGGGCCTTCAAACTGACACGATCAGGCTGGACAGCAGCAGTTTTAAAGGGAGAGAGAGAGTGCTTCTGCTGCAGCTCAGATCTCTGCCTTTTTTGCATTAATGTACATCTGCAAAGGAAGGGGGGGGGGCTCGGCACTGTCTGTCACGCTTACATACACTTAAAAGAAGATATTTAATGTATATGTGTGAGTAAACAAGCACTTTCTTAGGAAATTATAGTTTATAGAAATAATGTATACTTTACAGAGTATGGCTTCATGTTTATTTATTATTTAAGAACAGAGGTTGTTTTTATCAGCGTAAATATTAGTTTGTCCTCTGAATCATCATAAAAGCAGATGGTTGCATCCTATTTTCTTCTTCTGCTAATGTTATATTTTGGGTGTGGAAATTGCACAAACTGTTATGGAGACCAAGAGCAGAGTGTGACAATTGGTCTTTCCTGTTCTGTCCTGTGTTGAATTTCAAACAAAAAGCTTTCAAATAGTCCTGATCATTTATGCACCCAAAAGGAGACAGAAAACAAGGCAGAAAACTGTTGCATGCTTTGGCAACATGGATTCACTGTTGATATATTTTTTTGAATGGGGCGCACTGGTTACGCGCACCCAAGAAGATACATTATTCCCCTCCTTTTCAGTAAACAATAGACTGTCACTCTTTATCCCTCTTCCCTCCTCTGTCCCTCCCTCTCCAGCTTTCTCTTTTAGTCTTCTCAGTCTCTGGCTCTGTGCCTCACAACATCAGAGGGAGTCCAGTGATTTGTGACCCCAGCAACCCACACTTAATCTCGCTAAAGAGGGGGAGCATCCAGTTTGCAGCTTGGCGGGCCCCAAATAGACCAAGCCTGCTCTGGCAGGTGTCAACATTAGCAAACAATTGGTCCCCAGTCCCATGCCCCGTACCCCAGTGCGAAACTGAACCTAAACTATTTGAGGCGCTCTGAAAGGAGCCACATAATAGAGAATGTGAAGGGGGAGGAGAGGAGGGGGAGGACAAGGGAGAGATTACACTCTCAGACAGCTATTAGCAGGGATGAGGCTTTTCTAAACAAACAAACAAAAAAGAAGACGATCAATACTGTGTTAGTTTACCAAGTGGAGTCATCATTGTGGCTTTGGAGTATTTATTTTCTGCTCCATTGTTTTTCTCGACTTCTCAAACGTCTGTGGGCCGTATTGGCAATCCAATTTAGTTTGGAGGGGGTTCCCTGGGAGGCCTATTTCTTCTCCCAGGCAGTTGTGTTAGTTGTGGATTTTGCTTGGGAGTGGGCAGTCCATTCATAGATTAAGTGTTGTAATGAATCCTGATTGGTGAGTAATACCTTCGATAGTGGACGATGACTGGGCTGTCCGGAGGGAAAACAACACTCAGGGATGACAGAGCTCCGCTTAGCCCTGTGGGATTGCAGCCCCTATACCTCATTAGACAGGAGTGTCTTAGCAAAGAGAGCAGAGGAAATGGGAAGAAAATGAGTTGACATGTGGACTGTTGCTGCTCTCGAGTGGATATGTGTCTTGACAAGAGGGACAATGTTTTTTTAAAAGCCATTTATTTATCTCTCACTGCTGAATCCCAGCCATGCCACAAGGAGAGACAAGTGTTCTCAGTTGGGGAGATTAGTTTCAAAGGTTTTAATGGAAAAACCTATAGTTATCAGACAGAAATCTCATTTAATTGCTCTGAGATGTCCTCTTGGCATCTTTCTTCCTGTCCTCCAGAAAAAGAATCTGTAAAACCATCCTCCTGGTGAAGATGTTCTGCACACATCACTAGAGGATTGGCAATTCTTTTGCTGCAATAAACAAGTGTAATTAACTGACCTCAGGACTTCTACAGACAATGGTGCCTGTTGTCAGAAAGCACCAAAAATATTGTCAACGAGTAATAAAGTGATTCTGAGCATTCATGCTACAACACAGATAAGAAGCCTCAAACATAGACTGATCAGACTGAAGGTAAAATGTTTTTTTGTTTTTGTCTCGACTAGGTGATTTACAAAATGGGAGAGACAGTATACAGAGTTATTTCAGCTTTAAGCAGTATTTAATTAACCATGTAATTCCATGAATCATTGTCAGTTAGACTAATACGTTATCTACCAAATAACATAAAAAACATGTTGTTGCCGGCTGTCAGATAATGTCAAACAATGACAAAGAACGGTTAAAGATCCACCAGTAAATTGTGAAAGATCCCCAATCTTGTATTTATGGCTCAGTTGGACTAAACACTGTCTTCTCTTTTGCACTAAATTTGAAAGTATGGTTTTTAAACCCTGTAAAAGCTAGATTTGACTAACTGCTTCAGGAGGTATTTCACAAATTTCCAACAATATAGACTCACATTTAACATATTTTTTAGTTGTTTCCCTTCTGTAGATTAGAAATATTAATTATAATGATTGATTATTGTTGAATTAGTAGTTGAATTTAGTTCTGCAGTCCTCTCATTATTAAGATGTGTTTGGTTAAATGTAGCATGCATATTTTATGTTAATTAAAATCTTAAGATTTGAAGATGAACAGTGTAAAAATAATTATAATAGACGGGACCTTTGGCAGGAATACATCTTTGTCTTAGTGATGAAACCATTGTTATTCTGCCAAACACAATTATCACACAAATAAGTATACAGTACATCAGCACATCTCGAGCTTTATTATTTAGATGTTAAATTGTGCAATGAATAAGGAGGTCAGAGCCACATAATTTATTGAAAGAAATGTAGTTTCCTCCAATTCGCCTTGCCACCTAAGGTTGTCAAGCTCTGACAGCTGGCACAGATCGGGGACAGTGTGTTGCATTATGACCATCCACTGGTTACCATGGAGCTGCATTACAAAAGACAAAAGGCATTTCTGGCTAATTTTATTACAATACAGGAATAGCCCACATAATGTGCAACAGTAATTACGTTTAGCACAGTGCGCCCCTGCTCTCCCTCAGTGATGAATGAGAAACATTGACCATGGTCTGCTAGTTTAAAAATCGCCATTAGCCTATGCTACTTAGGGCCAGAACATTTCACATTTTATGCTCTTGATCTGCTGCAACACTGAAATATTCATTTGTTTTAATTGTGCATGTTTTTTTCATAACCACAAAGACAATAAACATGTTCCCTGAGTGTTGCAAATCAGAAATGTGTTTTTTCCCACCAAGTTAAAATGTGTAAGCGGTTGTCCAAACAGTGGGGTGGAGCTCCTGTCTTTGCCGACAAAATAACAACTTCAAATGTTGTCCGCTATTTTCAACTAATGGGCTTATTTCTGCATCGTCAGTCATTCTCTCCTTGGGGAACATGTAGTCTCTGTATAAAAAGCTTTGCTACTGTGCCACATTACAACCCCTCAATATGGAGGGATCTAAGAAATTAATGCCAAGCACTATAATGCTTCACTGTGCCCAGAAAAAAGGTCTTTATTTGAAATATTACTTCAATTGTTGAATATAAAGGACATTTTTTTTTGTTAAATTGCAAGCCACTAAATTTAGTGCGTTTTAACACAGTGGAGTATAATAATATTTTTGAAAATATGTTTCATGATTTTAAATTGTGCATATGAAGATTATAAAGGCATTTATCTAAGGCTTTAAAAACACACTGTACTATTTTTTTTATCCAATTACAGAGAGGACTCAATGTCAGGATGCATAGGAATAGAGTAATATTCAGACATATAAATCAGTAGCCAATATATATATATATATATATATATATATATATATATATATATATATATATAGTTTTTTGTAGCTTTATTCATAAATCCTAAGGTTTCTATTAAAGTTTCTATTAAAGAGTTAAACTCTTCTTTCCTTCCTTGTGTCCTCTATATCGCACAAACTTTTTCGCAATATTTGCTGCCCAGCTTTGTCCAGAAAATTAGGAAACCTCCCTTTGGGCACATAAAAATGTCTGCTGTGCATTCCTATACTGTGCCCAGTAATCTCTCTTTGGCTTTGTTGAGAAAATGATTTGTTCCTCCAGGAGACCTTCGGCTCATAGCCCTGAGACGTTACTGTTTGATTTCCTGCGTAGGTTTTTAGAGCTTTTTGCAGGGGGACTGAGGCTCTGGCTCCAGTGCCATTTGGCAAAGACCCCCATGGGCTCTTTTTTACTTTCTTGTGCTCTCTGTTAATTTCATTACTTTTGCTGTGACCTCAATTAGCAAAGAGCCAAGCTCAGGCGGTGACATTCTACTCGACAGAAGAGGAAATTCAGTCTTAGAGAGGGAGGAAGTGAGAGGTGGCAACAGTCTTCCTCACAAGGTTCAAATTTTGTATCCTCTGACGTCTTTATGGGTCCATGTGAATCTGTTAGATCCTTTATAATCTAGCTTTGTTCTGCCACAGTAGGAAATTATATGATAATTTAGCAAGTAAATTCATACAGTATATGCTCATAAAATGTGAGATTTTGAATTGTGTAAATTATTCAAACTAACCTTTTGCAATTTTAGAAGTGCATTTTCCTTATTAAACACATCAAGAGAAGTCTTTCAAAACTAATTCATGTATAAGAAAAAAAAACTAAGGATACCCTAAACTAAACAGGGTACCCTAAACTTTCTCTACTACTTTAGAGAGCAACTGAAATTGCCTCAATGTATATCTTGGAGTTAAAAATACATTGTTTAATATCCTAGTTTTAGTCAGTAGTATGTTGATGAAAAAAAATCCCAACCTTCGAGCCCTTCACGCTTTCACACTCAGGCAGCGCAGAGGCATGGGGAGTCAATATGTCAGCGTTTATGGATGCCCTGCGGAGCTGCACAGGGCTGTCAGGCCCCTATTCATGCTCTAATGGCCCCCCGAGGAGCCCGTCTCTCTGGGCTGAAAAGGCCGGGAGGCCCAGTGGACGCCCTGTTGTTGAAGGTGAGCGTGCACTCTCATGGACGCGCTGCGCCTTCATCCATATGACAAGAACCATAAAAGAGCATCGCTTTTGCTGCTTCTCCCTCTCTGTCTCCTCTGCTTTCTCTTGCGTCCCCTACCCTCCCTCCTCTATCCCACTTTCTCCCCACCTCAAACAGAGAAAAGGGCTAATTGTTTGTTGTGAGAGCCAAAGATTACAGAGCCTCCCATCTTTCTTCCTCTCTAGCATTTTTATCTTCTTTTTTAAGCCCCCTACTCCATTTCTAAATAATGTGATTCTGTCCAAGAGACAAGGGAAGAAAAGTATTGGAATTTTCCTGAGGAATGCCGATGTAAAAGAGCCTAAAACTCTAACACTGGCAGTGGTGAGGGGTTGTGCGTTTGGTAGTAAAAGCAAGGCGGCCGTTTCTATTTTCATCAGGTAATCTGTTTGAAGTTTTAACAGCTACTTCATATGATAAAAAGTAAATTTAAAGCTACACACATTTTAGAGCTCTTATTCACTTCTGCTTTCTTTTTTCCGTTTACTACTTGAAATAGATTTTGGGACAAGTGCCTTTGGCCCTGGGCCACCTGTCATAAACTGGTAATTTACATAATAGGCATGAGACAAAGCTGAATCCAATGACATCTGTCCATAAAGGTGAGCTGAGATAGATGGTGGATTTTTAATATCCTTATGTAAAGTTACACATCTAATCCAGATTCAATTTCAGCTAAATGTCAAATTACGGCCCAGAGAAGGTCACTGACAACCAGAAGAAATTGATTATGCATGTTGGCATGTTACCAAACCAAGTAAACAGTTAACTTGATTTTGCCACATAGTGTATGCTGTCTTTTTACAAATAGTTTGGTATGTTAATCAAAATATTTTAATCTAATATATGAATAAATTCCAATTATGCTGAGGCTACGCTAGCTTTTGGAGTTTAGTTTTTGTTTTTCACTTGCAGGGAGATAACTACAGGAGAAGATTATTCATAGAGAATGTGTCTTTAAACCATTCTGGGTATCGCTTTCGTCTATCTTGTATTTACATTAGGTTCCTATCTCAGATACATCCTTTGGTAAATGCCTTGAATCACATGCCTTCTTTAACTTGGCAACCCCTTTGGGATGAACAGGCAAGTGCATTAAGCAGAGATTCAGCACCATTCTCAGAAAAATGCAAATTGGGAAGTTGTTAGTTATTTGATGTTGCTGCACGATCCCCCCCCGCCCCCTAAACATCCCTCCACTCCAGTGTCGGTGGTTGAATCGCATGCAGTCCTGGGGACAGGCAGGGCTGTTTATATGCAGGCCTGGAGCAGCAAAGACAGCACAGAGACAGATGCATGTCAGAGATAGCAGATCCCATCTCAGGCATATGCCTCTTATCACAGGCCTGTTTGCATAATTAGGCCTTTTGATATTCACCCCCTCTGACTGACAAAAAGTATAATTGCAGTATCAACTACGACAAAAGGTAGGCACAAAATAAACAAGTCAACATAAATAGGGAGAAAAGACGTGGTGTTATTTTTGTCCTATGGGAAAAAAGAGGGAGGAAAAACACCATTTTAAACTAAATCTGCTGTCAGTCACAGTCAACTGGTGTGACTCGGTGCTCAGAGGCTGGTCTTGTGAATGCCTGCAAAACACTGAGCATGAGGCCTGATTGTAATTATGCTGGAACTAATATGCTTTTCAAAATGAGCCATTATGAGCTAATGCTGCACTGCCAAAGCCCTGTCTGTTTTTGTCCCTCTGTCTTGGATAGTTTGCAAAGGTATGGCTGATATTGAGGCCATGGGTTATGACATCAGAGGCAGTCTGACTAGGATGAGAGCTACTTAACTTTTAGGCTAATACTGCTCACAGGTGAGTCAGAGATGAGGGATGAAACACCTGAAACCTGCACCACTGCAAAGGGATGTTCTTCAAAAATTATTCCAACAGAGACACTTATAATTTTTGGTTATTATTATATTTTTATTTGCACAAAGAGTGAGTCATTTCTTTTTATTTCATCGTTCACATGCATTGTAGCTGTGTTTAATTTTTGTTATTTTGTTTGTTTTCATGGATTTGGCTGTTTTTTCCCGTTATTGAAACACCTCTGGATTGAAGTAGATGTTTTTGGTTTTAGTTTTTTTAGTTTACCCATTTTCAGAATAAAGCTTTTTCACCCTTTTTAACTTTGATCATATCACAGATTTTTGCTCCTACAATTGATTGTAATGCTTCATGATGAACATTTACTCAAGGCAAAAGTTCCTGTTTTTTTCACTTGGATCTCCCCTCAAAGAATCAGCACATATTTAGCCAACATCTCTCAACAACATGAAGTGCTGTTGTTATGTATCATAAATATGTAACCTCATGGATCACATGGCTAATTGCCAGTATTAAGTGGACAGCTGTCTGTTTAATCAGCATTACCTCAGTGTCTCGGGTAAAGGTGGAGGAGTGCAAGGGATTGGCGGTAAAGGAAGAGAAGGAGTTGGGGAGGGGGTTGATAAGAGGAGGGGAGGGGTTTTGAAGAAACAGGGTGATGATGAGGATCCCATCTGCCTGTAGTCTGAGGAGTCTGTCTGCAGGGTCAGCAGAAGAGCATCAGAGGAGGGGGCAGGCTTTAAACCTCACCGTAACCTTAAAACTATTAACTAGAAGCACAAGTCCTTCAAGAGCAAGAACTGTTTTTATCTAAAAGGTATGGTCAGAATTAAATCATCATTAAACCAAAGTTACACCAGCGTGAAAGAATTTGGTGGTTATCCATGTCTTTAGAGATAATTGTTAGTATGGTATCAACCACATAAATTACAATGGGATAATAATGTATTCATCAACATATTCATTGTTAGTGTTCATCCACTTTGCAACCATAGTTTGTTTAGTAAGATGAGTTTTCCAGCACAACATTGCCCCAATCAAAACATGACTTTAATGCTCGCAAGTCATTAACAACACCTTTTTAATGTTTTATCAATTATATACAACAGTCTTAATAAAGGTCAGTGATTGATCCGCTTCAGTTAAACCTTTAAACTATTCCATATATTTAAAACATCTCTTTCTTAAGTCATGGCATTCATTACAATTTAGGTCAAGGTATCTTTTACTCAAACCAGTGTTATTTCTAATCTTAATCAAACACTCACCTAGACAAAGCAATGTGTAAAGCTGATTAATTCCTACTCTTAATGGGCACAATTTTAAATCAATATTGGGGAAAAACCTCAGAGGGCCCCTGGAGGAGAGTACACAGTGGTAATCATACCCACTGGATGGCACATAATTGGATTCTAATTGGACGATAAGTAATGAGACATGGCATGAGTGCCTTATCAATATCCCTTGAACCTGTGAATGGAATTACCGCAGTTGTATTATAGGAATGTCTAATCAGAATGTACCTTTTTGTGTTGAGCGAACCATTAAGGAGTTGACCTAGACAGCCCTGCAGGGATTTTGTTGGCTGAGTCTTATTTTGTCTTTTATTGTTAACATTGGCACGTGTGAGGGGAAAAAGAGATATGAAATTAAGATTTGAACGAGATTTTGTCAGGAAAACAGACTAAAAAAATGGTTGTTTTCTGTCTTTATACCTGCTTTTGCCTAACATGTATTCAAGCCATTTTGTTAGTCATCTTGTCTTTGTTCGGACTATTGTAACACCACTATTCAGGCCTGTATGTTAACCAGAAATCAGTGTCAGGCTCTGTCTTACATCAACATGGAGAGCAGCCATGTGATTTAATGTATTTTCCATCTTCCAAGTGTAGTCGGCATATAGATGAGTTTTACTTCCAACCCTAGTCCCAGTTGGCCCCAAGCAGCGTGTGCCATTTTTTATTTTCCCTTACTCATTACAGGGCAGGCTGTTGACCTTGTGCTTCTGGTTCATGTACAAGAGCAGCTGCATTGGTTCTGTATGGCTTAATGGAGAGCAGCACTACATGCTATTGTCTGTTGAGGTTTATCAGTCATTAGCATGATAGCATGCTAAATGGGACACAGATTGCCACAGCGGTTTACTTGTGAAATAAAGTCTGTGAAAGCGCCTCAGATAAAGGGGTGGAAAAGAAAATAATTTGAGGAGAAGAGGACTTTAGTGTCTTTCTCAGAGCCCCTTGAGTATGTGTCTACTCTGGCCCCCATGTCTCCCTATAGGACACAGAGGTGACTTTGGAAAGTGATCTGCAGACTACTGGGCTGGTCTCAAGTGTCGTCATGGCAAGTTACTGGGCAAATGGATATACGCATCCTCATGAAAACCAACAAAGGGATATGTGGTGTATGTACATATTCAACTTTGTATGTTCAAGGGTGTTCTGCCGCGGAGTGAGCCTGTGCTTCAAGAATCAATCTTTATTAAAAAGGATAAGACTGAAGAATTGATTTAATGAATGCGGCCTCATGTCCTACGGCCACATGTAATCCGCAGAGAATCATTGAGCATGAGCTCAGGGGGACAAAAATGTTCGTAGAAGACTCATAGAGTGGCCTGTAATGATAGTCTCCATATAATCCCATAATTCCTTGTTTAATTAAACTCGGGAGCTGGCCTTGAGACTTCGCCAGCTCTATTGCTCTTTTGTTCTCACAGTTGTTATTTGGAGGCTAGGTTTGAGTATTCTTTTGTCCACTCATGTTGAAGGATTTGACTGGAGTGAACAATAAACAGAGATCAGAGCTGTAAAACAATGAATTAGACAGTACGAACTCACTCTGGCGAGACATTCAGGTGAGCATTATAGTTTTCATTTGAGCTGAATAGCGAAGGGCCTCTGTCAGCAGCAGAAATCTCTTCAAACACTCTCTCCTTCAATATCTCCCTTTATTTTCCCTCTCCCACACTTTCTGGACTGTGCATGATGCAATCCAACTAGGCCTGGAGCAACACTGGCACATCACGCCGCCTTGTCAATGTCTCAATGAGGAAATTATGAAAATATAAATTTTATGACATGAAATGAAAAGGGCCATGTAGTTTGAATAGACATGCAGAGGAGGTGAAAATGATGCAATTTTCTAAATTCAGTTATAATGGTAATGTGCAATGGTAATGCGTTTTTGCTGTCAAAAATTTCCCTGTCGGCCCGGATTGTACAGCTTTGTGCTGTATCTATATTCCTCGAGCAAAAATTCAGCTTAGTTGAATGCCTAAAAAGTAATGTAAAATATGTTCTAATTCATTTAATGACAGCAGATGGAAACACATGGGACTGAATGGTTTTGGTGTGATATTGTGTTCTATTTTATACACTTTGGCTGAGCTGTGTATGAACAGTGTGCCCTGGGCCAATGAGAGAGAAAAGCAGGGTGAGGAGCAGCAAGGTGGCCTGTGCAGATTAACCCCTCTACCCACCGACACCCCCGCTCCCCTCAGCCCTCTGCCTTCACAGCCTCTGGGGCCCCTTACAGAAGCAGGATTGTGTATCAGGGCCTCTTTTATATTAAATAAATATCCACAGATTAAGATAATATTCTCCCAGTTGTATATTCAGAAAGGAGTAGCTGTCATTTGAATCCTCTGTGTTGTCAGTCCCGCTCTCTGGAGCAACAAATAAGGCTCAAAATGCAGATCACGGTGTTTTGATGCTATTTTCTACAAACACTCCACAGTTAATTCACACAAAACACTCCTTGACTTGATTTCATTCCATGATCACACAGATGGCCCTGTGTTTTTTTCTTTTTCACCTCAGGTAACCGCACAGATGAAGGTTCAGATGTAGATTCGGAGCCTGACTTGCCCCTGAAGAGGAAGCAGAGACGCAGTCGCACCACCTTCACCGCTGAGCAGTTGGAGGAGCTGGAGAAGGCTTTTGAAAGGACACATTACCCAGACATCTACACCAGAGAGGAGCTGGCTCAGAGGACAAAGCTCACAGAGGCCAGAGTGCAGGTTAGACATACCAATGACAGTACCAGTGAGACCAGGCATTGTGTTGTAGTATGCCTGGTACCTAGCTATGAAACGTCGGTCCCTGAGATTTCTGCTTCCAGACTAATACAAATGGAGGAATTAGCATTTAAAAATGTACATCATCAATGTTACTCTGGATAACCAAAAGAACACACTGTAAACTATTTTTATGGACTTTTTGGGACTATTTAGTAGAAAGTTCCAGTGAAAACTAATGTTGGTCAAATTGACAAAGACGTTATAGATTATAGATAGATAGATAGATTGTTAACAACTAAACTGAGATGTGACTCGATTCATTGTCATTGTGTTGGGGTGGAGGCAGACATCTCAGAGACCGATATCTCAAAACCTGGACATATACAATCAAAGCTATTTGCCTGGCTGGAAGTAAATGAGGAAATGTTGTTGTTTTTTTGTATTTGCGTGAAACAGCATTGTAAACATGTTTAATTGGACATTATCTATGCTAACTATAAAAATGCCACCTGCTAATGTGCTGTAGTCACTCAGTGGTGAGACTCACAAAGAAAAAGAGCTGCACAACTGGGGCAGGCTTCGCAGATCTGTGCTGCCTGAACAATAAATACCATAATTCCCCTAAACACACGGCAAAAGCATCAAGTTTGATCCTCTGAATATGTAATATTGCCCTTCTTTTACCCAAAGCAATGGTTCACTCATTTGTCATGAGAATGTTTCTCCTTTTACCGTATAATGCTGTGCATGTAAGGGAGTTTGCTGCAAATCATTAGCCAAGATGTTTGAGAGAAATGCTTCCCATCTTCACACCTCAGACCCAGGAGCATGGCTGTCTGACAGCCAGGGTGCCCTGCAGTTGCATGTAAGATTGAAGGAAGTTATGTACAGTAGAGTTATAGCAGCAGCTGTTCTTCCAAAGATGGAGAAAGGGAGAAAAAAGAGGAGAGGAGAGAAAGGGAATGCATTCCTGCTGGATTTCTCATTTCGGCCTTTGGCCAGGATCTGATCCCATCACTTTCAAGCTTGCCGCTGCTTGTAAAACCTTCCACATATAACAAAGGGTTCCTCATCCTCTCCAGGGACCCTATGCCCCGACAACAACATTAATCAATCAACCGCTAGTAAAAAAAAAAAATGGACTGGGGCACCCCTCTCCTCTTACCACAGTCATTCACACTCCCTCTGAACCCCCCAAACTCCTCACCGCATGCTAACTGTTCATCACACTACAAACATGCAGTTGGGGTAACTAATTCCACACATGTCTTTGTCTATCTTTAAACCCCCCAACACGCAACGATGTTCTATATGTCCGAGTGTTTAATGCCTCACTCAAGGGAGGAGAAATTTATCTCATGGGTGTTATTAGGCAATATATTAGTTTTAGTTTAAGAGGTGAATGTGGACAAGAGACCTGAAATCATCAATAATATTTACTGAAAATCTGATCATTAATTTCATTGAAAGTAAATTCAATTTGGAATTTTGTAGCTTGCGTTCCAACGATCCTAATACCGTTTATAACTGACACTTAATTGTACAAACCACATAGGAAAATCCACATACCAATGCATTAATCTCGTGCAATTCAAAGTCACCATGGATAACAATAACAAAATTCTTGATAATTTATTCTTGTATTAACACCTTTGTATTTCTGGAGCTTGACAAAAATATCTAAGCAAGAAAGTGAGTGACTGCTGTTTGCTGTTAGATAATAGACTTAAATGATGTCATGTGAAAACCTGAGGAATTTAAGTCAAGGCTACAATTTGTTAATGCTGTTTGCCTCATAATCTAATTCTTAAAGACTTTGAAAGTCTCAAAAGGTCAACTCAAACCTAATTTTCTCAAGTTATGAAGAAATGGGCTCTAGTAGCCAAAATAAATAGCTGCTAAAGTTGCACTGCAGTTTGGTGTTAGATATGGGTCTATAACTGTATGGGTCTATAACTGTAACATAAGTCTGATTGTTTTGTCATTTCATTTCCCATGCATCTCAAAGGAATCATTGACTGCTGGAAATACCACACATTTTAGATATAGATCACAAAGATAAACTAAATAGCTGGGCTTTCACATTGGTGCCCAAAAGGCCCATCACAGGGCAGGAGAGAGGAGACCCTTTGGCCTGAGAGCAAAGCTTCTCCACCACAGCTGCAATGACGCATCTTCCAGATGTCGTTCACAGACAAATTGGTGTTTGGGGCTGAAAGAGAAAGTTTGGGCAAGAGGTGTCAGTGCTCCCAGAGACTCATATTATTTTAACTTGAATTTGTGTTAGTCATGGTTCACCGTTACCCGTTTGTCATTAAACTTGGTGATAATGTGCAGTTTATTCAGGTTGGATTCAGAGGTAAACTGTAATTGTGAGGAACAAACATAGCTGCAATGGCACTTAACCGCCACAGCCTGAAGCCTGTGTATTAAATTAAAATTAGTAGATTCTTGTGGAAGGGATGAGTGTTTGGCTTAGCGCTGACTCACAACCTAAACTCATAAACAGAGCTAACTCCCTGGTGTATGCCCTCGCCTGCCATTTTAAGACACTTTAACCATCCATCTTCACAGCCCGCTGCCCCTTTCAGCAGCACTATCAGCGCTCCTTCACCACTATGAGCCCTGCAATGGTTTTATCACCCCAACTGACAAATTGTGGGATATGATCCGTATCTCTCAGCAATTAGTTCCAGGCTGTCTCAGTGGGAGGGGATACTGCCAAGTCTACCTTCAGTATGTGCTTCACTGATGCAGTGTGCGCTGCCACTTTCCATCTGATAACCACTCAGTTTTAACAGGAGCAGGCGGCAGAGCCATTCCATACCCTATTAGAGAAGAGGGCATCCTTAAAGTCTGTTCCCTTTGCAGAGTGGATCAGGTGGGGGTAGCACTGAGGTGAGGGGGAGCAGGCAATAGGCAGATGAAGCAAATTACATTCTCCTCTATCTCTATTTAGACTGAAGTTTTAAAGAGAGTGACTCCTAAGTCTCAGCTGAGGCTCATCATCCCAGCATGCTGCCTGCAGATCACTTTACTGAATCTGTCACATAGATCCTCTTTCATTGCCAATAAACATTCTGCATGTAGCTATTATACTTAGTGGAATCTAATAAGGTATAAGCATTGCTTTTTACAAAGCGTGCAAATCAATTTGGTAAAAAGTTTCTTTCTTTATCTGGGGCTTGTGCTGGCCGTTTGATGTGCAATGAAATGAGCACAGGGAAAGGACCAATATAGAGACTGTGAACTGGTTTTCATAGCATATGTGACAGACCAGTACAAGCAAATTCAAACTCATGCTGAAACTTTTAAACATGTTTTCAACACAGCTAATACAAATATAATCCCAAAAAGGGAGGTATCAGGAGGTACTGCACAGTTCCCTGGTTGTTATAATATCAGTTGAGTACCAGCGGCAAGAGAGAAAATCACAATGTAGCTGAGTGGTGACAACCAACAGGCAACTGTATTCCCGCCAGTATGGGTTTATGTTTCATAAAGGAATAAATAGGATTTGTGTAGATTGTAAGGGAGAAATTGTTGCAATGCATCAGTGTGAATGTTCTAACAGTTTCTTATTATTAGAATTTAAATGACTTTGGTACAGTGCTTCTGTACTCCTGATACTTATCAAGCTAATCCCACTCTCCTCTCAAATTCACACTCCTAGCTACTTTAATTAGCATAGTGCCAGTCTGGAAGGCAAGCAAGGGAGGGAATCAGAGAGAGAGGGGAAAGAAGAGGGGAAGGAGAAAGGAGGAGGAGGGGGATATTGCGTGGTATGAGACAGAAGAGGATTTGTATGTTGAGGATGGTTGCATCACCCCTCTGTGTTTTTGTGGATATGAAGTGAGCAGCACATTTTGTTTTGTCATTATCTCAGCTCTTGGTGTTCATCTACCGAATGTTGCAAATTGGCTCCTGAAAGGCGTCACACATTCAGCGCTTGTCTTTGACAAAATAATTCATGGAGGATTGTCTGAACGGGGAATTCGGAAATATGAGTGATCCTATTTAAGAGAAACAACAGAGAGAGATTTTTACTGCAGTGCAGTGTCACAGTGTTTGTGAGTGTGTGTTATCACCCTTGATCAGCAATGAGAAAATGCAAAATGCCACTTGATCGCTTAGAATCGATTCTGTCGGCTGAGAGTAAAGGGAAGATTAAAGGCAAATAAGCAAAGCATGCAAACTGGGAATGGAAGGTGTGTTGGTTTCTTATTATACCATTGCAGGTTTGAGGTTTGTAACTAGATCATCTTCTAGTTGTGCCCTGCGACAACCCTCACAGTCCATCAACTATGTCTTCCTCCAAGCCTTTCTCTTTTGTTTCACAAGCTGGGCTAAGCTTGACTTCTATAAGATGGGTTACTGCTCTTTCATCCTCCGCTGCCTCCCTAAACTTTTCCTATAACCATTCAGAGATGCAGTGCAGATGTATCCTGCACTGGATGCAGGGAAACCTTTTAGTCCATGAAAAGGAAACAGAAGCGAGCCACATGAATTCGTCGGCACACATGTAGGTAGATAGGGAAGACATGGAGGAGCACGGCAGCTCTCTGTATGGCAGAGAATTAAAACGGATTGGGGAGAGCAGAGGAGAATCTGTGGTCCAAGGTGACTTTGTGATCAGGTTCCAGAGCGCAGCCTCAAATCCTCAGCTTCAGGCTGTGTTAGTTTGTGTGAGAGTGAATGTGTGTACGTAATGTATGCACGTGTGTGATAGCGTATGGGGCACTGGTGCACTTGTGTATCACAACTTGTGTACATGCTTATCCTGGTCTGTGCTAAGAGCCTGACAATTGTCCACTCAGTCAGTGGGGTATGTTAAAGTGAACACACTGCACCCGGATTTTGTGCACAATAACTCAATAGATCTGCAGTCTGCTTGGTAAGTTTAGTGTGTCGAATGAATGACACATTCCTGTATAATGACAAAAACTAATTTAAATTCCATGAAGGTGTGAAAACAGACAAGGCTCAATTTTTAGGATAGATTTTAGTAGCAAACTGATAAATGTATACATTTACATTCAAACTACATTATAGGAACCTGGAAACCTACTTGTTTGAGAAATTATTTTTGCAAAGGAAATGTGCAAATAAATATACATATGCATTGAAAACAGTAAAGGTAGGAGTGGGAGAAAGAACTGAAAATGTGACACTGACAAAGGGAAATTGGTAAAAGCAAAAAGCACACGTCAACGTTTAAGTGTTTTGTGTCCTTCATAAGCTTGGATGACAACAGGGGAAGGAAGTTAAAGTGAACATAAAAGAGGGGTGGGGTGAGTGGATGAGGTCGGAGGTGAAGTGGCACTGTGGGGTGGGGTAACGGGGAGTGTGTGGAAGAAAGGGGTGTACCCCTCGTGCCCCCCTCCCCTGAGCCAGGCAGCTGTTTGTCTGGCGCAGTGGGAGCTTAGTTCAGACCTTGGACCACGCTCCACTACATCCCAATAGCAGAAATTTCACTGGAGCCACTTACCACATTTGTTTTGGAATAGCTGATTTAGGGATTCAAACAGGGTCTTTAGAGGCAACCAGGCTTGAGATAAGGATTTCCTGTTGGTTTTCCAGTTGTGTGTTTGCCCGACACAGTCATGGCCTGTTGCATTCCATTTTCTCTCCAGTGAGCGCTCAAGACTAAACCAAGCTATGGGCACACAAAAAAATCACCTAGTCTTTGTTGAGTTAGTGGTTGTGTGGGAAAAGAACCACATTCAAATTAAGATCTTCATTAGGCTGAGATCCCTTGTAGGCCCATGCGAGTTTATATGTATGTTTGTGTGTACAAAAAGAGGCAGCCCTGAAAAGCAGTGAGTACGTCGCTGTCTAAGTCCCCTTGAAAGTGTCCCTCTTTAAGACCTGTTTAAAAGGGACGCCCCCTCTTTGTGTCCAGTGTTCTCTGTGGCGTATGGAGGGTCTTTTGTCCCCTTCTTTCATGTGCTCTCACAATAGCCCAGGCCGTTTGAAACACAACAGTAGATGAACTGCGCTGACAGTGTATTAAACTCTGATGAATTGCCTGTGCGAGGCATAGATCAATGTCCTTCAACCCTTAGCACACAGTGAAGCCCGGGCCTTGTCTTGGTTAAATGGAACAGGTTGCTGGCTCTTTTCAAAAGGGCCTGATTATATTCATGTTTTGTTGAAGCAGAAGCCTTTTTAAAATGTGTAAATCTTTGCAGTTTAAAAGAGTCCTACTTTCTTCCCTTTTCATTCAGGGAATTGACATTGTGTGTCTGCGCTTTGGTCCGGCTCATTTTGTGAGCATTTTTGTTATTTTAAGCTCTGTGTCTTGAATCTATAGTTTAAAAAAACTGTTGTCCTCTTTTAACTGTCTTTTCAAAGCTTTGAAAACAACCACATTAAAACAGCACAGCAGCATGTATGCCAATTAATGTTTCTCTGCATCAACAGAGAAGGTCTGGCCTCTCGCAAAGCATCCAATAGCTTCACAAACTTGAGGTGTGTGATGTGTAGGCTAGTGGCCTACCTCTGACCTTTAAATGACTTGGACCCTCTGAAGGGAGCTATGGGCAGCCTGTTTACACAGATCATCGCTTCAGCCACTTAAGTACAACAGGGACAGACCACTGAGCCTTTATGGCAGCTCCCACAGGGACTCTCTAAACTACTACCACCAGCACCACTGCTCACACTAACTTGCAGATTAATTACAGGTGGCAGGAGCCAGCCCACTCTACTGCAGTCAAATGCTCACAGCACAAACATATATGAACTTGTAACCTGCAGGAGTTGAAACATTCAAAGCTGAAAATGAGTAAAACCTAAGAATTTGAACTGTGCTTTGCTTTGAAGTTGTGTGTGTGTGTTCCTCTTCTCAGGTGTGGTTTAGCAACAGGCGAGCTCGGTGGCGTAAACAAGCTGGGGCCAATCAGCTTGCGGCCTTCAACCACTTGCTTCCTGGAGGATTTCCACCAACAGGGATGCCAACTTTACCCACGTACCAACTACCAGAGTCCAGCTACCCCGGCACCACACTATCACAGGGTAAGACCCGCGCAAAACATTTCCATGTGAAAACATACAGAATGCTCTGTGCTTTGAGTTTAATCTAATTTTGGTAAATATTAAATTAGTCCGATTTATTTGCTGTATGCCATCTATATTTTATGTTCACATGAACAACATTATAAATGATATATGAGCCATGTGCAGCATATAAGAACCACGCTGCAAGTACTTATGTTTACAATCACATCATTGTCACAGTGGAACAAAAACAAGCCTTCTTTTCTTGTTCATTACAAGTTCAGGTCACATCTGTCTATTGCAGCACTTTTAATGCATAAAGGGGACATTTCTCTATGGTTATGAATTTGCAAGAAGGACACCTAATGTATGACTTAGTGAGGTTAAATGTAGAGGCTGCTGTTTGAGGATTGTTGTTTAGCGCCAGCACAGAATTGTAAGTGTGTTTTCCACCTTGATTTTCTTCTTACCTGTTTTTGTTGTTTTTGGTGTCAGAGGGCAGCAGTACATTGCACAGACCCCAACCCCTGCCTCCATCCTCCATGCACCAGGGAGGCCTGACTGCTGATGGTAGCTCTGCTTATTGTCTCTCGTCTAATCGCCACGGCTTCTCCAGCTACTCCGATACATTCATGAGCCCTTCAGCATCCAGCAACCACATGAACTCCGTCGGAAACGGACTCTCCCCACAGGTCAGTCCAGCGAGTTGTACCTCCATATATCTTCCCCAGTATGTATAACGTTCCCACATGTAATTTAATGTTCACAGTCATCAGTCTATCACCCCCCCCCCTTCCTCCTCCTCTCACTGTTCAGAATATGTAATTGTATTTGACTAAAATTAAAATTCAGAAACAGCATGTTCAGCAAAATAACTGTCAGTGTGGGCTTTATGTTTCGCCTACCAAAGCCGTGGATTTATTTTAGTTACTCTAAATTGCTACATTTGTAAAACAATTGGATTAACATCAACAAATTAAAATTCATCTTGATAGTACCGCAAGTACTCAAGCTGCTCCAAACAGCGGTTTCGACTTTCCTGGGACATCTAAATCCTTGCACAGCGCAGTGAGAACACATGCAGATGAAATAATTAGCTAAAGCTTATAAATGTAGACCCATAATCTTCTTCACGTAATTGTCTGCAGCTGGAAGACTCCACTGCTATGCAACAATTTTCTTCATCTCTTTACTGCATGATTTCTGGGAAGCTCTATGTACAGAGTAACAGAGGCAATGAGCTCTCTCTGTGTGTGCTTTTCTAGTAGGTCTATCCTGCTGGTCACTTCACATACTCTTGTGCACTCCTGTCATGACAAAGAAGGCTACTTTGGGTTTCTGGGTTTCCTAATTGCAGTTTAAATCCCAAAAATATCAATTCTACGCATTATTCTCTGTGCCATCTTAATGTGTTACACAGTATGTGCAGGTTTGTTAGCTCCCTCTTCTGAAAAGCGCTGGATTTCATGTTAACCTCTTTGGACACCTTCATTAATGAGCGTTAAAATGCGACTCTATGGTAAGGGTTGAGCTTTAAGTAGCACTGAATGAAAAATGATTTGTATTGATGCAAATCGTGTGTACGGAGTGAATTATACACAATTACCCATCAATACTGGCCAGTCTTGCCCACCCTCGCCAACAAGATGTGGTTAACAGGCAGAAAATAAGATTGAAATGGTGTGTAAAGAGTTGAAAATGAATTTCAATGCTGCATTTGTCCACAATTACCCCGTCGTTCACACGTGTTTTATTGGGAGTTTTTTTTTTTTCTTCAAATATTTCTCAAAGCAGATTGGAAACATTCTTGGTATTACCCTCTTTCTTCAGAGAAGAAAGAATTAAGGATTTTGTGACAAAAAAGAGATTTTCTTTCCTGCTGGAGCGACGGAGGATAACATGGAGGCTCACAGCGTGTTTGATTGTTAATCGTGGCACAGGGGCTTTAACTGCTAATGCTCTCACTGCAAACCTGCAGAAAAACACCAGGAACATGGAGTCAGTTTTTTTTTTTTTTTTTCATTAATGTCTCTCTCTAATACTGGCATGGGGTACACTGTCGCTTTCTCTCCCTCTCTTCACAGGCATTCAAGAATGTGCTGGGATATTAAACATTTCCTGTCATAGTGAGGATTAGGACAGGAGCCTTTGGGCTACTGTACAGCATGGATTTTCACTATTCAATTACTCTATCAAAGTCGGTTTGATTGGAGTTTTTTTAATCACCTGAAATGCATTTTATAATTTTTTTTTGTTAATTTATTATAATTTTAGAACTTACATTATGTTTTTCTTTCTTTTTTTCAGAGGGGCAAATGCATGTGGTGTAGATGTTTTGATGTGTCACACCATGTTTGCACAGCACAGAATTGAAATGTATTGAATGCATGCAGAATGCTGTGTGGCATTCCTATCAGTCTCTCAGCATGGAGATGAATGTTCCCACTGACAGCAGAATCAGAGTTCAGTCTGTGGTGCAGCGTCCTGCTGGGCTGGGCAGAAACCATCTCTTTATCTCTCTCTCTCTCTCTCTCTCTCTCTCTCTCTCTATCTTTATTGCTGTCTCTCTCTCTCTCTCTATCCATCTATCTCTCTGTATCTATCTCTCTCTCTCTATCTTTGTCTCTGTCTGTCTCTCTCTCTCTCACACTCACAAGTCAAACCTTGTTTTGTCTTTGCATTTGAACAAATTTTGGCTACATATGGCTAAAATTGGAAAATTATCGACGATTGTATCGACAGCTCACAGTTTAGTTTCCATGATTTACAGTTTTTACTCTCCTGTTTCCCTTCCCTGTACTGTAAACGGCAACAGAAGGAGATTTTCTATCGAGATGGAATTGAGAATATTGTGAGTTACAGACAGCATCTGTTTGCAGGAGATATGCTTGTGCATTGGTATGTGTGCCAGCTATTTCTTTGAGTGTCTGTCATTGATGGCCTAGCGGTTGCTGTAAAGATTGACAAAAATTCTCTGATTCCCAGTAAATGGGCTGTAGTGGCGAGGTGCCAAGTCTGTAATGGAATCCTGCAGCATTCAGCAGTCCCGACAGGAGCTCGCGTCCATCCCAATCCCATAACCTATCCCGACAGCACACATTTTCCCATTACAGACGGCGGAAAAGCCATCTGCACTCAAACTGGTTGCTGTCATTGTGGGATATACAACGTGTTTGGCTGGTTGAGGGAGGCAGTATATTAGGGGTGGTGAGAGTGAAGCTGTGCATGGCTGGGCAAAAGGTATGAAACCAGAAGTGTTTTGTGGTTGGTCTTGTTTCATTTAGCGGCACAGCGGGTGTTGCAAACAAGGAAAGGCAAGGGCACAGAGGACAGACATTGCAGTCTCTCTTTACCTGAAGATTTAAGCTCATGTCTGCTTTTCATTGTGGCCCATTTCAAATAGGCCATTGTCTCAGACCTCATATATGGCCATCATGCTTCAAATTTTAATTTTGTTTACTCTGACTAGAAAACAACAACACAGGCAGCTTTCCTACAACTAAAGAGGGCATACTTTGACAGCTAACGCATCATTTGAAGAAGAATTGAAGAATATTGCATATTTACCTAACATATATAACCCTAACTCTACAAACAAACCCTGGTAATATGAAACTCTAAAGAGCCTTTTAGATATGTTTCAAATCATTCTTTGAAGCACTATTCATGGGCATTGGGAGACATTTGGGCTGAATTCCTCATTATTGCATGACAGGGACACCTGCTGGGAGAGGAAAGAAAACAACTGCATGGACTGGAGAGCTAAAGCAATGTCAGAGAAGCTCAGTGGCAGAGCTTGGGTTTCACTACTCAGAGAAATCTCTAGAAATAATGACAGGAGGGAATAATAATATGAAGAAAAAAAACATTTCTGTTGCAGAGTAAAAGTGGGAAATGCTCTGCTGTGATGTTGTATGGTTTTCACAGGTTATTCAAATGATAGGGAGGTGTGATATGGAGAGTGGGGATTCAAAGCTATGACGGATAGAGATTTTATTTCTGTTTTGATGAACGAAGTTTGCAAAGTTCTTTGAGGAACTTTTTCTGTTTTGCAGTTTTATAAAAGTGTTGTGTGTTTTGGAATGACAAGGATGTGTGCGTGTGTGTACGTGTGTGTGTGTGTGTGTGTGTGTGTGTGAGTGAGTGTATCTGAGGAGGGCCTTTGGGCTGTGTGAGTGGGCCGGGCCTACACACACACACTCACACACACACACACACACACACACACACACACGCGCACACACACACACACACACACACACACACACACGTACACGGGATCAGAGGCAGAGCGGCTCTCACCCCTGCCTCCCTTTGATCTGTGTCCCCAGGCCTGCCTGCCCGCGCGGCGCTGCACCGTACCACGCACACTGACACCATGCTCACCAGCGACTCCCCACAACTGTCTGAGAGAGATAAGCCAGGGGAGACTCCAAACTGTGCTGCTGCTCTTCCATTAGCTAGCGCAGACGCTTCTTTTAAAAACGGGATGAATTATTTTTAAGAAGCAAGCTTTGCCATTGCCAAAAAAAAAAAAAAAAAAATGGAGAGGGGAAAATGTATGGAACAATCTGGAGCTCGGGCTTCTTTTCGCCTCCCTCCCTGACTTCTAACAAGACATTCTGCACCTGAATACCAATGAGAGGGGGAGATTCATGTAGTCCCCCACATTATTAAAACTTGGGCATTAAGCCTCTCACCGGGCACTGTGTCAGCTGGCAGGCTTCACTGACAACAAATCAAAGGGGATGAGCACATAGCCTGCATTCATAGCTCAGCCACTCGCAGAGCAAGAGGGGGAATACATACTGGTTAATTAGAACTCCCATTAAAACAAATACTGTTTCAATTTGGCAAGTATGAAAAAAGATGTAAGAGGCTTTCAGAAAAAAAGAGACCTGCTGTTGGCAGCTGCCAAGAAAATCCAGAGACTGTAAATCATATCCACTGGCTATACTGTTTCTGCACAGATTATTAGTGTTTGTTGTTGTTTTGCAACACATTTGAACTCTGAGGAAAGATTATGTGCCTGTGACACCAGAAATGTGTACCTCTGTGCACGTTATGGTCGTCGACGTAGTTGTTGTGTTGCATTGGCTCTTCGTCTTCTTTATGATAATGTATCTTGGTTTGTTTCTGCAGCTTGCAGATACTTATATCGGCATGGACTGTAGTGTTTATAAAGTATGACATAACTATTAGTATTGTTTCTTGTTCTAAACGCAAAGCTTTTGACACTTTACAGAACCAATAAGTGCCATTCATGGTTGATATCATGGGTGATAGCTGCAGCTGTACATGTAAGCCCCCTTTTCTAGCCGCTGCATACCTGAGCAATTTGTTGCTCACTCCAGCTTTTAGGTCTTCCAAACACCCAAGTAAAGCCATTTTCTTTTCCATTCCAAAATATTTTTGGTTGGAGCTTTATGTATTCATAATCTATTTTTCACCTACCAACCTTCCTACCCTCTATTTGGCTTTATGTCATCCCATGATGCCTTGCCAATAGTGCTTTGCTCTTGCTCTCTCTCTCTCTCTCTCTCTCTCTCTCTCTCTCTCTCTCTCTCTCCACCTTCCTCTTTTGCTCCAACTCTCTCCCCTGGAGAGGCAGCTCTTCTCCCCACGCCCAGATGAAAGGCTATGGCGGACAATAAAAATGCTATTTAAATGCAAGGGTGTTTGTGTGCGGGTGAGAGATATTTCCTGCTGAAAGTGAGCTGCTGCATCCTGATAAATAGTAAATATAAGGGAATGTGATTTACATTTATCTTGCAGAGGCAGCCAATATGAATTTCAGTAAATCCTAGAAGATGGGGATTTAAGGAGGAAAATGACTGAGACTGATTCACATGCTGTGTGTCCCACGCAGTTGAAATGCCTGTAAGGTGGAAAGTGGTACTGCTTTTATTAAAGTATAAGCACAGACATCGATCCTATCTAAAATACCTATTACACACAGACAAGCACAGTGTCACATTCTCATCTGCAGAGATTTCCAGCCCCATGCATACACTATTTGAAGATGACTTGTATTGAAATAATAATAGAAATAATAATCATATCAATATATAAATGCAATCTGTAATAGCAGGCCACAGGGCAGGTGAAGTGTCTGTGGGGCATCCGCTGGGTGACCCATCTCGGGGTCAAGGGTCAGGGTGCAGGGGGTTATGGGACGGCGGGGAAGAAGGAGGGCTGGTTCACTGTGAACCTGTCCTGCTAGCCAGAGGTCTTAGGTTGTTGTCTAGCTGCATGTGGTTCCTCTTAGTTCCAGATGCCACTCTGACAGGTGCATAGCTGTGATTAATACTCTCTCTGACTTTTTCTCTCTCTCAAGTTTTTGCAAGTCTCTTTTGCATGTCCCTCCCTCCATCCCTGACTTCATTGTGGATTCGTCCTCATGACCACTTTGCAAAGTTGATCTAACACTCACCGTTTTCATAGCCTTTAAAAAAAAAAAAAAAAAGGCTAGATATCTGAGTATTGCCAGCATGCTTCATTGCATGTGTCTCTTTTTCTCTCCTCCTTTCTTCCTCCTGACAATAAGATGAGAATATGGGAGGCGGTTGGGTCCTCAGCTGGTTGTCTCATGCAGCAGCTCTCCCCTCTCAGTTTCCAGCTGAGAGCTATTTCACTATTTATTTACATGTAATTATGGCTATGAGGTGCAGATATTAACACTGTCAAGAACAATTTGACCTGACATTTTTCACTAGACCTGGCCCCTGCTGTTTTTAGCAAACAACCCCCACCCCACCCTCCTCCTCCTCCTCCTCCTCCTCCTCCTCCTCCTCCTCCTCCTCCTCCTCCTCCTCCTCCTCCTCCTCCTCTTTCTCCCCCCTTTTTCTCCTTCACTCCCTTGATCCGCCTCACTTTCTTTCTGGAGCTGCTTCCTCACACACACAAACCCTTCCTCGCTGAAACCACTCTCCTGGAATCAGAAAATCTGCCGTTTAATTTAGAAGAGGCGTTGGTGCAAGGTGCGGAGAGTGCGTGCGTGCGTGCGTGCGTGCGTGCGTGCGTGTGTGCGCGTGTGCACGCTTTGAAGGGGGCCTCTCTTGTTCCCAATGGCTGAATCCATCCCATAGTTACTCAAGCATATCACACGCAGAGAATAGAGGATTGCTCCCCACACGTTCTCCAATTGGAGTCCAATAGATGGCATATTAACCTCTGGTTAGCGCTGGGCCAAGTTTATAGCTTATACTGTGGGATGTTTAGGAGGGAGGTAGGACCTTCCTCCAGCTTGAGCAGCTATGCTTTCTCAAACATTAACACTAGCATGAGCTACATTAGGCTGGACAGGATTTAGCTTAATAAAAATGTTCAGAGAGAAGTATAAAATAGCCTCAATATTCCTTTCCCACTTGTTTCAGCTTTCTTTGTATGCATGAACAGCTTCACAAGGAGAAGAGAAACAGGCGCAGGATGGCTAACATGTTGTGAGGAGTGACAGCTTGTTCCAGTGCCCACTAATCGTCCTCATCTGTGCCTCACTTGTCAGTGCCCAGATTCTGTCAGTGCCAATCAGCCAATTAATTGAACACAATTAGCACCCCCACATGTGCATCACATTCTTCAAAGGCCAATTTCTCTCCCTCCAACACCAACTCCCCCACCGCCCTTCCTCCCATTCGACTGCTCATTCTGCTTCTGTCTCTTCATCCTATGGCGCTGGTGGAAGACACTTTTCAGTTTTTATTAATGTGCCGCAGCCAATTAACACAGTGGCATGCAGGCCAGAGCCCGTCATCTGCTGCCTGCCACCATCCCGGCTGTCTGCTGTAGCCCCACGCCACCCCTCTCGCCACCTCCACCGTGACCAAAACGCTTTAATTCAATTTATGCAATCACTGTTATTTTTAAATAGTCATTTTGTCTGCTCAGATGAGGGGCCTTACTGCCCGCTGGGCCGGCCCTCTCATGTGAGGGATGGGGGAAGGGTGGGACATTGTGAAAGCAGGAGTCAACTGACTTGGGTGGGGGGGGGGTATTTGTATTTGTTATTTATTTCTTCATGTTTGTTTTAGGTTATTAGATGTTTAATTCAGGTTTTTTGAAATCATTATTTGAAGCAATTCAAATTCAAGTTTTCAAGGATAATCTCTAGATTTCCTTCTCAAATATATGTAAGAGTCTAGATATAATATTTAGTTTTCAAAGTCAGTCACTTTTCAGACACTGGATCCCTGTGACTCTTTGTTCACAGAATTAAATAGTATATTCTCTTTCTGTAATCACACCCTCAGGACTGGCCTTCAAATATTGATCTGAAATTCAGTGTCATCACTGTGGATCTTTAATCACTCTTTGCCGAAGCGAGTATCAGCCAGGCAGATCTGCTAAGGTGCAAGATGCTATTCTGCACCACTCAGATAACTTACAGACATTTGGAGTGCTCATTTTTCCCTGTCTGCCCCGGTGACCTCTGCCTAACTTAAAGGTACATCTTGGGGGCATTTTGATTTGGGCAGAACAGGGTGCTATCGGTGACAGAGGAACTAATCCAGTCTTGCGCAGATTAGAGTATTTGTGGAGTGGGGTGTGTTGGCGCTGGCGCCGGGAATGGAACAGAAGGGGCTCCTATCAGCTCTCCAGGCAGGCTAGCCCTCAGGCCAGCGCAGTCCTACAGGAGTCTTTGTACTTCCCAAAGCCTCCACTTTCCTCTCACTCACCCTATATCACTTTCTCTTCCCTCTTCTGCCCCCGTCACCCTTTTTCTATAGGCTATCATATTGTCATTCTCCGTTTCCTCTCTTTAAATTTCTGAATTTATGTTGTTTTAGTCCAATGTAAGAGTTCATGTGTCCACTTATCATGATCAGGTGCTTGAACAAGAACAAACAGTTGTTATATAATTTTTCTGAGTCACAGATTTAAGGCACATTGATACCATACCACTAAGTATAAAAAGACATAAATGTTGCACATTTAAATATTGCACAAGATATTAGAACTAAATTGTTTTAAAAGTTTTTGTTTTTTTGCAGCAAATCTACACACCATTTTTTGCTGGCTTCCCCCTTTTTGTCTGGTTTTATTTTTTTTCTTAAATCACTCACAGTGTTTTTCTAAGCTCTGTCTGTCACATTGTTTTATTCTGGAAAGAAATCCAACAAAGAACATCTCGTCAAACATTCACGCAGACAAAAAAAATGTAATTTAACTGTTGAAGAAATTAGGGAGGTATGAAAGGGCCTCTATTTGTGTTTCAAGTGCACTATTTATTTATCTGAAAGGATGCACATTGTATCAATTTACACTCCCCCATTCACTTCGCCACAGGCTGGAGGGCTCAGAAGTTGAGAGAATTAATTACTTTTTTATTATTATTTATAAAGTAATCTATCTGTAGAGAGGGAGCGGAAAAAGGAGAAGGAATGGGTGAGGGGAGGGGAGGGGGTGAGAGAGGCACAGAACGCCCTGGAGCATTGTCCTTTAAACTAGGTCCTGGCTCACATTATCTCCCAAACCAGCACTCACACAACGTCAAACAACAAACGAACTCTGGGCTGCTGAGGACGCTGTTTGCAAGGAAAGAGAGGGAGGTGGGAGAGAAGAAAGGGAGGGAGGGAGAGAGAGAGGGAGGGAAGGAGAGAAGCAGTAAGGAAGTCTTCTCTGCAAGAGTGTAAAGAGCATGTTAGGAAAAATGATGTAGTTGTTAAGATTTTTTTCTCAGCTCTTAAATTTTACACCAATTCAAACTCCACAAGTCTTGTTTAATGCACCTGTGTTTATACTGAGAGGTGTAATTTAACACTTGAGTGACATCCTGGTGCATCAGACCCCCGTTTAGTGAAACATTACACATTCCATTAATGTCTATCAAGCTGTGCATGTAACATATATAAATCTAACAAAAAGCTTTTTTTTTATTCCTCTCTGACAGTAAATCCAATGCCTAGGATTTTGCCAGCAGGAATGCTACTTTGTGCCAAAATGTAATATCTATCACGTTTTGTTTTACATAGCATGTAGAAACAGAAATATGTGAAGGTATCAGGCTGCAAATGGTTTTCATGAGCTTATGTGACTAAGTATCATTTAACTCCAGAATGTGAAGTGAGAGAACTTTATGGGGACATCAAAGTAGCAAAGCCATGCAATTAAAGTTGACCTACGGGAAACCTAAAATACTGAAGATGTGGGTGGAGGAAGACAACTTTGCTGAGAGGCTGAAGTGACTCCAACACAGTCCAACCTGGCACTCAAAAGATAAATCCACCTACATCTGTACCTTCATCAGATTGAGCAATGTTGAAACAGTGGTGTGAACAAAAAAAATGTAACTGACACACAGCTAATCTGACAAACCTGACAACTTCATGAAGAGTTTACCTTCCCCTCTCAACTCAAATCATTAAAACAGAATCGTCTTTTGTGGAAGGACGACTGAAGGATAGCGACATCCACACAGATGACAACACTTGTTAGACTCTAAAGTGGCTGACCCATCCTAATTCGCTAAAATAGCAAAACTGCCACAATGTCAATGATAAGAAGACATTTTCTTTAGGAACAACTTTTATGAGCATGAATAATATTCAGGCCAATTGTTGGCTATTCTATTTCATAAGGAAGCGATGTAATCAAGCTTTAATTAACCAATGACTAAAATGGACTCATACCCTGCAGCTGTCTCTCTCAGGACACTGAACAAGTTCTCCCCTTCATTCTCAACCATCACAAACTATCAGGACACATACTCATCTCATCCTCCTCAGAGTGTGTGGCTTGGCTCCATATGGGAGGAAGCATCACATGTGTCTGGCCTTGAGAGGGCCATGAATCTCCCACTTATGGATACATGTCACATGCTTTGTCCGCAGATGTGGCGGGGACGGGGGGTTTGGGGTTTCCATACTGATGGAATTAACATGTGGAAATGACTAACCTGCCTTTCTGTGTATGATGTGCTTCAAGTGCTTCATATTTCCTCGGAGGCCTTTTCTGAAGATATGATTAATTTGTAGAATATGGTTAATTTTCCCTCTGTGGGATATTCCTGTCTTAATGCATAATTTGTGAACTGTTTGGCTTGCCCCTGCATTGCCTCTATGTTTGCAGCATATGTGTTCGTGCACGCATGTGTCCATTCATGGGCATGCAAACATATGTCTGTGTGTGTATCCCCCCCTGTGTAACCACCTCCATGATGGGCTAATTGGTTTAGCAGCCAAGGGGCCAAAGGCCAGTGCAGCATAGCAAAACTCAACATGAACCTGATGTTAAAGGGAAGGCTTCCCTGCTATAGGAGGGAAGCATGTGTGGGACAATTCCCTTTTTACCACCCCCTCCCACACACACACTCCACTTTGCTTTTTTACTTTTAAAACTCACAACATAAGAAAACTAAACTCTTCACAGTGTTCTGGGCCGCTGTGCTTCAGACTGGGGTAGCACTAGAAGTAATCTCTTCCATTTTAACATATTTTGAGACCTTCTCCTGACGAATGTCACATGCTATTACATTAATCTAAAATACTGAATTGGAAGCTTTTATGCACTATGAATAATGTACACACTGTGATATTCAGGCGAGCCTCAACCTGCAAGTATCAGCGGGCCCCTCAGTAACGTTTGTGGATCCTACTTTGTGTGGGGATCTGAGGGGATCATTTACCAGTTCCAAATCCATTACTATTCATGAGATGGGTAGGCTAGGGGCGAGGGATTAGGGACTCCCTTGGTGCTTGTTGTGCTGTAGGCTCGGGCTCAGGCCTCAGGCTCCGGGACAGGAGCTGTCTGGCACGGATGGTGGGTCTATTATCACCCTGGGACCCTTCTGTCCCACAGCAGAACACTCAATGCCAGTGCCAGCTAATGAAAACAGTCTCTCTTGTTCCTTTTCTCCTTTTTTTAACCTCATCACTTTCCTTGTATCCTTCTCTTTGCTCTTTAAAAAAAAAAAAGATGGGAAGTTTTTCCCTTTTCCCTATTTCAAAGTTTATATGGTATATTTCTATTGGCATCTTTACCGTGAAGTGCTAGGATGGCACTATATTTGCAGAAAAATGTAGTTTCCCCTTAACTCTGTCAATGCTTTGATCCTCAATTTTCCAAATTTCTAACATCCTCCGTTTCCCCTTCACCCCCAGGTGATGAGTATCCTGAGTAACCCCAGCGCCGTACCCTCCCAGCCCCAGCACGACTTTTCTATTTCCCCCCTGCACAGCAGCCTGGACAGCTCCAACCCTATCTCAGCCAGCTGCAGCCAGCGCTCTGACACCATCAAGGACAGCCTGGCTTCCTCCCAGTCATACTGCCCCCCCACCTACAGCGCCACCAGCTACAGTGTGGACCCCGTCACTGCAGGCTACCAGTATAGCCAGTATGGACAAAGTGAGTAAACCCTGAATTAACATTTATAAACTGTAAGACTGTGTTCAACTTGAGTTGTTGTTGTGCTTTTGTCTTTTTATGTGTCCAAACGAGTCACTCCTTCATATCCACTTCTAAAGTTGACTACATTTAAAAAGCCTATGAAGTGATGTCCCAACTCCCAGGCAAGAGAGACTGCTGACCTTTGCACCCTGGTTGGTGGAGGCAGACACATGCTCTTGATAAAGACCCCCCCAACCCCACCACGCACAACACCACCATCCTCCTAGAGAGCTGCCTTAGTCACACCCCACTCCACTTGGATGGGAAAGAGGAGAGGGCCACTTCAAAGAACGGCACACCCTCAGGGGCCACAGTGTCCTCTTGCCCACCTCTCTCCCTTCTTCTCTCTTCTCCATCACACACACACACACACACACACACACACACACACACACACACACACACACACCTTCAGGGCAGGAAAGAGTTTGCTTTATTAGATCAGCATAATTGACTGATGCTGTCACAGCCATTCATAAGAGGTAAAATGAAGCACACTTCCCAAACAAGCCAGCGCCAGCTAGCCGACATTTGTTTGTATTTATATGCTTCTTTTAGTAGTCATCTGCTGTATTGTGTGTCTTATTTTAAAATGTTGTTGTGTTGTGGTCCGTGAACGCACGTGAGCGCAATCTGTCACGTTTTGTGTGTGCGTACCAGTGTTTTGTCAGCAAGCAAGAAAGTGACGGATGTGGCAGTGCGGATGTGAGCTGATGTGAGGTTAATTAAGATGGTGATTGAGCACAGTAGATGGGTAATGAATGGAGGAGAAAGGAGAGAGCTGCTGTCTGAGGATGAAAATGATCGACCATGTGGAGTGTGGAGGGCATGAAATCAGAGATGCCAAGTGTAATGAAGACTGGCACACAGAACACACACAGGGACCCGTCTGAGTGACAGCCGGGAGACTTTACCAGGATGCACATGCTCTGTGCCAGCAGCGTGCCAACCTCAGACAAGGGACAGGGGAGGGGTTTTTATCTTTCACTCTCTCTTTCTGTGAATTGTTTTCCTTTGAATCACTCGCTACTGCCACAACTTATTTCAGCCTTAATCAGAGGAATGAAATGAGAATGAATAGGACATATGTCTCAGGAATCTACCACCTGTCTGACGTGTGTTTTTTCTGTCTTTTTGTTTCTGTGCAGCTGCTGTGGACTACCTGGCCAAGAATGTGAGCTTGTCCACCCAGAGGAGGATGAAACTTGGAGACCACTCGGCCGTGCTGGGACTGCTGCAGGTGGAGACGGGACAGGCCTACTAAAGCCCCTCCTTGGACGCACCCAGCATCACTCTCCTCCGCCCTCTGCCACCTTCCTCCATGCTCCATCAAGTCTGGACTCTAGCTCGCCCCTCTGCTGCTCGCTCTGCAGCCCGGCCATTACATCAGGACACAGACACGCAGCCTCGCTGTGTAACAGAGAAAGTGACGCTTGAGAGTGTGACATGGCAATTTGGGGAATGGAACTAAGCGTTTCACGCCATTGTCAACCACCAGGCGGCTCTGTACCCTCTCTTCTCAACCTTTGGGCTTCTCTGCCTGCTCCTTGTACTCCTTCCCCAGCCCCAAACCCTGTTTTGTTTAGCTCAGAAGGCCAGACAGGACCCCAGAACAACCGAGGATGGTCGGCCGTCTTGGCCCGGGTTCCTGTTTGTCTTGGCTGCAGTCCAGCACACATTTAGAGCCATCAACAACATGTACTTTGACCTTGCTGTTCATAGTAGTTAACAAAGCCAATATCATTTGAACTTATTCTTGTTCCTTTTTGATATTGTTAAGATTATTGTTGCTGTTATATGATTATGGTTAATGTGATTTATGTTGTTCTTTGATTCCATTCATATCTCTTTTCTCTGTTAGATGTTGGTATGTAAAACACAGTGTGGATGACTGAGACGATTTGGGAGTGTGTGTCTGTTGCGTGTGCATGTTTTGCGTGTCGGCACAGTCACACAAAGAGGATGATTGTTTTCCAAGCTGCTGTTCCTCTGCCTGTTCCCTGAGCACTAATGTTCGTGAGCGATTTGACCTTCCCACTTTCATATTCATCTTGACATTCCTAAAGAACTTGGCCACTCTGTGGGAAGTCTGGCTCGATGGATTCTGCAGGGAATTAAAGCAGCATTTTGGCGGCCAATAGCTTTCCCCTTCTAACCTCCATCCCATCCTTAGCTGCGGTCCATGGGGAGGGGGGCATTGTTTGCAAAAACAGGATTGGGGAAATTAATGTATTTTGTTTAGAAATATGGACCTTGCCAAGGAGGGCTAACTCAATCCCCCCCACTCCCTTTACTCCTCCCAAATCCCATCTGCCAGGAAACCCTGTGTGACTTTAACAGTGTAAAGCAGATTAAATCACACAAAATTAATGTCAAAGCTAATTCACAGTGACCCTTTCCATTGCTAGCCAGTATTTCTGTTTTCATAGAGTAAAAAACTCATTGTGTAAATGCACCTTCAACTGGTTTCCACTCTCAGACTAAACAAGCATTCCTTCGAAACATTCCACCGGCTCCATAAGCATTCCAATGCTTTCTGTTATGAGATTAAAAAGTACACAAGCTGTGCCATTCACTTGCACTCTGGAAAATCATATAATCCAGTCAGTTGTGAAAGGGCACAGGTAACACCACCGATTGGCCCCCCACTCTGGTTTGTACCAGAGACCCCCTCTAATCCTCCGCTTTGACGGACTCAGTAAATTGTACAAAAAGAAGGAAAAAAAATAAAGAACAGTGGATATGAAACATTTGTGTAGCACTCATAGTTGACTTTTGACACGACCCGGGTCCAGCTATTCCCTTGAGATGTGTGTGCGTGATATCCCCAATGATGAATTGTTCACTTTATCTCAAGACAGGATTTGGCCCCCAGTCGCCTTTAAAAACGGAAAACTGTACAGTAGCTGGAGCAGATTGTGTATTGTTTGTTTATAAAGAGTATGTTTTATACTAAAACAAAACTATGTTGAGTGGTAGGTAAGCAAGGAATCTGTGGAAGTAAATGTTTGATTTGAGTTTCCTTAACTGGCTAATTTTTCTGTTGATTTTGTTTTAATAGTATTTAATTGGTTGACCTGTTTTGACCAAAAGTTGTATTTTTGTTTTTGGGCCCAGGTAAGATTGAATTTGTATAAATTAGTAAAATATAATTTCCATTAAAATGTTCCAATTAAAAGTTGTATAAAAGAGGATCAAACTGAACTTAATGGAAAATAAATGCTTGGTGACACAAATAGACTCCCTTGACCCCAGGGCCGCTGTATATTTGAAAGGTGGCTTGATGAAACATCTTCATGTGTCAGAGCATTCTGATCTCACAGACTGATTATTAGTGCAGACCAGACTCAACTGGACCATGGACCTAACACACCTGAACCCTGAGACTTCGGTTACAGGACTTTACCAACGTTTCGGGATGGTGATGAAGCTGGTGAACACAGCCTCTTTGCTCTGGGAAACTGAATGGAGTCACATTTGATTTGTGGACCAATATGACTTCAGGAGAAGAAGTTAAAGTAACACTGATTCCGCACTGAATCACAGCAGTTCTCCCTGCTCTGCTTAGACGCCTCACTTATGTGTATATTTTAAAAAGGAAGAATTTTAGAATTGTCTTTAGTGTATCAAACCCATTTCTAACACTTGCGTCAAACATTTGGATATTTAAAGCATACTCCTTATGCCCCCTCCCGTCTGTTTGAACCTTCACTTGTTTAGTTGCTTTCTGACATCTGTGCTTTGCTTTACTCATTTTTCTGTTCCGCATGTGTGTATATTATCATGGTATAATTTATTCTGCTGTATGAAGTATTAGAGTAGTGGGAAACTTGTACTGGTATTTACTACCTTCAGCCTGTTGGTGTGTTTACTGTAACACTGGCGTAACTGTTATCAATTAAAGATCCAAAACTGATTCTGCCATTTGTCTTTTTATTGTGTGTTGATTTTTTTTTTAGACATATTCTATTTTAGACATCAGATTGTTTTACCGTGTGTGAGTGTGTGTGAGAAGAAGTGTGATTCGTCAACTTATCTATTACAGAAAAATGCATCTGCAACTATACCTATAATTAGATGATTGTTTAAGTCATTCTTCAAACAAAAATAACAGAAATGATCTGCATTCAGCTTCTCAAATGTGTAAATTTTTTTGTTGTATATCATTGTGATTTAGAATATCGTGTCTTGTTGGAGTGTTGGACTGTTGTTCCGACAAACAGTGTGAAGACATCACCCGGGGCTCTAAGTATTATTCAGTATTTTTGGACAATTTTTAAAGTTAAAATGTAATGGTAATTCGAGAACAAAAAGCCAGCAGATAATTTAATATTAAATGAACAGTGGTTGCAGCCCTAGTGTAAAGTTTGAGTGCACCATGTGCACATACACATGTATACAAAAGCATATGCACACAGCCTGTGCATGTGTGTGTGTGTGTGTGTGTGTGTGTGTGTGTGTGTGTGTGTGTGTGTGTGTGTGTGTACTCCATGTGTGTTCAAGTACATTTGTAGAGCGAGCGGCCACCAGTAGACTGTTCCAGTGCTGGTGATGTGATTAGGGAGTGATGAGAGCTCAGACGTCCCAGACTCAGAAACACAGACTGAGAGCGTGTCTGGTTGCAGCTCTAGGAAGTCATTCATTGTGCCCATTGACCAGCAGCGCTGTCCTCTCCCGCCGCTGACCAAGGAATGTTGTGTGCAAATCTCTGTGGTATGGTGTGAATGCAGGGAACTAACCGGTGTGGTCTGGAACCATCCGCTGTGTTTTATTTTACACGTCAGAACAGTTGAACCCATTCAGTTTTTGCCATCAGCACTGCTAGAGGTATGTGAAACACGCCTTAGGTATGTTCATTCAGTCCTGATGGATTTTAAACACACTTCAAACATGTTATGTTTGCTATCACTGCAGAGACAAAATGTACATTCTCTTGAGTAAATTAGTAATGACAGCAAAATCAAGCCAAATTGCGCTATGAGAGATGTTTTTACATTTCAAAAGAGCGCAAAAATAATATCCAATGCTTTACTGTTCATTTGCAATTAAATGAAACTAATTAAAGGCATCACTAATCACAAGTATTAACATCATTAACATCAAATTGTATTAGGAGATAAATTTGATGCTAAATAAAGTAAGGACTCATCTGAAAAACTTCTATTTAGACTGTGTTATCATGAGGTAACTATTAGTCATATTTCGTACTTTGTTAAATATTTGAGAGATTTGAACTGCTCAGCTAGTATAAACGGACCTAGAATATTAAGTATTCCCTTTACTGATTTAAATCAGCTACAAACTGCAGTGTTATCACCACGTTATCATTATCAATATTATCATCGAGGCTCAGTTAAATGTAGCACAAGTGGAAATTATCTTCAGTGTCGAATTACAAAACACACATTTTAAAAAAGGGCCCTCGAGAAGCATGTTAATAAGGCAGGAATATGATCAATAACTAAATCAACATTTTTTTATATGAGTTCACTCTGAGGAGACGGAAGGATTTCAGTGGGTCCTTTCAACATATTTAATATACATCGTCAGGTGGCTCTTTGCCTGCTGTGTGTCATCTTGCATATATTCCACTAAAAGTTTGTGTTCTGGTTGTCCAGATTAGACCTTGGCATGTGCCATGGTTGTCCCCTTTGCTCCAGCTTGTCTCCTGAGGTGCCGGCCCGGGAGTTTGGTCCCCCTTCGGTCTGCTGTCACTCAGACTGGACGGGGTGGCAGCTCAGGCAGTGGTGTGTGGGAGAGCTTTGTGACACTTCCCTCATCTCCTCCTTTGATCCCCTAATTGATTGACTACAGGAGCAGAGGATAAACAGAGCCCACAAGAGCCAATTCCACTCGCCTCTCTGGAGTGGTTTAGATAAAGTGCAGAGGCCCTAGTTCTCCGTTCCTCCTCTCCCCTCTCTATATGGACATACGGCCATTGAAGGTGGCTCTGTGCCACGGTAGCTTAGCCATGGGCTGTGTCCTCAGGCCCGCGGCTTGCGTACTGCCCCTGTGCATAAATGGCTGGCGGTAATGGGTTTGTTTAAATCACAGGGATGGAAATGAAACTCCTGAGCCTCACCGTAGAGACCAGGAGGCCCTATCGCTCAGGAGGCAGCGATAGAGAAGTCGCAGCCTCAGCCTGGTCATACCCACTTTCAAATTGAGCCATGGAATAGAGGCTCTGATTTAGATCTAATTTAGGACCAGGCTCCTGAACTGGCCATGCTGTGATAAATAATCTGCAGCTGTAGACTCAAGGCAGCCATGAAGAAGAAGAAGAAGAAGAAGAAGAAGAAGAAGAAGAAGAAGAAGAAGAAGAAGAAGAAGAGGGCCTCCAGTGAAGAAAAACATGCCAAAAAATGTCTCAATTTTAAAGAAAATGTGTGTTTGAAAACATGACTTTAGAATATTTTATACCAGATATGATAATTATATTCTAATTTTACAAATCTGTCTTCAGAAAGGGAGTTCAGAGCCGTGTGCAGGTATGCTAAGAAATGATTAAGAGATGCTCTGGGGGTCTTGGTTTTATTCTTTGAGATTATGTGTCACGGGGAGTAAAAAGCTCCCAGCTGTCGCCATGAAAGCACTTACAGTAAAATAATCCTCCAAATCCTGTAATTATGCCAGCATACGCCGTGTACCTGAGCCTCAGCTTTGTGCTCGTCACCTCAAGGATCCCACTGACACAGACACAGACGCACAGCTTGCTGTGCATATATATCTCCTGCCCAACTGTGTGTTTTGCATAGGGAGAAAATCTTATTTTCAGAACATTTTAGGCATCTTGAATGTCATGGTTGCCCCTCTCAGGTATTATAGATAGACAATCTGTGATGTATAACTAAAAAGCAGGAGCTCAAATTGCGCATTTTGACAGCTTCAAGTCGTCTTATTTACCAGAATCTGCTTCCCAATTATAAAATATTTTACCTATATTGCATTTCATCAGTTTACACTTAATGTATAAGATATAACCAACTTATTTGTCCAATATTGTAAATACAAGTGTGCAAATAGATGCAAATACACACACACACACACACACACACACCAATGCACAGGTCCCTTAAAGTAGTTTCTTTAAACGAATGGTGAAGAAAAAAGTCCAAGTAAAGTTGTAAATCTAAGAAATCGGAGCAAGATAAAAATCACTGTGAAGCCAAACTTGATTTACATTTCAAATCTGAGCTGTGCTCTCAAACTAATTAATATTAATAACAAAATGGAAATGAGTGCAGTGGCGGCCCTAAGTGAAGAACAAGCTGGGTGCATTCAGTCAGGAGATTCATATATAAGCCCTTTCTCAGGAGAGGTGGGCTCTAAACAGCCGTGACGGCAGGGCATAGACCGCCATACACAGCGACAATTTTTCTAGATAATAGCCTATCATGCAGGATACAATTTAAATTAAAAAATGCAATTTTCACCTTGAAATGAACAAATGATTACAGTTTCTACACAAATTAAGGCATCCAGGCTGTGCCTCAGTACTGTGCCAAGGCCATGAAACCTGACATAATTACCATGAAATACATTTTCAAATATTTGTATTTTGTCCATCGCTTTAAAACATGCCACTCTGCCTTCTGTGGGTTTGTGATCTCACCTTCTGGGGGAAATACATAAAAAAGAGAGAAAATCATCAGAGATGAAAAGCTCTTCAACAGGAGAGATAAAAATGTGGAGAAAAAAAACAACCTCCCGTACACACAGTAAATCAGCGCAGCTCGGCACAGCGGCCCCCGGAGCTATCTCTAAAAGCCAAATTACTGCTCCTTATCTGAGGAATCATATCTACTAGTTATCTGCTCCTGAGATAGGCTCCTCTCTCTCTTGTGCCTTGCACTCATCGCTAGAAATGCTATTTATTTGTGATTACAGACACCCTTTGAATAAAAGATGTTTGTGTTTGAGATCCAAAGTTTCGGCAGATTCTGAACTCTTCAGATTCTTCAGAGAGGAGAGTATTGAAGGCAGAACACCTTATTTGGGCAGGGTTGCTAGGGGTGGTCTGCTGCAGAGAGAGGGATGAAAGTGTAGCCGATGGGAAATATGAGACAAGACCTCAAACTTCTCTGACGCTTCGTATCACATATGCTTTCGGAGGGGATTCATACTGAGATGAGGTGTCGAATTGACTTTAAATGCAGAACCTTGTGTTTAAAAACACATGGAGACAGGAAGTTCTGGCATGTACTCTTGCTGCCAAAGCTGCAAAGTTTGGAGTTTGGGGAGTTTTTGTACTCAGAGGTATTAGTGCCCTTAACGGTGAGGAGAAATATGAAAGTAAAACATCATGTCTCAAGCAAATAAATGGGGATGTAACTACCAAAAACAATGTATCAATGTATCAACATGCGTAGGAGTGTTTTAAGATGAAAACTAACATGGTATGTTACAATATTTTATTGTAACATTCTACTAACAAAGGCTCTGATTGTGTAAAGATGTTCCCCCTTCCAATAAAAACCCTAATGGTTGTTCTCAGAATTTGGATTTTCTTTCAAAGAAGTCTTCACTAGATCACTGTCAGGAAAATAACTATTTATGTAAAAACCTGAACTATTTCTCACCCCACCAACAGATTCAACTTATTTGGAGTAACTTTTTAAGACTATGGTGCTACAACTTTTTGAAATGAATCTTTTTAAAGCACCGTCTTTTTCCCTTCCATGTATTACCTTCCCTCTCTTTCCTTCCATCTGTTGAAGTCCCTCAGCCAGAGTGGCGCACATCAGATTTCAATAGTTGACCTCTTAATGCTGAGGTCAGTGCTGCACCGGCACCGATTTCACACTCAAGATGAAAGGGAAATGAACACTGAGGATGCTGGGGGTGACATGAAGCCCTGACCACACCAGTCATTGCCACACTAACCGCTTCACTGCACCAGGCTGGGATCTGAGAGGATCCAAGGAGGAGGTGCTAAGATAGAAGTTTGCCACCTGGATAACAATGGCTAAAGTCACTGACCTAAGACATGATATGCACCAATTGTTTTTTAGCGATGTTAAAACTTTGATAAACTCACTTGTGTTTTTGACTTTTGATGAAACTAACAGAAGTGGACACATGTCAAGCAACTCTACTAGCACTGGCAGGTCTGGAGAGCTGAGCTCCCATGTGAGTGAAACTCTAGCGACGCTCTCAGTGTCTCTACAAGCTACTGAACCCTGACAGAGTTTTCTTTTCCACCAATGAGCCGGGGCCATCCTAAAAGTCTCCTGATGCTTAGCGTCAGACTCCCGGGCGTGCCTGCACAGTTACAACTGCTCATTACTGGTGCATTTCTCTAAGGCCATTATTGAATGAACACTGAGACAAGGCCAGCAGTGAATGGACAGTTTGGTTACAGCGCCGTAAGGCTTGAGCTCCTCAGAGTAATGTACTGCTTAAGTACCTGTCAGCTTTATAAAGGAGGGAGTAGACTGTGTAAATGTGTGTGTAAATAGAGTGTCAGATCAGGACCCCAGGGAGCGGAGGTGGGGAATGTGTGTGTGTGTGTGTGTGTGTGTGTGTGTGTGTGTGTGTGTGTGTGTGTGTGTGCTCTTTTGTTCACTGATGCATGAGTGAGCGCATGTGTGTGTTAGTGTGCATGTGAGTGTCACAATAATGATCATTTAACCCTCCTCAGCATTCCCCAGGGCTCCATATTCCCCTTTCGACTAACGTGCTCCTCTCTCTCTCTCTCTCTCTCTCTCTCTCTCTCTCTCTCTCTCTCTCTCTCTCTCTCTCTCGCTTTCTCTCTGCCTCCTCTGTCTGCTCCTCACGGCTGAGCACAGTTGGGGAGCAGGTCCTTATTCATTCATGAGAGAGGCACCGGATAAATAAAAAGGTTCATTACTGAGCTAAAGTGTTACTAATGACATGTACCTGCCACTGAGCACCTCCGAAAATCTAATGTGACACACTAGAATGGAAAATCTATTCTGCTGCACCAAGGCCTCCAATGGTGCTAGCACATACTATATGGAAATTTTTCTCCGCTTGCCCTCCAATTGTGTCTCTCTAAAACCAATATTTACAATCCCATAGCCATTATGTCCTACTACGCCCTCTGCGCTTGCTGTTGCGACCTCCATATTAGCTGAAAATTGGACTTTGCAAACTTAGCAGGGGGGAAGAGGCTCTTCTCATAGATGAGAGGGGGCAGCACCAGGGGACTCAGCATGAGGCTTGCGGTGCATCTCAACTCCTTGCTGCCCAAACCCTAAACTGACATCTACCAAATAACAAACAAAAATACAGAAGAACGCAACATGCTGCATTCCATCGTTTAGTCTCTTTTATACAGTCAAATTAAAAAGTGTGACATAATAAATAAATGCTAATCAAACATTAATTGACTTTTATAAAGAAATCTTCAGAGTTTTAACCATGAATACATTGACATCTACTTTGTGCTGTTTCACGTGAGTTCTCGTTTAACACTAAAATGTGTCACTTGATCATGTACATTCAGCCACTGGCTTATAGGTTATGCAAATTAGCACTTAAGCAACAAGAATGCTTTTGCAATTGTCTGAAAGCCATATGATGGGATTGATAGGAGAGAGGCTGGATGAAGAAGCTTCTATAACACCCACAGTAACAGCGCTTAATGGCTACACTTCAATTACTGCTGTTTGAAGCAATGGTAACAATGTGCCTTTAAGATGGTATTCTTTTAAAATCAGATACATATACTGTGTTGTTCTCTATAATAATAAATTATTATTCTGTCAATTGTCTTTTATTTACCATATCATTTTAAGATTTTTGCAGTATGTAAAAACTAATACATTTATTGCTAATACTTTACATTATTTTAATATATATTATAGTATATTGTGTCCTGCAGGTTAATAGATGCAAATATTTGTAAATACGGGGAAGAATCTACTGTATTACATATCCTGCTCAAGCAAAAGAACTGTTGCAGATTTTTCACTACAAAATTACTACAAATCGATCCAAAATGGATTATGAGAGTTGCATATTGCAATCAGCAATAACCCATGCCAAACTTCCCTTTCCACTTGTTCCCTACATTTTTATAAAGCATACTTTTTGGCATTTTAGGGTTAGGGTTTATTTGGTAGGACAGTTTAGACATGAAAGGGGAGAGAGAGAGCGAATGACGAGCAACATGCAGCAAAGGAGTCAGTCTGATGGGCTGACAAGGTGCTTACCAATACACACAATAAGTTAATAATAATAATAATAATAATAATAATAATAATAATAATAATAATAATGTAGCTGGATGGATGTATTATGGTATTGAGCATGTTATTTGAACATTTGATGTTACAGCATGACTACATTTCCTTTACATGGTCATACAGGTTTAATGCCAGTTCCTGATGTAATGCAAATGAGCAACAAAATGTGCTTAACAGATGTGAAATGTAAAATGTACTCATGTACAATTAAGTTTAAGACGTTGACTATGTGACATATGTTCCACATGTGTACAAAGACTTACAGAGTTTTTTCCTCCTGGGACCTCTAAATGATAAACAAAGTAGCACATTGGTGCATTTTTACTATTTCCAATAATATTCATTTGCATTAGAAATGAAATGATCTGATTGTACAATGTTTCACAATATTAGTAGATTTTTGCAGCCTTCATCACTCTTCTATCAAATAATGATTCCAGCCCTCAGGAGGTTTACAGAAGTGTGAGTGTCTGTCAGTTGTGGATTTGTGTATAAGCCAGCTGTGGTTGTTGTCCTCCCTCCTGAGCTAAAAGACTTGTTGCATCTTTAAGAGGTTGGTATCTAATTTAATCATGGGTTTCATCAGTGTCTCAGCAGAGTCTTAAATGACTGTTTGCTCAACATGTCGGCCCATTTCCACTGATTAATTCATACGAAGCCAAACGAAATGTTCTGCCTTGTTTGTCATGTTACATCCGAGCCCTGCAGTCTTTCCCCTATCAGAATGAACGTTTTCAGAGTTAAGCAAAAACACTGAAATATAAAGCAGAGATGTCATATATAATAATAAGAAAAATAACAATAACAATAAGAATGTAATTCAAGAAACATATTCAGAATGCAGAGTGATACATTTTAAATTAATTTTTAATGATTTACTAGTAATTTGTTTAAGGGACTAAATCATTCCTATATATCAACATGTAAAAATCCAACCCTGACAGAATAAGAGAGTTGATAAGGTTTGCAGGTTAACAAAAGCTGCTACACAACACAAAGCACACTGTGTCTCAAGATAAACATACACAAAATCCATCATTTCACGCATTCCTCGCTGTAACATTGTATTCCAAAAGAATGGATCTCAAATAGTAAAAATATTCTTCTATTGAGTTTTTTTTAACTAAACACCACTCACTGCCATTCATGTTAAAAAAAAAAAGTAGAAAAACACCAGTGGGAATTTTACAAGACACAGGTAGACCCCTGCACATTATTAGACATGATGCAGAAAAATGCAACAATAATCAAGAACAGAAACAATTTAAGACCCAACGGCGTCCAAAGCAGAACAGATTTCACATCCCTGCACAAATCTGTGTTGTAGTAGCCTACACTAATTAAATGAATTATTCAGATCATTTAACATTAGTGATGCATGGACATTTGGTCAAGCTAAGTGTCCAGAGTGGTCAAAGGCATAACCTAACAGCAGATGGAAATGAAAACAGCAAATCAGTCCATTTTGATTTTATTTTTATTTTTTAATTAGGACATCTAACCATGATTAAAATGTTGGTGTTAAGTCTGATCCCAGTGGATCTGTGCATTGGACATGAACAATATATTTTTGGATTGGACATAGTTTGTCTCCAGGACAAGAAATGTCTCATCGGTGCTAACTAACAGAAGAGAAATTCAAAGATCATTTGTCTTATGGTAAATCATAGGTTAAATGCTCCGTGATGATATTACATCACAGACCTTGTGACAGCCACTATAATTATCCCCCTCCCTATGTTTACTAAGTGTTCTATGAAGCACATTAGCCACTCTAGGCAGGCCAATGATTTAGACTTATATGAGGGGCCTCCATCCCTCCACCAACCTGCCAAAGCAGCTACATCCAGCTGTAAATAGTCAATATGAAGATTTCAGTATAAGGTGGCCTCCCTTCATGACTTATGTATCTAATGGAGTTAGTATTTGTTTTAGTTTTATTTTTGATCGATTTAAAAGACAAGGCAGGTTTGTAATTTATTTCTTCAATTTCTAAAAAAAAATCTAAAATAAGGTTTGATTGAGCATACATTTGCTGCACTGTGTCTGTTTGAAAAGCCAGCTCAGTTCCTTTTTCAGCAACCTGTTCAGTCGCTGATTGACTTTTTCCTCAGCACCCCTCCAGCAGATGAAGGAACAGAGCTTAAACCTGTTACTGTCAGCTTCTCACCTGGATCATTCAAACTCCTGCTCGGAGCATGCAAACCAATATCCTCCTATTCTTTGCCTAGCCACCCAGGATTCACAGCAATAGCTTTTCACAAAGACCAGGGCAGAGCGCAGTCTGTGTTATCTTATTGAGTTACCTGTAGCTAAGCTCTAAGCGAGCACACACAATGGCAGGCAGTTAATGACAGCGCAGGGCCTAACCCCTTGTCCCCGGCCTTTCCCTGAGCCTCATTTCCGCGCGGCGGCTGCCATTTCACAGCTGTTAGCCACAGACTCTCTTTGTCATGATTAAGGACAAATTAATAGATGCCTCCTGGTAATCAGCTTTCATTAGGGCTGTCAAACCGTCAGTGGCGTTCGCTCAGTGCACTGGACACGGGATGATCAGCTCCCAGTTGAGAGACACTACAGCTGGCTGTGTGCGGTTGTGGTACTGCCTCTCAGCTGCTGTATTTGTGTGCTTGGTGTGGCTAAAGTGTGGGTAACCAGTGCATTAGCACGCTCCTTCGTGGCACAAGTGCTTGTAGTTGGTGCATTAACAGTGCTCCGTGTGGAGCTGCAAGATGGAGGTCATCGTGGGAATGACATAAAGAGTAGTCTTTCTGCTGGGTGTAATTGGCCCCAGCATGCTGAAAATGGACTGTGAAATGTGAGGGGGGGTCAAATAATTGATTTTCCCTCGAATGCAGAATCCAGGGCAGGGCTGTTTAGTGAGTAATTTACAAGAGCAGTTCAGCCTGGGCTGACTGGCATATCTGTTGAAAGTTCCCAGGGGCACAGGAAGAGATAACACACACCTGAGACCCTGGAGCAGATGGACAGCAGTCACTGTGCTACTCAGAGGGCAGAGAGGATTCACATCAAACTAACTTCCACACATCAATGTATACAGGGGGGATATAAGTGCACATATACACATGCGCACGCGCTCGCACACACACTCACATCACATACACACCCACACATACTCAGAGGATGATGGACACATGCTATTGTATGTGGAAATATACTCTCTCCTCTCACTCTGTCCATCTCTCTTTCTCTGTCTGTCTGTCTGTCTCTCTCTCTCTCTCTCTCTCTCTCTCTCTCTCTCTCTCTCTCTCTCTCTCTCTCTCTCTCTCTCACTCTTTCTCTCTCTCTGCAGCGTTTCTGGAATTGATGAAATAAACTCATCAGACTTCCAGCAACTTTGGCATTGTGCAAGAGAGCTGAAGTCATTTCAGTATGTAGATTTCAGACTTAAACCCATAACCGTGTTGCGTGGTGCATGACCACCCCCACCTGCTGGAGAGAGAAGGCTGGAGTGTGCATGATGGGATAGGGATGTCTGTAAGACAGGATATAGCCTGGCCCTCTGTATGTTCCATGATTTTTCTCCACCACAGCCTAAGGGAATTAAGACAATAGCCTCATGTCAGATAGCATATTCTAGTGACAAAATGGCATTGTATTTGCTGTGCCAAAATTGGGCAAAAAAACATATGTAAGCTAATTGAGAAGAAGCAGCTGCTTAGCCATCTGCATGGGTAGAATTGGTGTCATTTTCGATTTGAAGAATTTCTTGTTAAGTAAAAAGATGAGTGACGATTGTCAAGAACCATGATCTCTCTAATTTGAATTTATGGAAAACATGATGATTAGCCATTGTTGTATTGTACCAGAAAGTCATTGCTGTCAAAAATGTAGGCAAGCCACATAGAGCTTGAATATTGTTCTCATCACAACAAGTCATTTGTATGCCGCACAGTCAGTGCTCTTCAATTTTCTTAAGCATCTTGGTAAATTGCACCAAACAATTTTCAAGATCAATTCCAGCCTCAAAAACAATGCACACAAATCCCAATCTTCAACCCATATTGTGTTGGAGAGGGCCCCTGTGTTTGCATGAAGGTAATTACAGTGGGATTTGATGTTGTGGTGTGCCCAGAATTCTCCAGCTTTAGATCAGGCTCAGGGTGCTCCACCCCATTAATGCTCCATATGGGGAACCCAGCTGTGATCAGAATTGGAAGAGCGTGGGGGGAAATCGATTTCATTTGCAGGATTATTGATGTAACCGAGATGCCGTTTGTATGAAACATAAAGTCTCATTTCAGAGGTTATGGATAAAACTAGATTGAGGGGCTGGCTGTTTGTTTTATTCAATGAAACATTACAGAAACACAGAAGTCAATATATACACTGCTGTACAGACCTCAACCGCATTGCACCACATTAAAGATTTGGAGCGAGTTTCTCATATCTATCTGCCTAAACTGACACAAACTACTGCATACAACAAATGCAATGTGGAGAATATATACATTGGAAGTGGAGAACTCAATGTGTAAAGGAATTGTGGTTTAATAGATGTTAATGTGGATAAATTATAGAGTATTCTGATAACAAAAAATAAAAGTAATTTACTGCATTGTAGAGGGTTGAAAGGGGGTTCAAAGCAACACATTATGTTGGCAGTGAGAACTGACCTGGCATTCAGCCTTTTTCACCCTTTGCCAAACTTCCCCGTCCACCTGTTCCCTACATTTTTTAAGGAGGCTTTATAAGTCAGGCTGATGTGCTGGCGAGGTGCTCACCCATACATTAAAACAGTATCAGACTTTCCCAGGGTTCGGATGGCCTAACAGCTGGATCTTTCAAGTGAATCCATCCCTCTCTCCTACTGTTCCAACTTCTTTTCTTCCTCTGTGCCCATGTGCAAGACCATCATAGTTCCCACACGCATAACAGCAGCAGTTGGAGTGATGAAGAGCCAGATGGGAACATTTTTTTCTGGGTTCACAACATTACTCTGATGACAACAGTAGGGTGAAGACAAAGTAAAATCATCTATAAAATATTTTCTCATACGTTTGATTACAATTTATAGACAGAGAGAGAACTTCTGTCACACAAAGATAGTTAATACATATGCAACTGCTGTGACCTTTGCTGTCTGTAAAATATATAAAGTTAACATAATGTTCTTACATCAAAGAGATTTTTAACAACTGGCCCTGGTCCTCAAATTAAGGGATGGAGGCATTTGCGCGGAGCTTTCTTCCCCGACTTGCTGTCCTTACTGTTAGAGCAGATGTTCAGAGTGTTCTTGTGTCAGTGATGGGCAGTGCAAAAGCAGACTTACACATGTCACCATTTCGTTACAACTAGAGAAGGAAGTTATGTCATCTGGCCAGCTGGCTCTAATATGTGCTGCAACATTCTTTACAAAATATAGAGCAAAAAATGGAGGGTGGAGCCAAAACTCAGATTTGGCTGAGTTGGTGACAGTATTCTTTAGCTTTGGGTTTTAGAGCACAGACACACAATAAGATCTCCAGCAGAGTTTCACAAGTTCTCATAACTAAGTCATTATTTTACACTTCATTCACATGCAAGGACACACAGTCTCCCTCCCTGTCAATTCTCCCTGTGCAGTTTTGTTTTTTGTGACAATAATTACGGGTTTAACAGTTGAGAAATGGGCTTGATGCAGCTGATAAAGGAAATTGCAGAATTCCAAACAGAGCATTTGTATTTTGACAGGGGAAAAAAAAACAAGCCAAGCTGGTGTTTTGATATGTGCCTGTGTGGAGTGAGAAGGGAAAGTGGGCCCCTGTCTGGGAGAAAGGGCTGAAGCTCTGTTATGGAGCTTAGGTCTCCATCTATCCTAATAAAAAACACTTAAGTCAAACAGCCCCTCTTGCTCTCCCTGTGTCTGATCCTGGGAGCTACCTGCAGGCCCTCCACAGAGCACATTTAATAATGGTCGCCACCATGAGCAATGGGCAGTCCATACGATTGCTTGAGGCAGCAGCACAGTATTCTGGGAAGGCTAAGGCATGTCGTACCCGCATGAAGGGTGTGGTTAGAGTACCAGTAGTGTCTGTTTTATAAATCTAACAGCGTTGTAGTGTTTTTAATAATGACACTTTTACATTTTTTTCTCCAAACCACTGCATTGAACCAGCCTTAAACTGACGCTGACACCTTGTGTTTATTTTCCCCTCTTTGCTCTTTTCACCCAGTCTTTTCAAGATGCCATTCTTTGATGGTGTTTATGGAGGCAGTTTGAAGTGGTTTCCCTTTGCCATCGTAATCCCTGTTTCTGTTCCACACAGACCCTGATGTGAATGAGCGGGAATGTAATGAAAGACTTGTGCTTTCGACTGTGTTAAACCAGAATAAAAAGTGGCATTTTTTATTTGTTTTGCCTCGTGTTTGATTCTCGGTAATGCAGACAATCAACAGGGTAGAGGAGTTAAGTGCATTATAAATTACTGAGAAGGAGCCACCTCGCTCTTGGAGCTCATCCTGATGCTGCTGCTGCCACTTTGGGTTATGTGAGGAGTAAAGTACTTTAGCAAAGACCGTGGCGCTGCTCCACAGTACTCCTTTGCATATCAAATAAACAGCAGGGCACGATGGCCGTGCCAACCCAGACAGCTATGTTATATGTACAGTTGCTACACGGTGATGCACATGCATATGTCTGTAAAGGTGCCATTGAAGTCTATTGAATATCACATACAATACAGATCATTGTGACACAGTGTCTGAGGTTGAGGTGGTGTGCATGTGGAGTGTATAGACTCCTGAGGAGATGTTTCAAATGGCGAGCTTTACCTTCAGACACATTTGATTTGAAGCATCACAGGTGAATATGGTAATTAAAACAAACCGATTCACAGAGAATATAATTAGGAATTTTACACAAGCGAGATTTCATTTTAACACCGCACCTGATCATTCATACTGCTTTCATGTTTTTGAATTGCATTGCGTTGAGAAATGGATGTATTTCAATAGTGTATGCTTTTATTTACTGTGTAAAAAAATAAAAAAAATAAAAAATCAGGATTTTCATGCTGAGATGCCATGTTTACGGTGCCCTTTTCTGTGTCCTCAATCCGCAAGGGAAAGATCCATGACTCTTATTTTCATAACAAAGCGTTCCAGAGTCCAGCAAACAAACTGTTGTATGGATGTACTATTGATTTCACATTCACACGTCCGGATTTAAAGGGACTATGGGATTGCCCATGAATCCCAAATCTGTGTGCTACTCACAGTCTGTCAAGTTGACATCCACTCTCTTCTGTAAACTGGCAAGATTATTCACTCAACAGGATCTCTCTCCCTTTCATCCTGCGAACTACAGGCCAATCCGGCCGCTGACAGCCAAGTGATAGCATACAGATGGAAATGAAGGCAAGCGGGGAATGGTGCTGTTTGTCAAACACTGGAGAAAGCTTCTGGGTTCAGGATGTTGACTACTACCCCAAACTGGGTCCTCCGACTCTGACTTCACTTAGTGTGAGGTTTCAGCACCCGAAATCTTATACTTAACACAGTTATCACACATGTTGGAACTCATTATGATCTGATTACCACAAGATAAATATGTTGTGGAGCCATTAAACAGAAGAAATTACACTTTTTACCACAAGCTTGTTGGCAGACGGCACAACCCCCTTACACTTCCATTGGTTACCATTAAACACATACAGATGTGTGGCACTTCACTAGACGCAACAATAAAGTATATTGTTACAGTGCCAGTTGATTTTGGCCTAAAGGACCTGCTGATGTATGCACAAGAATTTATTTTCTCCCTCGGACGCCGTCCATTTGCTCTGTTATTAACCTATTCTGAGCAGAAGAAGAACACATCTACAGAAGGAACTTTGTACTAAGGAGATGCCATTCATGTCAGTTATTTGTGGAAGTAAATTATGTACAGTTCAGCCACTACGTTGATAACAACCATATAACAACTAAACTGGTTTAAAAAACTTATACAAGCAATATCTGCTGTGAAATGTATTTCCTTCTCCTTGAGCAACAGATAATATGCATTCTTCCCCTGTAGTCCACCAAGCAATACAAAGAATGTATTCTGCCTGTTCAATCATAACATTGGCTTCTGCTAGGAGATGGCCATTGTGCACTCTGGATCACAATTCACAGTCACTGGGATGAAACCAATTTGAGCTCCTTTCAAGATAATGCAAATAAATATCAGCCTGATTTACCTTTTTTTCTCATAACTTTCCTTCCTTCAATCCCTTATCAGCACACAGAGCATTTCTCTCTTTCTTAAGGGTCGAATGAAAGGTCTCTCTTTTCTTGAGAATCAAGGCAGAGGAGATGCCTGGTCCAGGACTGATTCATGTCGCACACACTGGTGGGATGTTATGCATGGATAATTGATTGTCGAAGCAGCATGGCCACTGTTGGATCTTGATGGTGCTGCCGAAATGTCACCTTACTGATGTTACAGCGGCGCCGATATTAAAAAGGCTGGTCTCAAAGGCTTCCATCCAAGCACACTCCTCTCCCACTGTGTCTGGAAGAGACAGCACTGTTTGTCAGGCTTCTATTTCAGAGAGACAGATCTTGCATTTGCAACCTTATCTGCACAGGACAGTGCACCCACTTCCAGAAGTGTATTGAACATTTCCAATCATAAGGATATATCATTCTGCTTTTAAAGTGGAAATCCAAAGTGTTGGAATAAGTGAGGGGGAAACAGACATAATTGAGATTGCATAGGATTTATTTATAGGCAGTTTGTCTCCTCCAAAACCCTGGAAAATTACACTCCAAGCTGCAAATACCCCCTTCAACAACAATAAAGAAGCCATCATTTTTGCGGGAATGTTTTCATACCAATTTGAAGAAGTTTTAAAGGAAAATTGTTTGGAAACGTCTCAGACATTAAGTCAGATAATGCTGTATGCATTTATATGAAAAGTAGGAGATTAAGTGAGTAGAATCCGGTTAATTTCAGAGTTAGGATAGTGTACAGAAAGCTGAGCAGGGACTGGTAAACTGTGTTAATCTATAAAGGCTTATGCAGGTAAAAATAGACTACACCTGCATGCATTTTTACCTCCATAATACTTTGCAGAGGCAGAGCATACATTTCCATTACCAAGAAAAGGGATATATTACCATCATATTTCGGAGTGGCTCTGGTACATTGTTCAAAGAAAAAAGACATACTGCTGCCGTCCATCCAGATGACTGAGTGGGAAAAAATATTTTTTTTTTCCAAATTTATTTTGTAAATAATGTTACAATAATTTGAAGTATTGGATTCATATTGTGTATTATTGTTAAAAGGACAGCCCTTTTCATTATTGTGCCTCTCTGACATGCTGAAACCATTCAGAACACAGGGCTTCCCCCATAATGAAGTGTGAATGAACATGTAAACTTAGCCATGTATTAACAGAACTCGGCCTGTCTTTTGCACGCAGCCGTTCATGCTGCTGTGTGAATCCTGGATGGTGTGACAGAGGTAAAAGGCAAACAGCTTGAGGAGTGAAGAGGACCCAAAACAGACAGGCGGGAACAGACCATACCGTTTGGCAGAGGACTGCAGCTGAAAAGAGAGAAAGGAGCATTAATAACCACCATATGTCTGCATATTCTAGGGTCTCCAGCGTAAATTTCATTACCCAATGCTCAAAGTGGACCATCTAAAAGACGTGTGTAACGTGGCCTGAGACAGCTACCGTGTGAAAAGCAGGCTGTTATGTGTGAGAGCCATGGCCTGATCTGTCACGCTGGGGTTTTAAGGAAAAACGGGGGTAGCAGCTGTTTGGTTCACCTGTCCTGTCCTGTACACGGCTCTCCATCAAACGAGAGGCTACTGTCCTCACAGGCCTGCACCCACAGACGTGTTCCTCCACAGTAATCTCCGATGTAACACTCCTATCTAATGTGACAACATTTACAAGACCACAGCCCTTCTGTTTATCAGACTTGTACAATTATATGGTGTTCCATTTATATAAGCACACTGGTTATACTGGGGAAGATATCCATAAACATATTTGAAGGCCTGTGTAAATGATAACAAATAAGGCCATAGGCCTACTTTTTTGTGCTCTGTATCAAACCATGTTTTACTACTGGACAGTGAGTGGGATAAAACAACACAGAAAGACACAGGTTGCTGTGTAGATTAAACTGCATCACCATGGGTTTATTTATGGTAAAACTAGTGAAAGAGTTGGAACTTTGTGTTTAGTGAAAAAATACGCACAGCAGGAGTATGTGATTGAATTAAATTTAACTGTTTGCCGTTTGCACATGTGTTTCCTTGTTTAAAGGGGGAAAGTTACTACAGCACTGCTTAAGCCATGGATTATCTGTCTGTGTCCTCTGCCTCTTTAGCATCAACATGAATTCACCCACTCAGAGTCTATCACACATCCACAGAGCTCCCTGAGAGAGAGCGGACCTTAGGGAAGCCCAACCAGGGGGGGGACCTTCGACAGAGCCGAGTGGAGCTGAGTGGAGCTGAGCAGGGCTGCGGTTGAGCCCATGGGCATGGCCCTCTCACTCTCTGGCAACCACTTTGTTAGGCACACAACACTAATCCTTCTTGTGTCTTTATTGCCCTCTGTGAGGAGGAGCAGGCCGGGGCACTGCTGCAGGGCCAGTATCATCAGCATTCCCGTTTGAAGATATGCTGTACAACATTAAGGTGTTAATACAGGCAAGCTGAGAGCAAAACAGATACTCACTGAGACAGAGAATAAAGAAAAAGGAGAATCACTTTTGCACCCCACATGAAATATTACGGTGGGGGCATAATTTGAGGATAGGCAGATTATTGCAACCAGAAATGACTGTGAGGCAATTCTGGTCCATATCAAACATACTCAATAATCTAAACAACGCATTAATTTGTAATACTCTGTAGCTGTAAACAATATGTCATACGTTGAATATATAGGATTCTCATTTGAATAACTCTAAAGCATTTCACACAAATTATTTAATGGATGTTGAGATGTAATATAAATCTGAACATATCTTTGTTCAGTTTATCTGTTTTAGTTAGCAATATATTTAGAAATACTATGCGTCTGAAAATGTTTGGTGATTTGACAAAGACGAGAAGTGATTGCCTTTGTTTTAACTTTACAAAGTCCACCTTTGTTTTGTATTACTTTCTTTTTATCGTTTGTAGAGATTATTGTTGAAAATATTTGCACACACTTTGGCCTTGCTTTTGTTTTAACTATCTTACTCAACTGGCGCCATCTTGTGTCTGTATGGGGCTGCTGACTCCCGACACAGGTGCAAAAAATTCAATGTCACCTTTTCCCCCAGATCTCCTCCCCGTCCCCCAGCTGTCACCTGAGCGCTTGGCAGCATAAGGTAATAGCATCAAGATGCAATCAAGATTATATGCTTGTCACTCATTCCATGAGCTCAGTGCCTTACAATGTGTGAAACAGACACAAGATAAAGCCTGGGCACAGATGGGAAGATAAACTCCTTCTAAATATTCATCAGCTTTCTGACTGCAGCGATGTAAGTCTGAATGCTGCCATTAGATCACTGGGAAAGAGGAACCGGTTGGCAAAGCGTTGGACCAGAATGAGTTGAAATGTAGCATAACTCAAAGAATAAATAAATAAAAACATCTGAACATTTTAATCTTTCTCTTTAGAAGCAATGTTCCTTTAACCACTTTTTAATTTTGTGGCACTCTTTCTTAGTGGGGATCTGAAACAGGGTTTGCAGCAGTATATCTCAACTGAACAGAGCCTCTGCATGTAAGATACATCCATATTAGCAGTTTATTTCCATGTTTACACCGTTTCATATTCTTTGCAATAGTAACAGGATTACTTTGTGACAAACGGTAATTTGTGGAATTCCCTCATTTCAGTTTAAGGATTTTCTTTTTCCTCTGTCCCCGTCTTATGCATTTTTTCCCTGTATCCTCGTCTCCCCCGAGGTTTGATTCCAGAAGCCCTTCAGGTTTTCAAGCAGACCTCTGTGAAGGGCCAGATAAAGCAGAGCAAGGCCGGGTGGTGCAGGCATGAGGGGGCACGAGAGGAATAATATTACGCTAAGGAATCCACTAATGTGCACCCTTTTACTCAACAGGCCAATCTCCAGAAGAACATACACAACTATGCTATACCACATCTACAATATATACACTAAATGATCATTTAACTTATAGCCCATAACAGTTTGTATATTTTGCTTACACACATACTATGCATGCTTTAACAGCAGCAAAAGCAGTGAGTGAGACTTTTTAAAACATATGTTTGGCATTGTTAAATATTTAAGAAACGAAAATACAATTTTTGTTTCTCAAGACTTTTAAAATTCCCTACCCTCATCCCCAAGCCCATTGTTTCCTACTGAAGGTGAACAAGTTTAAAAACAGGCCAGAAATGTGTATAGTTTCATGTGTATAGTTTAAAAAAAAAAAGACTTGGTAATTTCCCTAAAGAGCTGGGAGCTTTGATTGTTGGCAAATGTTACTTAAACAGAAAAAACAGCGGATTTGTTGGGAACTTCTTTTTAGCCAAGGATTAATATGTGCTAGTGAATATTCATAGCAGCAGGGCGGTGTATGTAAGACTGAATGACTTAATTAACTTCAGTGCCCGTGTTTTTAGTAATACATAAATCCAGAGCAACAATGTGGCTCATATACATGTGTTTTTAATTGTCTTTGGACAACAATTGTCACATTGGGCTTTGGCTTCAAAGACAATATGTGTTAGTCAGATCAATGTGTTGATGGTGTTGGACATGTCATGGGGTTTGTTGACTATAATAAAAATATAGGATATTACTTTTCACATGTACCACTGTCATTTGAAATATTTCCTCAGTATGATCGTGCACTTTATGATTGCATACTAAAAGGAATTAGTAAATGTACATAAGTTAATTAATGTATGGAAATTAGCTTGTGTGGCACTGCGGGTCTGGTTCAGTTGATCCCCAGCTGCATATGCTGGTAATCACCGCTGCCTCTTGGATTCACTCACAGGCACGCAATAAACAACCTGCTGCCAGCACCCCCTACGCTTTTGTCTAATCTGCCATTTCACTGGGCTCTAGTTTGTCGCACAAATATGAAAGTGAATCTCAGCTGCAGAATGCACAGAGGCACATTAACTAGTATGGGTGTCTGCACGCTAAAGCCCCAGACATTAAGTCTAGGATTTACACTGGCATATGATTCCCTAAATGTCTTAGGAGTTTGATGCAGAAGTTCTCAGACAGATCTTGAAGAACTTGGTGAACTTGATGACCTGCTACATAGTGTTGTTACTGAATTAGCTCTTTAATTTGCACTTTGCAGCTGATGATAAACTTCAGATTAACTGGAATTAACCAGTACATGGATTTCTTTAACAAAAGCTATTGTGATGTTGTCTCCATAATGTCCAAGTAACATTTTTTTCTGCAAATTCCAGAGAGTGGTGATTCTGAGCAATAATGTTTTGTTAACTTCTTTCTCAAGCTTTCCCTTAACATCCTTTCCAGAATCTTAGGTTAATGCCTCCACCTACTGGAAGAAAGTATGTAGTGTCAGTTATTAAAAATCATTATAAATTCCTTGCTTTGATGCCTGTTTGCAGCTGAACTATCTAAGTATTATCAGCATAATGTACTTAAAACATCAAAAGTAAGAATACTCCTCGTGTAGTAAAATGTTCCCTGTCAGTGTTTTCACTTTATATATGATGTTTTTGGATTCAAATTGCTACTGCATTAATGTGTACATTGTGTTTCTTTTACTGTAGTGAATGTTTAAGGTTGTGCTAGTCTATATCCATGATGTTCCACTTTCGGGATTGGTCCGCTGGATGTCACGCTATACGACCGGATGTCGGTTACCTTTTTTGTATTGGAATTTTAATTAATTTATGAAGGCTATGGTTAATCGCTCCTCAGATCTCTGCAGGGTAAATCCAGACAACTAATTGATTGTGTCCAATCTGAGTTTTCTGTTGCACACTAAAACAACTTTTGAACGTACACATGTTCCACCCATAGACTGTATATTATTCCACCAAGACAAGTACCATCCCGAGGCTATTTTGCAGAGGCACCGGGGCTCTGTCTGGCGCTGAGGACCGCCCAAGATGATTGTGATTGGTTTAAAGACATGCCAATTCACCAGAGCACGTTGTTCTCCCACTCTGGAATGCTGTGTGGACTAGCCACACCCTCCTAAGCAGCTGTGGAGGAAGGTCTGGCAATGCAAGACTGTGCTAACTTTAAAGTGGCTGCATGTAACTTTCAGTTTGTGTTGATTCTAGCTCCCACTTTGGACAAAAATTGTAGTGTTTTTACCACAACTGCTGTTTTCTTTATAATGCTGGAGTCCACTGCATTACTAAGTTTGCGTTACCGTGAGGTTATAAAGTTGTGATGAATGTATTGCACACACAGAAAATAATTCATTTAAAATAAGAAAATACGTCACAGAAGTGTCAAGTGTTGCATATGGGAACCTAGCCTAGCAAATATTACAGTTTCAGAAACATGAGGACAGCTGGCTAGTGGAAGCTTGTGTGTGCACATACTGTATATGAACATTGGTTAAGATATAACATTTTAATTCTGATGTCTCTTGCTAATGGTTTATTAAAAAGAGTACTGAAATTGATAAGCCAAGTTTACATGAAAAATATTTTTCTTAAATTCTTATTTCTATCAATGACTGTGAATTCAAATCCACCTCACCTGGAAAGCATCTACTCAACAAGTTTAGCCCTAAATAAGATGGTGTTGTTTGTCAGTATGAGTCCATATAGCAACCATGAGGACAGGCTGCCTACAGTAATCTGATGGCCATACATATATTTGTCCTCAAATTCATTACACACGCATAAAGTAGACCACAATGCTTATTCGGAGCTGTTGTACAATTGAAAAACAACCAAAATAAATAATACTGCAGCCATAAACTGACAATTTGAGCTGGATGGTTGAGCTTACAGTTGGCCTGGTTTTCCTGCAGAGGACAGAAGCATAATGCGTTTGTTTTTGCAGGTGCAAGCTATTTTTATTTGTTTTACGGTTCACGTCTCACATTGGTTTAAGCCTTTTAACAGTTTTCTTAAGGTAAAGGGTCATCATATGATAAATGGGTCATCGTGGATCTGGTATAATACAAGCGGGGGTCATACTTGACCGACATGTGTGCTGTTATTTGTGGTCTATTCACCTTTCAAAGACGGGGCTCCATTAGTCTTGCATTGCCAGACATGCTCCATGTACCACTGCATTGTCTTTAAAAGGTGGATAGAGGGAGGCGACCTGGCAACCCTCCTTGTCAGAATCTCATCGCAGAGCATTCCAGTTGCTGCTGCTGGAAGTTGCACACTGAAGTTAACGTTAGTGTCTTTGCGCTTGACAGTAGCATTTCTGCAAGCTAACCATGGCAGGCAAGAGGGCGTTAGTGATCCTGTCTAAAGGTGCAGAAGAGATGGAAACTGTTATTCCTGTGGACATCATGCGTAGAGCTGGGGTTTGTTTTCATGTTGTATGCTAGCAGTAACGTTAGCTATCTAGCTAATAATGCCACTGATTAACTTAACGTTAGTTTAGCCAGCTAGCTCAGCAATACGCAGTATTTGTAACGTGCTGAGTTAACGGAAGATAGTCTGCTAACTAACAGAAGCAATACGTTAACAAGCCGTACTAACGCTATTTGTCCTGTTCATAGTTTTGAGTTTGCAAGAATTGTATAACTGTTGACGCACTCACAACCTTTAAAGCGAGTGCAGGCAGAGGCCAAGTTAAATGTCAAAGTCCAACGACATTGCACTTATCCGCCATTTGATAGCCTTCAAAATTAAAGTCTCCATCCATCAGCAATACTACATAGTCTCGCATTGCCCCTGACCTATCTCCAGCAACATGGTCTGGCTACACCAACTAGCTATATATTCTAGGATAGGGAGGAAATGCTCGGGCTTATTTATTTCTTTAAACAGCCTAGCTCGGCGCTAAATTCCGGCTGAATAGTTCTTGATATTTCTTTTCCTATGATGGCGAAGGCATGGCCCGCCCTACTCTGCCTCTGATTGGCTTACCCTGGTATTCTTATCCCCCGTCACCTAGTGCTTAAACATGACCAATCCAACCAACGAAGGTAACTATTAGTAGCCAATCGGAGGGAGTGTAGGGCGGGTCATGCCTTCGCCATCCTGAGAAACTCATATTACCCTTGCCCTTATAATACATCCATGGCCCTTGCAAAAATATAGTGGATAGAGCGGAAGCTATGGGCTTTATTATCTCAGCAATGTGCATCAGTTGAGCCATGTCGTGCCTTCATGCTAATGCTGTATTTTCACATTACCTTCTTAAACCTTTAGATCGCAGTGACTGTTGCAGGACTGACTGGCAAAGAGCCAGTACAGTGCAGCAGAAACGTCGTCATCTGTCCAGATGCTAGCCTGGAGGAGGCCAGCACACAGGTTGGGCTCAGCATCTATCTACTAACATATTTAGTAACTTATATTTTGAATGTTGAATGGGACTTTGTGATGTTTTGCACATTCCTTGGACAACATTTTACACAGTCCCGCACAAAATTGTTCAGAATTTTTCATTATCTCTTGACTTTTGCAATGCATTTATGGTTATATGCACCTAAACACCAAGACAAATTCTTTGTGCAAACCTACCTGGTAATAAACTTGTTTCCGATAAAGGATGCTACAATATCAAACCTTGTTTGACTTTACCTTTATCTTTAATGGTTTGTCACCCAGGGCCCATATGATGTGGTGCTTCTGCCAGGAGGAATGCCAGGGGCCCAGAATCTGGCAGAGGTGAGAAATACTCTGACAGCCTGTAAATGGCTTAGGCTACATCCACACTAATATGTTTTCATTTTCAAACAGGGTTTTCAAACAAAGACGTGAACTCAAGCGTTTAGGCTCTGTATCAAGATGATCTCTGTCCATATTAACACATCTGAAAATGCATATCACATGATAAAATGTGTTTTGATGGCCTTTAACTTGAGGGCCTTACTAGCTTTGATTGATGAAAATGATTGACTTATTCTCTATTATTCTCTATCCTTTTGTGCTACGGGCCTGGCATTAGGGCTGCTTGATTATGGGGAAAAAATATAATCATGATTATTTCGGTCAATATGGAAATCAAACGACACTGGGCACAACTGAAGCCACATGTGCAAAACTCTAACTACAGTCTTCATTACCAACAGTCACCTGAGCTAAACCGTTCACATCTCCTGCAAAACTCATTCCAAGCAACACAACTCTTAACACACGTCTCAAAACAGGCTCAGTGCAGCAAACACTATGAACAACCCTCACTGAGATAAAACACACTCACTCAGAACACACCGAGAGTAAAAACACTAGCATCAAACACCAATACAGGAAATACTAACTTTCTCATCTTTAGTTTGAGTAACTTCACACTACTCAATAGTTTCTTTAAAAAACAATTTTTATGTAAGGTAAACAAGAAGTATTGAAAATCAACAGTTTGCTTCAATATAGTATTTTCTCTCTAGTAATTTATGGTATTACTGGAGAAAAAAAAACTAAAGGTGCATAACAGTAACAATGAACACTGCCTCTCTCCAGAATTATGCAGCAATTTTTCTTCATCACATTGGATGTCTGCATCATCTCTAAATACTAATGAATGTGGTGTTTCCAATTTTTCACTTTAAAAAAAAAAACTTTTTAGCTGTGTATGGAACCTCAGACATCTTACCTGGGCATATTGGTAACTTTGCTCTTTAACCTGTTTCTCTCAAACAGTAGTGTATAATTGTTTACTGTAATTCTCATTTGGTGATTGTTTTAAAAAGGTGTTCTGCGCTTTCTTTATGTAAATACTGTATATGTTCACTATCAAGTATAAAACAAGACACCTGCTCAGGCTTTCAGCTAAAATTGCAATCAGCAGTGTTTTGATAAGCACCAGACTGAAATCTATTCTGTTTTGAATGTGTGGTTAACAGTTTTGACAGCAGTGTGTTTGCATTTGAACAAAGTGCTGTAAATCCATAGTATTGTGCAGGTTGTGGTTAAAGCCATGGGCTAAGTGTGTAGAGTTTTGAAAACTGTTCAAGCAATGAAAAATGAACTAGAGTTTGGTCCACGTGAACTGATGCTGTGCAGACTTTAGTTTGAGTTTTGCACATGTGACTCCAGTTGTGCCGACTGTGGTTTAGCGATCGAAAAAAACTGTAACATGATTACTTGTTGAATTCTGGAAAGATGTTGCAATTATTGAACTTAAACAGTGGGAAAGGTTAAATAAATCAACAGTAAAAAAACACAGAACTGTGAAATTTGCCTTTAAAACAACAATGTTAAGTTAAAAATATTGCTTACGGTTTTGATTAATAAATGGGTCTGTACTGAAACAATGATGGGTTATTTTTGATGTTTTTAAAACATTGCCAATTTGTTCCCTTGGTTATACCACATTCAGCATATATGCTGTACAATCACATGGCCTGCAAATGACTCAATGTGCATCTGGTTTCCATGCTCTCTTGCAGTCTCCTGCTGTGAAGGAGGTGCTGAAGGATCAAGATGGCAGAAAAGGCCTCATTGCAGCCATCTGTGCAGGTACAGTTTATGAAAACAAACCAAAGTCATAAATATACAGTGCCAGCCTCTAATAGTTATGCCTTTTCTATGAGTTAAGGTTTAAATAGAAGTAGAAAGCAACATGCTCACCACTTGCTTTATCTCCTTTGTGGTGCAGGGAACTAAATTACCCTGAAGATCCATTTCCAAAGAAAATTCCCACACACTTGTCACCTCTGCATTAGTACCAGGTGACAAGTATGCATTTATATAACCCTAACCTGAAAAGTGAAAGTGACAAGTTTAAAAATATCATGACCTCAAATGTGACCATCATGTTGGTGCTTTCATTCAAATAGATTTAAATTACCCAACCTATACAGTGTAGTTTATTCTGATGCTTGCAGTAATAGAGCAATACATGTACTCAGTCATTTTCCATATCAAATCAAACCAGTTTGACAATCCAGTGATATAAATAATAAACCGTGCACCATGCTATCAGGAGATTGGCAAACCTGTTTAACTAGGAAAAACACTAAATGTATGATACTGTGGTTTAAAACCTACCAAGCTAGTGTTGTGCTTGTAAATGGGATTTGGATTGGCTCGCTTAGAGAATCTTGGACAGAAAATATTTGCAGCTCTTATATGCACATGGCAATGGATTCAGATTTTGGTATTTTAGTAACTGGATGTGCTCTTAGAGTTCAGCACATACCCTAAACACATTTTGAAAAATATACAGTTAACAAATATTAACAAACCTGCTTTATCAATATATGGTCATGTCTGACCCCATTTTGGCATTTGGAATGAAAGAGAGCGTTTGATTAATAACTGTCCCTGAGTGAACCTACAAGCACTGACATTTTATTTGACAGTGTCCGTATGCATCAAAGGACACTGGAAGGACATTTTGAATAGGGACAGGGGCCAGTGCACCAAAGTGGATTGAAGGGTGTCCTAGAAAATGACTTAAATCCTCACAGGAATATACAATTTAATGAACCTGCCAGCAAGAGGGCCACTTGTAAGACTTATTATTCTGCCCTAACGTGAAAAATGATCTCTCGACATGTGGAAAAAGGTCAGTTCAAAAAGGATTTGATTGAAAACAATGAGTGTAAAAAAAAAAAAAAACTATTGTAAATCTACCATTGTGTATTTTTTTTTTTTTTCTAAGCCAATATTTATTACATGCATACATCATTTTTAAGGATTCCTCAGAGGGTAGACAGACGGCCATCATCACCCTTCTCTTCTCGTCTGCCTCTCTGTCTACCTCTGGTTCTCAGAAGGTCTCTCTCTCTCTACCAGACTGGCGTCCTCTGGGTGGGGACTTGGTGTAACAGGAGTAGCCTGGCTTTAACTGGCAGTCTGCTGTTCTGCCAGGGGGAAGTGTAATCTTTAGACTGCATTGGAAGGCAGCCAAGGAGCATAATCAATAACTTTCTATTTATTAACTTTTTAAGTTTTGGATGAGCTCACTGCAGTGGTAGGACGTTGCCAAAGTTAATGCAGCAGCAGTCAATGTCTTCAGCCTCTCCTTTTCTCTCTCTCAAATGTGGTGCAGTCTTTGGAGAGAGGCTGAAACTGTATACTGTATGTGTGTATTCTTAGAAACAATGGCGCTGTTGAGGACACCTTTTAGAACATAATGTTGTTTACTAACTGCAATTCCTAATGCAGCATTTTCTGTATTTTAATTTAGTGTTTAGCTAGAGGAAAGTGATTTCAGGATATTTACACCTATTTGAATCAGTTTTAAATTGCATAAACTGGATTTACACAAGCAACAGAACAAGTGTCACATTATCACAAGAAGCCATTAAATGAAACTTAAACAACTTTGCTCTTCTGCAGGTCCCACTGCTCTTCTGGCACATGGCATCGGTTACGGCAGCACAGTCACTACACATCCTGCCATGAAGGAGAAGATGATGGCTGGAGGTAAAAAAAAAAAAACTTCATGCAAACAAATGTGTGGAAAATGTGTTAAATGTACAGCTAGTGACTAACATTTGCAGCTCTCAGAACAGGAGGACTTGTAATTATTTGTAAAGGCAGTAGATGGTGCTGTTCTAGCTCTTTCATGCCACTGGAATATCATGTCGCTATGCAGAAGAGTAGAGCACACCACCCAGGTGAAAGCAGATGCAGGAATTTGGCATAACATACTAGAACTGGGTCAGTTAAAATGGGCATAGATTATCTGTACCTAAGTGCTTATATTACAGTGTGATTCTGGTGTGGCTTTCAATCTCCAGCCTAAAGCTTCCATATTGTGATCATTCTTATGATATTGCTCTTTGTCTCTTTTTTTAGACCACTATAAATATTCAGAAGCTCGAGTACAGAAGGATGGACATTACATCACCAGCCGTGGGCCAGGAACCAGTTTCGAGTTTGCCTTAACGATTGTAGAGGAACTTATGGGGGCTGAGGTTGCAGCTCAAGTCAAGGCTCCTCTCATTATGAAAGACTGACTGTAGCCGTGTTCACTTACATCCTGCAAGCAGCACCTCCCTCAATCCAAGAATTGCACTACTGAGACAGCTAATCCAATGTAGCTGGCACAACGAGTCAAAGTCAAGTGACAAATCATTCTCCCCAGGGGGGACATACCATAATGTTTCTGTTCTGATAGGTTATTGTCTTCTTTGGTTGACAATGAATGGCACCCATTTGTTTTTTAACAAAGAAATAAAATATGAATTCACAGACTTTCCAAATGAAATTAAATTGATTTTGTCGCATCATAATTTTTCCACAAATTGCTCATTATTTTTGGCAGCTTTTATTGTTTCACTTGACATTAAATATTAATGTGATAAAATGGTGTAGCCTATGTATCCACGTATTATTGTAAACCGGAGGTCACTGTGACATGTATTCACATGTCGGCAACTGTTGACACCTAAATACAGACTGCATCATGTAATGTATTGTGAGCGGTACTTACCGGCGTATTCCACCAGGTGCAGATGCGCCGTTTCTTCCTTTCTCTAGCCGCTTCTGGGATGCTGTGTCGCGGCTGGTGGGATCTGGATGGCCGTGATTGCCCTGGCAGCCGAGCTTAGTGAAATTCAATTCTAGAACCATGGCTGTAAGAGAGAGAACGCGGGAAGCAGAATCCGAATAGATTGACATGTGGTCTGGCCAATGAGAAGCTAAGGCCCGGCTGCAGTTGTATTCTAACTGACGAACGGCAGCTCGCCCGCAGCCAGCAGGGCGGGGCTCTGGTGCAGCGCGTGGTAGTTGTGTCAAAGCAACACAATCCAGAGGGTCTTCACAGTGAAAAAGGAAGAGAAGAATTTCGGCGAAGGTAAGAGCATTTTGTGCTTTCTCCAGTGACTGAGTTTTGTGCGGGTTATCTTCACTATACCAACGGTAATGTTATCACGAAATGGCTTTAATAGCGCTTGTCTGCTAATTTATGTTGGCAGAACAGTTTACGCGACGTTAATCACGATAACTAGCTAGCTACTGACGGTGTCGAAATGAACATAACATTGCAACGGGAATGACAGCAACACACATACAAGTTACATTATTAGGAATTGTTTTTGTTGGCTGTGATTATCTTGCTGAGTTGTGAGCCTGAGCATCAACTTCGCAGCAATCCATGGCATAATGGATTGGCATCAGCTTCTCAAATCAAATATACTAATGTTAGCCTGAGGTAACGTTTACATAATCACAATTAAAATACGCGTTTAGGACTGAGTACACACTGGTAAAATCACTTGGAACATCGTATCTTTAACGTTGAGAGATCGTTCCGCATATGTAACCCGATGTGGAGACGTCAGTTCCAGAAGCTCTCTATCATCATCATCATCGTCAGCAGCAGCTGCAGTCAGGTGTGCGGCATACACTCACTGTAGCTAACACAGTGCGGCATAGGCCAGGTTATTTACTCCATCAGTTAGAGACATCACTGTGACAACGAGAAAAAGCGCTGTCTAAACTAACTAAATACCACAATCAAGAAGATCTTTTGTGCATGCAATGCAATTAACAACCCGAGCACATGAAATTTCATAATGCTTAAGTGTCACGTTGCTGTCGTTATTTGAATGACTTATTCTCATAAGACATGGACAGCCGTGTTTCTCAATTATCTAAGTAGGGCATAGCAATTGGCTTGGGAGATCTTCATTGACACTAGACCCGTCAAGATTGTACTCTCTTTTGCGTTTGAGCCCTTACAACAGGAAATGCCAGAGGTGTTACCATCACCACTTTCTCTTTACAGAGACAGGAAACACGAGAAACTTCTTTTCTGGTAGACTGCATTTTCATTTGCTGGGAAACAACCTCTTAGTCATGCATGCAGAACCACAGCATGTCACGGTTCTTCTAAAATATGAGGGTAATTCAAAATCCCATTTCCACCTGGTATGAAATGTAATCTGAGTGATCACAAGTGGATAGCTCTAGGTAGAGGTGGGAATGCATTCAGGATGCACAGAGATCCAATCACTCTGACCACATTCGTAAATGATTTAGGCCACTTGACCAAATTCTTTTAGCAGTGTATATATACACCTATTCAACTGTGAGCGGAACCACGTCCTCATCCAAAGTATTTTTCTCATTTCACAAAAACCACCAGAGTGAATGGTGTGTTTTGGATCTGTCCATTTTTTTTTCCTGTGCTGCCTCCTTTTATGTTTCACTGGAAAAGGCAGCCACTGGTAGACAATATCCTTACTTTTAGGCCATGTCCACACATACCAAAACAATCTTTCCCCCATCTTCCCTGGCATTGTTCCAAAAATATTTGCATCAAAACTAAGGGGGTAAGCTTCTCCTTTCTAAGAGAAGCTCCCTATGCCGCCAATTTGATTCTACCAAGCCATCACCCGCCGTTAGCATTCCATTGACTGCCATTCATTTTGGTGCCACTTTGACAGTGAATAACTTTACATTTAAAGATTCTATTTGTCCGTTGTTTATTTCTGAAGAAATACGACAATGTATGAAAGGCTCCATTACCTTGTACCTCACATTATGGCTCCGTAGCAGACGTTTTTGTAAAAATAGGCTTACGATTGTGTCATAACCACGCAACTTACTGTCGCAGAGTAGAGGAATCACTGTATAGTACAGGGTAAGCTTGCAGACAGTTTGAACTTACATTAGCTGTTCAGGTTTAATTACTAACGTTAACTGGCATTTTAGTTAGCAAAAATTAGCCTGTGCCTATGTTATCTCCTAACATATATGCTCTCCATCTCTGCAAGATTGGGAATGATTGAGATTTCTCTTGGCACAGCTACCAGAAGACTTACAACTTTCAGACACGTTGCTCACGTCACATCTACGTTGTCAAGCACAGTTGGAGGCTGCGCAGTAACGCTCAGCACTCACTGAAAAGTGCTTCTAATATCCTTCACTGGTCTCCGTCCAGAATAACGGGATCTGTTGGTCCATTTCTTTAGCTGTCTATGGTCGAAACGGATCCATTTGTAAATGACTCAGCACGCTACTTCATAATCCAGACCTATAGGTGGCACTATTTCTGCTACAGAAATTCACCTACAAACAGAGAAGAATAGGCGAAGCATGCTCATAAAGCTTGCACGCTGTATACAAACAGACAGTATATTTTGCCATGGTAACCCTAATAGGCTCAATATCTTCGCCACCAGGAACACAAGCATGTAGTCCACAATTGTTGTTGTAAGTTGTCGTAGCGGGATAAGAGGTCAAAAGCTAGAAGTCGAGGGATATGGCGATGACATCATCAAAACGCAAATATGCGGCTTCACCGTCAGAACGAAGTCGCAAGGGTGGCGTTTTCAAATTTTTTCACCCTGGGACCAGGTTTTTAAAAAAGTGCGTTTTCAGGCAGTGCATTAACAGGATTTGTTTGGACGATCGGCCAAAATGATACAAAACGTGCGTTTACACTAAAAAGCGTTTCCGTGTGGATGGCCCCTTAGATTCATGAAACATCCCTTAATTCACGAATATGTAGGATATTACTACAGACATTCCTGCTCTTATCCCACAGCGTATGCTGTTGCTATTTAGGCCTAGTAGTTGCGCATTGCCAGACTGCGCTGGTGGAATCCTGTAAACCTGAGTGGTCAAAGCAGTGGCTGTAAAACAGTGAAACGGTTTCATTTCATTCAAGTTTTTCACAATAAAAGTCCCCTATTATTATTATTTTTTTAAAGCAGCAAAATCAGGAAATGGGTACTTGTCAGCAGTTACATAACACAACTTCTATAAGTGAACATGAAATGATACAGAAACTTAACTTTAAACCAGAGTTTTTTTTTGAAAATACTGAGAGCTAGGCTAAATACACTAAAGCTGTGTCTCATTTTGAAAACTTTCGTCAGTAGACTTACATGTAGTACACTATGTACTTACATGTAGTACACTGTATGTACTCACTTGTGTAGTGCATACATTTCAAAAGGATAATGTTGTCTCAAGTCGCTCATGGCCGCTACGCACTGACCGGAAATGGCAATTCTGAGAGGTGCCCAGCGCCAACTATAGCACTTCCGCTGTCTCCACCACTCTCCCCACAGGAAAACAATGGCACAGCCAGCACAGAGCAGTTTTACCGTGAATTTACCGCGTGTGTGTGGCTTTATGTATACGGGGGACGGCAGAGTCATCCACTCTACAGTTCAATTCAGTTAACAGGGATAGCATTGCCGACAATGCGGTTGCCACTGTGGTTACTTTTCAAAATCCCACGCAGGCAATGGTGCAGTTGCATGCTCGTTAAAATATAATAGCCTATAATGAAAGCTGGAGCGGCCGCTCTGAGACACCCTATATGAGCTCCAGTAACAAAGACAGACAAATTAAAACTAAAATGTCTCAAAGTTCATGGGAATTACTGGCTGCCACATTTTCAAAAAAGTGTAACAATTACTCAACGTTAGGTTTTTCCGCACACGTGCTGCTAAAAACATTTTACAGTTCGCACACATTATTTTTAGGCGCAAATGTGAGTGAAACACTCGCACTACAGAACCCTGGGACTACCGACCTACTATGGGTAAATAAAAATGTTGTACTGTATGTATTTATTTGCATACAGAGCAGGGAAGTAAGATCCAATTGGAAGTGGTCACTCAAGACACATTTGGAGACACCTTCTGCTGCCAGTAGGGGTGGGAATCTCCAGACGCTTCCCGATACGATATCATCACGATACTTATGCCACAATACAATATTATTGTGATTTTAAACATATTGCAATATTCTGCAATATATTGCAATTTATAACCTTTTTTCCAACTTGGAATTTTAAATGATGTTCCCAAAAGTAACCTTTTTCAACATCTGTTTTATCTAAAAGATACATTTCTTTTTGTTCATGTCACTTCATTTTTATTGCTGCAAAATGGGATTTTCAAGCAGACAAACTGACCAACACATATATAATAACTATATAATATAAAAGATCGATACTTGGCGTCTGTGTATCAATACATTATTGCCACTAAAAATATCGCAATACTATGCTGTATCGATTTTATTTATTTTTTATTTTTATTCCCCACACCCCCACCCAAAATCCAAATCTTAAAAAACATGGATGTGTGCATGCGAATGACTGTTACCTCTGGGTACTATGCAAAACTGTTAAGGCTAGTTGTTTGCCCAATGACAGTCTTCATTTTTTTCAGATGGGGCAATACCTGTCATGTTGAGGAAACATCACTACATTGTGTGCTTTGAGTTGACATGTTTTTATTTCTGTTTTTTGAAATGAAGTACTAACCGTTGCCACTCCCTGGAAGACAAACATTAATAGTGTCTTGATGACATGTTTATAGCACACCCTCATTAATGCTATGTTTTTCAGATGGATATTTCTGGAACGCTAGCATTTTGCGCTGTTGCACATAACATGTTAGAATTATTCTGCTTGAGCAGCTGTACAGTAAAGAGCTTGAGGCTTGATTCCCTATTTCTGGATGGGGCAGAGGAGGGAATGTTGGGGGGAGGTGAAGGCTGAAGTCACTGTGACTGAGTCATTGGTTTAGCTAATGATGCAATTAGAGAGCTGCACTTTGCATCTCCTGATTGGATCCGCCACTTGCACTGGCCCGCAGACAACAAAGACTGAATTTGAATTTGCCTGAGTCACTTTGACAAATGCATTTTGAAAGGTAAGACAATTTTCAAACAATTAGGAACATATCATTAGCAAAGAATGGATAGATTTGTCGATCTCTGGCACTTCACCTAATATGGAATCTGAATTATAGCTCTTGGTTATAGTAGAATTTAGAACCACTATTAAGTCAGTGATTACTATACTTAACCCATAATGAAATAGACATTTTATGCCTAAATGGGCTTGAAAGTTTGATTGATTTAACTCTTAACATATTCACTCAATGTCTACATTAGCATAATGAAAGAGAATCACAACATCTAGTCATGAAATTGATACGAAAAAAGTGACTTTGTAAATGATACTGTTCAATTTTGGTATTGCTACCTAAGGTACTTAAGGAGAACTTTAGACTTTAAACTGATCACTATGAGTGTATTTGTCTTCAGCAACAATTTTACCCCAATGAATTACTCTGGGGGACTTGTTTGCCAGAGACATTGTTTAGCAAAAAGTACGCACTTCATTTCTGTTTATTTTTAGAAGACAATTTAACAAGGTGATTTCATAGATACTTTAGACTTTTATCTAGAACATTTTTCAATGTGAAGCTTAATGAGAAATGCTGAACTCGGCTGTTCAAAGTTACACTTATAATTCTGTTATTAGGTTATCTGCACTGCTCTTGCAATTAGTGTTTCCATAGACAGAATATGTCTGCAGGGCTTTGTGTGGGGACAAGTAGGCCTCTGTGCAAGCTTTAAAACTTTACAAATCTACAAGTATGTTTTATGTAATGGTCATAAATGGATCGTAATTAGCACCGACTTCATTAAAGTAATCATGCAGAAGTCAATGCTTAAAAATGACACTTTCTCGATTTTATTCCGTTTGTCCGTAGGTCAGGTACATTTAGCAGAAGTAAGTCTGATCTGACTTAGAAAATAGGACCCTAAATCAAACCGGAAGATTATTACCTTAATCGGCTTGTTTGTTGTCTGGAATAACTGTCAAAGTGCTTGACTGCTGTATGTTATCAAAGGTAAGCAAATACACACACACACACAAGTGCAGATGCTGTGCAGTCCCATGGTGAACTGTTTGCTGAAGCTCTATCAGTCCTGGAATAATTGTAATCATTCATACACTGTGTTGTCAAGAAAAAAAATGGTCCACTTGGGATCCACACATATGGGTTTTTAAAGCTGAAGCCAGTATTTGCTGCTTTCCTATCCTGCTGAGCGTATTTCTGCAATCTGGTGGGACTTCTACATAGTACTGTACAATGATATGATTTTTGCATTGTATCTAGGTTAAAACTTTTCCCTTCCATGTCTTTAGATTATCTGTGTATTAATATTAAAGCTGCAGTGGGAAGAAAGCAAAAAAAACGCCAGATTTGAAGTAGAGTGAGATCTCCTTCTACCCTCTCTGTCGCATGGGCAATGCATGCTCAGAACAGCCAATAGGAATGCTCCCTCTTTGAAATGACCTGTGATTGACCAAAGTCTCCTGTGATGGACATACTATTTAAAGCCTGAATACAGAGCCAAGATGAGGTGCAGACGTCTAGTTTTCTTTCAGGCCACTTAAATTACAATGTGCTAAAAGATTATTATGGATTTTTTGCGCAACAACGCCAAAAATAAAGTGCCTGCTTACCACAACTTTAAGAGTTAAAAATTATAGCAATATCACCTTCTTCTGTTGTCAGTCTGAAACATCAGTCAATACTGTACTGATTTTACACTCAGGAGCTGATCCAGGATTGTGTGGCTTTTTGTGTTTTACAATAAGTTACAGACTAATTCCTCAGAGCCTGTAATTTTGTGTACTTAATGCCTGTCACTTGCTGTGTTCTCTCTGGCAATTCCAGTGAGACCATGCAGAGGCTGTAGTCCTAAAAGCCTAATGGCCTTCTCCTCAGCATCAGCAATACCCAGTGGACCCAAGAATTAACTCAATATCAGGCTGAATATGTATTCAACTGCATGTAAGCTGTTATGTTAAGTATTATATGTATATTGATAATAATTTGCAAGTTTATTCTGTTTTGTCTATTACTTGTTGTCTTCATATTTGTAGTGGTACACCAATAAGATCATGTAAATATAAAAGCCAACAATTTGGCATTCATTGCTTAAAAAATGTGTTATAAAATTTACCGTATTTTACAACAATAACCATGATAACTACTAGCCAATTTTCAATGGATAATGTCAACATCTAACATTTAGCGCATTTAAAAGTGTGTAGGGATGTAGCGGTATGACAATTTAACCTCAAGGTTATAGTGACCAAAATCATCTAGGTTTTGGGTATTATCGCAGTATTTTTAAAACTGTTCAATATGTTCAGAAAGCACTGATACACAAGCTAAAATAGTTTCAAGAAGTGTAACAGTGTTCATTATATTACATATATATGGGCAATAGGCTTGTAAAAAATACTGAAAACTGGCTACTGAAACACTGGCCCGCTGTAGGGCGTCTGATAAGAACTTGAACCAGAGATGTCTGACTTTGAGATCCAGGAAGATTTATTTATAACTCCAACATGAAGTTAACTATGAAGTTGTATTTGAAATTACATGTGAAGTTGGATGTGGTTCTGAAATATAAGCAAATAATAATGCACATTAATAAGCATCTGACTTACTATGAACATTATCTACCAAAACTAAATAATATAGCCACCAGCATATAACAAGAAACAATACTGAGAATTACAATCCTTTCTCACTAATAATTAACATAAATGTAAAATATTGCTCAGTAACACAAATAAGCCACATCTGTTACAGCACATACATCCATAACGGAGCAAACAGTGTAATACACCTTTTAATAGCTAAGCACGTGGCTCCACAGCGCTAGTCTGTTTACTGGCGATTGCACCTTGCTACAAAATTGCCATAACGCTACCTGAATATCAACACGTGGCTGCACAAGTAATATTAAATAATCACAATGCCATGAGGAACACAGCAACAGCAATATTATCACACTATTATCTCTCTCTCCAAAAAAAGTCCCGTTGTAACAAGGGCTGAACTTCCACATCACAGCAAAGCACTTATTGAAGATAACGAGGCAGTAAAACCCATGGCAGTTTAACAAGCCACAGAATAGTTTTAACTTATGTTCTGGGGTACCCATATCACTTCAACAAAGAAAAGAAAAAGATGAAGAAAAAAGTGCTCTGCTACATTCTGTCCCCTTCTCCTGTCTGAGCGTGCCAACTTTGGAGCCTCGTATGAAGCTGCGAAGGATTAAACGCAGGGATTCCACACCGTGGTAATCCACCGTGATAAGTATGTTTTAATTTAAAGGGTAATTGTTACCGTCAACATTTCTACCGTGGTTTGCTATTAGACCAGTAATCGTTACATCCCTACATTGGTAGTGTGGGATTTGTTTCTACTACTGGTAGGAGGTAGCAGTGTGAGGCTCAGCATCTTGCATGAAAGCTTTCTCTGATCCTCCCGGTGTAGAACAAATGCAATTGTGTTAAATAAATTCTCCTCATCTTCTTGAATGATTGCAGACATTCAGAAAAGTAGTGTGTAGCAATAAATCAGGCAATTCTGATGAGTCAGATTAAAGATCCTGAAGAAGGTATGGGTTCAATTTAATGGCTCGGTTGTTGCTTAAACCTTCCATCTGGTATTGAGGAGGGCAAACACTCACGCACCTGGCAAGATCACAGGAGGATCACCGTTCCCTTATGCAACTGTCTGGCAAAGCTCCAGCAGTGTTTCACCTATAATTGCAAAAGCCTGGCGGGTCGCCAGGCCAACGGCATCCTCTGCCAGTCCAGAAAAGGGTTTTCCCTATATTCATACGGCAGCGGTGTACTGTGAACTGCAGCAACGCACTGCCTAGAGTCCATTAACGAGGCAACTGTATGTGGTTAGTTCACATGTCTTTAATAACAGCAGGACAATTCAGTGTGTTATTTAAACTGCTAAAGTTAGTTAGCTTGTTGTCGGTAGTCTGACGGGTACAAATGGGTTCGATAGTGAGTTTTGGTTCCATTCTCCGCCAACTGACCCATCCGCTATGTAGGTCTGCACGATATGAGGAAAAAAATCCAATATGCTATAATGTTGTTGACTATTGCGATAAAAATATTACTTGCGCTAAATAGACATACTGTATATTAATAGTACTCAGTTCTGCATTTCTGATGCTTTCAGTATTCTACTAAAATACATATTGAATTTAACACTATTTAATTTAACAAAAGAAAATCTTTTAGAACATTTTTATAAAACAAATTGAACATTTAATTGAATGTAAAAGGCACCCCTAAAAAGAATTGGCAGTTACATTTTAATGTGCAGTTTTCTCCTGATATTTTCTTTAAACTAACAAAATTATCACAATCTTTCGATTGTGATATGTTGCAACCTTTCGCAATGTGTATATTGCGCCAGTTGATATATAAAAAGGATATATTGTGCAGCCCTACCGCCAGGCTAAAGAAGTCAACCTAGGGAAACTACTACTCCAGAGTGTCACACAGACGACAGGCCTATGGCATTAAGCATAGGTACCACACAGCCAACCCTCAACTATTTAGTATCAACATGGAGTCATAGGTAGGACATTTTGGAAGGCGATAATTTGGAGTGTGTTTACGGTTGTCTGTAGAACTATAGAAACAATGGATATTAAAGTGGTGTTCCTAGTCATGTCCATTTTTTTTCTATGTTGGCCACCAGTTACAGATGGTGCAAAATTAGTTACCCAGCATCATTTTAGCCATTTCATAAAAACGCAACATTAAATTATTGTATTTAGTTTGGGATGACTGAATGGACAGGTTTGCCTTCACCTCTAGGAAACTCTTAAAGTGTAGTTATTATTGTGAGTATGGGTGAAGATCTCTTGCTGTGGCCCCATCAGACTGTCTGGCTGATGTCCCGCCATGCTTGGTGTCATAATTGGAGGGGAGCGACTTGAGCTGTGGAGCCATAGTCTGGCTTGAAGCAGAAGCTGGGGATGCCGTGACTGAGTTTGAGCTCATAGAGAAAGGCCAGGGACAGTGGTGCGCAACAGTGAAGCTGTAGCTGTCCCCTCAGGCTCTGTGCACACACACACACACACACACACACACACACACACACACACACACACACAGTGTGAGGCATGTCCATTAATACAGATCTAAAGGAAACTGAATCTGAACACCCTACTGACAAAGTAAAAAGAAAGATCACATCCGCCATGGAATCAGAAATAGGGCAGACACACAACGTAGTTGGGGTTGCCTTTTAAATTATCCTGCTGACATAATGCACCCCCTGTTGGCTGCCGCTCACATTGCAATTTAACAACAAGTAGAACTATTTAGAGGTTGTTGGTCTCATCCAGTTTAACTCCACATACGGTTGTGTTGATGTAGTTTATTGTCAAAACGTTCTCTTTCTTCCGATTCGACTATTAAACAACCAGCTCCACCAAAACGTCACCGCAGTGGGTCCATTCTAATTGGACAACTTGTCAGTTCAGTCAGCTCATTGTCCTGATATTAAACATCTGGAAACATTACTTACAACAGGAAGTGATTTAGTGTAATATAATATAAATTGAATTTCTTGTAAAATATCGCCTTGTTTCTTCAGGCTAACTATATTAGCTTTAGCCAGGCAGGGAGCAGCTTTCTGCAGTGTGTATGTATGTATGTATGTGTGTATATGTGTGTGTGTGTGTGTGTGTGTGTGTGTGTGTATATATATATATATATATATATATATATATATATATATATATATATATATATATATATATATATATATATATATATATATATATATATATATATATATATATGTAAATATATATGTGTGTAGCTTTATATATATATATGTGTGTGTGTATATATATATATGTGTATATATATATATATGTGTATATATATATATATATATATATATATATATATATATATATATATATATATATATATATATATATATATATATATATATATATAGTGAGGAAAATAAGTATTTGAACACCCTGATATTTTGCAAGTTCTCCCACTTAGAAATCATGGAGGGGTCTGAAATTGTCATCGTAGGTGCATGTCCACTGTGAGAGACATAATCTAAAAAAAAACAGAAATCACAATGTATGATTTTTTAACTATATATTTGTATGATACAGCTGCAAATAAGTATTTGAACACCTGTCTATCAGCTACAATTCTGACCCTCAAAGACCTGTTAGTCTGCCTTCAAAATGTCCACCTCCATTCCATTTATTATCCTAAATTAGATGCACCTGTTCGAGGTCATTAGCTGCATTAAGACACCTGTCCACCCCACACAATCAGTAAGAATCCAACTACTAATATGGCTAAGACCAAAGAGCTGTCCAAAGACACTAGAGACAAAATTGTACACCTCCACAAGGCTGGAAAGGGCTAATTACCAGGGCAAGGGAAATTGCCAAGCAGATTGGTGAAATAAGGTCCACTGTTGGAGCAATCATTAGAAAATGGAAGAAGCTAAACGTGACTCGGACTGGGGCTCCATGCAAGATCTCACCTCTTGGGGTCTCAATGATCCTAAGAAAGGTGAGAAACCAGCCCAGAACTACACGGGAGGAGCTGGTCAATGACCTGAAAAGAGCTGGGACCACCGTTTCCAAGGTTACTGTTGGTAATACACTAAGACGTCATGGTTTGAAATCATGCATGGCACGGAAGGTTCCGCTGCACATGTCAAGGCCCGTCTTAAGTTTGCCAATGACCATTTGGATGATCCAGAGGAGTCATGGGAGAAAGTCATGTGGTCAGATGAGACCAAAATAGAACTTTTTGGTCATAATTCCACTAACTGTGTTTGGAGGAAGAAGAATGATGAGTACCATCCCAAGAACACCATCCCTACTGTGAAGCATGGGGGTGGTAGCATCATGCTTTGGGGTGTTTTTCTGCACATGGGACAGGTTGACTGCACTGTATTAAGGAGAGGATGACTGGGGCCATGTATTGCGAGATTTTGGGGAACAACCTCTTTTCCTCAGTTAGAGCATTGCAGATGGGTCGAGGCTGGGTCTTCCAACATGACAGTGACACAAAGCACACAGCCAGGATAACCAAGGAGGGGCTCTGTAAGAAGCATATCAAGGTTCTGGTGTGGCCTAGCCAGTCTCCAGACCTAAACCCAATAGAGAATCTTTGGAGGAGCTCAAACTCCGTGTTTCTCAGCGACAGCCCAGAAACCTGACTGATCTAGAGAAGATCTGTATGGAGGAGTGGTCCAAAATCCCTTCTGCAGTGTGTGCAAACCTGGTGAAAAACTACAGGAAACGTTTGACCTCTGTAATTGCAAACAAAGACTACTGTACCAAATATTAACATTGATTTTCTCAGGTGTTCAAATACTTATTTGCAGCTGTATCATACAAATAAATAGTTAACAAATCATACATTGTGATTTCTGGATTTTTTTTCTCACAGTGGACATGCACCTACAATGACAATTTCAGACCCCTCCATGATTCCTAAGTGGGAGAACTTGCAAAATAGCAGGGTGTTCAAATACTTATTTTCCTCACTATATATATATTTTTGTTTGCAAACATTTTCAGCAACATACACACACACATACACACACACATATATATATATATATATATATCTATCTATCGCAATGTAAGATTTTTCCAATATCGTGCAGGCCTAGTTGCTACTAACAAACCAGGCACATCTCATCATTACTACATACTATGCCACACATGATTTGAGATGATACATTTCTTTTTAAATTGCTGTTTAATTATCTAAGTTCAGACTGGCTATGCTCCTAATGTCTTGAAAAATTAAAAATTACTACACCTTTTTAATTGTCTTTCCTAAGCACTAACTTGTCTACACACTGACACCATACTGCTAAATATTTCCTTGGCTCAAGCTAGGCAGAGACACATGATGCGACTTGGGCTGTGTTCCACTCAAAGGCATCATCTCTGAGCCCAACTACCTGCTCAGCCACCTGTTCAGTTACCTGATGCCCAAAGCAATCTACTGAAAACCAACTTTGAACAAATCTGGAATTCCCTGCACTCTTCACCACTTCCCTTCTAGCAGCACTAGGTGCAGCTAGGGTTCCTAATAGGGCTGAACGATATTGTGTTTTAGCATCGACATCACGATATGCGCATGCGTGATAGTCACATCGCAGGACGTTTCGATGTGGACAATAAAACTTTTTTGCTGCTTGATAGAAAAGTAAACTTCCACCGTTCTCCTTTTACATGATTATTACCGGCCGACCTTTACTCTTTAAGACAGGTAGCCATGTGGGCAACGTGTGTATGTGACGTTAGTCCGATGGGGTTATTGCTATGGGAAGTGAGGCTCTCCGTGTGTAGAAAAGTACCGTAAGCAGCAGTGCCGCAGACACAGTGATGCGCATAGTTTTGATGGGTAGTAAGTGAAGCTACAGCAGACGGTGTGTTATGTTTGCTGCAAAGACGAACTTAATCACCTGATTAATGCAACATAATCGCAACATCTCCCGGCCATTTCCCCCCCGCAGAAAGCTGCTACCAGCCAGGCTAAAGCTAATATAGTTAGCCTAAAGACGTTAACGTTATGGTTTGGAGCCGCAACACTGGAAACGTAACACTAATCTACTACAGAAGTCTGTGTCTGATCTAACGTCATTTACACTGATTTAATTGTTCACGCAGTTTGTTGCTAGTGCGCGTGACGTGCAGGTCAGATCAATTTATCAAACTAATGAGCTGGCCCAGCTAGTCGACCAAAACTTGAAATTTAGAGGAAGCAACATGCAGTCACTGTCATTCACGTTAGCCTGGATTTATTATAATATGAATACAATGATGTCATGCTAATCAACCAGCGTATTTCTACTTAATTTCCCTCCAAAATCACTTCAGAAGAGTAATGTTAGTCACAGTGTTTACTTGCTTTGGTGTTTGTAAAGCATTAAAATTCAACAAAGAATGGTTCACATTAGAAAAGATAATTTTCATTTTTTTCTTCTATGTAGATGCACTCCCCTACAAAATCACCGCAGTAGTCAAGAATTATTTAATATTTCCAAATAGAGCTATTTATGTCATCTTTTAAAAAATTATCTTTTTCTTTTTTCATATCGCAATATATGTTGCCTGGGAAAAAAATATCACAATGTAAGATTTTTCCAATATCGTGCAGGCCTAGTTGCTACTAACAAAAATGACTCCCAACACACTTTCTTTCCTTTGCTTTTAAGCTTAAATCTATTAGAGTAGTGAGGTAGTCATAAATGTTGTTTAAACATCAATAACATTAAGTGGATTTTCAATCCCTGCTTTTTGAGAGCGGGGTTTCATGGCTCATTGGTTTATGCAAAAACTAAGGTTGGGTCAGTTTCACTGACATTGTAGCACCTTTTTGAATTGCTGGAGATAGGAAGTTAGCAGGAAATAAGATTGGTATCTTAAATCTTTCCCTTTAAAAAAATCATTCTTACTATAATTGGAGAGTGAATCAGGGTGCTTATGCATAGAAGGGTGCGTTGGGTTTGATATACAGTAGTATGTATTATGTAATAAGTTATTGATTGTAAGTAATCCTCTCACTTGACCCCCCTTCCGCAAAGAAAGCTGCCAGTGAGCAGACCAGGACATGATAGGGATTTTATGCCATGCTCAAGGACTCTACAGCATTTAAGGAGCTACTCGTCAGAGCTTAAACCATATCCTGACAGATTTATTGTGTAGATTGCCTACTGTGCATGTTAATTTTACCTTTTGTCATAATAAGGAATATGATTTAAGTAGAGCTGTCTAGCATAAAGCTTTGCAACATATTGAACCTCCCTCCTCTCTAAGCTATAGCCAGCCTTCTTAGGTGTGGTATTATGCTATGCAGCCAATCAACTTCGAGCCACTTTCAGTAGAAACCACAAATCTCCTAGTGCGAGAAAGGAGTGTCTTGTCAATAAATTTATAATGAACATACATGATTTTTGCTTGCTTTCCTTTGGGCCACCCTATATCTCTTTCACCATTTACCGCTCACTTTGAATGCATGCTTAATTGAAAGCTGAATGGTTGCTGATAATGGGCAATGTAGATATTGCATTAAAAATCAGCCACCCACTCAGATCAGCTGGTATTCTGTCTATAATGGAGTGGAATGGAAATTTGTAAGTGACCCCCATCTCTGCATGCAAGCGTGTGCTGGTATGTGTGTGTGTGTGTGTAAGAAGGAGGGGCATTTCCTTTTCAATGCATCTGCTCTGCTCAGTGACTCTCCAAGCTCACTCATTTATTCTCTCTTCTCTCCATCTCTTTCTTTCCTTCTTTCTTTCTCCCTGTTCTGTCTTGTGTCTCTTTTTTCCTGTCTTTCTTGTATTTCTGTCTTTCTCATGTCAGACATACATGCTCATCTCGCTCAGTCATATCTTCACAGGATTTCACATTCGCCAGTCTCGTATCATTCTTCCTCTCTCTGCTTAATATATTGGATATTGGTTGCTGGTCCTTCATCATAACTACAGTATTCTGCATTTATCCCTGGTTGTGCTCACTGCATTGGGATTCAGAAGCAGACTAAGGTGGGTGTTTTAAGAGCATCTTCGCAAGGTTTGAGGCTATGTCTTTACTATCTCCCTCTCGTCCTCTCTCTCACTCTCTCTTTCTCTTCCTGCCTCATCTCACTACGCTCTGTCATTGAGAGTCGGGATGCTCATGCTTGTCTGTTTCTACCAGGGATCAAATGCCATACTATCCGCATGCAGCATAATTTAACGTAGTCACAAATTATGCTCAAGGGGTAGCATATCTACCTCTCCAGATCTCTCTGGCTGTCTCAGAGCTGTTAATATGGTTGATAGTGCTGCTGCCGCTGCTGCATTGAAAACAGTCTTTGCATACCTTATTACACTGGCATGTATTTTGCTCTCTCTTTTCCTTTTCTGCTTCTACTCCATTACTCTCCTCTGTCTGAATGCCTGTCATGTTTTATGCATGCTCTGTCATTTTGAATTATTGCTAGAGACTTGGCCATGCTGTAGGATTTATAAAGAACCACCTTAAAACAGCCAGGGTAAAAGACTTGTGCCGGCTCACGCAGATATTTCATGCCATTAACACAGGAGGTTTGATTCCTTTTCACCTTAGCTGCCCCGCTGCTGCTGCAGTTCCATCTGTTGCAGTTGCCACAGCCAACAACACCCTGAAGCGTGCGTGCGTGCGTGCGTGCGTGCGTGCGTGCGTGTGTGTGTTTTGCTGGGATAGTTATCTGTGTCGAATTGACTGAATGTGTTACAGTCTAATGTGTGTGTATGGGTGTTCGTGCTGATTGTCGTGGGTCAGAATCTCTGCATGCAAGCGTGTGCTGGTATGTGTATGTGTGTGTGTGTGTGTGTGTGTGTGTGTGTGCGTGTGTGTGTGCGTGTGTGCGTGCGTGCACGCACACTCTTGAATACGACATGTGTGCTTGGCTGCCTTTGGGCTCTGGCCCAAGAGGAGTGAACAGGAGAGGCAGGCTGCAGGGTTTCACTTTGGTGCAGTAAGCTGTTGAATGCTCTGTAACAAGCACAAAAAGGCAGATTGATGTGCTAGTGGTGTGTCCTTTCACGTGGCTGGTACATCGATATTGCAGAAAGTATTGCTTTTTTTTAATGTCTGCAATTAGGTTGTCCTTGAGAAGCCAAACTTTAAGCAAAGTTATATTGCTGTTGTAAATACCAAAACAAAACTTATATTTTCACCAAATTGGCTAGTATAAGGAAAGGTACAACAAACAATATTACCATTCCTTAAAACAAAAGGTCTTTAAAGAAATCCTATGTGACATCCAATGACAACAGGAAAGACACATACATTTGGGATTTGCAGAAATTCTTTGGTTAATTGTCATACCCAATACTTGTTTTACTAAAAACAAAGCAAACAATATTGCTCTGATGATGTTGCAGTTATGCTGAGTCTGTTGTATTTTAAGTGAACCATAAACATCTTTTGAGCAGTTACTATACTATATGGTTCCAGGAAGTGGTCATCTTTAGCATACAAACTAGTAGCAATAAAATGCTGCTGTAGTTTATAGCATTAATAAAGAGGACAGCATATTATTCACACAACACTGTCTTAAGGTTTGTGTAGTGTACTTCCACTACACAAACTCCTTCACTTAAACTCCATGCCTTCTCTTTTCTGGTGTTGTCCTTAAAAATGATCTGTGATATTGCATTATGTTTTTCGACCTCCAAGATGAATCACTCGTGGTGTTACAGAGGAAACACAAACGATAATGGGGGGTGTCTTTTGGTAAACTGACTGGATAGTCTCGCTGTTTCACTTCCTGCCCGGCAGTCTGAACGGCCTTAGGCTCACGTAAAAATAGCCCTGGTGCGTATCTTTAGCAGAGCGGCGAGACGCTTCACGCATGCTGCTGGGATGCGCCGTGGCGCGGCTGGTGGATTATTAAGCTTTGACTTAATAATGCCATTTGACTGAATGGCATATTGATAAATATAATCACATATGGGTTAATGTGCCATCATCTGAGCACTTCCAGCACCCTGGGTTAGCTGTAAGCTTAAGCCTGTACAGCTTAAAGGGAGTGCAGTACATTCTATGGAGTATCTTGAACTGGGTAAGTTTAATGTGAAGGTCATGTGCCATTTTCTTTAAGTTGCAAACTATATTGGTCAATTTTTCCTCTGTTAACGTAATTTCAAGATCTCTGTCCCAAACTTTCTTTAATTAAGACACGGTGCCGTATTTCTCTAGCAGCATTGAGTAATAAAGAGATGCTTCATGACCCTTTCCATATCTTGTATAATGAGGGAGGAAATCTCTGCACCAAGTGGAGCAATGGGAGGTTTAAACATAGTATTTAAGAGAGTGTGAATTTGTATGGTTGTATTTATCTCCAGTAATTGTTTTTTTGCACAAGGAATTCTGCCTGTAAATCATTGAATGTTTTGAGGTATTTTCCTCCATAAAGGTTGCCTAGTGTTGAAATGCCTCTTTGTGCTCATTCTTTCCAATAGAAGATTTCACAATGTTCAAGCTAGGATTGCACCATATGCTAGATGACAAATTTAAGAAGGGGTCAGAATTTTAAGTTTTTTGCAATTTTATTCCAGACTCTTTTTAAGACATGAGAGCACAGGATGATCCTGCACAACAGGGGGAAGCATGGCGGTAAGATGTGCAGTCAAAGGGAGATCAGGGCAGTAATGAGCTTCTGCAGTGAGCCATGGTGGAGGCTGTTCTGGGGGGAGATACCACTGTGCCAGGTGTCGTAGTTGTCAGTTGTTGTTGTTGTTGTTAGGAAATTATTTTGTTGCCAACTTCTTCTTAACGTACAATGTCTTGTATTTCTCTCATTGAAGACTGAAAACCAGCAAATATTTGTTTGAGATCGTGAAACCAGTGAAGTTTTGACATTTTTGCTTAAAAGATGAAACATTATTAATCCATTATTAATAATGTTAAACTAATTTTTTAAAGATTAATTGACTAATTGTTGTTGCCTTGAAGCATAAAAAGTCACTTTAAATGAGTTACTCACATAGCACATAGTAAAAGACTATGTTTGTTAAGGTGGACATTTATTGGTTTTGATATTGCCCTTAGCCTTGTCACTAATGTAGGTCCTGACCCTCTTTAGTTTTTACAGCTTGGTCTGCTGGATGCACCAGTGGGGGATTTCCTAAACTGAGCTCAGCAATCATTCTGCAGTTGAGATTTAGCGGCCTGCCTAGCTTCATTAGCCCTGTTTTGGAGCTCCCAAGGGCACACACACACACACACACACACACACACACACACACACACACATACACACACACACTCACACACACACACTGAGTGAATTTATTAATTTATTATACATTTGTGTAGCAGAAGTGTTATCCTCCTCCTTAGTTCCCATATTCCTTTAATATAAAATATCATGTTTTAAGCTCATTACTTTGATTGTTGTAAAATATATTGGTTATAACCTTCTAAATAAACAGCACCATTATTACAAAAAAAAATCTGGGGAGACGTTAAATCTGAAGGATGATTCGCAGTAGGACATTTACTGAATGTTTTTCCATTTCGAACCCTGCAGCTATGACTGTGTTATCAATAAAAACCTCTCAGTTGAGACACACTGCTGAAGCTTACTTCCAGTTGTGGTGGATTATCCATGTGAGATTACTAAGATTGACTCTGGCTTGTACTGTAAATTGGTCATTCCCATTACATGTAACATGCCATCCTAGGAGACTAAAGATCTTTTTTTAATACAGAATGCAGCGGCCAATGTGGCTGGTGGATTCCAAAATCTACCAGCCACTCAACTTTTTTTTACCAGCCACTTTCTTCTTTTTCCTTGCAAAGTGTGTTACTGCATGTGAAAAATAATAATAATAATAAGATCGACAATACTCAAGCTAATTATTTCATATGTTTTTAAGGAAAATAATAACATTCTCTCTCTCATGCACACCGTTTCCTCTAGGATTTATAGTCTTTGGATGAGAATGAAATCTTTTACTACTGTGAGTCTGTTTAGCTTTACAGATATCGCACAGAGCTAATGAACAATTCAAAATACATAACACATTTTTCAATGTGCATCTCTGATCACATGTATGACCACTATTACTGTCATTACTAAACATAAAACATATGCTAAAATATGAACAATGTTGCCGTCAGTGGGCTTTTTTGCTAGCTGACCACCGCTTACCTTAAACCTTAATTTTTAACATCATAAAATTTAACGTCATCATTTTACATACGTTTAATAAAACAAAATATGGGTTTTGATAATCGGCTAATTCAGCAAATTCAGTGCCCATAACACTATTTTCCCAGCTACTGTAGCTGTCATATTTTACGGGGTTTTCATGGTAAATCAGCCGCAGAGGCTTTCGTCGCTGTGTGTCACTCTGCCTGACAAACTGCTGTACTTGCGCTGTTTATTTGGTTGGCCTGAGTGATGACATCCTGTCACTGTTCCAGTGGCTCACCCTCATAGGGGTGAGAGAGCGGAGTGTTTTTTACACTCACACATGTGCGAACTGCAAATTTGACAACTTTTTTTTCTTTTTATTTCATGTTGAAAAATGAGGACAGAGTAAGTCTGCCAGAGTTGGTCAATGTGTGTGAGAGGGGAGGGGGAAGTCAACTGTGTGGATGTGATCTACACTCCTGTGTCTCATTTTTTATCATCTATAAAAGTCAACCAGAGAGAAACATGCACATGCTGTTGCACAGAGCTGTTTTCTACCGACAATTCCCGTGTGAAAAGCTTGGGTGAGAGAAGTAGAAATGTGACAGCAGAGAGCGGAGTCCGCTTCTTTGAAGAAAAAAAAAAAATACATATAGGCTGCTTTACACAGTTGGTGATCAGATACTGTATATAACTATTTACCTTGTTGAAACAAATAGTGCATGTGTGTATTTGAGTGTCTTTCTCTGGCTCCCTCATCATTCAATATTTCCAACACTGGGTGTTAGATACATAGTTAGAGTAGATACTCTCCATGGAAGTCACCTTAGACATGATAGCTATTTCACTGTTTACAAAAAAAGACAGAGGAGGGAGACAGAGCCTGCATGAGCAAGATGCAGTAATGCAGTGCATTGACAGTAATAACACTTTGTTTACATTTCTGAATGTGCATTTGTTAAGCACCATTTAATTAAAATGTGACTGAACTAAAATAAGACAGATTGTAGTTTCTATATTTATTACCAAAGCATTTATCAGTAATACAGTTAAAATTGGGAAAATGGGAAAAATAAGTACACACCTAACTTTTCTGCCTGTGACCCATAACATTTTCAGTTGGTGGCTACAGCTCTCCAAGTAAAACGAAAGTTAGCCTGGAGCCCGCCGTGACTCTCCACGATAGTTAAGTTTGCCTCTCAAGATCTCACTCTCTTTCTCTTGTGATATTTGTTGTTTTCATAGTTTTCAGTGTGTCTTTTGATCACATTGTCAGCCCTAATTAACTGTTGGTTTAAATTTAATTTCCATTAAGTTTGTTTTAAGATGTTTTGAACGGGTAATGACTATATGCTATATATGCTATATGATGCATTAGTGGCTGGCTAGTCCTGACAATACCATGCCCTTCTCTTTGGAAGGTAGCCTATTGTATGTCCTTAGAACTTAATAAATCACTGTAATGGAGAAACTACCCCAGTAATATTCTCACACAATGCTGGACAATGTGTTGGTTGGCTAATAAAGAGCTTAACTTCAGCCTTCAGTGTTATTAAAATGGGTTTTTGCTTTGACATGTCTGCTGCTGAGTGTTCTCATCTCAATCTCACAGATGGTCCCAGAGCATGAAAAATGTATTGGAGGATAAATGATTGTCACCTGACTTTTTAATATCAATATCCTGAGTATATTGCTGTAGTCATATTGTGGTAACATGGTCACACTTAGTAAGTTAGATCTGACCAAAATCTATCATAGAATAATATTTATAGTTTTTACAATAGTATAGCAATATTTTCAGTTGCAATTTACAGTGGAATGATTCTTCCACCCTGATAAAGGCAAGAGTTGTGACTTGTTATTTTAGAAAATATGATAGCAAATTGATCTTCAGATAATTCAATGACAAAAATATAATTGGAGAACTCTGCTACCTGCAAAGTCCATTTTATACTCAGTGTCTTTTGTATTTATTTTCTAAACCTTTCCATGTAAAGTGTGCTCTGCATTAATAAAATTCAAAAAATTCAAATGGTTTTTACCTAACAATACATAACCTCACGGTCAGTGCCTCAGGGTTAGCAGCCCAACATATTTTCTGTACTAAGGTATGTACACCGGTTGTCGCGGTAGTCTGTGTTACACGTGTGGTGTTACACGGTGCGGTATTACATGGTGTTACACCGTGTCTGGGCATACACCAATTCCATTGCTTGCCCACTGTTGTTTTGCTTTTTTGTAATTTTTTTTTTACAATTTTTGCAGTTATGTAATCGCAGTGACAGTCACAATTTCGATTAGATCAATTGGGCAGCCCTATTAGTGTGTTTTCTTTCCAGATTCACTCGCGGCAGAGAAAACACCCTAAATTTAAGAGCTCCGCACCACCATGGTCTGAGCAGCCCAATTGGTTAACATTTTATTTATAGTTAACATGTACGCAGAAGCCAAGCTGGAAGTGCTTTGCGGTGCTTCTGCCTTCTCCCAGCTCAGCAAAAGTTTGACCGGCGAGTCGGAAAGAAGCACAGCTGAGGTGCAATCATCAACACCGGTGTCACAAGTTCATTAACCAGTTGGAAAAGGTCCTCACTGTGGCATCCCTACACACAATGCCATGCATTTAGCGTAGAGATGTTCCGATTCCAATACCAGTATCGGAAATGCCTCCGATACTGCCGAAAATGCTGGCATCGGTATCGGCGAGTACTGGAGTTTAGGCACCGATCCGATACCACGTAAATTATTAGAAATAGAAATCTATTTACTGGTTAGCTCTGTTAGTTCGGACACAGTTCTTCTTTGCCGCTCTTTAAATAGTTGCGCTGCTGTTTTAGAGGGGCGAAGAAGAATTGATCACCTAACGCCTCCTTAAAAGAAGCTAACATTAGCGCATCATGTCGGCAGTTTGGCAGTACTTTACGGTGGATGTTCCCACCAGTAAGACAGCAACATGCAACATATGCAAAGAAGCAATTTAAAGGGGTGGCACGAGTGTTGCAAATTTCAACACCAGCCACTTAATTAAACATTTGAACACGCGTCACGCTAAAGAGCACGACGAATTTACGAAAGCTAAGGGGGAAAAAAGGACGAACTGCAGCAGCAAACTCTGGATACTGCCTTCCAGCGACGAGATAAATTCCCCAAAGACAGCCAAAAAGCAACAACCATAACCAACAAAGTTTTGGAGTTTATTGTCCTGGACAACCAACCCCGGTCTGTCGTAGTAAATGTGTGATTTTGCCGCTTAATGGAGCATTTGGAGCCAAGGTACTGTTTTCCAGGTCGTAAATATATCTCCGAAACTGCGCTACCCAATTATACGAGACAGTTAGGGACCACATTTCGTGTATGCTGAAAGACGTGCATGCAATCCACTTTACCGCGGACATTTGGAGCTCCGACGTGTGTCCCATGTCTTTGCTAAGTTTAACGTCACACTGGGTGGACAGAGAGTCAACATTTACCCCTCGTGCGGTGCTGCACAGGGTCACATACTGGCACATTAATTGCCGAAGCAATTGAGGGGATGCTAGTGAAGTGGAAAATCCCCAAGTCCAACGTTTATGTTGTTTTGCGCGACAATGCTAGCAACATGAAGAAAGCCATGGACAAGATGGCTGTACCAAGTTTGGGATGCTTCGCACACACACTCCAACTGGAGGTGCATGAGGGGCTACTGTCACAGAGAAGTGTGAGTGATGCACTGGCGAATGGTAGGAAGATAGTAGTTTCATTTGCTGTATGATTCCGATACCCACAGCACCAGTATCGGAATCGGTATCGGGAGGTAAAAAATGATATCGGAACATCTCTAATTTAGACTTCAGAATTATGTGCACAGCTCAAAGTTTACGTACATTACTGTGCATAGCTTTGTGGTATTTCAAGCCTTGGCTATGTTAAACAGTGCCTCTGCTCTTCTCCTCTAAAGGTTTTATTATATAAAGGTGTATTGGCGTCTTCTGATTTTTGGAGGAGGCCTGCCTCCGCTAAAGCAATAAAAATCTATCACATGCAAGTAAAGCAGAGTGAGCTACTGTCTGCATGTAGCCTCCTTCTCAGTACTACTGAACACAAACCGCACAGGCTGATGCTACTGAGCATAGTGCACATTTTCACAAGTACAAGCTACTTTTAGACCATACAGGTCAGTGTTGACGTACAGTGGGGCTGTTTTACCCCCTAGATGTTTCTCTGTTGATCCCTTATCCTACACAGATTTAGTGCATCCATGATTATTGGTGCCATGTTAATTTTTTCAAGGTTTCTGTTTAAGTAATGTGTGGGTGACAGGTGATTTGTAAGTGCAAACATGATTAAAAAACAAAATTAAGCAGACTTACAACATGAATAACAACATGTGAATTACGATTTGTTGTTGACGTCTGTCTCTGACTTATGAGACTTATGTCTCTGACTTATTATCATGCTGTTTGATGGCTGAGTTATTGGGGTCATGTCTGCATTTGCTTAAGATACTTGAGATTGATTAGAATACATGTGTTGGAAGCCTGAGCCCTTTTTTTTTTTTTTTTTTTTGCTGAATCTTGACTGCTTCATTAGTAAAACTCCAGCAGTGCATTGCCCGTTTTTAGCATACTAATCAATGATTTGCTCCCAAACTTGCTAATGCTGATTTTTTATTTTTTATTCAAGACTAACATGATGCACCTTAGGCTAAGTCAGTTCAGTTTAGTGTGATGTGCACAAATTAGGGTGCTTTCATACCTGGCGCATTTGGTTGGATAGGCTGTTTGGTTTGGGATGGTGTTAAAGCTTAGTTGAACTATGGTGCGGATCTGAAAACGTGGGTCTTGGTTTGCTTCCAAGTGCCTAGAGTTCGGTTGACTTTAGGTGAAAATGTGATTCAACCCACATTTAGAACATAAGAACTAGGGGTGAAAATCACCAGACGCCTCCCGATACGATGTCACGATACTTATGCCACAATAGGATATTTTTGCGATTTTAAACATATTGCAATATTCTGCAATACATTGCAATTTATAATCTTTTTTTCCAACTTCAAATTTTTCCCAATTTCAAATGATGACCCCAAAATGAAACTTTGTCAACATCTGTTTTATCTAAAAAGATACATTTCTCTGTTTGTTCATATCACTTCCATTTTATTGCTGCAAAATAGGATTGTCAAGCAGACAAACTGACCAACACATATATATTAATAGATCCATACTTGGCGCCTGTGTATTGATACAGTATTGCCACTGAAAATATTGCGATACATATTCTGTATCGATTCCCCCCCCACACTCCAATAAGAACCAAAAAACAAAACCAAAAGTTATTTTTTTTATTTGCAATGTAATTGTACAAATACTGTAGGGCTGTCAACGAATATTTTAAATTTGAATATATATTTTTATTGTTAAAAAAAAAAGAATGTTTGATTGTGAAGGGGAAAAAGCAGTACTACCGTGGCTGTCTGCCTTGTGTATTCTTGCGTGGGCTTGGGCTGCTGCACCCTAAACAATGTTCTGCTCACTTCCAAGTCTCTGATATCCAATTGAGCCCAGCCGGACAATTCACAGCAAGTGAGTGGGCGTGATGATGTTTCAATCATGCGGGTGGTGCAAAACCGGAAGAAAACAAACATGTTAATGTGAAGACTGGTGATTTACACAAAGATGCCAATGAAAATGTGTAACTGGAGAGATAACGAGATTCATTACCTTCTTTCGCTATAGGCCGACGCCCAAATCGTCAGTTTAAATTTAATGGACGGCAATTCTCGAGACTTGTTGTTTTTTGACCACATTATGAATCCAGCAGTGTAATCATACAGGTTTAGGGACACTGTAGACCTACTGTAGGAGGCAGAGAGACAGATATTGAGACGGCTAAAGATGAAAAGAGTTCACATGAGACAGGATTTCTCTCCCTCGTTCAGGACTATTTTTAACCTGAAAGAAATGAAGGTAGCCTAATGTCTAAACACATACCCCGCAAAGTGCAGCGAAGTGTACATTTGTGCCCGATTGGGTGCCTGGCTATTCACACCAGATGTGCATTTCTCCGGGCCAATCACAAAGCAATCCTGCTCCTCTCCACTCTACAACACGTCTCTCTCTCTCTCTCTCTCTCTCTCTCTCTCTCTCTCTCTCTCTCTCTCTCTCTCTCTCTCTCTCTCGCTCTCTCTTGCTCCTTGTATGTGTTTGGTAGTCATCTAACAACAACCCCCACCACCTCCAGCCAGGCCGCTCCAAACTGTATGTGTCTGCCTGATCGCTTGTCTCGCTCTAGATAGGTGAGAAGTTAAGTCACCATTAATCTGGGTGTTTTATTTTGAAATAAGTTTTATTTTGTAAAGTATCTGTCGGCACTGTGGCCTTCCTGTGTTTGATTACCTACCTTACTTTGAGGCTTGTGAAAGAAATAGAGGAGACACCAAAACACTTAATTAACTAATTATCGCTCTGCTCCTGATCGCAGCCAGCATCAACTGACAGACTAGATAACATGGTTGCTAAAATGAAAATATATAGCTCCGCAGCATCACCTGCCAGTGTGTTTTTGGCGTAAGCCTTGATCTTGCAGCTACATTAATATACAGGCATCAAACTACTACAAGTGAGTGCCTCATACAATAAAGACAACAACCTTTTGTCCCTTAAAAGAAATGTTAATGCTCCTTCATCCTTGATAGTTTTACTCTTTGTAAATCAATAAATATATCTTTAAAAAAAGATAGAGAGAAGAGATTGCAACTTATGATTACCCTTCACAAGTTTCCAGAGTCTAAAGCCTGCTTAAAAACTGCTTATCTAGTCTATAACAGTCCAATAACTCAAAGGTAGTGATATGAAATGGAGAAGAACCTCTGCATTTGAGAAATCAGAAATGGCAACAAAATTTACTTGAAAAATTACTTTAATGCTTAATTGAGAAATTGTCTTCAGTTCATTTTCTGGTGATTCACTAAATGATTATCTAACTGACTAATGGTTTCAGCTCTAAAAACTTGAATTAATGAATAAAACCCCCCCAAAAAAAATTCAGTCAACATGTTAAGTTTCAGTTCTGATGATTTCCAATGGTTTTATTGGTCAGTATATTTTAGAAGGAGAACACAACCTCTCATACACAGAAAAGATCTAGACTTGCATGGCTGAGAAGATATAACAATAATAGAATAGTAATGACTGACCTCAGGCAAATGCACACGTTGAATGTTACAGCACTGCTGCGAGCAGTATTTCACAGTTCTACACGTTGCCCGCTGTTAGCCTCATGGTTTACCAAGGTTAATGTAACAGTACAGATGGCACCTGGACACATTGCACTGACACACAGGATGAAAACAAGTGCTATTACCTTAATACACATAGAAGCCCTCTCTTCTTAGAGCGTAGCTGTTGTTGCTTCAGGGACACAAAAAAAATCAGTTGGTAAACAAACACTTGAACTTCCACAATGATTGTCTGTGACACAGACTACGGGCAGGCCAACAGCCATGACTAAACAAGGTGACGTTAACCCTTTATGCCTCAGGAAACCTGGTGCTATTTTCATGTTTGACTGGGAAAGCCCTATGGGTTTCTGTAGGTAGTCTGATGTGGTGTTTGGTGTTTTTTGCCCCCAACGTCCTTCCAGGCAGCACGGCAATGATTATGTTTAGGGTTAAGGTTAGGGTTAGCTGCCTGGAAGGAGACGTTGGAGGCAAAAAAAACACCATTGAGCGTCTGATGTAATGTGAATGTGTTTATGTTTGTGCAGAAAAAGAAAGAGGGAGATGGACTATTGATGTCAATCATCTTGTTTGTTTTCCTATAGAAACTCAAATAGCTACTATATTAAAGCATGCTTAGATTGATCTATACACTAGCCATTGTGTGGGCACTTGCATGTAGCCATTAAGTTTGTCCTACATTCTCTACGGAAGACTATAGATGTAGATAGATGTATTTAATGTGCTGGCTGCACTGCAGCTCCTGTGTCTGTACTGGGATTCAGTTTGAAGGCATTTCTTTGCCTCCATAACACACATAATAACAAGCCAATAACCAGCTGTTTGAGATACAGGAGTTTTGTGTTTATAACAGGCCTTTTGAGTCATGCTACATGTAGAGTAAATTTATTCAGCAATTAGTTGCAGTACCCTCTGGAGTACAAATGCTAGCCTCACGAAGATAAGTGAATGATGTTTACACTCTGGAGCCACTATAAGGAGCAGTGCTTTGTTATAAAAGAGCAGCTGCAGAAGTGTCCTGAGGTGGTATGTGTCGAAAGTGACCCTGCCAAGTCATCCATGAGTGAGTCAGATCTGCACACATATGCGCACTTAATTGAAATATACAGTAGGATTTTCTCTGTCGTCTGCATGTGATCCTGGTGTTCCAATGATGGCTAAAAGAGGACGTAATGCTGCAGACTGTCACAGTCTCACATCTGATAACCACAGTAAAGGCTGCAAACCTCCCTCAGCTGGCATTTAAAGCCTGTGTCTATACACGACAAATCATCAGGGTTTTACTATTTCAAAGACACAGTATGCGCCCAGCTGGACTTATAGTAGTCTCATTGTTTGTATCTGAGTTTTTTGCATGCGTCTTATGTTGACATTCTGTTTACTTTATATCTTTTTTTCTTGTAATTAAGGATGTGCCAAGTCCCAAGTTAGTTATATCCTACAACTAAACAAGATTTGTAAAGCAATGGCACTATGATACAAGATAAATCCTTTAAATTGTAGTCTTGTGTCGTTCCCGAGCGATTCATTGGGTGAAATAACTGAACTGACTCACTTCCTCAAACAATCCGTTAATTTCTCAGTCAGATTCAGCTGCGATTTCAGTTTTGAGTAAATGTGATTCGTTCACAGGAATACACTCATTTACTGAGTGAGTGATCCAGTGATTCATTCACTGAACTTACACAGTGAACGTGAGCCCTGAGTGATAGACAGTCCCTGAATCACTCAAGTCTACCCCCTCTCCCTCCCTCCAAAGTCTCAAAGTAGGAAGTGGTACCCAATATTTTTTTTGTGTTGTGTTTGTGCTGTACATACTAGGGTACCGGGCTCCAGACTTACTTTTTTTTACTGAGCCCCTACATTTGATCACCAACTGTGTATTTAAACTCAACATTTAAGTATTGTGCGGTTTGCTTATGGCCAGGCAAAGCAGCCATTATGTATTTTTGTTTTTGTAGAAGTGGCCTTTCTGCTGTCACATCTCTACCTCTTTCACCCAAGTGTCTAAGACTGAGACAACACTGAGTAAAAATGCGGACGACAATGAGCAGGTGTGGCTGAGACCGTGAACGAAGAGGAGGGCTAATGTTAGGCTAACATCTTATTGGCTATCAACTATGCAGCGTTTTCCTCACCAATGTACGGTCTTTAGCAAACAAAGTGGATGAACTGATCACCACTCATAATGGATTATGGACTGTGACATTGTGATTTTCACACAAGCATGGTAACAGCACTGTGCAACAGTATGTGCATGTTTTGCCATGGTTGACTTTTACAGGCGGTGATTGTAATGCCGCAAAAAGCAAAACACATGAGTGAGATGACGTTACCCACGCAGTTGACTAATCACTCCCAGATCCTCCCCCCTCTTACACACCTTGGCCAACTCTGGCAGACTTGCTCCCAAAAAAAGTCATATTTGCAGGTCACACATGCGACCTGCACCACACATTGCACTGTTTGGAAGAAAAAAAAAATGGTCGCAAAATGCAGTCTGGAGCCCTGGGGTAGGACTTTCAGTTTGCAGAAGGTATGAGATGCTGCTAACCTAACATTTGTTCCTAATCATCTGTTTATTTTTTATTCATGCAAGTTTACTTTACAAATATTCCTTTACCCTTAGAAAAAAAGAAAATGCCACTATGTGCAGTTGAATGCTGTTAAGTGCAGTTAAACTTTTACATTATTATTTATTTATTTACAGTTTAGTTTTATTATTTAGACATTTATTTTGTTGATAAAGTGCTCTGCAGACACTAATGCAAACCAGACAATGCGGAAAATAACTGTTAAATGTCTAATTTTTTATAATAGTTAAATTGTATTTCATCAGGTGCACAAAAAAACTATTAAATGTCGGCCATTGGTTGTCTTGCACTCTAGATGGTACATGCCGTGGGAAAAACCCATATTGTTTGCTCACTATCTTTTTAGATGGATTTATTTGATTAATGCACATTAATCAACATTTCTGTAAATGCGCCAGTGTTGGCCAATCGGCTAATTCTGGCATTCATCTGTGATAAGTACAATGATACAATGACAGGAAACTGGAACAACAGTATACTGCATGACGGACATAACTCCAACACAAAATTGTACTTTGGTGGCTGTTAATTTACCTGCATGCAAATCTAACCAATATTAAAGAAGCCCTGCTTATAGTCAGGAATGTGCATGCACTTTGTCACATATACAGTATGTTTGTGTGACTGAGTGCATTGGTCGTCCTTGTCAACATTGCCACATTGACTGGGCAAAGTAGCAAAGACTGTGTGAGTGAGGACTGTTGGTGAGTGGGTGGTTATACTGGATGTGTAATTTGCTAGTTTGTCACAATGCATGGGACACTGTAGTACAGTAGACAGAGGAAGTAAGGGAATTTTGGAGGAACAGCTGTGATTGTACAAATGTGTTTTTTTCTTCTTTTTAATGTGTCCAAGATATGTACAACACATCTAGTCTGATCTAAGCAAGCAGTGTGTAATACTTTGGAATTTTTGGGGCCAGTTGTATGCAAAAATAGCCGTTTGTCCTGGCTGAATTTCTTTTACAGCAAGACAAACACAGAACTCCTGTTAAATAACTCATTGTTAGTAATTTGTTGGTGTCAAATTCAAGCTTAATGTTTTTAAAATATCTGTAGAAGGCTGACAGCATTGTCTCTTCCTGTTCTTGTAGTGAACTTGCCCCAGGTTTAAACAAGAAACCATTGAAAAGAGAAGAAAGGAACTTGTTTAATATTTCATATTAAGAGTGGTCTAACATGCTGTCAGTGGCAAAACTCGGCAAGCTAAGCAGGTCTTTTAATAGTGTATCTAGTCGTAGGGTTATAGATTTTAGAAATGGTGACGTCCACTCTAACAATATCCTTCTACGTGCTAATAAGGATGCAAAGGCAATAGCATCCCTCATTTTGTTCCCAAGCAATCGATGGCCTGTTAATACTCCAAAAATACAAGTGACTCCACGTGGAGTCAACACAGTGTTCAGGGCCCTAGACGGGGTTAAAAATAGCTGTCCAATAACCCTGAAGACGAGGACAAGACCAAAACATATGTGTCATGTTAGCTGGTGACATGTGGCACCTATTACATTTATCAGTGACATTGGGATATATTGTGGAAAGTTTGGAGTTAGTGAGATATATGCGATGTACAACCTTAAATTGTATCAGATTGAGTCTGGGGCAAGAAATGCTCTCATTTACTCTGGCTCATGCATCTCTCCAGAAATCATCATCAATAACTCTGCTGAGTTCACATTCCCAATCTCCTTTCATTTAGGCAAAAGTCGACTTTATAAGGTGTACATTTTTGAGATAAGGCCTTTCTAAGTTGCCAAAATTGAGTCAAGTACTGAATTAGCAAGGACATTGGGGTAGAATGGGTTTTGAAGCTTAGCAACGTTACAAACCTGGAAGTATCGAAATAGATGCAATTTTGGCAGGTTACATTTTTCCCAGATGTCACTGAAGCTGCAGAACACATTGTCAATATAGAGATTCTTCAGTTTAACAAGGCCCGACCTCTGCCACAAGGAGAAGGCCATGTCAGTGCCAGTGGGGGGAAAGAGATGGTTGTTGTGGATAGGGCTATGGTTATTCTGTTCCCTGAGTCCAAAACCAAGTCTAAATTGAGACCAGATACTTATAGTTGAAATAATCACTGGGTTACTATAACATTTGGCTGGTTGGATGGGAATACTAGATGAGAGCAGAGTCAAAAGGGAAGCAGCAGGACAAAATTTAGCCTCAAGTAGGGTTATATTTTTGAAACGTTCCAAAAATTTCAGATTACTTTGAAATAGTGTAATTAAATACAAAATACTATCAATGAAATGGAACATTGTGTACATTATACACACACTGTATATTTATTACATCTCTTATAATTAGCTTGCTCTTCTGTATGATCCATAATGATAATTACTTCCAAAACAAGACTGAAGAAAATGTGACCAGACAAATGTCAAGCGTTACCATAAGACATGGGAAGAGAGAAGTGAAGGTCTGAGAGAGAGAGAGAGAGAGAGAGAGAGAGAGAGAGAGAGCACAGTGGTAGGAATAATGCAAAGCTCTGCTGTTCTGCAGAACGGGGTCTCCCTGGACCAGCTTTTTCCCCAGGTCTGCTCAACTGCAGTTTTCTCTTCTACTTTCTCCTCCTCCTCCTTCTTTCCCCGTTCCTTATTCTCCAGCAATGTGTTTTTATTATCCTTTCCACTCCTACTCCTCAGAAAGTGTGTGTTGGTTGTTACTCGCCGCAGGCTGTGTCTCTTGGGGCCACTCGGGGTCTGTTCTAAGAGCCGCTGGCCACTTACTGCATTTGCACCAGATTTCAATAGGAAGTCAAGACCATACTTTCGCTTTTTTCCTCAAGTTCGAAACAGCATCTGTCAGAATGGCATGATAGCACTCTGAGGGAGAATATTGAATCCTCTTTGGTTGGAAGTTAGAATAGTAGAGGTACCAAGTGGTTGTATATGTAAAGAAATAAGTAGGATGCATCAAAAACCTTGGGAATTATTAAACAATCTATTTAAATGATAAGTTTAATTGTAAAAACTAGTGCAGAACTTACAGGTCCAATTGCTTTGGCCTCTGGTACTGCTGCCTGTGGCTTTCTTCCGGACCTTGTACCTGGAAGTAACTTACTTGATTTAAGTAGGCTTCAAAGGAAACCTTGTTAAACCCTGTAAACCCTGCTACATTTACCTGACAGAGAAATATTACTGGTTAAGTTGCTTGTAATTTTTACTCACAACATAACATATGACGCATTATTATTCATTAAACTATCCAGCATTATTTTAGAGTTGAAAGCTCCACCTTGAACAGACTTAAAGTAAATTCAAGCACTGATAACCACTCATTTTGTCATTCTAGTCAAACTGATTTCACAAGATTTTATCAGATGTCTTCTTATCTGATGGAAAACACAGGTGTCTACAGACACTTCACCTGTTCAACTGACTTTAGTGGTTTAGAAAACAGACATTCAACTGTCCTACTGTCATAACAGTCATGTGAACTAACCACAGACACTTGCCCCATTCATGAACTCACGGCATTGCACTGCTGCAGAATGAAACACTGATGTATGAAACTGCCGATCAGATTACTTACACTGTAAATTGAAGATGCCGAAGCAGTTCTGGCCCACTTTGAACCCTGGTTCGATGATTGTGAATTCAGCTTACTCTTGAATCCTCAGCCGAGGTATTCATTTCCAAACAGGTGAATAAAAGTTGCATGCTTGCACCACTGCGGTTAAAAAGTAACGTTAAAGCATGACTTAATTAGCGGAGGCAACAATTTTTTTTTCCGGCTGTAAAGTTATTAGTGTTATTAAGTAAGTTAAGTTATTTAAGTTAAGTATGACAAACTTACACATTTTGAGTTGCAGTTGCGCACTAACACTGTTCCTGTAGAATATGCGCTTGTGGTTGTTGACTTCAGGGTAATGAAGAAGAGTTGAGAGTGGTTTTTGGTAAGGCTAACAATTATTTTGCAACAATCGTGCTTGGGCACTGCAACTGGGCCATTAAGTTTGTTGTTGAAAAAATAAATGTATGTGTTGTGCAGTATTAAACTACTGGAATCAACAATGCTTTTTTGTCATCTATGCACAACTTAATATTTACCTAAATATTGTACTTAATGTACAGCCTGCTCATGCTCATGTGTAGTACTTGAACAAGGATAAACAAACGGAGGAATCTATGCACAGTGACAGTAATCTGGGATGTAAAATTTAGAGAAAGTGAATGGAAGTAGTACTGCAAGGATATGGCATGCATGCATAAAAAAAGTAAAATGTATTGGTAATCTTACATGTGGGTACAATGGGTGCTTACAGTTATTTAAACGGACATGAAAATCTGACAGAACGACAAGGACACAGTTCATTTGAAGATAGTGGTGCTTTTTAAGTGTGTGGAGAATGGTCTGAAAGCACTACCTATCTACTTTAATATAAGTCAGAGCACATTAGGGCTGCACGATATGAAGAAAATATGCAAATGCGATAATGTTATTGAATATTGCGATAACAATATAACTTGCAATAAATAAACAGAAGTGAACTCCGTTCTGTATTTCAGCTGCTTTCAGTATTCTGCTAAAATACTACACATTTCTTATTGAATTTAAAAGAAATAAAATTGATATAAACTGAAATTTTCTATTACTGGCTCAAGAAATATCTCAGTGCCTTTGGCGATATGTCACAGCTTTCACAATGTTTATGATGCTTATTGCGCCAGTTGATATCGTGATGACTATAAAGAGAGTACATGGTAAAAAATGAGCAGTCTAACATGATTCAAACTAAAGCTCCTCAGTTGTTATCCAGTCTCGACGCTTTCAGTTCAAAAACCATTTGCCAGTTGCAGGGTTGAGAAGCCGGCATGAGACAGAAACACTTAATGAAAGTCCTAATTGTCATTGTCTTTATTTGTCTTTGGCGTGCAGAGGGAGAGCTGGGATGGATCCAGAACAAGAGGAAGATGGTTATATATTTCCACTGCAGTGTGCTCACTCGGTGCGCCTGGTTCACTGCAGCATGTTCTTTCCCTGCAGTGCAAGCAAAAGCTACATTTTAGCTTCACAGGCCCAAGTTAGAAGTACAGTCCTTTGCCATCTCGCTTGTGATATGTTACTCAATCTTTTCATATTTCCAGGTGATCTATAAACCTGATTTGTTTGTAATGGATGGTATTTATGTAAGAGCTTCTGAAGCACCGTATTTTAATGAGCAGCAAATGTTCAGCAAGGACATATAGATCGCAGATTCATCTTTATGCTGTCAGTGATACAAGCAACCTGGGACCCTACATCTTGTACTGTATAATAACCAGCTAATGGGAGATATGCACTACACTTCATAGGGTTACCTCATGGCTTATTCATACACAAAAGCTTTGGAAAAAGTAAAAAGCTTGGTTTTATTTTTGCCTTAGTTTTTTAGGTAAAGTTTTTGGACAGTCATGGAACAGGATCAAAATGAGGAAATATATCATTATCTAAAAAACGTTTTAAAATGTATGTTACAAATTTATTTTAAAAGAGAAACTGCATAAATTGTACAAGTGGCTGCACCTGGCTGACCACTGCATTATTACGTGACCATTGCTAAAAATAAAAATAACTCAGATCGCAAATAGTAAAAAAAATGAGGTTTTATGTAATAAAAGTCTTATGATCATAACTTCCATGTTTAAGGCTCCACATTAGACCTATGCAGCTGACCTCTAGGCTCAGTCACAGCAGCTAATGATGGACATGGTTTAAAGTTTATCATAACTCTGTGTGTAAACAGCTGCAGCTGGAGGAGAATTTGAATCAGAAGTTTGCTGTATAAATAGGCTATTCATGCAAATTGCTGCTAGGTTTTTCTCTGTTTGCAGCCAGTGACCTGCACTGTTTCAGTAATCAAGGGCCCTCCACAGCTTAACGGAGAGGAGACCATTTATGAAACCACAAACTGTCTGGGAGTAAAGATGATGCTATGAGAGGGATCACATCTTTACATGGTTTTGACTTTCATCCTTGGATAGATGTCACTAAAAAAGAAGAGGTGGTTACGTCTGAATCTTCTTTGTAGCCTGACAAAGAACAAGGTTGGTTTTGCTTCTCTCTGCCTGACTGATCTACAATGTAGGATATCCCCGGCAGTTCTCGTCTGTTAGCCTGTCTCCCTCTTCTGCAGCCATCTGCTCGGGTCTGTGTGTTTTCCGCAGCTGCCAACATACTACACAACACCGTGCTGTGCTTTCCAGGCCAGCACTGCCTGCCTGCTTGCCTTGCTCACGTAAGCCCTGTCTCAAGAGGGAATTCACTTAGGCTGGGTGTAGGTGGATTTATAGATGGAACGAGTGAAGAGCAGCCTTTTGTGACTCAATTTTGCATTTTGTTTGGAAGAGATTGGGGTGTATGAGAGAAGCTTAACAGGGCTTAAAGAGCTGCATGTCTTTTTAATGGCTTGAGTTTATCAGGTACAATGTGGCAACATCTCCCTGATTCTACCCAATCTTTCTTATTTGACTACCACCCCTCTCCGGCTGTAATGTAATACATCTGTAGTTTCTATTCTGTTTTTTAAATCGGATTTGATCAGTGTTAAATCATATAAGCTGATTAGAAATATTTCATCAACATGCAGCCTTCATGCTATAAGGGTTTATTTTTTTATGGTCTGATAAAATACCGTAGTGCTCATTCCTGTGTTCTGTATTGCAATAAGACATTTTGAAATTATATCTTACACACTTTGAAAACACATAACTCTCGATGCTTCAGGCCATGTTCAAATAAACAATGACGTTACTTAAATAAAAGCAAGCGGCTGCGGTGGTGTGGGTGGGTTGCTACCTGCTGCAGGGTACCGGTGATGTAAATTTTGAAGGCTCATCAGATGACACTGATGGATTCCTCTGTATTTGGCAGAGACAATTTGGGCTCAAAACATTGTACTTTACTTAATGCAATAAAGAAGAAATGTTAACGGGAGCAGATGACAGTGTTGTTTCACAGCAAGCATAGTTATACTTTTATATGTTGAATGTATATGTTAACCAACAGACAGGAAACTCCAATATTGACTCCTTTCACTCTGCAATTTTCTTTGTGCTTTGTGTGTCTACCTCTTTGTCTCTCTGCAGTTTTAATCTGCAAAGTGCACCTAGTGCAGTAAATCTGAGCCCTCTAACTTGAGCCAGGACGAGCCTGTAGTGTACCGCATTGCTGCAGTTTGCAGCAGCAGCATCCTCTCCAACTGCAGCTCACTACAGGCATCGTCTCTGTGAGGGACTGGTGCATTGCTCTGCATTTTGCCACAGTCAAGTCATAAGGTGCAATCACAAAATGTTCTGTACAGTATCTAAACACTAAAACAGCTGATAACCTACTACATTAAACTGTAGAGAGGGCAAAAGTAGGCACTGGCCCTATGTGGTCATTTTCCAAATTTATGCAAACATTCACTTATTTAACAGATCAGGTTCCACTCCAATGTTCACTTCAAGGCACTCCATTGTAGCATTTTTGTTTTGTGATGTAATGGGGCTGATAATTGCCTAATGTTTTAGGTGTTTAGGTGTTGACCAATCATTGTTGTTCACTAGATATGACATAGTTTGTGTGACTACCTTTTTTGTGTAATTGAGCAAAACTACAGTACAAATGGATCCAAATGCAACTTTAACTATGCAACACAACTATGCATGAGTTTGAGTATGTTCTTATTGTGTTGGAATTTGATTGTGTCTGGCTTGATAAAATCATCGACATCTTTTATTTGCATCGGTATCATGCCCTTGCTGCTTGAAACTAATATCATATTTTAATATTAAACTAATATCCTTTTTATATTGTAACTAGTGCTGCTGCCAGCAATTATGATAAGGCAGTGGTTGTGTTGTGATTAACTTAGTAGATAGTTTAAGTTATTACCAGAGGAAGGCAGAAAATCCTTACAATATACCACTACTTGAAGTGCTTTCATAGCCCCCCCACTCAACCCACCGTATCCTTTGATCCGCATCAATGACAGATAATCCAAGAGGATTTAGCAGATCTTTTTACCCATCAGGCTCATGCCATCATCACCTAATAGCAGGTCTGAATAGTGTCCCATTGCGTCATAATTAAAATGAATGGGCAGGGAGCGTTAAATAAGTCCTTGGGAACATGGGGTACTTTATTTGCCGCCTGGGAAATTGATGGGAAGAGAAAGTCACCTTCATGTTGTCATTATGATGTCAGTTACAAGCCATGACTCATGTGAGTGCAGCCACTGGTGAAATAGGGTAGCATGTGCTGCTCAGCTCAAGGCTTTGTCAGGGTGACATAGATGCCACTTTCTGCGGCTCTCCTCATTTGATTTTATCCACTCGAGTAAACTGGGCTAAAATATCAGCAGTGTCACTCCCCTCCCTCTCAGGACATTACTTTGACTTTATATGTTCTGATGAGGTATTCAAAATGTGTCTTAATCTTTAAACCTAAGTAACGACCCACCAGCCCTCATTGATGCCCAGCTCTCTTCCTATAGCCCTCTTTACAGCAGTGGCCAGACACTTTTAATTATTAATAGAATTAAGTCTCTTAGTAGTAGATCAGCCACGGTTTGCTGTCATGATGTGCACATACATATGTACAGTACACCAGGATGATAAAGTAGAATCAGGATCTTAATATATGTGGGCTGCATGTTGTCTGCCTGGCTTTGAGCTGTGTTTTACCGAAGGACCAGAGTGTTTTTCTGTGTTGTGATGCGATTATCCTTCCCTCTTAATACATAGTTGTATTCTAGAGTGGTATACCAAGCCTTTACTGCAAAGATGTTAAAATCTTTAACTCATAGCTGTGAGAAACTACAGAGGTTACATTGGTGTCATTTATTTATTCAGCTCATGTCCGCAGAGTAAGGACATGACTCCATCTAGTGGTGGAGGCATGTGGCAATCTTTTGAAAAAGGTGATACAATGTCAAACGAATTTACTTACCCCTTTCTTCCTGACTATAATTCTCAAGTTCATGTTTTACTTCCAAAATTACAAGTAAACAAAGATGTTCTTCCTTGCTGCATATGTGAGGATATTATACAGTCTGGTAGCGTTAGCATCCACAATAGTATCTTACTGGGGTAACCTAGGATTAAGGAAAGAGGGTCCATGTGCAACATAACACCAAAAATATTTTCCAGATCATGCAAACAAACATCCATGTTGTGATTTTAGGACAAGACCAGATACAAGGAGTATAGGTGCCCACTGAAAGTTTACATTTTAAACATGCAGGTGGGAGTTGGGAGTTCATTTAATGCCCTTTTTTAGGTGAGATTTGTGAATGGTGCACAATCTTAAATTGCAGCAATCTGGCTTGGTTACACACAGATATTTTCTTTGTTTGACTCCACATCTTAGTCCATTTATCCCCATCAATATCTATACCAAGTTCATCTTGCCATTTTTGCATAACATCCTGTACATTTATCACTTCAGTCTGGCTTAAGACATTGTAAAAGCGAGTAATGGATGTCTTAACTGGGCCAAAGAGGAGCATTTTTTCAACTGCAGATGTAGTGGCATCAATATTGAGTGTAGTTCCCCTGTTTATGTCCTGAATCTGCAGGTATTTAAAAAAGTCATGCCTGGGATGACCGTACTTTTCTCGAAGTTGTGCAAATGATAGCATGGATGCACCCTGAAACAAATCTTGCATCCTCTTTATCCCTCGAGATGTTCAAGTACTATACCCACTGTCCACCATGCCTGGTAAGAAGTTAGGATTGCCTTGAATTGGAACCAATGGGGATTTTCGTCCAGACCTCCCTTCAAGCTTTTGTGTAATAAAACATGCTTTTAATGTATTAGAGATTACGGGTTGTTTTTATAATGGCTCCTGGCTGCCTTTAAGTCCTTGAAGGCCAAAAGGCTTAACAGGCATGCTGCAACATTAGAAATTGTGTTAAAGCAAATCTGAATCTAGTCCCTTATGAGGTTAGCTGATGGACTTTGTGGTTTCGCCTGTAATTTACCACCCCTACATCCTGCACTACCTGTGAGACTTGAGATCCACCTTACTTAAGACCAAATGGCCATTGATCAACTAGATGGCCCAGCTGATTATGTTATTCCAGGCAGGGTCGTTGTGCAGCCCAGTCTCCCTGATATTATTTAAATACCTACTTATGCTTCTGACCTGATATGGGACGTGTTGATCATTATCAAATGCACATGATATTTTCACTGGCAGTCTTTTAGTGTTAGTGGTTGAACATGCCTAACTGGTTACTATAGCCAACGGATAAGGTGGAAATTTTAGACAATGTGAGAAGTCTCTTGGCAAAACCTGTTGTTGCCTTACTTTTTGCCTCAGTCTTCTCTAATCTATGCAATCCATCATTGTAATTAAAATTATCTTTTACTGAGGAGAATAAATGGGTGTAAATGATAATGTTTGACCACAATTCTTACCAGTGATGTGACAGATTAACAGCATTAAAATATTAACACATTTGGCCTTAGATATGTGAATTACTATTTTACTGGTTGGGTGGGAGTAGCCTTTTCATTCTTCTGACCTAATTGGAGATGCATTGTTATCCACAGATGGGAAATAGGGTTGGACTGAGCAGGCTTTGGGGATCTTTATAGTATGGCTAATTTTATATATAGATTAGTATGGGTTTTTTGTTGTAATGATAATTAAATAGTTAGATAAATGGTAAATAAAACATAAAAATGGGTAGGCCAAGTACAATTGAGAGGGCTGGTCAACTATTGTGTGTGTCAAACACTATGGTTATATTGTTGTGGAAACAAAAACCCTGCCACTGACTAACACAACGATACGGTCTCTCCTTTTCCAGAGGCCCTGATTGGTGATAAACTGTACCCTGTGGTCCCGGTGAAAGAACACCACTCCCGGCAGGCTGGCCACACCCCCTCCCTCCTGCCTCCATGTATCCTGAATCTACCACAGACTCCCCTGCTCGCCTCTCCCTCCGACAGACTGGCTCACCGGGCATGATCTACAGGTGAGTTTATGGGCGTATACTAGACTGTGCACAGACACAACCCATTGCCATCCATATGCATGTGTGCTCATACTCCAGTTACTGAGGATGTATTAATTAAAGCTGGGGTAGGAATTTTTTTTTGCCTCAATGGGCAAACATTCCCTAATGACCTTTCAGCATATTATAATTTAAGTGATCTGAGAGAAAACTAGACCTGCTCTTGGCTCTATTCTCAGGCTTTAAAAAATCTAGCCTGTCACGGAAGACTTTGGCCAATCACAGGTCATTTTAGAGAGGGCTTTCCTATTGGCTGTTCAAGAAATGCAGATGCATGTTCCTTCAGATGGTTAAAGCCTTATTTAATGGCGGAAACGCCTGCAGAAAAAAACTATAGCTATTACATCATTGGCAACAACTGCCTACACTGCAAAGCAACCCAAAAAAGTACATTATTACGTTATCATACTCATGCTGCTGCACTTTTCCAAGCTGCTTGCTTAGTAAATGCAATCCTTAACGTGTGTTGCTGTCTGGTGCGCAACACTGTTTTGATAGAAAAACATAAATCAGAATAAGTGGTTTCCATATTGTGCTAAACAAACATTTAGGTGTATTCACTGTATCATAGTTACTCTAATTATCAGTAATAGGTACTCTATTATTCCGTAGGTGTTTAACCATTACATGCCTGACCCCCTAGTCTCGCATTGCCAGATCTACCTCCAGCACTGTGGAGGAGGGTCTGGCAAGTCCACATATTACGTGATGGGAGAAAACACGTTCTCTGGTTTATTGGCATTTCTTTAAACACTGGCGCCTCTGCAAAATAGCCTTGGGAAGGAACTTGTTTTGGTCAAACGTGTACGTTCAAAAGTTGTATTAGTGGTGCATCAGAAAACTCAGATTGAACATTAGTCTTGCTAGCTGTCTGGACTTACCTTACAGAGTTCTGAGTTCTGAGAAAAGGCATAGTCTTCATAAATTGACTGGAGTTTAAAATGCGAACACAAAGAAAGTCCAAGGCAACGGTTATCCGGACTAAATGAGTGAAATTTGCAGCGGATCAGCAACAGAGCAACCCGAGAAGTGGAGCGTCGTGGACATAGACTACTGACCCCCAACCTAATCCTGCACTCTGATGTTTCACCACCATGTGGTGCCAGAGACCCATCGGCTTAAAAATCATCTGTACCATTCTTCCTCTCAAGTGGCTTTATGGCGTGTTTCACATTGCTTCGATTATGGCCAGAAGGGCAGCAGTGGATTTTAGCTTTAGGTTTTGCGATACTTTATGAAAGCTATTGAACTCTTAACTTTTACTTGAGTAACATAACAATAAATGTGGATGGGATTTTGACATAACATGTTGATTTGCCTTCACTGGGAAGATGTGGGACACAGTAACGCAGCCCCATAATTCCTGGGTAACATTCAGGACATGGACTCCCTGTCAAATATTTATGTGAAAATAGAATATTACAATTCTGTTTTTATGTGGTGTCATGTTTGACTCTTGGTATTTTGCATTAGCACACACGTTTTACGTTAAGGTTTTATTGAGAGAAGCACTCCATATGAAACAAAGCAGTAATAGGTAATGGATGCTGTAGTCTACACAATGATTCCTCAGAGGTGCAGGTGGCAGATTTAACTAGGGCTTTTGCCAAGCTGAGTGATTTCTGATCTAAACACAAGAGCTCTATTTGGAAGTTTAAAGTAGATTAATAGACAATGATCAGAAAAAAATTTTTGTGCACAATGAACTCAAAGATCATAACTTGTGTTGATGTCACACACTTGATTTCAGAACTGCTGATGTAGTGCTCTTTAGCTTGTACTTGTCTGTACCTAACCTTACAGGCAAGCATTAAGGGAAAAGATATCTTCTCATGTATATATAAAATGTAACAATATCTTAACATATCTGAAATGGTTTCTTATCAAATTTACCCCCTCATAGTTTGATCTGAGTATGATAACTGGATGTAATTTAGATGTACTGTAGGTTTGTACAATGGTTTTGGTCATTTTCAGATCTTGTCAAATTTAGTTTTTGTGCAAACACTTGGAAGATAACTGTAATGTGGTAGGATAACTAGTTTTTGTTTAGTGTGTTAGGATCATATTGCTCAGACATTTCCAGAGTACGTAAATTAATCCGTTGAACATTTTAAACAAACACTGCTTTTTAATACACTATATCTGTGTCATTTCTAATGCAGTATTTTTTATTTCCTCCTTCTTTACTCTTTTATATTTTGTAGTGTCTTTGGCTATTAGTCAACATCTTCTGTCACCTTAATGTCTCTATCAAATTTCCCCCGCTACTAACTTCTTCCTTTTCCTGCTTATATTAATCAAAGCTTTCCTTTTTCCTCCTTTGCCCTGATGTCTTCAGCGCTCGTTATGGGAGCCCCAAACGACAGCTGCAGTTCTACAGGTACCTGTTTGTCTCTGAGTCTGCCAATTTGGCAGGGTTTAGGTGAAGCATTTTCTTTTATGTATGTTGTTTTTTGTAGGTGTGTGTTGTGTACAGTATGGATTTTTGTGACTTGTGTATATATGTGTATGTGTGTGTGTGTGTGTGTGTGTGTGTGTATTGAACTTCATCTAAGTCACAACAATAGAAAACCACAGTCTGCTGAAAATAATACTACACAAACATTAGATGTTGCCATGGTTTAAAAAGTATGTGAACCTTTGGACTTAATAACTGGTTGACCCTCCATTGGCAGCAATAACCTCAACCAAACGTTTCCTGTAGTTGCAGATCAGACCTGCACAACAATCTGGAGTAATTTTGGACCACTCCTCTTCACAAAACCGTTTCAGTGTAGCAATGTTCTTGGGATGTCTGATGTGAATCGGCTCTCTTAAGGTCATGCCACAGCATTTCAATCGGGTTGAGGTCAGGGCTCTGACTGGGCCACTCCAGAAGGCGTATTCTGTGCTATTGAAGCCATTTTTTTTGTTAAATTACTTTCCTGTTGCATCACCCATCCTCTGCGGAGCTTCAGTTGGCGGACAGATGGTCGTACTTTTTCCTGCAAAATGTTTTGATAAACTGGAATTCATTTTCCCATCAATTATAACAATCCGTCCAGGCCCTGGGGCAGCAGAGTAGCCCCAAACCATGACGCTCCTCCAACGTGTTTTACAGTGGGATGAGGTTTTGATGTTGGTGTGCTGTGCCTTTTTTCTCCATACATAGTGTTGTGTGTTCTTCCCAAACAACTCAAATTTGGTTTCATCTGTCCACAATATATTTTGCCATATATATTATATTATATATATTGGACCATCCAGGTGCTCTTTTGCAAACTTCAGACATGCTGCAATATTTTTTTTGGACAGCAATGGCTTCCTCCGTGCTGTCCTCCAATCTACTCCATTCTTGTTTAATGTTTTTGTTATTGTAGATGTGTCAACAAAAATGTTAGCATGTGCCAGAGATTTCTGTAGGTCTTTAGCTGACAATCTAGGATTCTTCTTTACTTCATGAAGCATTCTGCGCTGTGCTCTTGCAGTCATTCGTAAAGGACAACCATGCCTAGGGAGAGTAGCAACAGTGCTAAACTTTCTCAATTTGTAGACAGTCTGTCTTACCGTGGACACATGAACATCAAGGCTTTTGGAGATACTTTTGTAACCCTTTCCAGCTTCATGCAAGTCAACAATTCTTTATCGTAGGTCTTCTGAGAACTCTTTTCTGCGACGCATGGTTCACATCAGACAGTGCTTCTTGAAACCACTAAACCCAAATGAGGTGTGTGTTTCTAAAGGGCAGTACAGCTGTCAGCAACACATCCAATATCATCACACTGATTGGAGTCAAGGTTGGCTCACTCCTGGCTCCAATGAGCTCTTTGAGAGGTCATTAGCCTAGGGGTTCATATACTTTTTCCTCCCTGCACTGTAAATGTTTACACGTTATATTCAATACAACCATGGCAACATCTAATGTTTGTGTAGTATTATTTTCAGCAGACTGTGGTTTTCTATTGTTGTGACTTCGAAGAAGTTCAGAGTACATTTTATGACCAATTCATGCAAAACTCCACGTAATCCCAATGGGTTCACATACTTTATCTTGCAACTGTATATGTATGTATGTAAATACATGAATGTATATGTGTATGTGTGTATATATACTGTACATATATATACAGTATGTGTGTATTAATATATAATATAAATATATTATAAGTGTGTGTGTATATATGTGTGTGTGCGTTATGTATTTATTACATTTTGTGTTTGGTTATTGTTTAATTTCACTATAATAACCTTGCTGTAGAGTCTTTGCTGTTCTGTCATTTAAAACCACACATCCATTAGTAAACCTCTGCAGCATAGATAACACTTATCATCTACTATTTAGCTGGCAATGCACTATCCAGCTTAAACCTGATCGGGGTGATGGTGGATTTTGTTACATGGTTGCTCACAAAACCTTTGAATCAGCAATAACTGTTTGAGTTTTGTGATTTTGTGTTTTCGTTTTTTCACTGTTTCTTTCAGCAGTGACACTCGAGACACCCGCTGTTCTTGTCAAACTTCAGCATGTGACTAAGAATCTCTTGACAGGACTGATTTGTAGACACTTTTTTTGTTTTTTACTTTGGCATGATTCAGCAGATAGTCATTTTGTTTATTCATCATTTCTTTATTAAACCACACACCTTTTTGACCGGGGTTCAACCTTAACTGTCAGGGATGAGACAATGTTCTCTTAGAGAACGATTGCTGGGTCTCACTCTACTGTTCCCTTTAGGTGGTCAGTCTGTCTGCTGCTTATAAGTAGGATCATGTTGTATGATCTGATATCAGACCTTAATCTGCTGATCTAGATATAAAAACCCTGACTATGTGGATGTGCTTGTAATGAGCTCACTATTGGATTTTTATCTCGGCGCCTTGCACAATTCTTTCCTTTTTAAAGTGCAAACCGTCCCACTAGCTGCTTCCTTACATGAGGAGGATCGATTAAGCCCCCTATCTTTGTCTGTCTGTCACTCTGACAGCCAAACGGGTTGATGCTGATCTCATCTCAACATTGTAACAGAGAGTGTATGATGGCTAGCATACTTGGTACTACTACTCACTATGATGCAAAGGAAGTCTGAAAGGTGTTCAAGTCTACCATCATGTTGATAACATTTAGATTATTGTATCCTATATTGTTTTATTTTCCAGCATGAGTTGTAGATCCTTACTATTCTGTGTCTGAGATATGATCTATTAAGTCTTTATGATTCTGTACTAAGAATGCTTTTAGTGAAGTATTTCCGGTTTTGGTTATTGTTAAATCATTTTACAGTTTCCAGGGGACTGAGTGCTTTCCAATAATTAAGGTTGTTGTCTTCTGACCTCTATATGTCCAATGTGTATGGGTTAGGGTACAAATAGATAATATAAAAAAGCAAGTGCTTCATTTAATGCATCCTAGGAGTCATAGGTATATGTGCAGTTTAGCATTAATGGATCATATTTCAACCTCTTAAGCTTGCTGATTTTGGTAAGCCCCAACTTGACCTGGACAAGGTAGTACCAGCTTGGTAAATAACTAAGTCTGTGTAAAGTCCCTTTACAATAAACCAATTTCAAGAAAAACATGATTTTACAAAGTGGAGTTAAACCTCTGAAATGTAAGGATTGTTTAAGCTCACAAAGTCGATTATAGGTGAACTGTGTTACTAGGAAACATCTGTATTTTCTAGGTGGGTTAGAACTTAAATTGTCATATCCCCCTTAATGCTGCAAACATAATGAGCAACTCAAGTGGTAAGTCATGTGCACTTGGGCGATGGCAGCCCAACAGTGCACACTGGCTTTTTTTGTACCATGCCACATGCAAGAGGGTTGGGTGAAGTGTACAGGAGGGTGTCGTGATTGATCATTGTCTTCCAAAATAGCTCAATTGATAGAGAAGAAATAGGAAAACTGTACTGTTGCCTGGGTAGTGCAGAGATCGGCAGGTCTTAAATAATTTTATTAAAGGCATTAAAAAGCAATTAAAGTATTTTGCCTGCTGTAGGCAGATGGTTATAAACTGAAATAAACTTTGATCAATTAATACTTTTGAATTGGTTACTTCATCCATCCTTTGTTATAATTTTCGTTTAATAAGAATTATTGTTATATACTGTAAAGAAGTACTACAATTATAATAAATGATTTGAGGCCATGTCTTCCATAGTGGATTCCTATCATATTTTCGTACTTTGGCCAGTATAACAGTGAAACAGGTTTTAAATTGCATTCTATGTAAAGGTCTTTAAAAAGTGCCTTTTTAAGTTTTTTGCAGTAACTGCTGCAAAAACCATGGATTACTTTGTACTGCCAAGTATGTATGCACTCAGTGGTTGTTATTGTACTATAATTGTCTACACTCATATGAATTATACAGAGGTGTCTATTAGTATTTTAGTAATGTCGGAGATGATGATAAAATATATTTAAAGTTTTCTTTGTAACTAATAAAGCCAGCCTGACAGTTCTGTGTTCAGAGTTATTATCATGTCATTATCATTATCTATTCTGACCTTGACCTCAACACAAGCCTGTGTTGGAGGAAGATGCAGCACGGCGTGCTTAACCATCGCACTAATTCCTTGGTCATAGGGTACTTAAACATGCTTGGTGGTTTTTGTCTGTGTGCATATGTACGGTATGTATTTGCTTGATACTGTGTCAGTTTGTGTGTGTGTTTCATGTGCACACAACACTCAGGCCCTCATTGTTGTCCAGCTCTTAGTGTTCTTTCCTGTGGAACAACTATCAGAGGCTTTTAGTGCGAAAGCTTTTGTGAATTATTCAGGGCTGATATTATTTGCTGCGGTTAGCAAAAACAAGACGGGCCACTAAACGACATAAATGGATTTCTTCCACGAGATCTCACAGAGAGAGGAGGGGAAGAGGTGTTGGTTGTGTTGATAGAGTACGGTCCAAGTGGCGAGGGCAGGGCAGGAATGCACTCTCTTATTCACTAATTGGTTTAGACGTTTCCTAGTAAGACACTCCCAGTTTGGGTGGACGCGCTTCATCGCTGTCTGCAGTGTGTGTTTATAAGAGCAGACTGGCATTCCACAACCTCGCTCATGAGCCGACCCACAAGAAATCGGGTGAGTTTGAGGACAAATTTGTACTCATGACCACATCAGGAGTGTGTATGGTTTGTGTGTAAGGGGTTGGCAGAGTGATGAGGAGTGTGTGTGTGTGGGTGTGGATGCATGCTGCCTAGCTTGAAGTCTCCTCCTTTATTTATGTATTCTGTCTCTAAGTAGGTAACCAGCTGTTTGGGAGAACTATTTGGGAAATGAATATAGAACTTGTGGGAGAGCCATCATGTCATGTCAGGATGGCATCTACGTTTTGACTAATCTTTTCTTTTCAATTACTGTTTTAAGGTTTTTACAGTCTGTATGTTGAAATAGTTGTTAAATTGAAAATTTGTTTATTTCCATATCTTAGTTTTAAATGGAGGTTTGATGTCAGTGTTATGGTGACTGCATGTGCAAAGGTTCTGTTTTTAAGTGTTGTATTTGTCAAATTAATACATTTTAGGGGTTATTGTATGTTTCAAACCAGCAGTAAAATAATATAATTTCCTTATTCTCAGGAAGAAACTCTGTATTGACACTGGCCCAAACTTATCAACATGTAATTCTTGTTCAGGGTACAGATTATAGTATACATTGTAGTTCTATATTAGTAATTATTAATATTGCCAATATCAAAATGCTATAGTCTAAATATTATTTTAAATATTTTCAGATTGAGCCATTATATTAGGCCAGAACGTCTTCATCATGTGCCTTTTTAATTAATAATTTGGCTATTATCACATATTAAAATCATGGATGGATATATATGTTGTATGTACATATATATGTCCATGTCCTATAATGAGATATAACTAAGAAAGAGATTATCCTCCAATGTAGTTTCAGCATGTGTTTTTAATGTTTTTTTTTCTCAGACAAATGCTTTTATAAATAGCTGACTGAAATCATCTTGTTTTTTTAATGTATTTTTTTTAATCTACATTTTATGTTTTCATAGAAGTCATATTTATAGTCGTAACTTAAATACAGTTGCAGTCTCAGTGTCATACAGTTCACTGCCTTTATCAAGAAAGTGGCTTTGTTGCCAGTGCTCAGGAGTGCAGCATTAAGTTGCATTGTTGTATTGATGGTTCAACAGGCACAGTGCTGCCCTCTATTGATTAAATTCAGCACAACACTCTGTACATCTGAATCTTAATAGAATCAAATAACTCAAGCAAGTGTTTAACAGAAGAATGAAGACTACATGGTTAAAACAAAAAACTATTTGAAATGGGAATCACAATCACTTTAAGCTCACTGAACCTGAAATAAACTACAATATACTACAATATCAATAGAGTTTGTGCAGTTGTTTGGGGATTCTTTTAGCGCTTGTGCCAATCGGTTTTCTATTTCTTTTTAGTCCAGATGGGCTTGTTGTGCCTTTTTTTTTTGAGAGGCATTAAAATTATATTGTTGACTACTCTCAGAAAGTTTGTCTCTTGGCTCTCCCTCTTAGTCCAGTCAGAATTAAGAAGTGAGACCACATTGTCCCCTTGTGCTTGGTGCATGTTTGAATGCCTCCCCTTCGCAGAAAGCATGGGTCTTCTTTGGTCCTGATCCTTAATCACCAGCAAGTCACCTGAATGCTCCCTATCAGTGTAACCCTGCCATTGTGTACCTGTCAGGGGAGGGTGGTGCAGGGCAATGTTGTGCGACTCTGATTACAGGATGCATGGCCGTGTGCTTCCCCAAGCAGGAGAGCTGTTTTTATGGGAGCAGGTGCTATTTAAGGAGGTGGCTGTGCTCTGCCGGCTCCTTGCTCCGTCCATGTCCTTACTTTAATCTTTACTGCACGGGTTGCCTCAGCATCACAAGGAAGAAGAATTGGAGGAGAGGGTGGGGGCATGTTTGCGGGAGGGTACGCTAGTGGCCCCCGGGGGCCTCCCGGCAGACGCAAGTCCAGTTACTGTCCTCCTGAAAACCTGCAGATCCCCAAACCGGCAGCGGCAAGCAGCGGTGTTCGAAAGAGCAGCAGCAGTGGCAGCGGCAAGATGCTGTCTATGTCATACAGCGAGAGCATCCGGAGCGGGATCAACCGCTACCACTCGGACCAGGGGCTGAATCAGCCACCGGCCAGGCCCCCCGACCCAGCTGAGCTGCAGAAACTCCGGGAACAAAGAGTCGCCGCTCAGATTAAGAACATGGAAGACTTCCTGAAGATGAATGGCCTGGCCCTGGAGGAGTGTGTATCTTATCAGACAGGCATGAAGTACAGGTAAGAGAAGGGCAGAGCTTGACAGGGATTCGGATACTCCCGGGACCTGGACAGTGGTGGGTCTGAGAACCAGCAGGTGAGAGCAGCTTCATGTTCAGGGAGGTCAGATACTTGAGCGTCTACTGAACAGGTGTTTTTGTTTAGGTCTGCACCTTTGCTATTGATTTTATTTAGATAAATGATTTCATCAGAAACAGATACACTGTCAGGAACATATTAATGTGTCTTGTTAATATTACTCTAGTCTTCCTCTGTCCTCTGGTCAGACTGCTCTCATGCAAAAGTACTGGGGCTCAGGTTTTATTTTAATCATCTAGGTCGGTGGCATATTTGCCCAACTACATGGGAAGGACAGACTGTTCCATAAGGAGTTACCTGGCCCCTTAAAATCTCACTCAGACTTTTTTATTTTTCCCCTTGATCACAAAGATACTCTCCCTTGTTCTCTGGCTTTCCTGCTTACTGTACAGAGAATTGTGCTCCACAAAAAGTTACTGAAACGGGAATAACTCAGTAATTTCAAATTAAAACTGGAAGATGTCGATAATATAGTAATATTAGACTAAATATTGTGTATGTTTTTGGCTGTTATACTACTATATAGGTTAAAATTTGAGTGGTAGTGTTTTCTGATCTTAATTAAATATTGTAACTAGTGGGAGGATTGACATCTCATGCCTTCTTGGCAAGTGTATTTGCAATTGTTGACACAAACAAAGGATTAAGTATTCCTTTATGGGTTGAGAAGATTCACCCATTTCTTTAAATATATAACCTATTGATTAAATTTACAATCCTATTGCATTGTCAGTTCTTAGAACATTAAAAAAGTTGATGTTTTAGATATTGATATGCAAAATATTGTCACGATGCCAGTGTGTCAAAACTATTGTGATTTTTGTCAGTACGCCATGCTTTAGTTCAAAAGTCAAAGGAAAGGACTTGAATTTATATGTATTTATCTCATATCTTCAAAGATTAGTTATAGATCAAGGCAGATCAAAAGATATAATTTGAAACATTTGCTCATTTTGTTGGTCATTGACACAATGCCAGTAAACCAAACAGCCTATTTTATGGACCGTTGCTATTCAAAGGATTGAGCTCTTGCAGCAGGCTGAGCGGCTGTTGCATTGTGTAATAAAAACCTTGTTACGCTAATGTTGTCATTGTTGTGGACATGGATAGCTTTCATCACACACAGGCATGACTGCTGTTGTTTTTGACTGTGACCATTGACTAGAACGCAGGTATAGCTGGCTGCTGTTACCACGTCCCAAGTTTCACTGTCATCTACAGGCAGTGTTGTCTGACACCACTGTGCTGGCATTATTTCTCTCCTGTAGTTACCTCCCTGTAAAGGTGATCAGTCACTGGTCCATGACGGGCTTGGGTGCAGCTTTACGAGCTTGTGTGTAGTAGAAAGGGAGTTTAATATTGCAAAGAGCATGTGCGGTTCTCTACTTACAAACCTCAAAGTGCCTCCTACAGTAACCATCAATACCGGTTACATATCGGTAATAGTTATACAGTTTATCTTTCGTTTGCTTCTGTTTAATCTAATGGCCCTAGTAAAGAATCTAAGTGTGATTTATGTTATTTATTTGTGGTGTTGTATTTAGCCATATGTATTTGCATTTACTACAGGAGTGGTTGCTCACCTAAGGAGGAAGCACCTGCAAGGATCTGCTGTTCCTTGTAGTGTGATCGCCCGCAATTCTGTAATTAGTGCTGAAATTGGGTCAGCAAGTTCCTGTGACCTCTGCCTCAAACTCATCATTATTTCAGTAAGGCAGGCCAGCATTAATACTAAGCTGCGTTTAGCCATTCTTAGCACTGCCATCACCTTCTCCAACAAACACAAGGTAAAAGGTTATATTGTAGTCTTTCTCTTCTTTTTAAATCTCTGGCTTGCTCACTACTCTGCACTCATACTTGAACACCTTTTTTCCTTTGTTTTTTACAGAACATCTATGACCAAATATATTGTTTTACACTACTAAAAATGCACAGTGTCCATTTTCCCTGCTCTAAATGAGCATAATCAACATTATGTCAATAAGACATAATTATTCATCTTTCATCTAATACTCATACTAGTCATTGTGAAAGAGAACTACTGGAAACATTCCTGATCATATGGTTTTAATGATATAAATATTGTGTAATTCAAATTAAGGAAAGTAATTACTCTATTTCCATTATGTTGCCCTTGAAACAAAACACTACAACAGGGGGGACAACGGAAAACTTTCCCTAGTGTCCATGTCATCCAAATAAAAGAGCCAGGCAGCGGGTAAAGTAGCCAGCTTGAGTTCAGTGAGGTGAGACAGGAAGTCTTGTGTCTCGTGTTTGAGCTATATGGATGTTGACTGGGGAAGTATAGATTTCTGGAGTGACTTAACACTAATGGACATGGAAATGACCTCCACTTAGACGTCCATACATGCCTATAGCTTAACCATAACTGTTGATAGATGTTCAGTGCGCCTTTTCTGTTCATTGTGTTTTGTTAGTTGTAGTTAAGATGATTTGTCAAGATTTGTCCACTAGGGGCAGAAAAGCATCAAAACAAGCTGACACGTGCATATTCACAGGCTCATGGACAGGTCATTTACATCTGCAGCAAACTCTTAAGGTACATAATCATTATATATATATATATATATATATATATATATTTGTTGTGGCCACCTGATGAATGTAAGCCCACTATTTGATTATCTTAGATTCTGATCTTAAAGAGTATTCTGTGCTGGAAACATTTGGGGATAATTACAGCAGCTTAGACTCAGCCACATAGTAATACCAAAACAGTTTTGTGTTTTGGTAAAATTGCTCCAGTACAGCTCCAATGATGGGTGTTCGTCTTCTGTCATTTAACCACTACGACTCCTATAATGAAGTCTTTTGTTGTGTTGTTAGTTATAATGATGAAAATAATGATCAATGAAGGTTAGGGCTGTAACTCATGATTATTTTCATTGTGATTTAATCTACCGATCTTCAGCCTAAATGGTCTGAGCCCAAGGGGATGTTTTCAAATGTTTAGTTTTGTCTGATTAATAGTCCAAACCCAAAATGTATTTAGTTACAATAAGATAAAATTAAGAGAAGCAGCAAATTCTCACATTCGAAAAAGAGAAGACAGTTTTTCTGGAAAAATAACTGAATGATTATTTATCAAAATATTTGCATACATCATGGATATCATAGGTTTAGTGCAAGTTTAAGCAAACAAGGACAGAAATTCTAAAATGTTCTCTATTGTTTGCTTTAGTTTTTCCTCAACAAAACAAAGAAAAAGTGTACTGTTACTGTATGCTACATCCACTGAGTCATCTTGTGAGAAGTAGCATCCCCTTTCTGTTGTCTGTTAATTACACTTAATTAACACTTGTTCCCCAATAGATGGTGCTGATGTTCTACTTCAACAGCTGAAAGACTTTCCTAAGGCCTGCCACTGCACCCAGTGACATAATATTTACTGAGCACAATGATTGCATCTCTCTTTGCACTCTACAATAACATCCTGACCAACTAATTTATATATTTATCAGTTTCTACTGAGCAGGTATTGAAACTAGACCAACATATGACCTAAAGCATGTAAAAGCAGCCCTGTCACTAGGTGGCAGCATGGAGCAATGCTTATTTCTTATGAATTGATTGCTTCTAAAGTAGGGTTGCATTATATTACAATTACGATGTTACTTTCAATAAATAAACAAATATCAAAGTAAACTTAGTTCTGCGTTTCTGCTGCTTTTCAGTAATCTGCTAAAACACAACAAATGCTTGTTAAATTTAAATCAAATGAAAGGCAATCATTTTATTAAACATTGAACTGAATATAAAATGCAATACTAAAATAATAATGAGTTACATTTATAAAGTGCAGTTATCTACTGATATTTTTTTTCAACTAACATCAACAATCTCTTGAGTGTCTTTTGCGACATGTTACAGCCTTTTGTGATGTGTGTATTACGGCAGCTGATATTGCGATGACGCTAAAAACAAAACAATATATTGTGTCATATTAAGCATCACTAAAACATGTCCTAACATGTATGTTCTCTCTCTTACTTTAACACACACTTTACCAATCTCCTTCACTTATTTTTCACTTACTCAACACACACACACACACACACACATATTTAAAATGTACTGTCTCCAGACTAGTACAAATCAGAAAACAGAGTGACTGAAAGAGGATGGGATAATGAACAACAACTTAGAGTTTAGGCAAGAGTGCAGAAAAAACACAAAACATGGCCAAAAGGGAAAAATAAAAATGTTGTGTGTATATATACATGATCTAATAAGACATACATAAAATAATTAGGCGAAACGCAAATAGGCTGTTGATCTACTTTGTCCCATTACATCTGACCACCTCATCTTTCATGTTCTAAAAAGCTGAACTTTAATCATGACTGAGCCTCTGACATGAAAGATTACTGTGAGAGAAGGTGACTTTCACAAGCATGTTTAAGGCTTAAGATAAAAGAAGATAAAAACCTCAGTAGACAAAACATTTAATTAAAACTTGTGTGTGATAAATATTTCAAAATCTAAGCGTAGAGAGCACTGGCCACAACAGACTGGTAGAACATCTCCAACATTCTGCTGCACACGTTGAAGGATCTCAGCTTCTTCAGGAAATAGAGTCTGCTCATCCCCTTCTTGTAAACAACACTGCAGTTGATCTTCCAGTTCAGCCTGTTGTCGTTTTTGACACCCAGGTATCTGTACTCCTCCACCATGTCCACATCTTCTTTCAGGATATAAAGGGGCTGTGGAGCCATTCCCTTCCTCCTAAAGTTAATCACCATCTCTCTGGTCTTATCCACATTCACCAGCAGGTGATTCTTACCAGACCACTCCACAAAGTCATCCACCAGCGCTGTGTACTCTCCCTCCTGTCCATCCCTTATACACCCAACAACTGCAGAGTCATCAGAAAACTGATCAACATGACTTTGAGTTGTACTGGAAGTCTGTGGTGTATAAGCTGAACAGAGACAGGAGACAGCACAGTTCCCTGTGGAACCCCTGTATCACTTACCACCACATCAGACAGAACACGGTCCAGACGGACAAACTGTGGTCTGTCCGTCAGGTAGTCAGTGATCCAGGAGACTGTGGACGCACTGGAGAAATCAAATAATGTGATTCTCACAGTGCCGCCACCACCATCAAGGTGCAAATGAGCTTTACACATGAAATGTACATAAAGAAATTGTTGCATCGATAATCGGTTTAGAATCGAATCGTTGGCCTCTGAATTAAAATCAAATCGTGAGAGGCCCAGAGATTCCCACCCCTACACAAAACCTGTGAGCACATAAATCTGCACCGAGCCACTGTAAACTATATATTTTTCAGCCTTAGCAGCATGTGTGTCAGCCCAGGCGACTGTGACGTTTTTCTTCAGGCGATCCCCTACTCCAGAGCTAAATTTAGCAACATACTTGTATCCACAGCTGCAGCTGTATACAGCTAAAGGGGCTGAAGCTTAACCTGTTAATCCACTATTTTACCTCAAACCCACTGCCTATTATATTGATGAGAGCTGCAGAAGTATCAATCCAATTCATTACAAAAAGGCTTTATTAACACAACCATATTTAGTTGAAGTATTGCTAAAGCACATAGTAAACAGGGAAACATACACATTTACGTACATTTTTAGAGTGGGATGCAGATGATTAAACATGTTAACATTTGTTCAGAAGCAACAATTAGGTCAAGAAAATGTAACAGCAATAACATAACTGATGGATATCAGCAACAACATGAAAACAAGAAGTGTGTGTGTGTGTGTGTGTGTGTGTGTGTGTGTGTGTGTGTGTGTGTGTGTGTGTGTGTGTGTGTGTGTGTGTACACTCTTTGTGTGCTCTCCCAACAGGATTGTATTTTATTTATGTTGGTTATTTGGTCAAATGTAGGGTATTTGTGGAAATATTTGGTTTGGTTTGGCTGCAGTTTTGTGCATTCTGTCATGAAGTGCAGCTCTGTCTCGGCTTTGTCTTTCTTGCACAGATGGTAGAAGCGTTCTTCTTTGGGGAGCCATGATTTTTTGTAGCGGCCTAGCTCGATTGCCAGGTTGTGCTTACTGAGTCTGTATTTTGCTTCATGTCAGACACTGAGGTCAGGTAGTCTGGCACACTGTACTCTCTCTTTAGAAATCACAGCCCTTCGCTTTGTGCTTTTGTTTGTGTTCCACTTGGTGATGTTTTGTTTGTGTTGTGTTATAATTCGGTTAGCCTTTATTGATTAGTTCCCAGACTGAGTGTCAGGACCAGCCTTGCAGGGCTTTTTGCTGAACGGAGTAGGGGTCACTTTTAAATATAGCCAATATTTGATGCTGTTTTTTTGAATTTTTATGAATAATGGGAATTGGCCCAATTCAGCTCTGCAGGCATTGTCTGTAGTCTTTCTGTGCACCTGCAGTATGCTTTTACACAACTCTAGATGCATGATTTCAACTGGGTTTTTGTCCAAATGGGCCGATTCTGGTAGAAATCACCAGATCTTTAATATCTTTGTCACAGGAGTGGGTATATGATGTTTGGGTATTTGGAGTGATATATATTTAGTTTCCAGTGGTGACCCATCCAGATCTTTGTCTGGCCTAGTCTGACAGCCTGTCAAAATGTTCTAGTCAGAAGTGTTGTGTGGGCACAAGAGGTCGTGATGCAAGGGATTACACAATTTATTTAGTTTTGGGCATTGTTGTATTTCAAGGTAAGTATCTTATTTTTGGAAGCTCAACAAGATGTCCCCATGATCACAGTTTAAGGTTATTATTACATTGTTTTCAGATTCTTGAATTGGCCATGTGTATAGTTTTACCTTGAATTATGCCACAAGAGGTTGTAACCTGAAATTGTCATCAATGACTTCATGTTTCAGGCAAATTCTTTTAGGAATAGAAGGTCTTTCACAGTCTTTCTTTTCACGGTCTTACACAGGCTCTGTTTATCCTATTCCCCAAATTTAAAAAGTAAGAGCACTTTTATACCTGTATTCTCCTTGCATCAAACTGCTGAACTGGATGCGCTGTTTCGGGACATGATCATGTTTTACACCTATGTTAACATTGCTCTTCCTCATATGTACTTTTGTGTCTGCCTGTATTAACTGTGTTTTTTTCTTTATGTCTGAAAGAATGTGTGTATCTTAGTGTGTGTGTTTGTGTCACTGGAGGCAGCAGGGAGATTGCTCTGTACTTAGTGAATACCCAGTAGTGACAGGAGGTAGGATGCCCTCTCCACTGTCCTCACCCCTTTACACACTCAGGCTTTAGAATTGTGTTGTTGTCGCTTTGTATCCCGTAAAAGGTTTTACTTCAGCACATATTTCCTAAACTGTCCTGTACCCTCTCTGAATGAAATGGAAAGTTTTATTTGGTTAAAAGTTCTACTAGGGCCATGTATATTGCTTTCCTTACCTTTTAAATTTCTCATTAAACATCAGAATGTCTTGCATCAGTGTTGAATTTTTTGGGAATCGTACTCTGTTTATTTTCTATGTCTCCTATGATGTTTCTAGAATAAATTACAATAGGTCTTTAAGCAACAGAAAATATGATGATGGATGTAAGTGTTAACATGCAGTAAATTAAATTTGGTTGGGAAATACTAAGTATTTCTTATTCACAAGGCTATCCCAGGAAAGAAGGAAAGCTCACCCAAGCTTTTAGTACACGTCTGTGGTTTTGTGGTCACTCTTGCAAATTTGATGTAGAGGGAAATCTTCCATTTCACGCTTGAACGATCTTTCAGAAATGCAGCAGGAAACTCTCTCCTTGCTTTCCCCCACATTGCTCATCGCAGCTTAGTATCAGCTGATGGCATATCGCTCTTTTTTGTTCCGTTGATCATTCTGATCCTTGTGTGCTCCATATTTATAATGGTTTTATCATTAAGAATACACTACATCAACTCTCTGGCTGAATCTCCTTTTTCTTATTGTATGAACAAACAATTTTCTTTAGTTTTCTGCTTTCCTGGCTCCTATTATCCTTCTCAGTTTCTGCTAGTAATGTGTGGCATTCGGTAGACTGAGACTTCAGGCAGGACCACCAGGCAAAATGGTCTGACCTGTCAACAACAGTCTGACTACATTATATTATTATACATTGTTTCTATATCTGTACCTGTTGAGGCCATTTGGGGTCATAAAATCATTAGCTGAGTATTATCTCTTTCTTTCTTTCTTTCTTTCTTTCTTTCTTTCTTTCTTTCTTTCTTTCTTTCTTTCTTTCTTTCTTTCTTTCTTTCTTTTTTTCTCTCTCTCTCTCTCTCTCTCTCTCTCTCTCTTGCTATATCTGCCTTGCAACCTCTATGTGAACCTTACGTATCACAAATGAACACAGGCAGGCGGGACAATGTTCCATTGAACAGGACAGATTATTCTGCTTTCTCCACACACTTTTTTTCAGATTAGTGAGCGTGCACCCTCGGACTGAAACTATAACTCAGCCCTGTGTGGTTTTATCACACCTTGTTACACAAGACATGATGCTGAAATCCCAAATGGATGTGAGGTCACAGCTGTTTTGTAATGGTTAACATACATGTTTGTTTACTCCACTGCATACTGTATCACACATTTTTCATAGATATTTATCTTGCTATAGTAACCCATTAAATATACACATTTGTTGTTTATAGTAGTTAACATTTTCCCCATATTTAAATTGTGTAATCTCTGAGAACAGCAGCAGCAGTCAGAAGGCATAGTAAAGGTTATATGACAAAACAGGGGTTCCCTGTCTACTATTTGTGACTGTTTCAGCTCTCCTGCTCCGTTAGAGGTGTGAGCAGGGACAGCTGAAACAAAATTCCTCCTGAGCCCTGCTGTCTGTGGGGAATCTGTCATGTTCACTACAAAATTAAAAAATGCTGCACTCGATGCTCACAGATGTGACCTGCATGCATCTCTTTTGACTCTGCGGTTTGCTCAGAAATCCCAGAAAAACAGATAGTAATTACCCGTAGATAAACCAAATTTCCGCCAGTCTCTGTGTTTTTATGACTGAGCTATTTTAAACCTTCAGTGCATCTACAATAGAGATCTTTCAGATCAGCAATTAGAATAGTTGATATTTGACCTGTATAACAACCAAAAACAGAAACTGAACAAAAGATTCATACTAATATAATATACAACAATTTTCTAAAAAAATATTTTCTTCTTCAGTTAATTACATCATCATAAGAGTGATGAAAGAGTCAGCCATTAGAAATGTTTAAACAACGCCTCAGGATGCATTAAGCTGCTAGAAATGCATTACCACATCTGTCAATCAACACTGTCAATCTGTCTGACCTCACATCACTTTCCATTAACTCTCTTAAGCCCTTTCACCAACTCAGTCACGCACGCACACACACACACACACACACACACACTCCTCTGACTCGCCACCCCTATCTCAGGGATGATATCCTTTTCACTCGGTTACTGAAATCACTGTTCAATTAAGCCTTCAGTCAGTGGAACTTAAACCTCCATTGGACAGCTGGCCAACAGTTCAATTCATCCTGTACTGTACAGCCGGGTGTACACTGCACTAGGGCTTGGTAATGGCTTAAAAAATGGCTGTATTTTTAGGCATATATATATATATATATATATATATATATATATATATTCTCTAAAATAGCATCCATTGATTTAACCTTTTGATGCGTATGATCACACCAGCATTGGAGTTGGGTTGGGAACTGGAAGGTCGCTGGTTCACGTCCCCATATGGACAAAAGTATGGTGGTGGACTGGTAGCTGGAAAGGTGCCAGTTCACCTCCTGGGCACTGCCAAGGTGCTCTTGAGCAAGGCACCGAAACCCTCAACTGCTCTAGGCGCTTTTTATGGCAGCCCCCTCACTCTGACATAAGTGCATGTATAGGTACTGAGCATGTGTGTGTAGTTAGGGCCTGTGTGTAATGTGTGTAATAACAACAGAGTGAAAACATTGTAATTTCCACTTGCTTAATAATAATTATTATTATTATTATTATTATTATTATATAATTATATATTATCATTATCACAATATGATTTTCCATGTTAATATACCGGTATTATTATAAACGATATGATATGGCACACCCCTACACTGTACTAAGCATCACGGCTTGCCACAAACGTCATTGTCCAAGCCTGAAGCCCAGTATGGATATGCTTTCTTAAGTTAACCATAAGAGACTGTCAGCTTTAAGATGTAATACCCCTGTTTAATTGCGGATCTCAAAGGAATCCTCAGACGATCTCTGCAATAGTCCCTACTAAGGGCAGAAAGCCAGTACTCGCTTTCCCTCTCTGCCACTGAGCTGCTTAGCTGTACTATGTGGGCTGTAAGTCAGGAGGGGTCAGCTGTCCGAGCAAAATCTCCCATACAGCCAGGGCGGACTACTGCGAGTCATTATGGTATGGCATCATTGATCGCCAACGCTTCTTCCCAATCAGGGCTGCACGAACACTACTGTGTTTCTGCAGCTTTCTTTTGTAGTATTGCTGATAAGGGATGTATATTTCACAGCTTGTTGTCTTGGCTACATGGGGAAGTTAAATCAGAATATTGGTTGTTTTGTTTCCTTCTCCTTCTGCACACTTATGATAAAGAGAGCTTGTCTTGGTGAATTTTACTCCGCTGTAGTCGTGATCGCAGAAACGCACATCTCCAGCTTTTCTCTCCTGTCCCTCTCCCCCGCACATTGAATGAAGTGCAGTGCTCTGCATTCACTCACACGAATTGAGTGTCTGACAGGGGTTTTAGCAGGGCAGTAGAATTTTTGGACAACCACAAATTAGGCACTTAATCAAAGCAAGTGATGAAGGCCACAACTGAAGGGAGGACATTGTGATAATACATGGAGGCGGAGGAGATACATTTCTTGTCTTTACGCTAAGATTTGTTCAGCAGTGCTATCTAACATGCAGCTACTGAGTCCAGCACTAACAATGGTAACTGATGGGGTTTAATTTCCAAGTATTGTTCAAATGTTTCCTTCTGCATTGATACAAAAATTACAATTTGCATTGCATTGATTCACAAATGTTTTTCTAACAATAGTCATGCATTGGCTTTAGGAATTTCTGAGTCACCCTACTGTGTTCACCCTAAGCACAATGTCACTAATTAGCTATTTAACAGCCGCACTCTAAGGCATTATGTAAAGATCAGAGATTCTTATTTTTAGTTCAGCATCCTTTATGATTTATCATGTGACTAATAATGAATGGACAGCCTCTGATGAATAAACACAAAGCAGCTCATAGTTCAGGTCAGTATTTGCTCAATTAGTATTATAGAGCGTTGAGAAAAAAAATCAAGTGTGCATGAAAAGACTGAATGAGATAATAAATATATACCGTATCTGTGTTCACACTGACTTTGACTCTGGGATCACCAGCATGCCCGGAGGCAATGTGTCCTCTGCAGTGCAATTTAATGTCACGCAAGTGAAAACGTCAGTAACAAAATAAACAGGGGTAGTTTATAGAGCATGAGTGTCACGCAGATGAAAGACCTCCCCTTTAGCAATGTCATAACTGCACTGCAGGAGTCTTGATAAGTGGGCCCATGTGCAACAAGGTTGCAGGTTTCTAACAAAAAAGGATATCAAAGGTTTCACCAATCATCTTTTCACTTGACAGCAGTAGGTGTAGAGCTTTAACATGTCTTGTCAGGCATGTTCACAGCAATGCCTGCTAACACTGTGATTTCTTCAAGAGAACCATACACGTCATCATGAAGTGATGAGGTGTCAGTCTTCTTATATGATCGCCTTTTATGTTTATCTGGTCTTGGCTTTTTTGTTGTTTTCTAGATATAGTCAAAGCAAGTGAAACGCATGCTGTCAATCTGAAGAAAGTCGGTAGATGTGCCTGTTTTTGAATTATTAAATCATAGTAAGTGTGACAGACATGGTTTATTGGATTGAGCATATTTGTTGCACACTCTGTTGGCATATTTTTCTAGCAGTTTATAGCTTCTGGTGTGTTTTATTAATTACAAGGCGTTAGTGCATGTGGTGTTGTGTAATTTTTATTTAAGATATTTTACAGGACTGTTCAAGTGAAAAAGATTATGAATACAGACTGTTGCAATGTGGTTTGCATCTAGTAATGACAGTCAGTTAGCTGGACAAAAGGCCAGAAGGAGCAATATGTGAAAAAAATTGTTGTTCTATTGATTCATTTAGGTGATGGATCACTAGTCCGTCATATGATGCATGCTTCTATTGATTACTGTACCTTGCACTGCACAACAATCAATAAATGTGTTTCTGATGCAGATAAATCAAGGTGGTATATGATTTAGTAATGACAATAAATCAGTCATCACATGGTTTCAGTAGCTATGAAAAGCTGTGGCAGGGTAGTAAGTCTAAACAATATGCTGTAGGTCGAAGGTTGTAACGTACACAAATATATTTTATTTCACCCTAATGCTTGAATATTGTTAGGCGTGCGTGCCTTAGGCAGGATGTTGGGGACATTCTCCCATATCAAGCCAAGGCTGGGGGATTTTTTTGTCAGGCTTATGTGTATATCAACATGTCTCACAGGACTGACCCTGCATCTGCATGGACATAACTCTCCAAATGTGAAAAGATCTCCTTTGGCTGCTTCAGTGCAGTCACATTCAGTACGATGGTGGTTCAGGGGCTTTGTTTAAAACCCCTCACTCTGTCTTTGATACAGGAAGGAGCATTTTAAAACCAACTCTTGAGCCTGGCTTCTATGCTCTCTGTCTACGGTGTCAAGTTTAAATCAAATTTTAGTTGAATTAAACCTTACCACTCAGGGTTCTATTTAAGTCCAGGTGACCAAAGGTCATAGCTCCAAGAATAGAGTTGTCAGTTAGCAACAGCCCGTTTGCTGGAGTCCCATGATGGAGGTTGCCTCTTCAACTTCTTTTACTATACATGTCTGCTTCTGATGGCATCTCTTTTAATTATCTCCCTGGCACACTGGCTGGTCCACTCAGATAAGCTTCAGTATTATATTACTGGGAGTGTGTGTCTAATCTACTGTCTCTTCAATCTGCAGCCATTGTTGCGCTGAGTCCAATACTGTGGTGTTAACTTTCAACCTCCGACCATTATCATATTTTTACTACTCAGCTCCTCTAAGAATGCTTTTGATGTTGATAAGTCCAGCTAACAACAAACATGTTATACAGTAGTATTCAGCAGCTGTATCCTGCAACCTTAATCATTTCTGTGCTTAGTTTAAGAATAAACAATTATATAATTTCACTTACAAGGAGTACAGCAATATAGACAAACATGTCTGTGATAGCCCTGCTTTTGACATATATTATCACAGATAAAGTTACATAATAAAATATTTCATGGGCTGTTGAACAGTCCCACGTGAGAGCCCCCTTTTCTTGAGGCTATTGCAAAGTTCTGACCATGGAGCATTCAGCTTCCCCCATTTTCTTCTGACAGAATAAACTACATTAAAGCACACTGCAGGGCAACAGACGGACAAAGAAGACGTCATTCTTAATGCAGCTGTAAACACAACAGATTTCAATGCCTTGTTCTCTCACGCTGTTGTAGGTCTCTGAATATTCCTCCTTGTAGCTTCTCTACGTATCCCTCCCACCACATCTCGTCCCTCCCTCCCTCTCTCTCCCTCCCTCTCTCTCTCTCTCTCTCTCTCTCTCTCTCTCTCTCTTGCGCTACTCCCATCTCTCTCTTGCGCTACTCCCGTCTCTTGCCTGTGTGCCCTGTGCGGCTTTACGCTGAGCACAAGGCATGCAGATGTAAATTTAATCCAGGCAACAGCCAGAGCTCTCAAGTGAATATGAGGCTGCCCTTTTGCTAACGTGCAGTAGTATTCAGTAGAATATTCAGCAGACGGGGCAACTATCAAGGCGGACTCAGAAGGGGAGATGAATACCTCCTGGAACTGGATTCTCTCCATTTCTTTGTGTGGATCTTTGTGTTTCCACTCTTAAAGCTTGGCAGAAAAAGGTGTTATCTATATCACTAAGCTCAGCTTTAAAAGGAAATTGCGAGACTCTAAATCTGCCTGTCTGCCTCTGATGAGCCTCTGATTAAAGCCAAAGGAGGACACCCGGATGAATCAAGGAAGAACTTGCAGAGGGAAATTCTCACGAGCACTGCTTTTTTTTTTTGGACTGTGGTTTTTAGAAGATTTTTATTTCTCTTTTATTTATAGCATTGTACTGGACCTGCGTTTTATGTATCTTAAGTCTGCAGTGATTGCACATTTGTTTCTCACACCAGCTGAGACAGTGATGCTGTAATGTTGTGCTTGATTTGGACTTCCTTTGAGAGGATTTTGTTTTCACCTGATCAGCAGTCCTTCACCATTTGAATATATTCTGATCTGCCCTCCCAGCTTTTTTGCCCTTTTTTTCTGAACATTGTCAGCTGGTTAGTCATTGTAGTGGTAGTGATTTCTAACGGAGGGACTGGATTTGGAGTAGTTGCCTCCTACAGACTGAATTGCCTCATGCTCATTAGAGGATCCTCAGACTTCGCACCTCTGGGAGTTCTGTTTTACCTGACTTAACCAGAGGAGAGTTTAGAGTATCTGCATTTGGAACAGCCAGCCAAAAGCCAGGATGCAGGTGTCATTAGTGTGCACTGACCACCGTGGCGGGGTCAGCCGCGCCACAGAGGACCGGCTAAACCGACAGAACGCCAACAGCCCCAACACAGGCACCCGAAGCAAGTTCAGAGCAGTGGCAATGGTGGCTCGCAGTCTTGGACAACTCTCTGTTCAGAGTGTGCCTTCCTCCAGCGAGCAAAGCATGAGGACTGGCATGAAGTATAGGTAGGGCTTGTCTGAACTGTTAACTGATCACTATAACTTTGGCTCCAAAACCTTTAGACTTATTTAAAATATTGCAAAATGATCTTAAACTGCAGGATTTGTCCCCCTACTGCTAAAGTAGATTTTTAAATGTGTCACATTCCTCTTGGCTCAGGCTATAATACAAAAAAGACTGCCCATTTCTCCAATCTTGCTATGTACTGTCTGCCAGTTTTTCTTCCTTTCTCCTTCCTGTCAGAACTGCCAAACCCTACCTGTTTAAAATTGACAATGGTTATTATGACTAATTAATTAACCAATTAATTAACTTCCCCAAACTCCCTTCAACATAGCAATATCTCAGAAGAAAAGATTTGCAATTTGTAGTTTTATCTGATCTTTGTGCTTTAATAATACAACTTAATGGTTGGCCTGTAATTTAAATTTAGTTAGTGGCCATTGATCTGTTCTGTGCAGAAATGACAAACAAACCAAGTACAGTAAGCTGCATTGTTCAGCTTTAAAGAGCAAATTATTTAATATTTTAGTATTTAGTATTAGTGTTTTTAAGTGCAACAATAATATCACAAAACACCATTTTTGTGTTTGTTGACCTTCTACTGATAATCCCTTAGTTTTGAGTTTATTATAATGTTGCTTTATAGATATATATATATATATATATATATATATATATATATATATATATACTGCAGAAATAATAACATCAGATATAAGACCAATATACAAAGTCAGTTGTTATTATTAGAATAACCCTTGTTGTTATAATAAAAAGTGTCCCTTTCATGCTATGAAAACTGACTTTTGCGCACACCATTGTACTGTATGTTGACATAATGCTGCATTGCATGTATTTATCACATCCCAATCAGTTGAGGTTCAGCTGTCCTGACATGACGGATGGAAGATTAGTTAATTTGCAATAATGACCTGCTCTCTGTCACTAAACTGCTCACCAAGATAATTGTTTAACAAGAAATATTGATTTAAAATGACAAGCACTCACCAAAAAACCTGCATCCATATACTACATTATAGCACAACTGCAACCTTTGCAATTTCATATTTCCAGTATGATTTATACTGCAATCATTCTATTCTCTAACTAGCAACCTAATTCTGTGTGATCTATACAAAATATTGATAATATGATAACACTCTTCCATGTGTCTAGCCTTGTTTGAATAGCAAAGTGTTACCAAGGCCTACTGTCTTTTTGCTAAAAGGTCTTGCTAGTTCTTTTGATAAAAATGAATACAACTGAAAACACTTCTTGACTGGAGATTCATATTAGATATGATGTGCAGATATTTGTTACTGCAGTCAAAACTGCAGCAGAAATCTCACAATATAGAGGCTAATGAAGAGCTTCCATTAAAAGCTTGTGAGCTGTTTTTCTGTTTTTCTACCATTTCACCAAACAGGAACTTTTTTAATTGTCTATTTGTACTGTGCTCTTTATATGATTGTCATGCAAGTTGTAAATTACATTTCTGATATAACTGTTATTATTGTAGTCAACAGTTTATCCTTTAAAAAAATATTTTTCAAGCTCCAAAACCTAAAAACTGCATGGTGATGTTGTGCTTTTGAAGCAGAATTGTTTTTGGGGGGGTGAAAGATCTGTGGTATGTTGATTTAGAAATTAAGATTGGCCGTTGATTTGAGGAAATCCGTCACCCGTGCTCAGTACTGTTGCCTGAAGGAACATCACAATGCATTTGCATTTGCTAGCGTCATTATTGAGGCTAATAATATTGAGAAAAATAATTTTCAGCTCGGGGCGCAAGTGGCTGTTTGTGTTCTGTGCTTCCGCAGTGTAGTCCAAAGTACATAACGGGCTCTGTGTTGTGAAATAGGCTTGCATCTGATGTAAAATGAAGGTAATGCTGGCCTGAATGCAGAGTGAGGTTCAAAGATGCATGCACAGAGGCTACAACATAGTGTCATGGTTTTGAAGAGATGCAAACGAATGGGAAGTAAGGAGAGAGTGAAAGAAAGAAAGAGAGATTGCTAAGATTAATGCTGGTGTAGGCACTATGCCCAAGAGGAAGTAAAGTAGGCTGGAGTGATCTGTGCTCATGTCACTGTGTATCTTTCAAACATGCCTTTCTGAGTTTAAGCTAGCAAGCCCTCACATGGCCATGCATTTATCTTTTCATCCTTGAGCACAAGGAGATTTTCTCTCCATTAAATTCAGTTTTCAGTTTCTCATATTGACATTTTGAAAGCTGAAGGTTAACGGTTTTGTAACTGTTCCCCAAAAGAATACAGTTAAAGCTTATCCACCCAGTAAAACTTTCCACGATTATCCACACTACAGAATAGCCGTCTGAAATTCAAATCAGACTTATTTGCATACAGTGCTCTCTCGGTTTCTTTCAATGGCAGCCTTGAGCTTGAATCAAGTCTGTCAGTCTTCATCCATGGGATGCTGGTTAGGTTGGAAGTGACCTCCCCCACAAGGCCAAGGAAACCATCAAAGTGAACATTGTTTCAAGGTATACGGAGGGATTGCGGCAGCTTTAGTTGGCTACCTCACCACAGACTGAAACATTTTGTAATTCACACTGGGCCTGCATGACCTGAATGGTTAAAATTATCAAGCTTGAATGTGAGAACCTGTGCCTCCTCCAAGGAATGATTAAATGCCTTCAGTCAGGACTGAATTAATGATGCACACAAAATGGCTTATGATTATGTAAAGTAGTCCTTCTAAGGGAATGGAGGAATATCTGTGAGATTGGGAAGGCAGTGCAGGTGGGGAGACAATCCTGTAAAGCCCCTGCTTTTCACAGTCCGGTTATCAGCTCTTCTCTCAAGCAACCAAACCTTGGAAGGGTCTTGAGGGAATAATTCATCTTTACAGGGGCCACTTTTATTTGCTGAGGTATAGCAATTAAACTGCTGCAAAGTATTGCTGATGTGTATAAGTTTGAATAAGTCTCACTTTTTGGTTGGACTGCCATTTTTGTGCTTTGTGCAGACTAAATATAGGAATGCATATAAACTGCTGTGGATAACATTTGTGCTTTTAGGAGGATTTTATTTTGTGTCAAAGCATGGTATAGTTCTGTCACAGTTTGTATCAGCTCCATTACACTTGCAGTATTGTTTATTGATGTGACCATGTAAATCAGAGCTGACTCACCTTCTGTCCTGGTGTAAATCTACAAGTAGCTTGCTTTAGCCCAGACTGTCAGTAGGATTCCTCACATCTCTGGAAGTCCATTTTTGGTTGTAAAGTTGACAGTGAATCACATTCACAGTAAATAGCTACTGGCAATGTTGTGTAAGCAGATGGCATAGAAATCCCACCACTGTGTTGTGTGAAGCTGAGATGTGTTTTTATAAATCACATAACCTGTTTCACCAGTTCTGTTTTCATTTAGTGCACCTTGAAGTGACTTGATGTAACAGATGGCAGAATTTATAAAGACAGAAATGGGAGCAACATACTTTCAAAAATGTGTAATATGTACACATAAACTATTAGTACACAGGTTTAATGCACTTATTGTATTATTAGCTGTAATTGCAGAAGGGAAATTCAATAGGTGGCACTTAACTATGGGAATGTTCTTGTCCTTGTTGGGGAATTTTTAAGAAAGATGAAACTGAGCATTTTTCCAACAATAGCTTGCTACACAAATGAAAAAGCATGCATTGCGCAGGCTTTTGGTAACAAAAGCTGTGGGTGTGAGATTTGGGGCGTCGTGAGTGTGGGTGCACGCTGGGACGTTTTCCTGCATTCTGAGGGCTCTTCATCAGGGAGCCAGCTTTCCACAGCTTGCACTCCCCCTTGAAATATGAATCATAAATAGACTGTGGTAGTTTTTGAACATAACACGCATACAGGAGTACACTTTGGCCACTCTACTGTAAATACTAAGACTTATCCACACAGCACAGATTTTAGGCCGACAGGAGCCACTAAGGTATCATCTTAAAGAACATTCGCCATCTGTTTGCTCTTGGCATGCGGAGAGAAATGGCCAAACAGTGGGATGGTTCATTTACTGATGTAAGCTTGTGTTTCACTGTATGCACTGAGGTTTTGTCTGTGTTGTTGTATAAGAAATCGAGTAAGATGGGAGGGAGTTGTTGTGGAATATTTTGCCTACATGCGTGTTCATGTGAGGGACACACTTGTGTTATGTTGAAGGAGAAAATGAAGACAGCTGTTCTTTCTTTTTCCCACTGATAGTTTAATTAGTGTGTGTGTGTGTGTGTGTGTGTGTGTGTGTCTTAGCACCACTCATTTCTCTCTGTGTGTTATTTTCTTAAATGCTCTAGAAATATCTTAGATTTATTTTATTTGTTTTGTCGTGCACTGCCAGGAAGAGGCCTTTGTTCAATGTACGTGTGCAGGAATCTTGTTTAACTTTAATAATGATTTAGTCCTGTGTTAAAAGCTGCCTTTATACGTAAGTGCACAATTATGTGTTTAAATGCTCTGTGTGAGGTTATTATATTATATTTGCAAATGAGTACTGAATCAACAGACTTGATTAATGAAATGTGTGTTGTGCCTTTCTTTCTGCATGAGAAGCATTTGAACTTCTGGTTATGTAATGTGTGACTGAGGAAATAATGTAGTACAGACAAAAGTGAACCTGTAGTACTGTGTACTATAGCAGGAGGCCAGAGCTATAGCTTACTTCAGAAAGTAATAGAGTGCAGCCAAGCAGGAGAAAATCCCATCTACCCCACAACATCATGCTTAGTCATGTGTATCATGAATATTAACGTCAACATTTTCTTAATTAGACAGATGGTACCAGCCAGTTTTCTCTAAATTAATACAGTACCCAGCACAATTTCCTTTTCATCAGTAAGATGGTCTCATTCCAGCTAGTTAGTACAATTTTTAACCCTTTTATGTAAATACCTCTAATTAGCGTATTTGTGATTAGGGCTGCAACAAACGATTCATCTTAATTAACGATTAATCTGTTGATTGTTTTCTCAATTGCAAGAAATTAGTGAGAGACGTCCATCACAATTCCCCAAAACTCACAGTGACATCTTCAAATGTCTGGTTTGCATTAATAAAAGACAATGATGTTATTAAAAGACTATGGAACTATTTAAATTTAAGATCTTGAAAACATTTTTAACTCAAAAACTCAAAACAATGAATTGATTAATGAAATAAGTGCTGATTCATTGTCTGTCAGTCTACTAATCTATTAATCGACCACGGATGTAACACTATGCTCAATAGGATTTACTATTTTAAGTTCACAATAGGATTTTCTCACAAGTTTTTTTAACAGAATAGAATGACTCCTTTATCTATATAAACCGTTCAAAACAGCAAATGTGTCCTTATCAAAAGTGCAACTGAAATAGTATTTTTGTCTTAAATAACAAAAAAGTAGATTAAAGAAAGGCCATATTATTAAATTTAAATGATTTTTTATGCAATAGCAATAACTTAACACCACCTTTTGCGTTTGCTGTTAAATGACAAAAAGAAGAGTTCAGGTTGTGTGTTGCCTTTAAAAATATAAAATGCATTTAATCTGTTGGCATTGTCAGGGAAAATGCTTTATCTATATCCTTTGGCTATCATTGTCAATTTAAAAGCATGTCAGGATATTAAAGCACAGCTCAGTTTGACATTAAAGATGCATTAAAAGAGACGTGGAATCCCCTACAGGTTCTAGGAAGTTTCTCTCTCCTTCCTCTCCAGCGTATAGCAGAAGATTTTCCATCCCTGTGGGGACTGGCAGATTTATCCCCAGACAAGAGCCTCTGAAAACGCCAGAGTTAGAAGAAAAACAAATTCAACCTCAGGGAAGCCCTCTGAGGTGACAATCTGTTTATGTCCAAGTCAAAAACATAAATAAATGAACTGCCATTGACAACTGTCTTAAACCGCTTTAATGCCAGTGGCTCTATATTTCTGGCTGCATGTGTTGCATACTTGAAATGAAATACATGAAATCTCATTTGACGTGTTCTCAAGATGCTGTCAAATATGGCTCTGCAAGCAAATTACACTATATATTGTGTATAAGTGAGCGTGTGTTAATTTTGCTTATAATTATAATAATAATAATAATAATAATAATGACCGGAAGTGACTCTGGAATGTACAAACTAAACCTTATTTCGCAACCATGACATCCAGATGTTTTTGGTTTTGTTTTTTTGTACAAAAGCATGCACACATACATTAAGAGGATGTTTAAAAGACAAGATAATACATGTTTGAGTGAGATCTCAGGGTCAAATGTTGCCTATACCAAAACATTTAATGCGCGAGCTTCAAGAACTGAAAGTCACAAGATTGGTGATTTGACAGGACATAATTGTAATTTAAAGGATCTTCTATACAGGTCTAGCCGTGTGTTGAGGTTAGAACTGAAAGGAATTATTCAATATGTGGGAAATATTTTAATCTACTTTTTTTCCTGAGATTAAGATGGAAATATCAATACCCCTTCCATGTCTGTCCGTTAGGTTTAAAGCTACAACCAACCGCCACTTATCTTAGATAATCACGCGGACTGTAAAAATGGGGAAGGCTTGCCGGGCTCTGTCCAAAGTTTAAAAAAAAATCCCACCTCTAAAAGTTTTGTTGTCATTGTGAGGTTTCCAGGCAACCAGCGGAGACATCTGGATATAACAAAATAATGTGTGAGCTACAGAGGTGCTGGTAGACAGTTACACTAGCTGTTTCCTCCTGCTTATATTCTTTATGCTAAGCAAAGATAATCGCTTCCTCCTTTATCGATTTTCTCATTAATTCTTGGCAAGAAAACCGATTAGTATTACCCAAAATGTCAAACGATTCTTTTAAAACAACAATTGAACTCTTTAAGAAAAAAAAGTCTTTATCCATTCACCTCCTGTCACAACTCACCCCACGCAAATCCATCTTGGGCTTTATCTGAAACAAGAATTGAGTTATTTTGTGTTAAGTTGTAAAAACAAAAGGTTATCCAGCTGGCAGCCAGTGAACAGAGTCTCATGGTAGAATGCTGTAGGGTTTGCACAATGAAGCGCATAACCATTCATGCTTCGTAGCAATGAGGGAATTGAAGATAATTGGATAAATAGGGTATCCAACTGTATGCTTGTTAAGGTTCAGCTAATAAAAAGAAGCAGATAATAAATGATAGATTGATTCTTTATGGTACATTTCAAGTAGAGGTGGTCCAATACCATTTTTTGCTTCCCAATACCGATTCTGATACCTGAACTTGCTTATCGGCCGATACCGAGTACTGATCCAATACCAGTCTCTCATATATTTTATTATGTTTTAACAATTGTATACTACTATCCCTGTATGGATGTGATATGATTTCTATCTTTGTTGTTTGGTCTGGCTCAGGTTTTCACAACTTTTTGTGAAAGAAACACAATGAACACCACAGAACTTTCTTTTATTATGCAGTTTGACGGTCAGTCATAATGGAAAAAGAACAAAAATAAACTACTTTTAATGTAAATTTCCATTCTGTTTCTTTATTACGTGGTATCGGATTGGTGCATAAACTCTGGTACTTCCTGATACCGATACCAGCGTTTTAGGCCGTATCTGAGGCGATATCGATACGGGTATCAGTATCAGAACAGCTCTAGTTTCAAGGAAAACTGTTTTCCGCAGTCTGTACACAGCCTCATAAACGGCGCATATGCTAACAGTTAATGTGTATAAGCAGCTTAATAGTAAAGTGGCATGCCCTATTCCTATTGTCTCGTTAGGAAATTTCTAATCTAATATTCTCCACTGTCACTCCTTCCTTTAATGGATGTTAAATAAACCTAATTGATGGAGGAAACCACCTGCAGCCAACACTAGCTAGTGGCATTCGGTCTGTGTGCATTCTGAAGTTGAACCCACGAGTTAGGTAGTATAAATAGTGCTGCGCGGTGAACATATCTCTTAACACGTTCCTTTTTACAGCTCTGTGACCTTGTTTTCTAATTCACCATTGCATCACCCTGTCCTGTCCGCTGACATCAAATTGACTTTCAGTCCTCTCCCCCACCTGGTCTGTCGACCACTCAGTCCATACCTCCAGTCCTTATACTTCGCTGTCACACCTTACCAAGACTTACTGTTCATTATTTTTTGGTATAAAGCTTTTTATTCGGATATACTTGATGGCGTTGTATCAATCCCTCCTCATCTTCTCAATAATTGTCTTAAAACACAATTACAGCAGATCTGACATGACAGGCATGTAGTTGATGCCCTGTATAAGTTATAATTTCAAGGGTGCAACAGTAGACTGAACATATCAAAACTCAGAAAAATATCTTTTGTATAATTGGTTTCAACAGTATTGAGTTGATCATTAAGATGACATAAGGAATAATAATGAACTTTATGCTGATTCATTAATTCAAGACTAGCTAAAATTATGGATGTCTGAACCATTAAGTTTTTAATATGTAGGCTGTATAAGTATTTGCTGTAGCCTTCCAGGTTGCCTTATTATGATAGTTTAACAACAAGATCAAGAGACAATGTGGGTTTATATTTGTACCATCACGGATTGGGTTGGGGTTCTAAATGACCAGTATCTACCAGAATAGCAACATGGATTTCGGTGCCTGCACTTCTCTCTGTTGTGCCAAAACATTAGTGTCAGTTAACTAGTACCTTGCTTAAACACGGCTAACATACTGAAAGCTAAATACTGAAAAACAGTGTAAAACGTATGACTTTGTTTTACTGGAAAGGATTCCAACACTGGGACGTTTGTAGATGGCGGTAATATGGTACAAAGTGTACTACATGTACGTGTACTGACAAAAGTATCAGAATTGAGATGCACCTTTTGTTATTGAACAGGTCAATCCATTAACAATGACATTAATGTTCACCTACTAATTTTTTATCTGTGCATACTTTCCATTGCTGGGTTGATGTCCTGCCATTACACTTCTTTCTCTCTTCTATTTCAGATTTTTCTTCTAGATAACTAACCAACAATTCAATAATCAATAATTAATCACTGAAAGATATACCCTGCCTAATGTTGACATTGATGGAAAATAAGCTCCTCTTTGTTCCACAAATTGGCTTTCATCACTGGGAGCCAAAGTCGTCAGCAGAACTGAATGATTGACTTAGACGAGCAGGACTTATTGTATCAAGCTGAAGTGAAGTGCAACCTGTGTGTAAACAAGCCCCACATATATCTCCAAGCCACCCTTAATCACATAACCAACATTAGAAAATTAAAACCCTCGCCTTGTCCACTTGAGCTTCTGGCTGATGGGATCAGAAGGCTAATGTTAACTCATGGAAAGGCTTCCTAGTATTTCAAAGTAAACAGCCAGACTGGACATGCTCACTACGTTTCTCATCAGGCTTTGTCCCTGCGGCTGCATAGATGTTGCTGTGCCTGCCTGTCTCCTTCATTATTGAGGAGGGGGTGAGAGAGATGGCATTACTGCTGTGGTTCATGTCTGCTGAGACTCAGCCCAAACCTAACCCCTGCCTGCTTACAGGCCCTAGCAGAGGGTCATTTTAGCAATGCACAAGGCAGTATTCAAGGCCACTCTAGTAAATTATTGAACACAACATTGTGCTGACAAAAGAACATCCTTACAATGAGAACAATGACAAGGGCACAGCTGTGTATTCTGATATCCTGGCTATGTATTTTAAGGTTCAAGGAGGTGCTTAAATGCACTGGTACTATATGTGCAGTGTTCATGGTTAAATCATGCTTATGCAACACTTACACAGTAAGCTTTGCTTTTTGATAAGCCCTTACACACGCTGATGAAAATGGTGCTACTCTAGAAGAATGTGAATACAGCTTCTCCAGGTATATCTTATGAGTTTACTATGCATTTCATTTTCTGAACATGCATGTGCACCATGTATTAACACATTAAGCAACACTAATTCATTTAATCACATTACATGTGTTGTTTCAAATGTGGAACAGTGCAAGGCTTGAAACAGACTAACTCTACAGTATTTAGAGATTACCTACAAAAGGAGGCAGTCATGCGGAATATTGAATGAAGATATTCATATTTTTCACTTGACTCAGTCCATCCTCAAAAGCCCTCTAGCAAATATGCTCCACTAACAATTTTAGTCAGTGAGCTGCTTTTAGTTTTGGTTATCTCCATTCGTGCCATCAGCAGCACCCGGAGGGGATATTGTACTCATTCAATTAAAAGGCAGTTAATTGTAGATTGGCTTCAGTGGTTTGCCAGAAGGGACTTGACACCGCGGTGCAGAGTAAGGGCACGTGGTCTCACTGGATTTTCTTTCTCCCTCATGACTGAGTGTGTTTGTATAAATCAACGGGCTCCTATACGTGACGTCATTGAGTTCTCCGACTCAAACTTTAACACGATTACAGACCTCACTGACCAAAACACATCTTTTTAATGAGGCTTTTTGTTGTGAATGTGTTTGAACCAAATGCTTTACTATACACACAATGGATACAATTTATTATTTTTCCAAATCACTCAATCTCACTGAAACCTCTGATGGCTGAAAGTTGACTTTTGCAATACCTTAATTTAGAAAATAAAGAATATAAATGAATGGAGAGCCTCTGCTAGCATCCATGCTGGTTCAGTGAAGTAAGAGTGGAAATAATGATGTTGATGAAGTGAACATTAACTGGATTAACACTTCCAAAATAGAATTTATATGGAAATACATATTATTATAAATCCATATTTATTTTAAATGGTTTAGTCAGTTTCTTTGGGACTTTGTGTTCAGACCACATTGAATTAAGTGTTTTGTTATTCCCCGCAGCAATTCAGCAATCTTATCATGGCTTCACAAAACACCCCCACACACACACACACACACACACACACACACACACACACACACTCTCAGTCAGTCCCGCTCACACACGCAATCACACGCGCAGTCATATAATACACGTCTGCACACACTCAGCAAACCTATCCTCTGTCTCTTTCTCTACTCCTTTTCATTTTAACTGTATTTCTATATAGGCAGTCTTAGAAAAATATAGTAGATATCCTCCCACACGCTCACTTTGACTCCTGCACATTACATCATCTCTAATGCCACATTTCTTTTATTTCTTTACACTGCCAGCTCATCTCTGAAAGTAGGTACACTTCATTTTGTTTGTTTAAATCATTTCTTATATCAGTGATATCTGATGAAACCAAACTATTAAGGTCTGAAGATGCACAACAAATTCCTCCAAAAAAGAGAAATTGACAAATTTAACAAGATCAGTTATTTGAGTGTTGCCATTTAACTAGCAGCCATAGACGTCTAAGAGAAGTGTAAATGCTTGTACAAAAGAATGATAGCTGTAGTTGTCTGCAGAGGGGTCTGTCTGCACTGTGATAGGCTCAGAGACGCCAGCTTTAGAAGCAAGTTGTTGTGAGTAGCCAAGCTTCCGCAGTGCTGTGGGGGGATTTTCGTCAGATGGCGGCTGAGGCATCCTGGTGTGCTGTGAGAAATTTCAGTGGATGTCAGGGTGGGCCTGCTTAAGAACCACTTCTCTCTGACTTTCACCTTCCACGAGCGAGCGCACGCACGCGCACATACACACACACACACACACACATACATTCTAATTGACGGTACACTTGTTACTGTCCTTCCTTACAAATCAAAAATGCATGTGTCAGTGCTGCAGTAGATGCTGGCTGCCTTCAAATCTATACAAAACCCCTGTTCCTCCCGGCTCCAATGACTTTTACTGCAATCGCTTGCTTTTCTCACATTACACATGAGTGATAGGCTTATTTATTATATCAATAATAATTATTGACACTTGAAGTCCTACTCTAATGCCACTGCCAAGAGAGCAAAATATCACAAATGATTGCCACCTCAGTGCTGCATTAATCTTAATGTAATTTTCTCTGTTTTTACAGAAACCTTGGGAAGTCGGGCCTGCGTGTGTCCTGCCTTGGATTAGGTAAGAGTCTTTTTGATCATAAGACACACTGAACAGTTTGATGCACAACAAAAGACTTTGTATAGAAGATCTGTGAGGAGAACTCATAACCCTACGGTAACTTTGTATTTTCAAAAAAAGAGGAAATAGTGTTTTCACGTGGTGTGTGAAAATATAAGTTCCGGCTCAAATATGTTATCCTGAATGCCCTTTTTTTAAGCTAGATCTTGTTTTCCACTATGTGCAGTATCACTTGTGCAGAACATATATTACAACTGTTTACTTGTTTATCTGTGTGCATGTGTTTTTATGTACTTACACTCTGACCCCACCTCCCTGTCGACCTCTGTAGGAACATGGGTGACGTTCGGTGGACAGATAACTGATGAGGTGAGAGCAGATGGAGTTTGTCAACCTCCATCAGTCAGAGCTTGGGAATGGAAGCCCTCCACATGATCTGGCACATCAAGGGTTGCACAAGAAGCTTGTTTTTACTTACAGTGAAAACAAACTGCCATAGGGAATCGACAGGCAGAGAAAAAAACACATAATAGGAAGGCAAAGCCACTGCAGCCTGTTTAGTCTTGTGAAGGAAATTTAATAATTGAAAAGTCCTCACATCAGTGGTCTCTCACCCCACCCTTCACCTTCTCTGTTTCTTCTCCTCTGATCTCTCAACAGATGGCAGAACAGCTGATGACTCTGGCCTATGAAAATGGCATCAATCTATTTGACACAGCGGAGGTCTACGCTGCTGGGAAGTGAGTATATCCTGTGCCACAGGTCACAGAGCAGTAACGCCAGCTATTACCACAACCATAATGGCAGTAGGGATTATATAGTAGTGTTTCCCATTACCTAGAATGTGGTGGGCTGCTAGAGTCTAATTTGTCCTGCCAAATTTGGATAATAAGCCAAACATATGTTTATACTTCTCATAATAACATAAAAGTATGTTATGTTTCCTCAACAAATCATCTCTCACTTGTTTTATTTTTTTCCATGTCATTAGGGTCAGTGATAAAAATTACCACAGGCCAGTAAATACAATCAGCTAGTTACTCTATACGGCCAGTGCTCAAAAAAGTAAAAAAAATAAAATTAATTTAATTTAAATTATTTTTCTGACATTGCTTAATGAGGTGCGTGCGTGCGTGTTCAGTTTCCTTGCTACCGTGTCAGGTGATCCACAGTCGTGCACAACGCAAATGTTCAGAGCATTAGAGAGGATGTAACTACATACATCCAAAATAGACACGGCTGGTGCGTTTTCTCTACTAGTGGTAAAACAATCCCTGATACTAAAGTGGGGGGTCAGTTTACCCAAATCACAACAACACACTTCTAACTACTATAGCTGTGTAGACATGCAAATAATTTCAGTTTGATGTGCAGAGGCTTTAGACACCACCCAAACACAATGGGGGTTTTGTTTGAGTGAGTCAAAGTTGTAAATAATTTTGAAAAACTCATCAACAATGTGTCTTCACACATTCTACAATCTACAAACATCACAGTTTTCATTGGGACTATTTTTTGACAGAAAGTAGTTGTCTTTGTGTCTTTGATCTTCCACCTGAGAATAGGGTTGCCACTTTGTCAGAATCAGAAATACTTTATTGATCCCCGAAGGGAAATTCTGTGTTACAGTTGCAAGAAGTATATACATATCAGAGTAGAAATATAAATAAAAGAAATAAAAGGATTGTGGATATATACGGTATTTACATAGTTAAAGGATTTTTTTATCATACAGTATTTACATAATAGTTGCATTCATGAGAGTTTACATATTCATAGTCTTAATTTACAGGACAGCCAGTGTTGATATTTTTAACCTCAGAAAGCAGCCTTGTACTGCCTTATTGCTGGATGTAGTGAAGATTTAAATTCCAGCATGGAAAAATCTGTCTTTGTAGTAATTTGTGTGCTTTGAAATAATCTAAAGGGATTATCCTTTGCAAACAGTATCTCTGATTAACAGCACCACATTCTTATTTTAATCCTCCCAAGAATAGCCTAGTTTTGCCATTATGTTTGGGAAAATGCATCAGTGTCTCACAAAAAAAAAAAAAAAAAAAGACAAGAAGAGTTTGTAGTGTTTTCACTATCTAGTGCCTCAGAAGTTATTGTCTACATGCTTTATTATTTTGGGGCTCTTTCAACCTCAATCTGTTTGTTTTAAGATTGGAGGCCAGAAAAAGTTGATCTTTGACCAACTCTGACATTGATCATCATCTGTTAGACACGTGCAAATGTTTTGTGACAGCATGTCACACAGCTTAGTATGTGTAGCACAGGTGGTAATCCTAACACCTTCCACTGCAAAGCAGCGCAGAGAAGCTTATATTACACACATACACAGGAGTAGAACAAATCCCACACTTTGCACATCAGAAATGAAAAAGCTTTCATGTGAAGTCTTTGGTTCTGGTATACTGCAATTCCTTAATCAGTCAGACTTGGAGAACGTGAAGTGGTGCTGGTGGATGTACAGTCGGCTGCTGTACTGTTGATTCTGTGTTCGAGCGTGGAAGTTTGTAGGCTGTGCTCACACTCTGCTCATGCACAACATATGTCAGTTGGGTGTTTGTTTGGCATGTTTGTTCTGGCATAGTACTACAAAACAGAACTGCCATAAAACAAACATTCAGCACATACAGACATTTAGATATTCATTGTGAATCCTAGCCAGCATATCCATCTCAATATGCAAGCCAGTGTTTCTCAGAAATATAAATAATGTGTAATTGCACAAATAAACATGTTCTGCTTATCCCGCATAGCTTCTGTTATCAGCGCAAACACATATGGCATCAAAGCATTTAAAATATGTGAGTAATTGGCAGAACAGAATTTCCTTCTGCATTTTCTTTTAGGCTTAGACATTTCAACCTGGGTGCATATTAATTGCATGCTATTGTGTGGAACCAGTGACAAATTGGAAGCATAATTACAGAGAAATTTGAGAATAATAAAATGTGAATAATGCAGCATTATGTCACAAAGTCATCAACTCTGGGCTGGACAAAAGACCTAATTCATGGATGGATGAAAAAGGTCAACCTGCTTGCTCAAGGCACACTGTACCTTATGTTTGTGCTCACAGACATTTCAGAAGGGCAACACAGTGCACTGTGTGGATGTTTGCCAGAGACAGACACACACACACACGTACATGCTACAACACTATTATGCACACAAACACACACATTGTTGCCTCCAGGGGAGTGGTGAGTGCTCATTGTTTAAAAAGGTGTGGGTCTAGCTGTCAGGGTCTGAAACCGCTCTGAGTAGTTCAGCACCTTCTGTACTCATGCTGCTTGTTGGATCAACAGACTACCAGTATTAATATTTTATTGAATTTACCTTTTTAATAAGTGCAAAACAAGAGAAAATAAATAATAAAAACACATGCATGACCCTAACAATATGAAAAATATATATAATTCATATATGTTTGAGTTTATTGCATTGTCATTATTACTTACCCTTAACAAGCATCCATACATCTGTGCCTGCAAAGTGTTGGCACTGACTCGCATACAGTATACACATACACTCACCGGCCACTTTATTAGGTACCCCATGCTAGTAACGGGTTGGACCCCCTTTTGCCTTCAGAACTGCCTCAATTCTTCGTGGCATAGATTCAACAAGGTGCTGGAAGCATTCCTCAGGGAGTTTGGTCCATATTGACATGATGGCATCACACAGTTGCCGCAGATTTGTCGGCTGCACATCCATGATGCGAATCTCCCGTTCCACCACATCCCAAAGATGCTCTATTGGATTGAGATCTGGTGACTGTGGAGGCCATTTGAGTACAGCGAACTCATTGTCATGTTCAAGAAACCAGTCTGTGATGATTCCAGCTTTATGACATGGCGCATTATCCTGCTGAAAGTAGCCATCAGAAGTTGGGTACATTATGGTCATAAAGGGATGGACATGGTCAGCAACAATACTCAGGTAGGCTGTGGCGTTGCAACGATGCTCAATTGGTACCAAGGGGCCCAAAGAGTGCCAAGAAAATATTCCCCACACCATGACACCACCACCACCAGCCTGAACCGTTGATACAAGGCAGGATGGATCCATGCTTTCATGTTGTAGACGCCAAATTCTGACCCTACCATCCGACTGTCGCAGCAGAAATCGAGACTCATCAGACCAGGCAACGTTTTTCCAATCTTCTATTGTCCAATTTCGATGAGCTTGTGCAAATTGTAGTCTCAGTTTCCTGTTCTTAGCTGAAAGGAGTGGCACCCGATGTGGTCTTCTGCTGCTGTAGCCCATCTGCCTCAAAGTTCGACGTACTGTGCGTTCAGAGATGCTCTTCTGCCCACCTTGGTTGTAACGGGTGGTTATTTGAGTCACTGTTGCCCTTCTATCAGCTCGAACCAGTCTGGCCATTCTCCTCTGACCTCTGGCATCAACAAGGCATTTCCGCCCACAGAACTGCCGCTCACTGGATGTTTTTTCTTTTTCGGACCATTCTCTGTAAACCCTAGAGATGGTTGTGCGTGAAAATCCCAGTAGATTAGCAGTTTCTGAAATACTCAGACAAGCCCTTCTGGCACCAACAATCATGCCACGTTCAAAGTCACTCAAATCACCTTTCTTCCCCATACTGATGCTCGGTTTGAACTGCAGGAGATTCTCTTGACCATGTCTACATGCCTAAATGCACTGAGTTGCCGCCATGTGATTGGCTGCTTAGAAATTAAGTGTTAACGAGCAGTTGGACAGGTGTACCTAATAAAGTGGCCGGTGAGTGTATATTTGGCTGGGCAATATGGCTGAAATTAACCTTACAGCCCCAATAAGATTGTCTGTCTGGTATCATTGTATAGCATGACACAGCCAAATGTGAAGAATCACACTAAAGTGATTTTAAGTGAAGTGAAGTTAACCTTCATGAAATCCCACTCCCTGCAAGTGTGCAGTGTTTAAAAATTGTGTTCAATGTTTTTTTACATTTGTTTTTTTTATTTAAAAATAATACATTTTAAGCTGTAATTTCAATATCACAATACCGTGAAACTGTGAAATATTTACTGAAATATATCATATCAGTTATCAGAATTGTATACCGGCCCATTTCAAACTTGGTTATTATTATTATAATTGGCCATTGTAGAATTTTAGAAAACTTTCCAGATAAACAAATTTTACATCATTTCAAATATTGTATATGTTTCAGACCACCTGGATGTAAAAACAGAAATGAGCTGAATTGTCTGGGAATCAACTTATGATTAATTTCATTATCGATCATTTTTTCTGGATTTATTGACTAGTCTGTAAAATTTCCAACAATGGTTTAAAATGACCATCACAATTCCCCAGAGTCCAAGTTGACATCTTGAAATGTCTGACCAACATTCCCAAACGCAGAGATATTCAGTTTACTATCAGAAACGACAAAAAAGAGCATCATTACACTAAAGAATTTGAAAATAGCGTTTGGCAGCTTTGCTTAAAGAATTTCTTAAAGTTTAGTTGATTTTTAAAATAGATGCTGGAATTTTCCTTCAACTCTGTTTCATCTAGCATTCCCAGTAAGTGACAATTGTACAGGCATGATAGTCTTTCAGTCTGGTATAAGCCATCTGTATTTCTAGTTTAGTTGACATATGATATATCCCCATCTGATTACCACAAGTCAGACTGTCTTGCCACAGACACGCCGCCACTGGCAGGAGCACTAGTGTGCTGTCATAGCTAAGATGAATTATGATCCTTGTAGTTTACAACAACACTTCTCACATTTGAAAACTACATTGATTGCTGGCTTTATTCATCAGTGCACCCAAAATGAATTTAAAACAAATCTTAGTAGTTATTATTATTATTCCCTCTAAGGAGTGTCCAATTACATTTTATCTGAAACTGTGTTTCAAGGAGGGCTCCTATTATTTGTCAGAGTGAGAGCACTGGAGAGATATCCTACTGACAGCTCTCTGGCCATCCCTAACGAGCCCCACGTTGATCATAATGTCACTCATTAGCAGCCCTGTGGCTGCTAATGAGTGACATAGTGTTTGCTCCGCAGCACAGCTGGTCCCAGGCTCTTTTGACTTTAACACACACGTGCACACAAACAGACACACACACACACAGAATTGATTCCTCAGACGGATATTAACACTGTTATCATTTCAAAATCATTATTTAATCTTCTCACTGTCTGTTTCGCAGGGCAGAGGTGGTGCTTGGAAACATCATAAAAAAGAAAGGATGGAGGTACGAGGCACACTTAAATGAAGTTTGGTGTCTAGATTTTTTATTTCCGTTTTAACCAGCCTTCCCAATCTTGTATCTTTCCTTGCACACACAGTATTTTGAGGATGTGTTGTGAACTGGAAAGGTAAGGTATGAAGATGAAAGATTAATGCCGTCATCCGCGCCATGGCCAAATTTCTGTGTCACTTCTCAAAGATGCTGAATAATGAATGAACTTCTAGTCCCTTGTCCTCTACTTTGTCGCATCTGGATTGGCATTTGTATAGCTCTGTCAGGTTTTACGTTCATTCATTGGCGCCAGTCAAGTTCTGGCACAGTCCCACTTATTGTGGGATGTGGGTGTGTGTGACACTGGAAGAATAATGTAAAAATGCATGATTGCCCAAAGCAGGAGTCCAAGCTTCATCCTAGCTGTTGTTATAATATAAGGTTTGTGTAGACCAAGGCTATCTCCAGCTCCCATACATGAGGCTTTTTTGTTGTTGCTATAATCTGTCAGATGTAACAGATATGCTTTCATTTCCCATTTTCAGACGTTCAAGCCTGGTGATAACAACAAAGATCTTCTGGGGTGGAAAGTAAGTTTCACCTGGCTGCTTCTTTGACTCAAGTGAGAAACCATTCTTCTCTATAATTTTTCAGTTTGATGCTCCTGGTAATGGGATCATGTGTCATCCAAACCAATCTGTTTTCAGGTACTTTCAATAACACACAGTATTATATCATATTTCACAAAGAATGGATGCTATATCACATCTGACGGGGCAGGTCCAGTCATATTTCAAGTAGTTTATAACGTCAAGTGTATTTTTGTTGCTTTTTTTTGTAGAGCGGAGACTGAAAGAGGTTTATCCCGAAAACACATTATAGAAGGTAAGTAGCAGCACGGCAGGTTATTGGATTAAATACGGACACTGCAATGACACAATACTTCCTAAATAGATGCTTTGGCTTAAGGAAATCAGTACTGCTTTTCTTTTTTTAAATTGAGACACTCAAGACTTTTGAAAAACTTTTGGGGACAATAAATAGTTTGAAATAATAATCTGCTTTATTTATTTGGCGGTATATAGATTTGGCAGTATATAGTTTGAGTTTTTATGAATATAATCATGTACGTTTACTATTAATGGACTAACTGTGGTGCATTTTTCTAGGTTTAAAAGCCTCTCTAGAAAGACTGCAGTTAGACTATGTGGATGTGGTTTTTGCAAACAGACCAGACCCTAATACACCTATGGAAGGTAATTATTGTATTGTCTCTCTCCTTAATCGCTTTTGAAATATCACCTATTTTTTTTTCTTTCCTTCTCACCCACTTAACCAGGTTTTTCTGATATTTTGTCATATTGTAGCCCCTCTTTTTTGTCTCTATGACTACTGTAACGCAAATATATAGATATACAAATGTCTTATAACTAAAATATCTACTTTTAAAAGCTGCATGTTGTCCTGGTGCTTGCATCTCCACACTCAGAATGAGGATACATAGTGATGCTGGAGACCTTTTTAAATGGCAGAGCGCTAACTGTGTGTGTGGGCTCAGCTGGTCACACAGTATGCATCTGCTCCCTAGGACTTCCACTTTGGGTTACAGAGTTCGGTCAGAGGTCATCTTCCTGCCTTCAGTGTAATGCTTCACTGGCTTTGACGCTTTCACAATACTTTAGTGTCTTGTTAGTCAGAAGTAGCTGGTGTTTTTAATGTAAACGTCGAGGCAATTCTTTTGCTCATCTAACCTTTTAAAGATTGCACACAGTTCACAGGGACAGCTTTGAGTCTATGCCTTCAAAATCGCAGTAGTTGGACCATCTGGTGTGTTTTATTTTGGCAGTAGCTAAAGGGCAGTGTGCAGGGTGAAGAGGTGGAAGCTGCTGTTGTCTCACTTTACAGAGAAACCCTCTTAAGCCAAGCACCCACTAGATGATAGGACTGATTTGGTTTTCAAAAACAGCACGTCAGCACAGAGAATATTATGTTGTGTATGTATGCATGTTATTATTGTGTTGACAAAATACCATGAGATTCATCTGTGTAATATTTAGTCAGCACATTAATGGAAAAAATTTTTTTTATAGAACCAAACATGTTTTTAACCCTCCTTGCTTTAAACACATGAGCTGTGGTCCAGTCTGTCAACCTTGTGAAACGCTCTGTCTGTGATTAAATATTGAATGTGTGCCTTTCAGCTCTTGTTTATTTTACTGGGCTCTTCCTATGGTCCCCTGTAGCATGTTCATCAAAACAATTTCTTGTGGATTTTTTTACATTAATGTCATCTAACTGTGCCTTGTTATGAATCAATGTCACCGTACTGATTAACATAATCAGCTTTCCCACTTCTCTCCTGAATGACGCAGTCCATTTTAAATGCAGATGATACCAGTTAAATCTCTTATAATCATACAGAACCGCTCAGATACACATTCCGTACATTGCTTTGTTTTATGAAGAATAAAAATACATTTTAAATATTTTTGTGTATTTTTACTTGCAGAAACGGTTCGAGCAATGACCCATGTGATAAACCAAGGCATGGCCATGTACTGGGGTACATCCCGCTGGAGCCCGATGGAAATAATGGTGAGACTCAGTATCTGTGTAGGGATGAATAGGTCGCTGTATCCTTCCTGTTCCTGATGTTCTTTATGATATATATTCAGAACTGTACTGTGTATGAGCTTAATTTGTTACTTCCATGTTTTTCTTTAGGAAGCATACTCTGTGGCACGACAGTTCAACCAGATTCCTCCCATCTGCGAGCAGGCTGAGTACCACATGTTCCAGAGAGAGAAGGTGGAGGTGCAGCTACCTGAACTCTTCCATAAGATAGGTAAGTCGTGATGGATTTACAGTAGGACCACAGAAGTTAGGTGACTGCAATAATGTTGGACACAAATTCTGGAGAAACAAATCCTAGTTTTACATGCAAATTAGAACAGAAAGTATTTCAGATTTCCAAAATGTTAAACTTGTGCAGCAAGGACCTAGTGTTTATTCTTCCAAAGACAAATTAAGGACTTCAACTCTGAGTAAGTGATGGTGTTATGATGATCACATCTTTTGCTCCCAGGTGTAGGTGCGATGACGTGGTCACCACTGGCGTGTGGGATCATCTCAGGGAAATATGACGGCAGGGTTCCTCCATACTCCCGGGCCTCTTTGAAGGTAGACAAACTGCATTCGCTGTTTTCTGTCTTTATCCCGCTCTGGTCAGCTGTGCTAGTGTCACCGTTCCTTGTCTCTTACTGGTTGCTAATTTGTTTTTGTTTTTTGAGTGTATTGTGTCTTACAGGTTCTTTAATTCTGTGCACACCTCACATATCTGTGTTTTCACTGCAGTGGTTGATGCCATGCACTGTGCAACTCTTCCTGAGCGGTGCTGTTTGCCAGCTGATGTCAGCTTAATTCATTTTAGTGCACACAAAACACACAATACATGCATACACACATTTAATATGCTCTGTATACCAACACTTATTAAACTAAATAATTATGAATCATGATGTTTCAGGAAACTTTTGTTCGGCAAGACTTTGTTTTCCTCATCAAAATAGACATAATTGAACATTTTAAGGAGGAGAACAAGTTTTAATGACTTTCACTCACAAACCCAGTGGAATATTTCACTTTAATGTGACATATTAACTTTTTAAAATACAAAATATTAAAACGCAAACTGGATTGTGAGATCTAGAAATTGAACAACATGAGTATTGAGTCAGAGACCCCTCTGCATTACACAAAAGCTAATGCCTGACCTAAGCAACAATGTGTCTTTGTAGTGGAGTGGCATGTTGTGTGTCTGTGGTTCGTGTGTCAGTGACCGTCAGTCAGAGAGGAAAGTAGCTTGCCATTTTGGTGTTGTGCAGTACTTGTGGTGACTTATGTGGAATGTGCTGCTTGCTGTCTGGTTCAGTGTTGTCTGTGGATGTTTGTGGTATTTTGGCTTTTTGATTATTCTCACTGGTTTATAATCTCTTACTAATGGCATTATCGTATAACTCCTGATGCTTGATACTATATAAAGGTTAGTGTTTTGACTTGACTGAGCACAAACGGATATATCAGTAAAAGCAGCAATTTAAATAGAGAATTGTCTTTCTCTGTTTGTAACTTTATAATAATAATAATGAACAAACAATTCAGCATTTCAGTAAGGGTAGCTGTAGCTACGTTCCCTGGCTGAGATGTAGACCGCAGGAGACAGAGTCACATGTTTAAAAACAGGCCCTGGTGACACAGAAGCTGCAGTGCAGCGGCGTGTGAGCAGGGCTGTGTTTTCGAGCAGGTGTGCTGTGTTTTCGACAGGGTTACCAGTGGTTGAAGGACAAGATCTTGAGCGAGGAGGGCCGGCGTCAGCAGGCGAAGTTGAAAGAGCTGCAGGCAATCGCGGAGCGGCTGGGCTGCACACTGCCCCAACTCGCCATCGGTACGCAGATACACTCTGCCGCTCTCTCTCTTTCTGTCTGTCTGTCCGTCCCTCTGCCTCGGACGGGCCGAGGTCAACACGGCTCCGGCAACTGTCTGGTTTGATTGTTGTGTTGTGACGTCTTTGTGTGTGCTGTAATTACTGTCATTTTTTTTTTTTTTAAAGCCGTTAATGAGGAAAAGAGAATAGACCATAGAGGGAATCCAGGTAAATAGGGACATCAACTCATAATAACGGGTCTCATTGTCTCTCAGGGACCAATAGGCATTAGCATTAATAGAATATACAATATTGCCTTCTAAAGAAGGATCTGGCACCTTTCCTTGGATACAATATTATCACAAGTAATGCAAACATGTTTACAGTATATATTTGTGTATGCAGGTCTATGGGGTTAACATGTACAGTTCCCAGTGTCTGCATTCAAATATAATCCCAGACATAAATCCAGCGAGTGAACGATATTGATTCACTGCCGGGCAGGAAAGTGAGACTGTGCAAACCCCAGAAGACGTACGCTACTGCGAGGGCTATTAAAGCATCAAGATGTTAGCGTCGCAGGCGAGTAAATCTAGGACTGCCTCTCCTATCTCAGCGACTAACACGGCAGATTTTTCACCCTCGCCGTAATGCAAGGTCATAGATTAGGTTTCACGCCTCATTAGTGGACACCTTCATCTCTCCCATTACTATAAATCCTTCCAGCACTCCTGAAGGCAGCACAGGAGATTTATGTCCATCATGTAGTCCTCTACATCACTGTGGCACTTCAGTATTGAATCAAAACTATATAAGACTGATGGACTGAGGCCTGCTGCTGCTGGAGCAGGTGGTAAATTCAGGTGGCGGTTGTGAGAATAGTTAATATATGATGTGGGTATCTCAGTGGGCCGAGGGAAGGTCTAAACTTGCATCACTCCAGAGGTTCAACTGTATTTATGTATGGCCATATTTTCAAGTTGGTCGACAATTTACAGAATTATTATCCCCCTTTTCTTACAGCTAAATTCGTCATCCCTTCGTCATGCTGTAATCTGCAGTGTATTTTCCTCAATTCCGTGCAGTGTTATTGCATAATACAGCTCACAATTTTAATAGCATATTAGCAGAGTGCAGTATCGGAATTTAGGCATTTATTCAAGTATTGTACTGAAGGGCAATTTTGAGGTACTTGTACTTCCATTTTATTCTTCTTTGTAATTCTATGCCACTACATGTCAGAGAGAAATATTGTGATTTTGTTCCTCTACCTTTATTTCACACAGTGATGCTGCACTGATAAGATGGATTAATATTGCTGCAGATACTGAGTTTATTAAAAATGACCAGGATTACATTTATCTTTTCATTTTAAAATTCTGTGTTGCTGCTGTCTGTTATTTATTCAGTCAGGGCAGGCTGACACACACACACATTTTTATATATATATATATATATATATATATATATATATATATATATATATATATATATATATATATATATATATATATATATATAACATAGTTGCTTCCTTTTAGCCATCTACTGATAATTTTGGCTTTAGTATGTTGTAAGGGCAGAGTTTGTGGCCAGCTACAGCTTATATTATTTTTATAAAATTAACCTGGTGTATGTTTGTGAAGTGTTGTGGTGGAAATGTGTTTTGCGTGTGTGTGCACGCATGTGTCTATAGCCAAAGTTGGGGGTGTCATTGTTGTTTACTGGTCTCCTGCAGCATGGTGCCTACGGAACGAGGGGGTGAGCTCTGTCCTTTTAGGGGCATCCAACACCGACCAGCTGATGGAGAACATAGGAGCGATACAGGTGAGGCCACAAAATGAGTGTGTTTGTTGATCTGCATAGCAAATCAGTGGTTTAATTTGTGAAAATGTGACCTGCCGTGTTTATCAGGCCCCTATTCGTGCCTTACATTTTGTAACAGCAGCTTCGTCTCCTGGGTACAGCTGGACCTCTTGGGCAGTTTGCTGCTGCACGCTTGGCTGCTTTACTGTACTGTTAATAAGGTCAGCGGAGTATCATTCGCCAGGGGGATTGGAGACGAGCTTACAGACGCTTCTTCCTCTCCTGATAAGATGCACTCCTTTAATGGGGTTTTCAGACAACGGTGGGTGGGTGGTGGGGGGGTTCTTTCCTTACATTATGTCTGGCCTGCAGCGAAGAGCATTCCTACCCCATTATATTCTGCTGCTTTGTGCATCCTCCCATGTGTGTCTCTCCCTAAGCACATTTGATATTTGTTTTGAAATGCTGAGCTCCCATTTCCCGAGGGCTCTGCAGTTTCCCTTTTACTGGAAATGTTATGAAATAGGGACATGGTCCTTCATCTTTAAAAAAACAACAAAAAAACAACAACAACAACAGTATTTTAGTATTTTTAATTTGATGTTATAGGAGTTCAATTTCAAAGAGATCTGAATACTTCTTCCTTCACTGTATAGTGTGTAATAATTTAAATCAGCACTGGATATAAGTAAAAGAAGAAACAAAAACAAACTCAAGTTGTTAATGTTAAGTTCATAAGTCAATAAGTTAATTTTAAAACAACTCACAAGATCTATATACAAAAAAATTAAATAAGCTGTAGAACTGTCTAAATAATTTCCCAAGTTATTTGGATGCTGTATTACAGTTGCAGACTGGACGGCACAACATTGGTGCCACCTAGAAAAAAACTTCACCCTTCAGCACCATCTAGAGGCTGTGATGTGCAACTGCCAACAATTTCTGATCATTTTGTATTTTAAACAATGACCAAAACCACAGACCGTAGATGTAAGTGATAGTGTTGGGCAGCAATACGGTGGGTCTTAAAAATACCAACGGTATCAGTTTCAATACCGTCATTTAAAAAAAATGCAATGCACTTATGTAGGAGACAAGGATTAAATATTAAATGTAATGTATTTAGTGCCTTAAAATCCTTATGTGTGGTTGTCAACATGTGACAGTGTGGAGGAGGGGGGGGGTCTCAAAGAAAAACACGACTTATGCAGTTTGGCAGTATTTCGGGTTCCGACCTAATGAGAAGGGAGAGGTGTTTCAGTATTAGTGTTTGGTATTCAGTTTCTGAACGGTGTAGGCAAAAGCCACCACATTGGTGACACCACCTTAGCCTTACGTCATCATTTTTAATTAGTCACGGTAATACCATATACCGCGGTAAAATAGGGAGGAAGTTTGGTATAAAAATTTGGATACCGCCCAACTCTAGTAAGTGAAGAGAACACATTCACCATATGTGTCCCTCTCCTGTTCCAGGTTCTTCCAAAGTTGTCATCATCCATCACACACGAGGTGGACAGCATCCTGGGGAACAAGCCGTACAGTAAAAAGGACTACCGCTCCTAACGCGCAGCACGGCCCTGCCCAGCAGGGCTGCAGCCGAAGAGCCCCACCTTTGCCTGATCCTCTGTTTGCTTGAGCTTTTACTGAGTGAGACCCTGGCGCATGAGTCTGGCCACACCAAGGCCACCCAGGGCACCACATTTAGAGTTACAGGGATAAGATAAGGAAAGGGGGGGGGATACAGTCACCTCCACAGGAAAGGAAGGGAAGAAAGACAAGTGGAAGAGAGGTTAGGGATATGCGCTCATACTTAAATTAGTTATACATTCAATTCAGATGAACATATTTGAAAAACAGACAAAAATACCTTTAAAAAAAAAAAAAAAAAAAAAATAAGCACACGCTTGCTTGGCAGCCAGATTTCTCTTTTTTGCTTTTTTTTCCTAAAGTGAATGCAACTAAAAGGAAGATTAACTTCATACTGTACGGATATATGGGAACTACTCTGTTGCACATGTACCATAGCCATGCATTTGGTCCTTGGATGTTCTGTTTACAAACACCTGTGTACTGTACAAGTCCTTCAAGGTTTCTCTAAGAAAACCTTTTGTTTGTGTTGTCGACATTGTCTGTGTACGAGCCTTCTCATGGGTTTTTAACAATCAGCACTTTAGTATTGTCAGTACAGGTGTTGGAGGGTAGTTCTAAGGAGGGGAGAGGATGGTATTACAGTAGTCTTATCTCACAGCCATTGCACTATATAATCATATCTCCTCCTGATAACTCTCTCTCCTCCTCATCCTCCCTTTGTGTCTTCAATGGCAGTACTTTTGACCAGCCTGATGCTTTGACCCTGCTGCTGTTTTAGTGTGGCGGTTGCTGCCAAGATGAGGGGGAATGAGGCTCCCCCTCCATCCTGACCAGGGGACCGTCTGTTATGACGAATCAGGAGCGTAGGCTGATGTGTCAGGGTAACTCGTCTGCCACTGAAGAGCTTAGCTACTCATTCATCCTCAAGGGTCAGAACTGCAGCTGTGTTAAATCTAATGCAGTGTCGTACTTCACTGTGTCCCCCAGCCTCTGCTGTCCGTTTTCAGGCTGAGGATTTACTGTGCAGGAAGTTGTCATAACAGTGCTGGCTCCACATCTCATGGAAACTTCTCCTTGATCAAATGTTGTTCAAGTATTTTGCCTTATTTACAGTTGCAACAGACTGTGCTGTGGGCTTTGGCGTAGACGAGCAGTTTGACAGCTGTCCCTTTGGTCGACTGGTCTCATGTCCACAGTAAATACTGGAACGTTGACTGGTGGCTGTCTCATTAGCTGCAAGGAGAAGGTGCTGTGTCCAGCTAATCCGTGGGTGGCAGCAGCAGCTCAGGGAACAGAGCAGGTGGTTTTAGTCGTGTGTGTGTGTGCGCATGCACACGGTCAGTAGGTTGTATTTACACGTCCGTCTTTCTTCCATGTGTGGATACTGGGCAGGACCAGTTGCATTTTAGTGTGGCTTGAGCCAAAGATCTTCTCCCTCTTCGACTACGCATCCAAATGTTTCACTTTCTCTTCCTGCAAGGTCATAAAACTCATCTTGGCGCATGTGTTGTCCAGCTTGGTATCTATCTATGGTATGGACTTTACTCCATGTACCGGTATATATATCTTTACTTGACCACGCTGTTATACTATTTAACAAATATGTCCTTCATATACAGAATGCATAAGTACAGCTACTTGCTTTAGGATCGGTAAGGTTTGTTTTAGACGACAATACAACCTGAAATATTACTGCAGCCCTATATCATTCTTTCTCCTTTGGGTGCTCTCTGACTGTGATTAAAGCACAAGTGGATAGCATGCGATACACCCTCAAAGCATGGAGCCTCTCACCCAGCCTGCAGTACCTATACGGGACAAGCAAGGCAATGCTACTCAGCTTACTAACATGTGTAGGTAACAAATCTTTACTAATGGCTAATAAAGTATTGATTCTTAGCAGATAAATAGACAAGTACATATTAAGAAAACTGTCAGTGTGAATGATAATCAAAGGAAACGAACGACTGTACGGGATTTGTGCGGATGAGGTCCGCTTTGTTACTCCTCTTACGTGATATTTAACAGAAGCAAAGGGATTTTTGATCCCTGCTGTTGATGTTTTTGTGTGTGCGTGTATGGGGAGGCAACTACACTAATCTCTTGCTTTAGACTGTTGTATTAGTTGATCCCTGTATACGTTTGATTTGCTGTGTCTCAGTGTTTTCTCAGAAGAAGAGAAGAAAAAAGTAAAACAAAGAACAGTTAGTTTATTTAGTCTGTGGAGTTCCTGTGTCTTAATATTGTCATCTGCAGGGAGTGGGGAAGAAGTTTGAGACTTAACGTACTGAGAGCTGAAATAATAACAAAGCAGACTGCTTGATATGAAGTATTGTGATCGCCGGCAGCAGGCAAACTTAGCTGAGCATACTATAAAAACAGGAAAAAGGGAAACAAAATAGCCTGACCTGATCTGCCTACTGCTCCTTGAAAGCTAACTACTGACTATTTGTTTCATTCATCCAAAAAACTGTTTGTATGGTAGTGAAACACAATTTGGGGGGGGGGGACAGACTTTGACACTAGACCTGTTAATTAAACTGCAAACTGACGTATTTGTGAAACACACAAGATATAAAGTCAGAGGTACTGGTAGGTGGACTGTGTCACTTTGTGTACAGTGCCAGGCTAGCCGTTTCCCCGTTCCCAGTCTTTATGCTTAGCTAAGTTAGCTGGCTGTTGGCAGTAGCTTCATAATTAGCATGCAGACATCATCAATCAATTTTCTCATCTAACTCTCTGCAAAGAAAGGGATAATCGCATTTTCCAAAATGTCAAAGTTGCCCTTTAAATGCATTTTGTTTTAACCATCAGTGTTATTTCACATCGTGCTGACCTGCCCAACAAAGATCTTGTGGTTTCTGCACATTGTAGAAATAAACTCTGCTGCCCTCGCCTGTTAGGGAGAAAGTCATGCTTTAAGGGGTCCCAGTTTCTTCATATTTGCTGTTCTAACATTGTAATGACTAGTTCAGACATGAAACCAGACCCACAGTTGGATAGAGCTTATTTTACAGAAGGTTGTAGGTGATATAGAGAATATATTTTTGTTTTAGCCTTTAATGCAGTAGAAAGAATCAAAATACCTTTTTATTTTTTTCATTATGCTGCATTTTTCCTATCAGTATTGTATCGATTTTGAGAGACAAAAAGAAGCAATTTCTTTGTGTTGTGTATGCATTTTTTGAGGAATGCTCTGAAGTGGACTGACTTCACTCTGAAGATGATGTAGTGAGAGCCTGATATCTCCTGTACATAGTTTGACCTTTGTATATATTTCTGGTTGTGATCACCTGCCTTTTCTCTTTTCCTTTATTCATTTTACTTTGCAGGCATTGCTATCTGCACTGTGCTTGAATCTGAATTTAGACAGGATGTACAGCTTAGATCTTCAATGAAAATGAAATAATGATAAATAAGAATGGTAAACAAACCTTTGTGTCTGTCTTTATTGGCATTCATGTGTGAAATATCATTTTGGGTTGTGTATTGGACTGTAGCTGCAAAGTCTCTTATCCAGTGGAACACAAAGAATGCATTTTAAATTTGCGGTATATTCAATTGTATACAATTGAGAAATATAAATATGAAGCAATTTATACACAATTCAAAAGAAATTTATACAAAACATTTGATATAGCCCATACTCTTAACCTTAAAGAAGGTGCAAATGAATGTGTACTCTAGTGACTTATATTGTACTGTAAAATTTCAGCTGTCCATTAAGGCATAATTAGTCAACAAGAATGTGCTTTGCTGTGATATGTGAGAGATAATGTAGAGCGAGCCGATCATTATTGCAAATTAGAACCCGCTAATAACGCCTTCGTCCTGGTCCGGCAGTTAAGTTAACTGCTGGTGAGCACCGCTCTCCGGCAGAAGCCAGGTCGCCACGGAGATTGAACTAAACATAGAGCTAACTCTTTTTGCACTGTTGCCATTAGTGCAGTTAGCAATCACTACAGTGGTGTGAAAAAGTGTTTGCCCCCTTCCTCATTTCCTGTTCCTTTGCATGTTTGTCACACTTAAGTGTTTCGGAACATCAAACCAATTTAAACAATAGTCAAGGACAACACAAGTAAACACAAAATGCAATTTGTAAATGAAGGTGTTTATTATTAAAGGTGAAAAAAAATCCAAACCATCATGGCCCTGTGTGAAAAAGTGATTGCCCCCTAAACCTAATAACTGGTTGGGCCACCCTTAGCAGCAACAACTGCAACCAAGCGTTTGCGATAATGTGCAATGAGGCTTTTACAGCGTCCTGGAGGAATTTTGGCCCACTCATCTTTGCAGAATTGTCCTAATTCAGTTACATTATAGGGTTTTCGAGCATGAACGGCCTTTTTAAGGTCATACCACAACATCTCAATAGGATTCAGGTCAGGACTTTGGCTAGGCCACTCCAAAGTCTTCATTTTATTTTTCTTCAGCCATTCGGTGGTGGACTTGCTGGTGTGTTTAGGATCATTGTCCTGCTGCAGAACCCAAGTTCGTTTCAGCTTGAGTACACGAACAGATGGTCGGACATTCTCCTTCAGGATCTCTTGGTAGACAGCAGAATTCATAGTTCCTTTTATCACAGCAAGTCTTCCAGGTCCTGAAGCAGCAAAACAGCCCCAGACCATCACACTACCACCACCATATTTTACTGTTGGTATAATGTTCTTTTTATGAAATGCAGTGTTCCTTCTACGCCAGATATACTTGGACACACACCTTCCAAAGAGTTCCACTTTTGTCTCATCGGTCCACAGAATGTTGTCCCAAAAGTCTTGGGGATCATCAAGATGTGTTGTGGAGAAATTGAGACGAGCTTTGATGTTCTTTTTGCTCAGCAGTGGTTTTCTCCTTGGAACTCTGCCATGCAGGCCATTTTTGCCCAGTCTTTTCCTGATGGTGGAGGCATGAACGCTGACCTTAACTGAGGCAAGTGAGGCCTGCAGTTCTTTGGACGTTGTTGTGGGGTCTTTTGTGACCTCTTGGATGAGTCGTTGCTGCGCTCTTGGGGTAATTTTGGGCGGCCGGCCACTCCTGGGAAGGTTCACCACTGTTCCATGTCTTCGCCATTTGTGGATAATGGCTCTCACTGTGGTTCGCTGGATTCCCAAAGCTTTGGAAATGGCTTTATAACCCTTTCCAGACTGATAGATCTCAATTACTTTCTTTCTCAATTGTTCCTGAATTTCTTTGGGTCTCGGCATGATGTGTAGCTTTTAAGGATCTTCTGGTGGACCTTACTGTGTCAAGCAGCTCCTATTTAAGTGATGCCTTGATTGTGAACAGGTGTGGCAATAATCAGGCCTGGGTGTGGCTAGAGAAATTGAACTCAGGTGTGGACAACCACAGTTATAGTATGTTTTAACAAGGGGGGCAATCACTTTTTCACACAGGGCCATGATGGTTTGGATTTATTTTCACCTTTAATAATAAACACCTTCATTTACAAATTGCATTTTGTGTTTACTTGTGTTGTCCTTGACTATTGTTTAAATTGGTTTGATGTTCCGAAACACTTAAGTGTGACAAACATGCAAAGGAACAGGAAATGAGGAAGGGGGCAAACACTTTTTCACACCACTGTATGTCCTCCATCCTCTCGCCCCCTTTGTGATCTGTGGTATGAGTTTTAACCAATCAGAATTAAGTATTCAACAAGGCCGGGTAAAATGTCTAAAGATCATTATAGTCTTTGTTGCACTGTACAATAGAGCACCATTGGACTGAGGTTAGTACTTCATATTGTATAGATTGAAAACCAACCTCATAGTACTGGCAAATTATGGAATGTGGTTTCAAAAACTGAGCGGCAGAGATTCCATTATATCCAGCAAAATTAGAGATTATTTTATACACCGTACCTGCAAAAGCTATTTCAACCAAAATATTAACCACAAAATTCCAAAAGTGCAGTGAACGCAACCACAATCTCTTCCGGGAGCGTTTTAATCCTAAAGTCTAATTGTTTGTCGTTCCACTTTGACCGCAAGAAAATCACAAAGTACCACTGTGGCAGGTCAGGCTGACAGTTCAAAGGACACTTTGGCACACACAAAAAAGTCTAATCCAGCTCAGGTCCGAACATGTTCTCATTGGAGAGTCTATTCCCATGAAGGTCTTCCAGCTGCCTGCTAACTTCCTGTCACAACCTTTCACTCACTTGAGTCACTTCAGTAAAACGTGGCCGATCTGTCCCAGTTGCATTTTCCAGTTTGATGGCGGTGCTATAATGAGTTCTTGCGCTGCGAGTCTCCTCTGCTGCTGCTGTAGGTGAGGCGTTGAGGTCCACCTGAGGAAACACAAAGAGCTGTGAGTCCACCTCAGCACAACGTCATATTTGATCAGAACAAAGATGACACCAAAGAGAGAGTGCAGCCACTGCAGGAACCGAACGCTGTCAGCACTTTAACTAGTTATTTTCTCTTATTTCACAAAGTCAGCTGAAATGTCACTTCTGGTCTGACTCGAGAGTCCGCAATGCCTGTCACCTGCCGTCCATCTGAATGTAAGAATGAATTGAGATAACTGTTCACACAGCAGGGACGCATGTGTGTTTGTTTGTCATCACTGTACCTTCTTGACAAGAGAGTCCAATCCAGCTGTGCAGGCAGGCACAGCGGCCGTTGCGTCGGTCGCACTGTGAGCCGTTGTCACACTCACAGGTCTCTGCACAGTCTGGCCCGTAACGATTCGCTCTGCAGTCTGACACAAAACACAATTACACAGAGATCAATGTACTTTAAAAACAATAGTGTTTTGTGAAATATGCATATTCGCTTCCTAGCAGAGAGATGAGAATATTAATGGCATTGTGACAGGAGAGCGGTGTTGATCTTCTCATCTAGCTCTGATAAAAAAGTGGATTTCCCAAAATGTCAAACTATTCCTGTAAAATGCTGAGCAAGTCACCACCTTCTGCATGCTAAAGGATAGATGATTCATCTTTTGATGATTCAACGTTTTTGGCTAAATTGCCTTCATCAGTGTCGTGTCAGAGGTTTTTAATTTACATTTTTAAATTGTTTTTACACAATAAAATATGAACAATAATTGTGAATAATGAATAACTAAACATACATGCAACTTTTCTGAATATTGTACTTTAGCAAAAACAACCTTTCATTTTAACCCAAAGCAGCAAATTTGGATCTCTTTGAAGCTGTTTTTTCAAACTTATTTTAATGGATAACTGACTAATTTCAAAGTCAACCAGAGGTTTACCTTAACACATCTATCCTTTAACAAAAATGTGCTTTTTTTCCTCAACTATAAATAATAGACTTTACAAAAATGGCTTAAAGTTTAATTCCTCCTTCAACCCCCTGGGCATAAACTGCCCAATTTAGAAAATTAAGAAGCCTCATTCTTAACGAGCAACTCTTAAATAGATGTGCTGGACACACTGGTCTGCATATCACTGGATGCACATTCTTAAAGTCAGAAAAAGGCTAAAAGTTTACCGATGTCACATCTATGTCCGGTCTTCCCTGAGGGGCAGAGACATCTTCCTGTCCTAGGATCACACGGAGCGTCGTCCTCACAGTCACACAGCTTGGCACAGCCATGACCGTAGGTACCCTGTTCACACACTGAGGGGGGAAAACCATTAGGGCAAGAAATACCAGTAATCCTGTTATTATATTGTGGTAATCAGCAGTGATTTGGCTGACCTCTGTGACAGCGAGCTCCATGGTATCCCGGAGGGCAGATGCACTGGCCTGACGCTGGGTGACAGGAAGCTCCATTCATGCAGTCACACTGCAGCTGGCACAGCGGGCCGTGCAGACCAGGAGGACAGGCTGAGGACGAGAGTTGTCAAGAGACTTAAAGCCAACCTTTATGATTGATAATGTTCTCACTTGATGGATAAATAAATATAAACCCCAGGGTTTAACTATTTGTTCTTTTACGATGACTGAGTATCGAAGAGTGGTGGAAAGTATGTACTATACTTTTAATTTACTTGACTATTTCTATTTTATGTTAGTGTATTCTTCTACTCCACTATATTCCAAATTGAATAACATTTTTCAAGACAGGTGCCAATATGAACCCTATTACAGTCACACTGGGAGATTATTACTGTTTTTGGCCTTCTTGTGTATTTGTGTATCACAATGATATTTAATTATTTAAAGGATGCGACTGGGGGTATTCTATAGTTTTACTATTGTCAATAAATCCCATGAAAAGATCAAAAGAATCCATGTGTTTCTAAATATGTTTTGTCCTTATCCCCAAGCCTATTTCTTCCCACTCACAATGTAACATGCAACATCGGAAATGTATATTTTCATTAAAAAGGCTATATCGTTTTGCAAAACAGCTGGGCACTCAGTTTTTAAATGCTACTCAAAGAGGAGTATTTATTGAATGTGTTGAGGCCTATTTTCAGTCGTGGATTAATAGACATTTGGTGATTTAGTGAGTATCTCCAGCAGCATGATGGTGTGGGATTGACTCAAAATAAACTACAGTGCCCATTTTCATTGTAATAAAAGGGAAATGTCACTTAGTGTAATGGTGTGGCTCATTGATGTGTCTTTAATAATTTGAAACAACAATGGAGCTCTATGGCAAAGAGGAATAAGATATGTCACATTTTAGGGACACAGACAAAACTTATTAGAATCAGTTCATGTTTTTTTTTTTCTTCTTTAATGGGTTTCATCTTTTAAGATACTCTGTGTGTTTATCTGTTCACTTCTCACCGTGTTCACACAGATGTCCATAGTAGCCTGGAACACACTGACACGTCCCTGTCACTCTGTCACAAGTGCCGTTATTTTGACAGTTACATTTCAGCTGACAGTTGGCGCCAAATCTGCCCACAGGACATTCTGGGTGACAGACGAATAAACCAGGAAGACAGTCAAAAAGAAGGAGCAAAATCAACCTGATGACTTACTTTAACACTATGTTTACATATTGCATTCTACAGCAGATCATGTATGATCAGAAGCAGGTTACAACAATCAGCGTGACTGCATTAACAAACCAGACATATGAAAGTGTGTGTCACCTATATTGCAGTGTGAACCAGTCCAGCCCAGGCCGCAAGTACAATTGCCGGTCGCAGAGTCACACACTCCGCCATTACTGCAGTTACAGCGTTGGACACAGTCCACCCCAAACCAGCCTGGCGGGCAGCCTGAGGCGGAAAACACACTCTCACATTAAACTGCAGAAAACATTCTGCTTCAAATAAAAAATAAATAAAAATAAATAAATAAATAAAAAAAGACATTTTATTATTTTTCATTAAAATACTATTTGCTGTTGTTTGGAAACTCTAAGTCCACTTGCAGATATCAGTGCTTGTTTTCCTCCTTTCAAAAGGTGTCATTTGCTGCCCTTCATTTCTGTACAGTAAGAAAAACAACTTATACAGACATAAAAATTGTCTGGAAGGCAGAAATAGAAACCTGCACAGAGGAGCCTAGACTGAAATGAGGGCCTCTTCTCAGAAATCTGAGGTTGTTCACACACACATCACAAGTCAAGAGGTCACAGATAAAAACAGAGATGGCTGTTGTGTTGTTACGTTACATCTAATAACTGTGCATCGAGGACCAGGTTACTATTTAGAAGCAGTGAGTGACATTCAAAGCTCTCTTTGAAACCGCTAAAAAAATATATGACTGACTGATGATGTTTGAAGCAATTTCTAACGTTCACTGAGGGAGACACACTTTGTGGTGGTGGAGTTGATATTAGCTACTACAGAAACAATGTTACACACATACTAATTACATCTGTCCAAATACATTATATATAGTGTGTCTATAAGCACTTTATGGTCTCGTGCCATGAACCCTACCCTTACACTATACGCAAAATTGACTAGGACAAAATTAGTGAGAGGAAAATGACACAGACAAACTTACTGGAAGGATACAATTCAGACTTAATTTGCTCTGGTCTGACTCAGCCCTGTTTCCTTTACTACATGTTAAATGTCATATCCTTAGCTGATTTTTGTTCACGGTCTAAATTATTGAACAAGAAAAAACATGCACACTGGTTACAAAAAGAGGAATCGAACCAATGTTCCACTGTATGGGAGGGAAATTCTTTCACCGCTAAGCACACATTGATGGTGGGGCAGTTGGCTTTGTGTGTAAAATAGAATATACAGGTGCAGGTTTTTGCAGCACTTCAAATTGTATCAACCGTTCTAGGAACTCACCGTGTCCACAGGCCTCTCCTCTTCGTCCAGGGATGCACTCACAGCGACCGGTGATTGGGTCATTCTGGGCTCCGTCTCCACACAGCGTCACCCGAGCACAGTCGACTCCGTAACGCCCGGCTGGACACGCTGTCAACATCGAGACACACACACCAGATACTTGTCAACCCATGCTGTCATTTATTACTTATTCATTCACACTGTCACCAGCGCACTTTCAGATGGACTCACTGATGTTGCAGCGTGCTCCTATAAATCCTGCTGGACATTCACAGGCTCCAGTGGAATGAATGCACCTCCCTCCGTTTTCACACTGGCACTCGCTTTTACAGTTTGGACCATAACGACCCTCTCCGCAAACTGAACATTTAATTGAAACAGCAGAGAATGAGTACTTAAAAAAAAAAGCTTTTACTTCAGTGGAATGTAATATATGAATGGAGGTATGAATATGCCTTCTTACGTACTTTGGTCACATTTGGGGCCATGGAAACCTGGAGCGCAGTAACATGATCCAGACACCGGGTGGCAGAGCTGGTTTGTCTCTGAGCACTGGCAGACCTGGTTACAGTTCTGTCCAAATGTTCCTGGAAGACAAGCTGATAGAGGGAGAGTTTCACATCTACAGTTAGAGATGTTCTTGCTTTCTGATGCATCATAAATGTGTCATTCACTGTGTTTTAAAAGCAAAACATCTTTATTTTCTAAATGACTGGAGGCAGAAGCTGGTCCTGCACCACTCACTCTGCTCACAGCCGTTTCCCGTGAATCCAGCAGGACAGCCGCAGTCGCCAGAGACGTGATGGCAGGACGTGCCCTGAGAACAGCTGCAGCGCTGCATGCAACCCTTTCCGTACATGCCTGGCAAACATGCTGGAAGGAAACAAAGTGGAAACAATATGGAGATGTTTAGTGCTATAACTTGGAAAGAAACTTTATTCTGCACATTTCCCTTTTTTATCCCCATCTCTAATCCTACTTGTTGACCAGTCTGTAATTTTAACTTAAAATTGTGTGTGGGGTTTTATGATGAAAAAATGTAAGAGATCCCTGACAAACAAAGCCCAAAATTGTAAATTTTCCTCAAACGTCTTTTCAATCTGAACAACATCCTGAACACTGTAATAAATCCCAGAGTTTGTAACAATGGTATCAAGTTCATTATCAAATGACAGGACAAACTCCACAGTGTCTTTAACTGCAGGCCTGTACCTTTGTCACAGAGCTTTCCTCTCCACCCTGGTGGACACTGACACTCTCCGGTGACGTGGTGACATGACGCACCGTGCACACACTGACATCTCTCCTCACAGCCCGCACCATACAGCCCTGGTTCACATGCTACATGCACAGGGAAGGAGCAAATTAGAGGTTATGAATGACAAAAATACACAATATTGCCAGTCCAACGGTTTCCAAAGTGCAGCTGTTCCCATGAGCTCAACGTTTCTGTTGGTTCATTAGTTTTGCTTCAGTTGTGCAGTAGAGACTCACTGGCTCACCTTTCTCACAGCGCTCTCCGATCCAGCCAGCACTGCAGCTGCACTGTCCGGTCTGTCTGTCACACTGGCCGCCGTTCTGACATTCACACTGCTGCTGGCAGGCCGCCCCGAACATGCCCGCCATACACTCTGTGTAAACATACAGCAACATGCACGAGCAGAAACACACAGATGAGACAAGACAAGAGAAAGAAAAGAGACACACCAAGATGTGAACAATTTACAACAGGGAAACATGCGTTATATTTCTGCTGAGGGCTGCAACATGTTTTTCTTTTTTTTCCCAATCATTTATAGTTGGACAAAGTATGTAGTTGGCAATCAGAGGTAGTAGCCACAGAGTTTAGAGGGTAAAGCCATTCCAGGGACAGGATTAGAGGTTTCCTGAGCATGAGAAGGGGACTGGGCCTGGCACGGCTCGACGGGGAAAGGTTGTAACAGGCACAGAGGGAGGATGGTGTGTGATGTGGAGCTCAGAGGGAGAACCAGCAGGAATGTCATTGCCGGGTTGACAGAGACTTTTACAGAGCAGACTCGTCTGTGGTGCAGAAACAAACTCTGCCAGCAAATAACCAGACTGTAGATTAAAAAAAATTAGCTAAGGCAGCAGATTGATTTCCTGAGCACAGTAAAACAACCACAGGCACGTGTTTTAAATGTTTACTTCAGGGCTCAGGTAATGTTATTCTTCTGCATTTCTGTCCAGACTGACCACCATCAAGATGAGGCTGAATTCATTTCAGAAGTTTTTAGAGCTAACCTAAAGTGTAAATCAATATGCAAGATGAATGATTAGATTCTACTTAAACTTCTGCTCAGATGTCATAAGTTGTGGTAGCTGCAACAACTAATGACATCTAACTGATTGTGATAGAAATAAGTTTGGGTTGGTAAAAGATGTTTGTAATTTGCTCACTTCTGTTTATCGTCCAGCTAGCATGTCAAAGTGGGAATTTAGAGAGAAATGTGTGATTGATTAAACGGTATAGTCAAAAATCACAATTTGTGGCTCTGTTTCTAAAAAACAAGTTTGACAAGGCAAGAACCACCTGCAGTAAGACAATATAAGTTTTAACCAAACTCTCACGTTAGCCAAACTTATTTGGAAGTGTGTGTTTAAATAATATAATAAAACTATTGGCTTTTCTGATCAACTTGTCTGTCATA